>JAUNZM010000627.1:0-600000 GCA_033459285.1 Clamator glandarius
GGAAAGGAAAGGAAAGGAAAGGAAAGGAAAGGAAAGGAAAGGAAAGGAACAACATTTATCTACCTTTGATTCTAGCAACATAGATATGCTTACTGTGTTTCAGCAAGAGTATCTGGGATTCTTTCTATGACATGTATTCTAGAAATTTCTTTCCAATGTTTGTCAGTAGCCGAAAAAACTACATTAAATATCACTAAATTTGCAGGACAAATTGAATCTAATATGTATTTGTCAATGATGGCTAAGTGATTTCAGTAACAGGCTTGCAAGATCATTGTGAATGAAAGGTACCTTGAATTACCAGAAAATAAAAAAAAGATTAATCAAAAAATACCATAGAGTTGAAGTCCCAGAGATCATCATAAATCCCAATTCAATAAATTATTTTCTCTTCTATTTTTAATTTTACTCCCTACAAATTTAAGATCTAAAACTAAACAGTGAATGCAAATAAGATATTTCCCGTCCCTCCCATACGGGGACAGGCTGAGAGAGTTGGGCTTGTTCCACCTGGAGAAGAGAAGGCTCCGAGGAGAACTTACAGTGACCTTCCAGTATCTGAAGGGACTACAGGAAAGCTGGGGAGGGACTTTTTCCAAAGGGTTGTAGTGATAGCACAAGAGGAAATGGGTATAAACTGGAGAGGGGAATATTTACACTAGGCATTATGATTTTTACACTACTAAGTATTGTGTTTTTAAAATACTGTGATAATACTATGTATTACCTTATAATACTATCTATTATCTTATTATGTCTACTAATGTAATAGATAGATCTACCCAGCCACTTCCACATTCAGTACCACTTATTTTGTGTTTATAATACTAATTAGATTGTTCTCTTTGCCTTCTAACATAAAGTGTTACCATGGCACACAGTTCAAGCTAAAAATGCTGATACAATTGAATCTGTGTAGTATGTTGGATTAAAGTCAAATTAAATAAAATCATTTCCCAGAAGTGAAATAATATCTTGATGGCTCTGTGTACAATACCAAGTTATTTGGGCATAATTACAGAGTGCACGATGCCTACTATACATACAAAATTCACATGAAATAACTTTTCCTTTCCAAGAAATATACTAAGATATAAAAAATTACTAATGTATAAAAGCTATATTTTTATAAATCATTTAACAATTTAATTTGCTTGTTCTACAAATGACTCCACAATTGTTGCTGTAACATAACAATAGATACCATAACCATTAATGATGGCATTACCCGGTGACACAAAATTAAGCATGTGTAGAAGTGCTTGTATGGTGTGCATTTTTTTGCATGAAGTAGGTATGGAGTGAAGGGATGGAGCCTTTTAAGGGCTCCCACTTAAATTCAGTAGACTTGCCACCTTATGGGACTTCAAAAACTTCTTGATCATGATTTGTAGTTTGGTTATTCATTAATTATAATGGACTAATAAAAAATTAACATCATTTAACCTATAGTCAAAGAGTGAGAGTACAGTATTGACGATACAAATGCTGCATATGGGCATAGCTCAGCCATACAGAAAGTGAATATTTGTTCTTCTATTGATGGCACATATTTGTTACAGGTTTGTAAAAGGAATGTGTATCTCTTGGAATGGGTCCAGAGGAGCACCACAAAAACTATCAGAGGGCTGGAGGACATCTCCTATGAGGAAATGCTGAGAGAGTTGACGTTGTGCAGCCTGGAGAGAAGAAGGCTCTAGGGAAACCTTATTGCAGCCTTTCAGTACTTAAAGGAAGCTTAAAAGAAAGATGGGGGAAGACATTTTAGCAGGTCCCATCGTGATAGAACATAGAGTAATGTTTTAAATTAAAATGAGTGGATTCAGGCTAAATATAAAGACAAAAATTTTTGCGTTGAGGGTGATGAAACACTGGCACAGGCTGCCCAGAGGGGTAGTAGATGCCCCATCTCTGGAAACATTCAAGGTAAGGTTGGACGGGGCTCTGAGCAACCTGATCAAGTTGAAGATGGCCCTGCTTCTACATGGGGGTTGGAACTAGATGATCTTGATATATCCCTTCCAATCCAAACCTTTGTATGATTTTATGATAATAGTTATGGAATAAATATTGATATATTAAAGATTTATAACTCTTTCATAACTTTAATGTAGATCACAGTTGATTTTTATTTTTTCACTGCATTTGATATATTTGTAAAAATGTACCCATTTGATTCACTTTAAAATGCATTTTGATGTAGAATTTTAAGGCACAACTTGAATAACAATTCCCCCTTGATTTATATCTCATTTTTGAAAAAAAGGTTGTGTCACAGCCACTTTCTGGTATCAGAAAGGAAATATTAGTTTTCTGAATAAAAGAAGGTATTTCCTCAGAGAAACATACGCAGAAATACAGAATTGTACTTTTTCTTCTATTCTATGCTGCTGATGATGATGAAGGAGAAGGAAGAGGAGGAGGAGGAGGAGAAGAGGAAGAAGAAGAGGAAGAAGAAGAAGAAGAAGGAGAAGAAGAAGAAGAAGAAGAAGAAGAAGAAGAAGAAGAAGAAGAAGAAGAAGAAGAAGAAAAAGAAGGAGAAGAAGGAGAAGAAGGAGAAGAACAAGAAGAAGAAGAAGAAGAAGAAGAAGAAGAAGAAGAAGAAGAAGAAGAAGAAGAACAACAAGAACAAGAACAAGAACAAGAACAAGAACAAGAACAAGAACAAGAACAAGAACAAGAACAAGAAAAGGAAGAAGAGGAAGAATAAGGAGAAGGAGAACAGGAAGCCTTCCTCTTTAAGAAATACCTATAAAAATAAATAAAATTGTCAGAAACGTAATCAATTACACTATGTCATCAGCGTAACTATGAAAGTATCCTGGAATGGTTTGCAATAGGATACTCATGCAGCACTGTATCACAAGGTCACTCGTGCTATTTCTGTCTTCCAAAGGACATGATGGACATCTGCGTGAGTGCTGTAGCCACACAGCTCTCTTACCATCACTCACCTCCAAATCAACCAATGCCTGCCTTAATCATGATGATGAATGAGTTTATCACTCCAGAGCATCACACTTGTGGTGTGGTATTTTCAACTGTCCTTTTCCTTCTCTCATTAGATAAAATTTCGCTGCTGTTATCTACTGTTCATCCATAAGTAACTCTCTTTTATTTTATCTGGCATTCAGTTTGCAATTCAGCAGGTTCATTTCTCAGCAGCAGCAGTGGGAGATGTGAATCGTGTAGCAGGGGCCAAGTTCAACCACCCACTACCCGGTTATCTCAGGATCTAGCAGGAAGCAGTATAGTAAACAAAGTATACATTGTCTTGGAGTAATTGATCATGTGGTTCAGTAATGCAATGAAGCATGTTTGCTGCACATAGCCAATCATGTACTTTCTGGAGACACTACCACATGATCTTCTGGATTGAATTTTCATTGATTCTAATATTGTATTTATATCATTGTCTGAATTGCCAGGCTTGGATCTGAATATGTATTTCTAAGACAGTTTAGTCCACTTCTGCCATCCTATTTAAAATCTTCTTTTATTGAGGTTAAGGTTCAGATTCATAAAACTGTTAAAATTAAACTCTTTAACATTTTCAAATCTGTATATTCAGCTCTAGGATGTTAACCAACCTGAAAGCCTCCTACAAAGACATGAGTGGCTTGGTAGACAAGGGCATATCATTGCTGTTCTCTGCAGCCTGAAGAACAGGAGGTTTGGGAGTGCAGATCCTATTCATAGAATCATAGAATCACCAGGTTGGAAAAGACCCATCAGATCATCGAGTCCAACCATTCCTATCAAACACTAAACCATGTCCCTCAGTGCCTCGTCCACCCGTCCCTTAAACACCTCCAGGGAAGGTGAATCAAACCCCTCCCTGGGCAGCCTCTGCCAGTGCCCCATGACCCTTTCCATGAAAATTTTTTTTCCTAATGTTCAGTCTGAACCTCCCCTGGTGGAGCTTGAGGCCATTCCCTCTCATCCTGTCCCCTGTCACTTGGGAGAAGAGCCCAGCTCCCTCCTCTCCACAACCTCCCCTCAGGTAGTTGTAGAGAGCAATGAGGTCTCCCCTCAGCCTCCTCTTCTCCAGGCTAAACACCCCCAGCTCTCTCAGCCGCTCCTCATCAGGCCTGTTCTCCAGCCCCTTCACCAGCTTCGTTGCTCTTCTCTGGACTCGCTCCAGAGCCTCAACATCCTTCTTGTGGTGAGGGGCCCAGAACTGAACACAGGATTCGAGGTGCGGTCTCACCAGTGCCGAGAGAATAACCTCCCTGGACCTGCTGGCCATGTCGTTTATTCACATATAAGTACATAGTGGGAGGGATCGAAGAAAGCCTCAATAACACCCACTGACAGGACTAGAGACGATGGGTGCAAAATGAAGCATAGGACATTCTGGATGAACTTAAGAAAAGCCTTCTCCCAGTGAGGATGGTCAAGCACTCGCACAGATTCCCCAGACATGTTGTGGGGTCTCTGTCCTCAGAAATGTTTAAAGCCAATCTGGATATGGTCATGGGGATCCTGTCCTAGATGATTCTGCTCTGAGCAGGGGGGCAAACTTAATGGTCTTAATGGCAAACTTAGTGGCCCTCTCAAGTCTCAGCCCTTCTGCAATTCTGGTTTTCCATCCATCTTTGTTGGTTCACTCGCAACAATTTTTGGCTTGCACTGAAGTCCATCAAAAGTCGATTAATTTTAGGAGACTGTCACTGTTCTCAGAATCAAACAATTTAAAGTACTACTGACTAAACCAAATTATATGCATGATACATATGTTGAAAAGAAACACACACACAGCTGAAGGCATAAACTGCCCCAGGTACCGTACATTATTTATGATGTAGTCCGACAGCTTTTTACATTTCATTTCTCCTTCACCATTTAAGCCAGAGTGCTACTACTAAAGACAAATGAAAATATTTACAGTAGAAGATCAGGAGAGGCAATTTTTTTTAGGCTTATGGTAAAAAAATAATGCATAGTTTTGTGCTTTGGGAATTCATTTCCCATGTCCTACAAAATATAGTACTGAGATGGGTTATAATGGATCTGGTTTATCTGGTGCGAATACCGTAAGATAAGATTTCCCCTTCAGCTAACAAGAATTTGCTAATTATTAGCATGGAAGATTAAGTGTTTTGAAAGAACAGTGAGAAGGAAATTGCAGTGAAAAAAATGGTATTACAAACTTGCAGCAACACTTATTATTCCCATTAAATATGAATCATTTATTAAGAAAAGTGACTGTAAGTGATACACATGCATTCATAGATAACTCAGTGTGAGGCTTATGAAATTAATGGGAAATAGAGCAATCTTTGTAATGTCGCGTTTAATGGCTGGTCCCTGCTAACATAGCATGAAGCACTTTGAAGGGTCATGGCCTTATATCCTTGCCTCACTTCTGGTTATTGTACAGCAAACTTGGTACCATGGATTGCGCAGAAGTACCCAGGATATGTGCCTTTGCCTTGATTAGATAGATTCTCTAGAAAAAGCACAGTCAGGTCTGGTTAAGAATGAAGTAAAAATTAAATCAGCTGCCCCTAGAAACAAACATAAATGCTGGTGACTAAGGTCCATGTCTCAGCAGACGTTACAATCCCCTAAATTTTATTTAAAGAAACCGGTATAAGGAACTTGAGTCAGGAAAAAAATGAATTAATTTATTAAAATCCTACTTTAGTACTAGTATCAAAGAATAAAATGTACAATGGAGATGGAGAAAAGAAGTAGGGAGGATAAAAGATAAAGTAAAGAACAAAAACACAGCAAGACGATCTAATTTGGGCTCATTATAGTGGTCATCGCAGAAGTTGTGGTCACCTTGTTGAGTGTTTGCATAGGTAGGCGATTGGGATTTGGGGGCTGCAGGGTGAAAAGAACCCACAAGAGGGTAAAATGTGAGGAAGAATGAGCAGCAGAGAGGAACCGCTTAGTACTGACCACAGCCCTCCATTCCCTACCTCCTCTGAGCCTCTCAGCTGGGTGGTACAGGAGCTGGGAGAGGAGAGTGGAAAAGTGTCAGTTTAACGTATATTTCTCGCTACTTAAATCTACTTTAACTGGCAATAAGCTAAATTCTTTTTCCCCAAGTCAAGTTCCTTTTGCTTGTAACGGTCATCTGTATGTGATCTCTCTGAATTTATCTCAACCCAGGAGATCTCTCATCCTATTTTCTTCCCCTGTCCCACTGATGATGGGAAGTGAGTGAGCAGCTGGGCTGGAGTCTGGCTAACTCGTGGTTACGTGTAAGTCTTATTCATCTTATAATTTAGCTGACAGATGAGCAATCATCTAATAAAAAATATTCCCACAAAGATTTCTCTTGTCCTTGTGACAAAAACAAGGAAGACCTTTTATGTCCATCCTAGAGCCCTTTTTGCAATCCAATTCATTTTAGATTTCATTAAAGCTTTCTGAAAGGGTGTAGTTTTAGAAATAACAGGGTTGAGGGCATGATGTCTAAAACACAATTCTAACACTGGTATTTTATTATTAGTAAAGCTTATCCTTGACTTCATTTGTAAATCCAGTTATAAAGCCTGCTTTCTGTCTTTCCCTTTCATTTATAATAGCCAGGTTCATGAAAAAGAGGGGGTTATGCCATATTTTATGTATATGTTATATATATAATCTGACTTTTTTGAATAGGTTGTTTGTACTCATTTTCCTCTTATTTTTACAGACCATTTCTCTAATTTATCAAAATCATTATGAGTATGAGTCCTCCAAGGTGCTTGTAATCACTCCAAGACTGGCCCTATCAGCAAACTTTATCAAGTACTTTCATCTTTAATCCACCAAACATAGAGTTTCTATGTAAAAAAAGTATAAAATCAGGGCTTTCAGCTGGGAATTGCTCTATGATAAAGTAAGGAAGAGGCTTCTGTTTCTAGTTAACCCAAACACTTACCTTTGTATTTAATTAGAGGTAAAATTTTAATAAAGTTGTAATGCAATTTGTTAGAATTATATACATAAATGAAAAACTGGTGAGGAATGTCCAATTTTCCAGTTTATAAAAATCACTGGGAATGAAAGTACCCTGCTAGATTAGTGTTCTTACATATTTCATCACCTGGTTCTTCAATAAAGCTTCAAGACTGCATTGGATCCTTTAAAAGAATTAATCACAAAACAAGCAAACAAAACAAAACAAATAAATAATATTATTCTATTATAAGTTTTGATTCTTCTGGAAATGCAACAAGTTTCAGATTTAGGCGACAAATTACCTTCTATGGCTATTTTTGTCAAGTAGTGCTACCGTATTCCTAAGCTGAATCTTGCAACCACTATTAAGTAAGAAAAAATAGGGACAGAACAAACTCGGGAAACCCAGCAATGAGTAAATCAGCTTGTCTGTTGTAAGGCAAGCTGCCCATTCTAAGTCCCAAAACATGGATAAATGCCATTTCCTTCAGCTGAAGGGCACGCAGATGACATACCTCTGTCACCCTTTCCTCTTACCAGCTGTTCCTTCCTATCCCTGTGCTGTCTCACGACAGGACAACACAGCTTTTTGTGAGGTTTCATGATATATCACTTAAAAAACTGGCACTAATGAAAAATCAGCCTTTGAAGATGACTAACTGAGGAAACAATTACTTCTAACATTATTTTCTGTCTTTCACCCACTCAGCTCACAGTTTGACAGTTAGAATTTGCAGAATCCCAACCAGAAATCAGTCCATCAAAATGTCCAGAGGAAATCGAACTCAGTTGAAGAAATTATATTCACATATACAGCAGCTAGAGAAGTCTTCTTCAGGGACATTAAAACCAGGTTTCTCTTCTCAACAATAAATCTTGCCACTGCATGATCCACCACTTCAGAACTCCGCAAATGCACATACCAAAAACTGAGATTCTCAGTATACGGGGAAATTAAATTTTGCCATGACATATGTCAAATTGTTAAGTATTTTCAGCTTCCTCCAATTCCACTCCATTAGAAGAAAGAGTTCAAGGGAACATATGTATACAGGTATATGGTGAAGAAGACTGAGGAGAAGAGAGAGTAGGTCACATTGTGGTTCCATCTAGGGAAAGGTAAGGAAATTTGAGTAATGGAAAATTAGAAAGGGAAATAGAGGAAATTGGTATCACCATTATGATACAGGAAATCCAAAAACCTTGACAAAAACTAGGAGTAGAAGCTGTCAAGAGTGCTCCTGTGAAGTCCTGCTGGTCTTATCTTGCTTACAAATTACTTTCATGGATGTTTTAAGAAGTATCCCAGGAGAATTTTTTTATGTTACTTAGATGTGTGACTAACCACAGACACGGTTTTTGATACACTATTAAAAAAAAACAGTATGCTCCAATATAATTAAAGATTAAGTATAATGCAATAGCCTAAGGAAGTGGAGATGG
Source organism: Clamator glandarius (assembly GCA_033459285.1). Classification (NCBI taxonomy): domain Eukaryota; kingdom Metazoa; phylum Chordata; class Aves; order Cuculiformes; family Cuculidae; genus Clamator; species Clamator glandarius. The sequence continues at coordinate 8,344 of JAUNZM010000627.1, forward strand.
CTTGTTGAGTCAGCCTTACCTGAAATATTTTCAGTTACTGTGATCTTGTAGCAGAGATTTTAACGGAATAGAGCACCTACATAAGTAGGAAATTATTTTTTGCTTCAGAATAAAAATTCTGTATCATCTAATCTGCCTTTATTTTTAATTATATCTACCTCTCTATTTCCTATATGTGTAATTTAAACCATGGCAAAAGGTATACAAAATAAAGTAGTGTAAAGCAAATTGCACTCAGATCTTCCTCTCTGAAATCCTGGTTCTGAACTGTGCCTTAATTTGAATGACTTTTGGGTTTTGTCATGATTCCATAATCAATATTCTAATCAATAGCATTAGGCACTCATGATTTTATTGATGTAATTATTAATGCTTTCTTTCCTTTCACATTGCCCAGTTTATATCGGTGTATTTGGGGGAGAGTTGTTATCTCTTATTCCTTGACATTAGCCAGCGATGTGCGCTCACTGCCCACAAGGCCAACCGTGTCCTGGGCTGCATCAAAAGCAGCGTGGCCAGCAGAGCGAGGGAGGGGATTCTGCCCCTCTATCTGTCTCTTATGTGACCTCATCTGGAGTATTGTGTCCAGTTCTGGAATCTTCACTGTAAGAAGGAGATGGAGCTATTTGAACGGGTCCAGACGAGGCTACAAAGATGATCAGAGGGCTGGAGCACCGTCCCATACGAGGACAGGCTGAGAGAGTTGGGGTTGTTCAGCCTGGAGAAGAGAAGGCTCCAAGGAGACCTTAAAGTGACCTTCCAGTATCTAAAGGGGCTACAAGAAAGCTGGGGAGGGACTGTTTACTAAGTCATGGAGTGACAGGACTAGGGGCAATGGGGATAAACTGGAGATGGGAAGATTTAGACAAAAAGAGGAATTTCTTCATGATGAGAGTGATGAGGCCCTGGAACAGGTTGCCCAGGGAAGCTGTGGCTGCCCCATCCCTGGAGGTGTTCAAGGCCAGGTTGGATGGGCCTTGGGCACCTGATCCAGTGGGAGGTGTGGGTGTGGATCATAGCAGGGGTTTGGAATAAGATGATCCTTCCAACTCAAACCATTCTATGATTCTATGAATCTATTCTCCTAAATATAGTGTATTTATTTCATAGAATCATAGAATAACCAGGTTGGAAGAGACCCACCGGCTCATCGAGTCCAACCATTCCCATCAAACACTAAACCATGTCCCTTAGCACCTCGTCCACCCTTGCCTTAAACACCTCCAGGGAAGTTGACTCAACCACCTCCCTGGACAGCCCAACACTACATTTTTTCTTTCTGCCTGTGATACTTACCCCTCTCTCCAGTTTACTGTACATACAACAGAGCAATTTCTTCTCTTTAAACCCCAAATAGCCTGCTTAAAACACGTACCTTGCTACGAACGAAATAAAATGACTGAAGATTCCTCTCTTGATAGAGCAAAGCTAGGTGTTTAATTTTTATTGTCCCTCTTGCAAACAGGGAGATGGCTGCAATTGCACTACACTTACTTGCTTTCACTTTCCTTCAGATAAAAGCAGCACTGTTTTCCTTTAAGTTTATGACAAATCTATATTATGAATCACACTCTGTAAGGTCACTGTAGGTGCATTACATCACAGGGAGAGGCACAACTCAGCGTTGCATCTCTGTATTATATCACCGGAACACTTCTGCCAAGTTTTGTCAGCAGCAGCAAGGGTCAGGCTCAAAATCTATGAGTTCTTTGTAAAATTGCAAAACAAAACCAGATGAGTATTCTTTCAAGCACCTGGGAAAATGAAACTCTTCCTCTGAAGGCCAAAAGTAGTCAATACTTTCCTGTTCTCAAGGAATGTCTAATTCTGTGTATAGACTAAAACAAAACAAAACAAAACAAAAAAACCCCAAAATAATTATATTAAGGTGAAAGAGAGCACAAGCAACAAGGAATTTGCAACATGAAAATAATGTATTAAGCACAAAGCTCAAAATTAATTTTGACAATAAGCTTTTTCCTTTGCTTTCTTTTGTGCTTTCACTAATACCCATTGGATAAATGTCTCCTTGACAAATATATTTCTTGGGTTTAGTCTCTAGTGACCTGCAATTATTTTCTTTTTGTCAGTGAAGGTTTAGACTCAGTATTCCACTTGGATAAGTCCATCCGTAGCCCCCGAGCAAAAATGCTCACTGGCTTCTTTGGACACGCTAACACAGATCAGGGCTCATCTGCTTTCATTGGCAGAGGTTTAGTAGTAAAGTACTTAATTTATTATCGTGTCAGAAACAACTTGTACATGGCCTGCTCAGACCATGGGCAGAGGATCATAACTCCTTCTAAACCCACCCCACATGTTGAGTACACCCATTAAATGCCCTCTTGAAGTCACATTCAAGCATATTTGCAATACCCTGGTGAACCGTGACCGTCTACCCTCAGGTTTGCAAATGCTGTGCAGAAAATCCTTCCTACTTTTCCCCAGGTTAGCTGCTGTAGATAACAATCTGCAACAACCTTCTGCAAAGAAGTGCCTCCATCCTTTTAATACCAGGTTAATACCTTTCTCCAAAGCTACACTGATTTTAGCTCTGTGGTTGTTTGAGAAAAGCAGGCTGTCACAAGAAGCTGCAGCTTCAGGGCAAAGCTTCCGTTACCTTTCAGGAAGATCTTGACTACATATTTTACCTCTGGACTGAATGATAGATATGGTTATATGGAACACAGGTTCCTTGAACTGATCCTCTGCTTTACTCTACATGCTTCTACCAAGACACATCAGACAAAGCTGGGCTTGCAAAGGCTGGGGCAGGTGGTGTCATACCTTCCTCGATATTCCCTTACAAATCTTCAACGTGTATTAGTGCTACTATGTAAAGGCACTTTTTGTGCCTCTGGAATTTTGGTGCATAATTCAGAGAGCGCTCTTCTGTGTCTCTTCTGTCTCAGTCACACAACGTGTATAGTGACACAGTAGTACTATATCCAAAGCTTACTTCAATGTTAACCTCTATGTTACCAAAATATTTGGACTGACAATGAGGAGGCTGTTCATTGCAAGTGATTTCCCCTCCTGCTTCAGCTGTAAGTTGCAGAGCATTCATTCATTTTTGACCCATGAAAATGAATGGAGCGATGTAAACCTTGAACACCACGCATTTGTTCTTTCTCATTGCTTTCAGCTGTGTCTAGAAGCTAGAGAACAGTGAAGCGAGTTTCTTTGTTTAATGTGGGAGGATGTCTAGTGAAAGCTGAAACAGAACCAGATTTTCAGCCCTTTAAATTGGAAATGGAGAATCAATTCTAACATTTTGCGCTTGTATGAATTGGTTCATATCTCAGTGAAGAATGTGGACCATAATCTCTTAATTAAACAAACATGATGCTATCATCTGATAGGCATAGCGAAAGAATAAGAAATTGAAGGATCATTCGTTCAGCTTTTCACTGAGCCATAACTCATATAACCTCTGATAGCAGAAATACACACAACAGTTTTCCATCAAACAAGATTTTTTGTCCAAGTCAAAAACAAAGCTCCAGTTGGTTTCAGTGGTAGAAGACCAAACAATAGACTCTTAAATATTAAGAGTGAAGTTCTTCTCTTCCTGTATGGCCTCCTAGGTGCCTAAGTTTACAGATGATTTGAAGCAGATGATGTGGAAAGAAAAACAACTATACCACCAACAGTTAAAGTTTGAAAGCGAATTGAGATTTTTGTCCATATGTTCTCCTGGAGGTAAAGACAAGGGTCTTGGACTGACTAGCAAATTTGTTCTGGTTGGTAGACAGTTAATTCCTCATCCATTACTTGCCTTCATTTGGTAGGTTATTGTTTCTAGTGTGATAATTCTTTCTCAGTTTGTGAATAATATTAAATAGATTGAGACAAAAGTAATTAAGGGAATTTTAAAGAAACTATTTCCTTAAAAGTTCACAATATATAATTTTTGCCATTTTATAACATTCCAATTCAGTGCATATTTTCACCATAACGCCTCATGAACAAGAAATAAAGAAATTGCTTTCAAATCTTGAGAAATAGTCCATTCCTGAAAAATTCTTTTCCTGAAAGTAAGAGCAAGAAAATGAAGACTAGCATAAATTAAACATTGTGCATGATTATTTGTTAAAATATTTTAATGGAAAAGTTCTTTAAAAACAGAAAAGGAAATACTAAAAGTGTTCATAAAGTTACATGAAGTTTCAAAAAGTCAACAGAGCTCTTTGTAAAAGAAAAGACATTTAGCTCAAAAGCTGTCCAGCATTAGAATAAAACAGGGTCAGACTAACACATCTGCATCTGTCAGTGCTAAGCAAAGGGCATAACAGACAAATCATGTGTCTTGAGTAGTTATATCTGATTTTGCTTTATTAGAAACAAAGTTTGGCATCTATTCTGGCTGAAAATTGCCAATACAGAAGGACAAAGTCCATTGACCTTGCATAAGGATTTTGTCCATAAGAGGATCCAAATTGAATATTCTCTTTCAAATTAATAAAAGTGAGGTTTCTGCTGGACAGCAAACAGTATCTATTCCCTCATTGTGATAAACTCAGAAAGCCTCCCTGCCATGCTCTTGCTCTTTTTCTACAGGCTACTGATGTGCCATATTTCATGGAATCATAGAATAGTTTGGTTTGGAAGGAACCTTAAAGATCATCCCGTTCCATCCACCCTGCCATGGGCAGGGACACCTCCCACTGGATCAGGCTGCCCAAGGTCTTGTCTCGAACACCCCCAGGGATGGGGCAGCCACAGCTTCCCTGGGCAACCTGGGCCAGGGTCTCACAACCCTCATTGTGAAGGGATTCCTCATCATGTCTAGCCTAAACCTGCCCCTCTCCAGTTTATACCCATTGCCCCTCATCCTATCACTACAAGCCTTTGGAAACAGTCCCTCCTCACCTTTCCTGGAGCCCCTTCAGGTATTGGAAGGTCACTCCTAGGTGTCTTTGGAGCCTTCTCTTCTCCAGACTGAAAAACCCAAACTCTCTCAGCCTTCCTAGGATTTTAAACTATTTCCCTCTTTACTAACGAAGCATGAAAGCTGCCAGGAAGGCTAATGAGGAGACACGGGCCATGAAGTGTATTTAGCATTGTATCACTTCTACCAGATTTGTCCAGAACTTCTAAGTGACTCAGAACATGTATGAGACTGGAAATTTATGAAAATTATCTAACAAAGCATGATCCATAGAAAACACTAGAAAGCAGAAAGTTTTCAAGTAACTAAAGATATATGCAAATCTTGCTGTTGTTCACACCTTAGTTATTCAGCTGATCACAAATGTCTCCAGCTCTCACCTGTCTTTACCAGTAAAAAGTTATAGAACTAAAAGCACTGAAGCCTGATCTAAATTTTCAAGGAGTAATTAGTGATTTAGGATTGCTGAAACAGCTGGTGATCAAACATGAAATTTCATAGATGCAAAAGCCAGCTTTCAACCAGTGAAATGCTGGACGCTTTCTGGAAAATAAGCTTAAAGACAATGCAGAAACTGAGTCATTCAAATGATGCAGCAGAAAATTCTGAAATGCAATTGAGCTAATCTTTTCTCTTCTGAATTGCTGTGCAGTTAAATCTCACCAGCAGTACCAGGATATAGGCAGAACAATAGGCCTCATCATTGTTCTGGAAGAGCCAACAGTAAAACTTAGAGATGACCCTAGTTAGCAGATCCAATCTGATCCCTGCAGAGACTCACTTAGTGCAAGGATGGAATTTTGTAAGGACAGGAGACCAAAAGGGAGAAAGGACCAGGTAAAGCTAAGTAAGATTTTTTTAAGATAATACTTTTTTCATATTAAATGGTGTATGAGCAGAGAGTAGTGGTCAATGACTCAATGTCCACATAGAGATGCGTGACAAGTGGTGTCCCTCAGGGGTCCGTACTGGGACCGGTGCTGTTTAATACCTTCATCAATAATACAGACAGTGGGATCAAGTGCATCTTCAACAAGTTTGCAGATGACATCAAGCTGAGTGTGGCAGTTGTCACACTGGTATGATGGGATGTTATCCAGAGGGACCTGGACAGGCTGGAGAAGTGGGACTGTGAGAGCTCATGAGGTTCAACAAGGCCAAGTGCAAGGTCCTACGCCTGGGCTGGGGCAATCTGTGGTTTCAACACAGGATGGAGGATGATGCAATTGAGAGCAGCCCTGAGGAGAAGGATTTGGGGGTGCTGGTTGATGAGAAGCTCAATATGAGCTGGCAATATGTGCGCGCAGCCCAAAAGGCCAATCGTGTCCTGGGCTGCATCAAAAGCAGCGTGGCCAGAAGATCAAGGGAGGGGATTCTGCCTCTCTATTCCTGTCTTGTGAGACCTCATCTAGAATATTGTGTTCAGTTCTGGAATCCTCAAGAGAAGAAGGAGATGGAACTGTTGGAATGGGTCCAGAGGAGGCTACAAAGACGATCATGAGGTTGGAGAACCTACCTTACAGGCTGAGAGAGTTGGTGTTGTTCAGCCTGGAGAAGAGAAGGCTCCAAGGAGACCTTATAGTGACCTTCCAGTACCTGAAGGGGCTCCAGAAAAGCTGAGGGAGGACTGTTTACAAAGGCTTGTGCTGATGCGATGAGGGGGAATGGTTTTAGATTGGAGAGGGGCAGATTTGGGCTGGACATAAGGAGGAAATTCTTGACACTGAGGGCGGTGAGACCCTGGCCCAGGTTGCCCAGGGAAGCTGTGGCTGCCCCATCCCTGGAGGTGATCAAGGCCAGGTTGGATGGGGCTTGGAGCAGCCTGATCCAGTGGGAGGTGTCCCTGCCTATCACGGGGGGTGGAGGGTTGGAGGGAGGAGTGGAGCTGGATGATCCAACCCAAACTATTTTATGATTCTATGGTCAAAGTCAAAAAATGTTCACAAGGAAGAAAATAACTTTTCTTCTTTGGATCTTTTTTTCTCTATAACTTTGAAATTGCCATAGATAAAGATTTATCTTCTCTATTTTATTCCCTTTCCAAATTTTAAATATCAGCAAATTAGCTTATTAGTTTTTTTAAAGTGCAAAATGAAATATTACACGTGAAGTTTAGAGAAAAAAAAACAGTTCAACTGACGAGATACTGATTTTTCTAGTATAAACATTAAATGAAAATGGGAAAATTTAGTGTAATTTGACTTCAAACTTTTTGCAAATTTCATTTTTATTTTGCCAGCATGGAAAAAATATTTCCTGCCTATCGTCAGCTACAGGAAAAATCATGACATTCTCTCAGTGCAGAAAACAGAGACAGAGTAGAGCTACATGAGTCCTTGGGAGCCATGGAAAAAGCACTGTATTTCTGGAGACTGAAAGGAATATAAACTGATCTGCCCTTTGTACAGCTTCCCCTGCTCTTTTCTTAAGTCAGTTTGGTAGGAGGAATGGTTGGGACCTGTGACTCTTTCCCTTTTCCAGACCCACAGAGATTGCCATTCCAAAGGTGGAATTAGATAAAAATCCTCACAAGATGCATTTGTTTCTGATCCTTCATTGGTAAAATTTGAAGAACACTTCTACTTTCAGTGAAAATTCAGCTCCACAGCTAAGCCAAACTTGGGAGCACATTAGACTCGTTGTATTTAGATACTCAACTAAGACGGCTAAAATATTTAATCATAGAATCATAGAACCACTAGGTTGGAAAAGACTCATCGTATCATTGAGTCCAACCATTCCTATGAAACACTAAACCATGTCCCTCAGCACCTCGTCCACCCATCCCTTAAACCCCTCCAGGGAAGGGGACTCAACCACTTCCCCGGCAGCCTCTGCCAGTGTCCAAGGACCCTTTCCCTGAAGAATTTTTTCCTAATGTCACCCAGGACTTTCACTCTCAATGATGAAAAGAAACAGGTTTCTTCAGAAATTCACTCTATCTCAGAACATATATCTGAATTAATTACCTTCTGGAAAAAAAGCTGTCATTTTCTCTCTTCATTGAGCAGCGAAGTTCATCAGATAAAACTAGGAGAGATAAATCTTGGCCCATGAGTTCTAGTAGTTGTACACCTTAAAAAGAGCTATGGGGCTGCTTTAAAGCCCTACTGGGAAGATGCATATTAAATTGCTGAAGGAGTATCGCAGTTTTGTTATTCTATTTGTACAAATTTGCCTTGCTTCCCTTAATGCTTTTCTTTATGGCCAATAAAATTGTAGTTCAAAATCTTATTAATTCTTCAAATTTGTCTAAGTTTATGCTTTCTACTGGACACCATCCACATGTGCTACTTTTAAATCCAACACTGGGAAAAAATAATGGTAATGCTTAGGATAAGATTTTCTTTTTGTTGGACAAAATGCTAAATAAAAGCACCTCATTTTACAAGCTGAGATAATCAGTAAGCAATCATAACAGTTCTTGTTAAGAGAGAAAAAAGATAATTCTTTGAAAATCATGACTAACAAGTTTGCATTGAGTTGTAGTGGACTACTTTTTGAATGTTTAACACTATTTAAATAAGGTATCTGACTGGAAAAATTCATAACTCAAATTCATTTGTCAAAACTCAACCTAAAGGGTTTATTTAAAATGGAAAAATCACTGTCTTGGAGCAAGTCTAATGAAACCAATGACTGTAAGATTTTGCACACTAATCTGGTGTGTCCTGATTTACAATGTTCATTTCTCTGCAATCTTAACAGTTCATGGGTGATGATAATTGATTTGGCAAGTGGTGAGTGTTTAGTTCTTCCCAATTCACAGCGTCATTTCCCATGAAGAACCTCGTCAAATAACTTTGCTTGTCTCCATAAGTGAGCAGATGACTTTTTTTCAGCTCTTTAATCAGGCTCGTAGGGAAAAAAAAATCTTTCTATAAATACATTAACAATAAAAGGATGACCAAGGAGAATATTCAGTCATTATTGAATGTAAATGGAACAACTGTGACAAAGGATGAGGACAAGGCTGAGGTACTTCATGCCTTCTTTGCCTCAGTCTATGCTTGTAAGGAAATTTGTTCCCTCTGTGTACATACACAGGAGTTAGAGAGGCAGAAGAAAGCTCCCATGATCCAAGAGGAGGTGATTAGAGACAACAAGGCCATATGGAGACATGGGGCCATAGAAGCCACGTGGCCTTTTCTAGCTGTACCAAGGCATGGCCGTGCAGAGAGCTAAAGATTTCTCACCCTCAGTCTCTGAAGAGGTTTCATTATGTCCCAGCTGGCGTTGAGACTTGATATAAAAAGAAAAGGCAGCAGACAGAACCAGGATAAATCTAAAGCAGAGAAGGCTTTTCTTGATTGCACGCAAGGAAGAAAGGAGTCAGCTGAGTTGAATGATCCTACATCAAGCCAGCATGAACTGCCTGAGATATCAAGTGTACCAGAGTCTAACAAGCATTATAATTCCAGCTTATTCAGCTTTGAATAAAAATTTATTTTTTTCTACAGGAAGCTTCAGGAGAGACAACACCACCACTTTAATATGCCACAGTAGCAAGTGAGACAACTACGATCCCCAGAGACATTTGAAGGAATATTAAAGATACAGTTTTCTTTTGGAATCCTAACTGTTACCATTGGGAATAAAATTTTGATCATTAGTGAATCTCAAAGAGAAAAAGCAATGCCTGCTATCAGCATCAGCAATGGCCCTGTTGGATACTTCTTCTGTTTCAGTTATCATGTAAGTTCTGGCTGTAGAGAGTCCAAGACTGAGATGGTCACGGCGATTCTCTGCAGATCAATGGCCACCGGATTTTCCTGAATTTGTGTTTTCTTTATCTAATGTTTCTTCTAGTACCTAAGTCACACATGCCTTAAATCATAATCCAACTTTTACTTACCTCAAGCTCTAATCTTTAGATTTTGTTATGACCATGCCTGCTTGTTTTAGAGAGATTATTAGCAGATTAGATATTATTACAGATAATTATCTATTAGCAGATTTCTGTTCCTTATAGACACTTACAGAAAAAAATCGAGTCTTTTTTTCGCCTTTTCTTTGGGTGAGTCACAGTAACACAGATCACAAACAGCTGAGCAGCCTTTACATTAGCTAGTTTGAGTTCATTCTTCCACACTCTGCTGTGCAATCATGACCTAATTTTTATGTACAGACTCCTGTGCTGGAGTATAGACACGCATTGTTCACCTTTTTTTAAGAATCTCTTGTTGACGGCACAATATCAAACACGGATGCACTGTAAGATCCTAGAAGAAACAAACATTTTAACTTTCTATTATAGAATTATTGAAATTTAGGACTGCAAAAGCAAATGTTTTCTGTAGAAATACATTTTAGTTTCAGTGTTTCCTTTTACCATTTATAAAACCATTTTCCTTTCTCAGAATTTTATTGGTTTTTACCAGAGTTTTTAGTCTAGGATTGATTCAACAGTTATTAAAATAATTTTTAAAATTAAGCTGATATTCAGAGGGTTTTAGAACAAAAATTAAAGCAAACATATATTTACATTATGATGTTAAGATAAAGTGTTAGCTTTGAGTATACAAAATATTAATTTCACCTAGCAACCATGCCTAAAAAGTTAGATGTCTAAGTCTAACTCGGTCATTCTCTTAATATGCAACAGAGTATAAGAGGCATCTTCAGCCAGTGATTCGTAGTATCATAAAAATAGGTGTCCAAGATGAGTTAGTTACCTGAGTCACCCTCTGTAAGAATATTCTCTCCACTCACTATAAGAAGTATAATTATCCTAGACTTAGATGGCAGCTTTTCGATACTTCAGGAATTATTCAGGTGCCTGTACAGGATGCTGAAGATCTTTTGAAGTACCCTCATGGAGCCAACAGAGACACAGAAGTTAAGATGCTCACATCATCTGCAGCTGGAAGCCAAGACGAATACTCCAAACATCTAATATAGCAACAAAGGCTTATTTCAGACATACATTCGAGGATTACATGATTAAGGACTGTATTCAGGCTTTTACCCACTTATTTTAAATATTTAAGAAACCAAAATCTTGAATGATAAAGCAGCATATACGCTAGCATGCATTGAACCATCACAACCGTCGAAGAGTTTGCTTCTACCGACAAATGCAGTTTTGTGAATCAACACATAGTTCAATGAACAGTTTACTCATCCTTTTTCTCAATAACAATGAAGTTCTTCATGGAAAAATCACTAAAAAGAAAAAGTCACTAAAGTCACAACATATGAATAAAACTTTATACGCCTGTCAGAGTCAGTGAAGTTTTTGGCAAAAATGGACTGAATTTTGAAAAATGTTCATTGACTTATTTGATGGCTTGTTTTTTTTTTTTTTTTTCTCCAATGTGCACTATGTTCTCCCCAGTTTCATGAGCAACCATAAAGATTTCCATGAATGGGATGTTGATACTGGAAGGAGAGCTGATCCTGCTGAACCACAGGGCTTATGCGGTGATTTTGCATAACCCAGAGCTGCAGCTCCCAAGAGGCATTGTAACAGTTATTTTGTCTTCCAGACTCAGTCCTCTCAATTAGTTATAGCAACCATAAAACATATGTGGATACTTAGACATCTCAATTATGCAGCTCTTGGAAGAAGACAGTTGCCCAGGTTTCCAGCCAGCTCAAAAGGTGGAATCCTGGTATGGTCATAATAGCAGAATTTGATACCTAAGCCAATAAATTGTAAAAGTTTAAGCCCTAACAAGTTCCCAAGTGTGTAAGCACTAGGTGTGACTTATTACTTTACAAATCATTTCACTGGACTTTGACGCCTGTGTTCTTTTTGGGTCTGTCTTTCAATCAACTTCACAATCTCACTGTCACATCAATTTTTCCACTTGGTTTCTTTTGTGCAGACAGCAGCATGTGCATCCAAAAATCACCATAAAACACAAACTAAATCAACACCATAATCTGAAAAATAATCTGAAAAATATCCTCTAAAAAAAAAAGAATTTAGGACTATGAAAAATTACACTTCATGCAAAGTTTTCCCATGAACTAATAATGAGAAAATTGTGCAAAACTACTTGAAACCGATGTGGCCATTGAGCCGGACTTGGCACTGGAGGAACCCTGGAGCAGGCATCATGGACAGTTTAGGTGTCTATGGAGGAACAAGCGATGTTTCTAGTTAGGATAAAATAAATTTCTTGTCTTACTGCTGCAATAGATTAGTACACATTTATTGTTCCCATATTAGTTTGTTCGTTTGTATTTTAATCCATGTATTTATAGTACTCATGCTTCAAAACTTCATGTTACATCTGAGTTTACAAATAATTTCTTTTTTTCTTAACTAAAAGTTTTACATTAAAAAATGTTTGAGTGGAGACCTAGAAATGAGATGTAGTTCTCCATTTTTGTCTATGAAATGAGAGTTAAGGCACAGGTGTTTACACAAAAACGTTTGCAGATGTGCTGTTTCTTAAACTTTTATTGACTTAAACATGAATGGACTACTGTTCAAAAGAATCAACAGAAGTAAAAGTGTGATTTGAGTCATGATCAAAAAGATACCTGATGGTGTAATCTGGAGCAGAATCGTTGAAAACTAGCACAAAATGTTAGAGGTTGAACCACCACCACAAGATAATTATTTGTCCCTTCTGCCTACAGAAAGAGCATAGACAAATAAACTAACTCAGAAGCCTAATTCTTACATGGCTGGAATCAGGTGAGATCAATCTCAGTGGTTTAACTGCAGCTTTTATCTCTGTCTCCCTCTCATGTTCATCCTTTGGCCACTATTTCTGCAAATTTCTCTGCTACACTGTGAATTCTCTGCTAATATTGTTAGCAGTGGTCGAAAAAAGAATAAGTAGGACATACCCTGATTGCCTTAATTATTTTCTGAAGTTTCTGGAGAACAATTTTCAAAAAGAAACAGGTAAACAGATCTTGGTTTCTCAAGGGAAAAATAACTTGATAAAGGGCGTTTCTCTTAAAGCACGTATTTTTGATTGCTCGGTAAGATTAGTGAAAAAGAAAACAATCATTCAAAGTAAAATTACTTGTAATGGTGAATCACAGCAGAGAAGGAGGATGGGCCAAAACATCCTCTTGCCTGTATTGATTACAGTTGCAGACAACTCAATCTCTGATGTAATGGGAAGCACTGCCCATGGCTCTTCCCCAAGGACTAAGAGGCTTGATGTTATTCATGAGTGTCTCCTAAATGAGGATGAGGATTAATTTTGAGAACTCTGAAAGAAAAACTAAGGATAAAGTTTGCTTTCTCACACTCAGTTGGATTTATTACAGAGTAACACTCACCATTTCATCCTCCAAATTGCCATAAACTGACCCTGATTTTTTTGAGAGCTGGCCTCATCTCCTGCAACTCCCAGATAAACTCCTATTTTATTTTGGGTTTTTTTTCTAAATTAAAATAGCAAATTATATAAATTAAAGTACCTCCTAAGTCTTTGTTGAAATACGAACCTAGACATGCTGAGTTGTGAAAAACATGAACTCTTGATCCTTTTCTCACAGACTGACATACAGACCTGAAGTGAACAAATTTTGGTTTTGAGTGATACAGGGTTGTGCCTTTACTGCTGGAAAATGATTGCTAAAATTAAATACACTGCAGCCTGGGGTCTAGCCAAATGTGAGTAAGTACAAATCTTCTTCACAAAGAAAATCTGAAAGTCGGTTATATCCTTAATGAGATTTATGTTCAAATATATACATATCATCTATAGTACCTTCATGCTGACATTCCCAATCTCCTTTTCTTTTCTTTGTTTTTCTTCTTAATTTATATATATTCCAGAGAATGCATATTATAATATGATCTACTGAGAGCATTGATTTTCTTAGCAAAATCTTTCAAGCAATATGATTTATTTTTTTTAGTAGAGGCTTAGCACTACTACAACCTAACCTGAATACCCATACCAACTTAGGCTGTTTAATTATAGGTTCATATTTAATACTGTCAATGGAAATATATTTTTATACATGTATACACATTGTCCAATGAATCCCAAAACAAAACAAATGTCATGTGCAAAGGAGGAGGCTTCTTATATTAATCATTTATCTGAGTTAAAATTGTTGTGTTGTCCTGAAACTTGAGGATGTTCCTTTTGACTGAAACATGGAATATTTGCCCCTTGTTGAATGTTTTTGGCAGGGCTCTTGTTAAACAAACTGACAAAGCAGCCTTGTGCACAGTAAATTAGAAATTTACTTTTAGTAATTGATTTTTAGGTGCCATTTTAACAGATTTTGATAAAATAAGATACCAACGTGTTACTCTGAGCCTTTCATGAAGAGTGTGTGAGTTCTTTTTCAATATTACAGCCCAAAATCATTCAACAAACCACAAGAACCTGATGTTTCTATCACCCTACAGGAATCATAATGAAGTTTCAGAATATACCTATATTTATTTTATTAAATCATTTCTTTAAGATAGAAGTTTAATCTTCATAGGCATCTTTCTGTTTGAGCAGGCTGGCAAACTAAAATGGATACTCTCTGGAGAACAGATCAAGAATACACTAGGAAATCCCAGGTGAAACTCTGATCACGCATGAGATATCCCATGACTGACAGGCGTGTTCTTTCTTCATGTATGATGCATATGAAAGATCATGTCGGGTGACTTGAAACAGTAACTAAAATTCTTTCAGGAGCTAGGAGAGTACCGTTGGAGTTGATAGTCTCTAATGTCTTCTCCAACCTAATCATTCTATGATTCTATAATTTGAGAAGATACGTATCTGCAGGAGTTTCTGTATTTATGCACTGTAAATAGACCAGGCTTAGCCACTCTTGGCATGGGCACGAAATTTACTTTCTCATTAAAAATCTATCGTATTAAAAATGTACAGGTTGGAAAATATATCATATTAAAGTTAGAGATTGGCCAGCTGTGAAGGTTGTGACTGGGACAGAGGTAACTTTCCTCGTGGCAGCTACTATGAGGCTACGTTTTGGATTAGTTCTAGGAAACACAGCGAATAACACGGGGATGTTTCTATTGTTGTTGAGCAGTGCTTGCATGGAGACAAACCCTTCTCTGCTTTTCACCTCAGCCCTTCACTGAGTAGGCTGTGGGTGCACAAAGAGTTGGGAGGAGAAACAGCTGGACCAGTTGACCCTGACTAACAAAAGAGATATTCCATACCTAGGATGATGATGTGCTCAGCAATAAAAGCTGGGAGAATAAGGAATGGGACATGCAGAGTGATGGTGTTTGTCTTCCAACTAACTATTAAACATGATGGAGCCCTGCTATTCTGGAGATGGCTGAACACCTGCCTCCCGATGGGAAGTGTTTAAAAGTTGTCTAACACAATTTTAATGATGAAATTGAAATAGTTCAGCTTCCAGAACTAGTCTTGATGTGGCTGTGAGAGGGAGAACTAGGGGGTTCTTGGAAACTTGGGAAACTCCAGATTCAGATATCATGACATTAGACAGTTAGAAACTAAGGGAACTCATGAGATACAGCAGTAGTACACAATATCAGAAAGATTTGAGAACACAGCAATAACAGCACAAGTGGTCAGGGAAGTGACACAGGTACCGAAAGAGAGTGAAACCTGAAACAGAATGGATGGGTGAGGCAAAGGCTGGCAAGTCCCCTTCAGGAGATGCTAAAGAGAAGTAGCTAAACCATGTTATTATGGTTTTGCTAGTGCACGATGTCTTTGCATGTAGATTTGAGAACTGACTGAACAGAATGGGGTGCAACTATCCCAACACCAAATCCCGTATCTTTTCCAGATGTCTTGGACTCACCAAAAAGGCTCATATTTCCAGCTTGGCTCATACATCTTTCAAAACTTATCCAAGCACCACTAAGAATCACACAGAATCACAGAATAACCGGGTTGAAGAGACCCACTGGATTGTCGAGTCCAACCATTCCCACCAATCCCTATACCATGCCCCTAGGTACCTCATCCACCCTCACCTTAAACACCTCCAGGGACGGTGACTCAACCACCTCCCTGGGCAGCCTGTTCCAATGCCTAACCACCCTCTCCGTGAAGAACTTTTTCCTAATCTCAAGCCTAAATCTCCCCTGGCGGAGCTTGAGGCCATTCCCTCTCGTCCTGTCCCCTGTCACTTGGGAGAAGAGCCCAGCTCCCTCCTCTCCACAACCTCCATTCAGGTAGTTGTAGAGAGCAATGAGGTCTCCCCTCAGCCTCCTCTTCTCCAGGATAAACACCCCCAGCTGTCTCAGCCGCTCCTCATAAGATTTGTTCTCCAGCCCCTTCACCAGCTTCGTTGCTCTTCTCTGGACTCGCTTCAGAGCCTCAACATCCTTCTTGTGGTGAGGGGCCCAGAACTGAACACAGGATTCGAGATGTGGTCTCACCAGTGCCGAGTACAGGGGGAGAAGAACCTCCCTGGACCTGCTGGTCACGCCGTTTCTGATACAAGCCAGGATGCCCTTGGCCTTCTTGGCCACCTGGGCCCCTGCTGGCTCATGTTCAGTCGCTGTCAACCAGAAGCCCCAGGTCCTTCTCCTCCTGGCAGCTTTCCAGCCAGGTTTCTCCTAGTTTGTACCTCTGCTCAGGGTTGTTGTGCCCCAAGTGCAGGACCCGGCATTTGGCCTTGTTAAACCTCATCCCATTGGACTCTGCCCAGCAGTCCAGCCTGTTCAGATCCCTTTGCAGAGCCTCACGACCCTCCAGCAGATCTACACTTCCACCCAGCTTGGTGTCATATATCATAACTGGTTCCTATTAGTGCATCCCAAGACTGCTTACAGGCATAACAGCTACAAAGAGCAACAGTCCATATGGGTCAATATTCCTAAATCCAGACATTCTGATATTATGTACTCTAAGCCCAACCTTAGCTACCTTCTCCCTGATGATAATGAGCGGCCTCATTGGGCTCACATAGTCTGTCTCCCAGGCTATGTATCTCTTTGCCTTTATAATGAACATCAGAACTGTCTTTTTTTCTCAAAAGAAATATTACCCTTTAATAAGGAGTCAATAAAGGTCTTGTTGCTGATATATCTTGCTGTCTGAGCATGAGTACCATGCATCAGAAGCATTCTCTAGAATCCAGTGCCGTATTCAAGAGTTAGGGAAAGATCTGTCCTAAATTATAACACTGCACTCCTCTAGACTGTGCAGGAAAAGCCAGAACATGGAATGTGTGACTGCCTATCTAGGGAGATGTCATTTGATGTTGATGAAAAGAATTTCAAAAGACCATGAAATAAGCAGCTAATTATCTTAAATTAGGGGCTGCCTACTTATCAACAGAAATAAGAAATCATATGAAATTATTTCATTATAGCACTGCTTGAAAGAGAAACCTTCAAAGTTTTGCCTATAAGTCATCCAAGATAAATGAATGAAATGATATTTATGGTTTAATCAAACTAAACATCCTTGTTAAAAGCAGGTGCACTGCCAAAAGAGACTGTATACACCTACAACACATCTGCATCAGTTTCTCTGTATGAAAATGGAAACACGTGGGCAGCATTATATAATTAATTCTGCAGTTACTTCTCAAACTTCAGTTGTAATCTACAAAGATCTATGAACATTAATGTATCTTCTTATGCGTTAACATGCACGGTAACATTCTGCATTTTATATAACTTTTTCTCCAAGCCTTATAAACCTATAACACCTTTATGCGTATCATCAGTTTGATACACTGAAGAGGGCATAGAGTATAATTGTTTACAGAAAATCATTATCTCAAGAATTATGATGTTCTGTCAATCAGCAGGGCATACCGGTTACTTTTAACACTGTCATTTGGGTTTTTGCTCCTCTTGAAGAGGGTAAAAGTACTCAGGGTCGAATTAGAATCATAGAATTACAGAATGGATGACACTGAAAGGGACCTGTGGACTGTCTAGTCCAAAATACAGCTCAACTAGAGCAAATAACACAGGACTATGTCCTATTTGGTACTGAATATCTCCAAAGATGAAGTCTGCATCACCTCTCTGGGCAACCTGATTCAGTGGTTGACCACCCTCACTATAAAAAGTTTTCTCATACGGTTAAACAGCTTTTTCTGTGTTTCCATTTATGCCCATTGCATCTCAGAGGACATTAATGAGAACAATCTACACTCCTCTTCTTAATTTGATCCCAGGTACTTATACACATTGATAAGATCCCCCTGAGCCTCTCTTTCTCTAAGATGAAGATTCCCAGCTCTCTCAGACTCTCCTCTCCATCTGACAGACACTCCAAGCCCTTCATCATCTCCTAGACACTTCACTTCCCCTTTTAAAATCCATTCTTACTACTCTCAGTCACCTCTCTATCCTTCATATGTTTTAGGAAATGGTTTCCAGGAGGGTTTTCTCCATCGCCTTCTAAATTTGTGAAATGAGTCTGACTATCCTGTAATTCTGTGAATCTTCCCTCTTGGAGATATGCATCTTGTCCTTTGCCTATTTGTGGGTAAGAGCTCTACAGATTTCTTCCCCTAAAAGATATTAATATTATGTCTCAAGCACCCTGAAGAAATCTGAGAAAGTAAACAACACTGTCTGGTTACTCAGAAACTAATAAAGAATGGGCAAAAGAACTCATCACTATGTACAGAGGAGTCCAACTGCTGGAAATGTTTATCCCTTGCCCCAGTCATGATGTTACCATCATCATCATCACTACCTGTCTTTACTGCTACTGTACTTATCACTCTCCTGCCCTCTTTTACAGAAAACTCAGTAGGGTTTCATCTTTTGCAGAGGAACCTGGGGGGTCATGACTAAATTCTTAACATGATAGGGAAAAAAAACCTCCTATCTCTTCCCCATTTTCTCAATTTTACTCTTTTTTTGTTCGTTACAGGCTACAACATGGATACATGTTCACTCAGGATGTCACTGAACTGACATCTCTCACCACACTTCTTCTGTTCTGAATAAAAAAAAACTCAAAGCATATTGGAACCCCAACACCTCAAATCCTTGCATAACTCATTCAAAGAGAGGATTAGCCTGTCCTGGCTAATCTTGCCAGTAGATGCTGGCAGAACACTTTTTCCCTCGGGAGGTTTCTGTCCATCCACAGTCTTAAATAGCTTTCGATTCCTCTTTTGATCTATTTATCAACAAAGGTCAAAAGCAAATTTTTTGTTTACAGTTTCAAGCCAGTGTCCTAGTAGGCAAGAGAAAGGTCAAAACTCCCTCCTCCAGGTAGAGGCTCCTTTAGCACTGGGCAATAGAAAAGTGCTCACATATCCTTACTGCCTCTCAAAATATAGGTTCTTGCTTTTTTGGCCCAACAAGTGGTACTTCTTCGGGAAGAATGGTTCTATTCTCACATCTTCTTGGTCTTAAATTAGCCTGGCAATGAGGATATTCTTCTAGGAAACTGAAGTACGATATTCAAAATGCCAGGAAGGACAGAGAGTCAGTTATTCCTACCCTAAAGGTGCACAACGCCTACACTTAGTTGCAACCCTTAACCTGGGCACCCTTGTGCCAGGCTCCTCTGTAATACATGGATGGATATTTTCTCCTCCTCACCTAGCACCTTCCTGTAGGACAAACGCTAGAATTGTGAGTTTTGTGTTGAACTCTGGGCTGCAGTCACATGCTAACTGTGGATTTTTCCTATTGTGGAGATAAATACAGCCAACCTTAGCAGAGTCAAGACAGAACAAGTCAGCAAATTACCATGAAAATACTCTTCCTTATATCTTTCATCTTGTTACTACTTCCTCATTTAGAGGCATCATAAATTTCAAGGTCAGCTGTTTCTTCTCCTTCCAGGTAAACATCAAGGTAAATTCACAGCTCTGGCATTGACTGTATCTTATATTTATATACTACAATACCAACCATGCTGTGACTGTTATCATCGTGTCCGTGTTTGCAACATTCTGACTGACAGATAACACAATTGAAGAGATTGTAAAAATGTTGTGTCCTTAACAGTCTGGCTCCTGCAATAAAATGATACATTAGATAAGCAACACACTATATTTTGCACTGATGTCTCTACACAGTTTTATATTTTCAGCGTTATCGTTAGCTAAGCAGTCTTTACACTCTGCCATTATTTGTGCTCGTGCAAAATTTTCAAGGGTAGCATCCAGAGCAGATGTCAGATGTTGTAGCCTCATACACCAAAGCCTCTATCCTCACACAAACATGCAAAAGGAAATGTTCTTAAGGTGGCTGTCAGGTCCTTGCCCTTCTAGAGTCTGAGTGCTACGTAACACACTGTGGAGTCAGTAGAAATCGTTTCATTAACTTCAGTGAGCTTTGGATTAGTACTTGAAGTTTCTGTAGTACTCAAAGTTTCTGTAGTACTCCTGAGCAGCCACTGTACAAATGTTAATGAAGTGAGTTGAACACTGCCCTTAGATGCTAGAAAGACAGAACATCTTGTTTCATCCATCCATTTCTGACAAGGGTGAAGGGCCACAACGGAGGAACGCAAAGAGATACCACACAGTGGCTCAAACTGGGAAATTAAAATGCTCATCATATTCTTTAAAAATCCAGAGAGATTTAGGTGAATCAGTTTCTATTGGCTGTCCAGTAATTCCTCTTAAGGATAAATCCATGAAAGAAATTAGAAGGAAGATAATGACTAAGGTTGATATACATTCACTGAATGTTCTTTTCTGTCTGTCAAGACTGTGCTTATAGGCTTGTAAGCATTTCAGCACCACTCCTTAAGCGGAAAATCACCAATGAATACCTAAAGTAGCTTCAAAATAAATCACAGCTAACCACTTTAAACTCTGAAAGAAAACCATTTTTTCACAATGCTAACTCATTGTCACAGCAAATTCATGGAATCATAGGTTCATAGAATCGTTTGGGTTGGAAGGGGCCTCAAAGCCCATCCAGTTCCAAACCTGCCCTGGGCAGGGACACCTCCCACTGGATCAGGTGCCCAAGGCCCATCCAACCTGGCCTTGAACCCCTCCAGGGATGGAGCAGCCACAGCTTCCCGGGGAAACCTGGGCCAGGGCCTCACCACTCTCACCATGAAGAAATTCCTCCTTATGTCTAGTCTAAATGTGCCCCTCTCCAGTTTATACCCATTGCCCCTCATCCTATCACTACAAGCCTTTATAAACAGCCCCTTCCCAGCTTTCTTGTAGCCCCTTCAGATACTGGGAGGTCACTACAAGATCTCCTTGGAACCTTCCCTTTTCCAGGCTGAACAACCCCAACTCTCTCAGCCTGGCCTCGTTTGGGAAGTGCTCCAGTCCTCAAATCATCTTTGTAGCCTCCTCTGGACCCGTTTCTGGATAAAAAAAAAATGGGTTCAAAAAGTAATCAGTCATAATTTTGGATGAAATTAAAAGTATTTAAAATTTAAAAGCAGATTTAAAAATAATGGTGTGGGTACAACTGAACCTCGTGAAGTTTCTATGAAGAAGGTTTGTGGGAGGACTTACTTAGGCATAGGTCTCCTAAGCACCTAGTCTTGACTTCTTTCATAGATAGAGGCTTAGCTAAGCTCGATGTCTTGGTTTTCAGTGTGAACCTAACACTGTCTGCTACCAGGACCAACAGTGCATCTTAAAGGTTGTGGTTGTCAGGTAGGGAAATAGAAATGAAAGAAGATAGAACAAGGACATATAAAGAAAGAAACAGCTCAGTTGTGCCTTAGACGCAGCTCTCTCACAGAGACGTGCGTAGTTCATGTTACTCATTTGCAAAAGAAAAGAATACTATGAAAACATATCAAAAAACCAGCCTACTCGAAGTAATAAAACTCAATGAGAATTAACATTAGGTTCAAGGTAAATAGTCCCATATGTCTAGATTTGGTAAGGTTTTCTCCATTATGTTGTCATTTGCTAAGATCATATATCTTGGAATATAGATATTGTTTATAGCTTGGAAAAATTACAAATTGCCGTATCCCGCCTCCCAGCAGGAAAGCCTGCATGGAAGAAGTTTCTCACTGTTCTCATATTAAAACTTTCTGGGTAAAAATAGAAAAATGTCATGACATCTATTAACTTCATGAACCCTCAAATCATTTCCTAACAAAAAAGAAAGGATACTTGAGAAAATGCAAAAACCTTCAGACTATTATAACATGAGATATTGTTGGTATCAAAATAGTTCATGTTTGTTTATCTGTGCACTCTGAAACAGATTTTTTTTTCCAAAACATTGTATATTTTGCAGTGTATTATACAAACAAAAAGCAATTGGAACAATTTCTTTCAAGATTTTGAGAAAGTGCAATCATACATTGCCTTTCTGACCAAGACATGATTAAGAAATCGTAATTTAACACAAGAATGACTGGATGAAATTCTGATATTATTACATTTTATACTAAACTGGATTAATTCTATCATTCTTTTTTTTGCTATAACATGTATTAGCTGAATAAATTTTGTGGTTTAGGTTCAGTTGGAATATAATAGATTTCACATGTGAAAATGAATTTGGAGACCTAAAGATATGAAGTCTGACATACCTTATAGAAAATGAATAAAGCTACATAAGGAATTTAGGAGCACTGTTGCAGTTCTAACTAGCCCCTTGATTCTTTCACAACTCTCAACAAAAGAAATTCCTACTAAAGGAAAAACTGTTGCCTACTTCAATTCAGCCAGAACTGCACTATATCTGCTACATTTGGTTGTGCAACTGTATTTGTATTTCCTTGTTAATAACATACATGTATTTCTATTTTTATCCTCCTGTCCCTTCTAATATTTGCATAACAGAATCAGTTGCATCTTTCAGGCTACTTCTCGTATTGCAAGCTCATAAGAAAAATATTTTCACAAGTCTTTGGTTAATATCAGCGCTGAAATACCCATTTTCCAAAGATATTTAATTAAGGAACATTTTTCAAATTCATGGTTCACCTTAACATACTTATGACCATAATTACAAACAAAATTGCTGGGTAACAATCTCGTGCATTTCATTCAATCTTTTATCTCTATGTGTACTAATTTGTCCCTATTTTGTACTTATCATCAAGGGGTTTTGCCACATGAAATCATGCTTATATATCATATAATCATATAATTTGCTCTTGCTCTTCTAGTGACGTTGAAAATTTCCCCATAAGTCTCAAAATAAATTGTCCTTTACATTATTGATACCTAGTCAAACATCTGGTTCAAATGCTCTCCTTAAACATCTGATCAGAGTTTGTAGTGGTCATTGGTTTACATGTTCCTTTTATAAGACCAAGAACGAAATTATATACTGGACATCAAATCTACTTTGACACCCAAAACGTGAAACCTGTTGCTCATCTAGCCGATGGGTAGCTTAGTATATACTTTATTTAGCCATGAGTTTGGGAGATGAGTAACCAAAACTCTACTTTGAGCAATGAGTCATACTCTTCTCCATGCCACAAATCTCCTATTCATCTACGTACGACAGACAGCAAAACCTGACACGAAGCCTTGTCATAATTGAAGACAGGAATTCTTCCTTCCTCTTAAAAACTGAATATAGCAGCAATGCATATCAAATCAATGCAACTGTAACATAACATTTGGTTTAGTATTTGATAGGAATGGTTGGACTCGATGATCCAGTAGGTCTTTTCCAACCTGGTGATTCTATGATTCTATAAATACGCTGTTCTGCTCTAGTTGCACGTATAGTTATTTGGAAATTTTATGATGTCAAGTAGAAGGAATAGGTGATCTGGCCTACAAGTTTCTCCCTGATGTGAGCAATTTTGTGTCCTTCTGCATCTCGCTGGAAGAAAATAGGACTCTGGTGGGTTTAACCTTGTCCAGCAGCCATACCTCCATCAAGCCGTACTCCCACTCCGCCTTCTCAACAGGATGGGATCAGAAAATAAGTTGGAAAGCTCCTGGATCAAAATAAAGACAGGGCGATCACTTACTAATTACTGTCATGGGCAAAACAGTCTCAGCTTGTGAAAAATTAACATAATTTACTGTCAGTTAAAGTTATAGTAGGATGATAAGAAACAAAGACAAAAACTAAAGCACCTTCCCTCCTATCTCACTTTTCCCAGGCTCAGTTTCATTCCGTCATTACAGATTCCTCCACCTCCTTCCCCCAACCCTAAGAGGTGCAGGGGGATGGGGAGTGAGGGTTGTGGTCAGTCCCTAACAGCTCCTCTCTTTTGCTCCTTTCCTCTCATGGTTTTCCCCTGTCCTGTACTTCCAGGGCAAACCTGCTTCAGCATAGGTCCTCCACAGCCTGCTCCAGCATGGTATCTCCATGAGCTTCAGCTTGCTTCAGGGCACATCTGCTTCCTCTGGTGTGGTGTTCTCTGCAGGTCGAAGCGTGGAAAACTGCTCCATCGGAGGTGGTTGAGTCACCGTCCCTGGAGGTATTTAAGGTTAGGGTAGACGAGGTGCTTAGGAGCATGATTTAGGGATTGGTGGGAATGGTTGGACTCGATGATCCAGTGGGTCTCTTCCAACCTGGTCATTCTGTGATTCTGTGATCTTGGTCTTCCCTGTGAGCTGCAAGCCAGCAATCTGCTTCATCATGGTCTTCTCCAGGTGTTGCAGGGGAATCTCTTCTACAGTTCCTGGAGCATCTGCTCCTTCTCCTTCTTCATTGGACTTGGTGTCTTCAGGGCTGTTGCTTGCTCACTTTTTTTCCACCTTCTTCTCAGCATTTTGATCTTCCTTCATTATGTCAACGCAGAGGCACCGCTGCCTTGGCTGAGGGGCTCAGCTGTGCCCTGCAGGGGTTGCTTGGAGCTGGCTGTGTCTGGCCCAGGTCAGTCCTGGCCTCTCCTCACAGAGGCCACCCTGCAACTCCCCCAGCACCTGGGCACCAACACCCAATAAAACATCTCTGAAGAACTTTGCCTACCACACAGGCATCCTCTTCAAATTGGAAAAAGCCACTTTCTTGGCTTGGCTGGTAGAACTTTTTAGTAAACCTTTCAGGCTCACATTTCTTTTAGGCATCTTGAAGATCTTCTGTCACTATGTATGCAGCCTACAACTCGCTGGTACCCACTGAAGTTGGGCTGTGCAATAGAGACTAGACTGATTGTGTTTGATGGGATCTGAAGTCCAGCATGTTGTCAAGATGCTGTCACAGTTTATCCAGCCCTCAGACTATTCTCCCTGTCTGCTCCAGTGACATGTCCATGGTGGTGAGTAATGACATTGCCAGAGAAGACCTGGAGTATATCAGGCATGACTACATGGCTCTTGGGGCGATGATCAAGTCTATGGCTGCCCAGGGTTCTTCCTCTGAGAGGGAAGGCATCAAGGAAAGAATCCTTTGGGTAAAGAACTGTTTGTGCAGCTGGTATTGATGACAAGTATTAAGCTGGTGTGTGTCGTGATGGGGATAGGAAAGCTGAAGCCTGTCTGGACTCGAGTGAGACCAATGTTATTACGAAGCCATTTTCAATTATCTTGAAAAAGTCATGATGACAGGAGGACATTCCTGAGCACTGAAGGAAAGCAAATGTAAACTTTTATCTGCAAGAAGAACAAGAGGGAAGATCCACAGAAGTACAAGACAATGTTTCACTTCAATATTTCAGAAGCTGATGAAGAAAACCCTCCTGGAAACCATTTCCTAATGTACAAAGGACAGAAAGGTGACTGAGAGTAGTAAGCATGGATTTGAAAGGGGAAAATAGGCACAAACAACCTTATAAGCCTTCTAGAATGAGATGAGCAGCTCAGTAGATAAAGGGAGGACAGTGACTGCTGCTTATCTTGACTTCAGTGAGGCTGTTGACCTCCATCACATCCTCATAGACAAGCTGAGGAGACATGGACTAGGTAAATAGACATTGAGGTGGACTGAAAATGATCTGAACTGCTGGGCTTTAAGGGCTTGTGAAGAGAAGCACGAAGACCAGTTGAAGACAAGTCACTAGTGGTGTACCCCATGGGTCAATATTGGGTCCACTAGTGTTTAACACCTTCATTAATGACCCAAATGTTGCAGTAGACTGCACTCTCTGCAACTCTGCAGAGAGTTCAGATTAGGGAAAGGTGGCTGGTTCACCAGGCTGCCCTTCATAGGGACCCTAACAGGCTAGAGAAATGGGCCCCATAACTCTCTAACTGTTGAAATTCCAGTGCAAATTCAGCTTGGCAACCTTTCTCAGGATTCTCTAGTCCTTTTCTTTCTTATACTGACGTTTGTGACTATGGTTAACAAATTTTACCATTAAATTCACAGCTGCGTTTTATTTTTCCATTAGCACTTGCCTTCTCTCTTCAGTCCTTTGTACATCCTGACTTACACATTTATCTGAGCACTGAAAATACCTGACATTGAATTACACTCTTCCACAAATCATGCATCATAAGAAAGCTTCAGATTTCATCAATTTTGTCAAGTCTATAACCCTAGCGTGTTCCTAACTTACGATAGAAGCTATACGTGAGAGCTTTCAACACATTATTAGCAAAGGGCACATACAGAACACAGTATTTTCCTCTTATCTGTTGCAGGGATTTATGCTTCTGCCTCTCATTATTACAAGGTTTGCTATATCACACTAATAAAAAATGAAGAGTGGTATGATTCAAATTTGCTGTAGGCCAATCACGTCAACTGGCTTGATAGATCTTGCCTAGGATATCAAGGAAACTGTAACAGATTTTTGAATGGCAAATGTGTGTTATCTTAAAGTGTTAAGCCCAAGAAAGTACTGAAATCCTTTACTCAGAAGACAGCATTCAAGCAGCTATCTTGAGAAAGGTAAGCTAATGAACCTTAACTCTCATTAAATCTCATTATTTGTCTCTACCTACATAAGTTCAGTGAGTTGTCTTGTCAAGACTACTATATCTTGCCCTATACACTGCCCTTTAAACAAAGTGTTCTTTCTGATGATTCAGATGTACTTTATAACTGTCTCACCCATGATGCTGTTGCTTGGAAGATGCCTCAATGCTGAAGTGGTGTTAACCTGAACAGTTGCAAATTCTTAGTGATCCATCTTCTTTTGTTCTCCGATTTTCTGAATTACTTCTCTGTGGCTGCTGCCAAGGATGAGCTGTATGAATATTGTTCAGTAAGGCGGAAAAAAGAGACAGTGGAAAAGAACAGATGCCCTTGGAGACAACATCCTTTCAAAACTAAGAGGACCATAACTGATACAATTGAAAAAAGTTTGTCAAAAGAAGCTTTCTTTTAGATTTAAATTAGACTGAGCAAAACCACCTCATCCTCATTTACACTCTAAAGTCACACCAAGTTCAGTTTTAAAGAAAGAGATCACATCTATAAAAAAGAAAAGCAGAGTTTTCATGGTTTAGGTCTAGATTTTGAGGCAGCACTTTTATAACGACATTCATCCTTTCTCAGATAGCTCCTAAACTTCTATTCTATGTTTTTGCCCACTTACAGCCTTGGCCTCCACTCCTTAATCCAATAATACAAAGACATGAATCCCAGTACCTACTTTTTGCTTTCAGTTTCCCAAAGACAGCCTGAAGGAAAATTCTGGAAAGTTAAAACAAGGAAGAAATGTTAAAAGCTGTCCTTCACCTTTTCAAGAGTTCTCTACGAATACTTCTATGAATCCTCAGCATGACAAGGAGATGGAGCTGTTGGAACTGGTCCGGAGGAGGCTACAAAGACAATCAGAGGGCTGGAGCACCTCCCGTACGAGGACAGGCTGAGAGAGTTGGGGTTGATCAGCCTGGAGAAGAGAAGGCTCCAAGGAGACCTTACAGTGAACTTCCAGTACCTCCAGAGGCAATAAGAAAGCTGGAGAGGGACTGTTCACAAAGGCTTGTGGTGATAAGGGATGGGTATAAACTGGAAAGGGGCAGATTTAGACTGGACATAAGGAGGAATTTCTTCACGATGAAGGTTGTGAGGCCCTGGCCCAAGTTGCCCTGGGAAGCTGTGGCTGCCCCATCCCTGGAGGTGTTCAAGGCCAATGAAAAATTTGAACAAATACTGTAGAAGGAGATATGGCAATAAGCCATATATCATAGAATATATCTTCATATGTTCTTATATAAAATAAGCTAAAATCAACTTAATGTTCAATAAAGGTTCAAATAATTATATAATGCTGTAAAATAATGAAAGTAAATTTAAATATTTTTATTAGACAGTTTCAAGCCAGTACAGTGAAACCTTTCCTGACAAGGTATGAGATCAAACATAGTTTTCATCTATATTTGCCCCTTGCCATATTCCAAAGCTGAGTAGGCCTGCCTAGTCACATAGTATAAACCTGCCAGTTTACTAATTGCAAGAGAGTGACTTCAATTTCAGAGTCATAGAATCATAGAATCATAGAATAACCAGGTTGGAAGAGACCCTAACATCAAATATGCTGTATATGATGTAATACATAGTAAAGTCTCTAAACTCTGTCTCAAACTCCATTTTTATCAGAGATTGACTCAAACACTTCACACATGCTTAAGTTGCCTTGTTAAATGAATTTTTTTTTTTTGAGTTAGGTAAGTATCTTGCTAAAATAATTTCACAAAGTTCTTTCACAAGGGTCCAGTTTGGTCAAATTAGTTCTCATTAGGTACAACAGAATAGATCATTTATAGAATCAGTGTAGTTTAGCCCATAATAACAGATTTCATAGAATCATAAAATGGTTTGGACCTTAAAGCTCATCCAGTTCCAACCCCTGCCATGGGCTGGGACACCTCCCACTGGATCAGGTGCCCAAAGCCCCATCCAACCTCCAAACCCCCTCGAACCCCTCCAGGGATGGGGCAGCCACAGCTTCCCTGGGAAACCTGGGCCAGGGCCTCTCCACCCTCAATATTTCTTCCTTAGAAGAATTTCTTCCTTATCTAAATCTCCCCTCTTTCAGCTTAAAACTGTTACCCTTCATCTTAGCAACACTCTCCCTGATCAAAAGCCCCTCCCCAGCTTTCCAATAGGCCCCTTTTAGGCACTGAAAGTCTGCTCTAAGGTCTCCCCAGAGCCTTCTCTTCTCCAGGCTGAACGCCACCAACTCTTTCAGCTTGTCCTCATAGCAGAGGTGCTCCAGCCCTCTGATCATCTTCGTGGCCTCCTCTCGACCTGTTCTAAGACATCCATGTCCTTCCTGTGCTGAGGACTCCAGAACTGAACACAGAACTCCAGGTGAAGTCTCACAAGAGTGGAGTAGAGGGGCAGAATCTCCTCCCTCGCTCTACTGGCCACGCTGCTTTTGACGGAACGCAGGACACAGTCACCTTCTGGGCTGTGAGCGCACATCGCTGGCTCGTGTCAAGCTCCTCATCCACAAGCAGCCCAAGTCCTTCTCTTCAGGGCTACTCTCAATCCATTCTCCACCCAGCCTGTATTTTTCCTTGGGATTTCCCCACCCTGGTGCAGGACCTTCCACTTGACCTTATCAAACTTCACGAGGTTCACACAGGCCCACCTCTCAAGCCTTTTTAACATTCGAGCTGAGGTTAGGTACAGTACAGTTACACATTGCAGCTAACTCCTAGGCTCCTGAAACTTAAACTTAGATCTAGTCTTTCAATAGGATTTGTGGATGCTGAGGACCTCGGAATAGTACCCAAAAATAATAACACAGCTCAAATAATAACCAGCTCAAAGAAGTTACTACATAAACTATGAGGAGGAAAATGTGTCTTTGCCTTTTGCCAAATTTCTGTTGCCTAAATTGTCCCTGGAGTGCTTACTCCTGCACCATCAAAGAGCAAAGGCTGATTTCATCTTTTATTGTAGAGAAATACTAAGAATGCATCCTTGTTTCTTTTCCTGGTCAGTGCACCCTTGCAAACACACTCAAAGTCTCCTTGTATGATGTGGGAAGACTTTGCTTTGTTGTTTGGTCTGCACATGTTGACACAGACACCTCAAAGTGACTCAGGTGGTTCTTTAAGAGTTGTTTCTTTGCAAAAAGATGAGACACAGTTCATATCTCCTGTAGACTCTTTCTGCATTGAAGGATTTAATAATCATTATTTCAAATTTATGGAAAAATAGTTTCCATCAAAGAAATGAAGATATAACCTTGGCAATTTTCCCCAAAATTGAAGAGTTGTTTATCAAACTAGTAACTGTTTAGTATAAAATGTAGAAAGTGAACAAGGAGTATGATTAAAATGTAGGTACTTTAGCAGCAGAGATGCCTGTTCACTAGGCTATGAAGTCATAATCCATCCTCTCTTTCTGTCTCTCTCTCACTCTCTTAACGATCAATTCTTTCAAGAACGGCAATACAGGTTCAGAAAAGGTGCAAAGTGACTGGTTAAAACCACCAAAAGCAGCCTTAAAATAATATTCACATAGAGATGTATTCTTCCAGAGTGCATGATCAGTACTTGAAGGAGCTACAAGAAAGCTGGAGAGGGACTGTTTACAAAGGTTTGTAGTGACAGGACAAGAGGCAATGGGTATAAACTGGAGAGGGGCAGATTTAGACTAGACATAAGGAGGAATTTCTTCACCATGAGAGTGGTGAAACACTGGTCCAGGTTGCCCAGGGAAGCTGTGGCTGCCCCATCCCTGGAGGTGTTCGAGGCCAGGTTGGATGGGGCTTGGGCACCTGATCCAGCGGAGGTGTCACTGCCCATGGCAGGGGGGTTGGAACCGGCTGGGCTTTGAGGCCCCTTCCAACTCAAACGATTCTATGATTCTATGATTGCCCTTGGGCCGCAAATGGTGTACAATTCACATCCTCTGCTTTCTTGAC
The DNA here is from genome assembly GCA_033459285.1 of Clamator glandarius. NCBI lineage: Eukaryota > Metazoa > Chordata > Aves > Cuculiformes > Cuculidae > Clamator > Clamator glandarius. The sequence goes on from JAUNZM010000627.1 coordinate 38,779, forward strand.
GGAGGCTTAACCATGTCCTTCTACAGAGTAGGGACTGAGGTTGGTTGAGCTTGGCATAAAATTGCGCTTCTTTTTATACAGGGCACCTTTTGCCAGCTCAGCACTAATCCCAGTAACATGGTAGAACTGAAGTGAAAGATTTCTACCTAGAGTTCACCACACCTCATCTAAAAGCTTTAAGCATGCAGAAAATGGGGAATGTGTAGGGAAAAATGGAAGCTGCATCTTATTTTAGCATTTAGGCCATTAAATTCTGCCTTTCCTAAATGAAGAAATGCAATAATGCAGGAAAAGTCTATATGAAAAAGCTTTGGCACCATGCTGCTCACTGCAAACTAGAGGCAACTGTGAATTTAAAAGCAGATAGGGTCAATGTGGGGAGTGAAACTAAGCACAGAGGTAGAGCAATTAGTAAAGCTAATACAGTTATTTTAAAAATGACAACTAACTATGACAGGTTTTACTTATGTTAGTAGAGGGCTTTGCATATTTAGTTTGTAACAGTGTTAATAACTTCATTTGATTTGAATACAGCTGAAAATGTACTAATTTTTTATTGCATTGAAATAAGTGTAGGGTAAATATTAAAAAGATACATTTCTATGCTTTTGTTTTTAAAGAAGAGCTCTCAAGTCTAAGCAGTTTTTGAAGGTTAGAAGAAATGTTTTAATAGGCTTTCATAGGAAAAGGTTATTTTTATTAATCTTAAGAAGGCTATGTTTTGCTAAATGTTCTCAAACCCAGACACTGTTTGTAGGTAAGTGTCAGTTAAAGAAAACCCAGCTGTAACTGAACATCATCATGCTCAGAGGCAAATTACTCATTAGACATGAAAAACCTTCACACATTTCAAAGTCCTAGAAAGAAGAATCTGAAAAGATCCTTTATTTGCATTTGCAAGGCCTATAGAGTCAGTACACTAGTGGAAGCCAACAGTAATTCTAGCTAGTTCCTTATCTTTTTCAGATATTGACCTAAATTTAAGGTCACAATTAGAGCTGAACTAGAGATCTGGTTTTATTTTTGGATTCTGAATGCGCTTAGGTGCTTGAAAACAAAGAAAATGGCATTGAATGAGTTAGGGAAGGGAAATCAGCCTATTTGCAATCCTAAATCTGGATTAGAAATAGATGTAGTGCCTGAGACAAGAAGACTGAAGATATAGATTAATTTCTGGATTCTTCAGCACCTAGAGAGCTAATACAAGGGCATATAAGGGCCAAGGGCAATGGCTTCTGCTCAGTTTGAAGACAGATGCCAACTTCTTGCTTAAGAAAACTTGCAAAATCAGGACCTGGAGGGATGAAGGAGCATAGTGTTATTGATAACACCTGAAAAGCACAAAGGACTGTGAAAGACCTGACACTGGAGGAGCAAATTGTTTCTGGGTAGCTTTCTAGAAGTTACAGGATTCTTAGTATAGTTATCAATAGGGATGAAGTTCAGTCCTGAGAATATAAACAGAATTCTCCAGCATCTGAGGAGCTTACCAGTAATGCTACCTGCAAGTAAGAATTAGAGTACACCTGAAGGCAGTTTTGATTTAACTTTGAGGATGCGATGAACAAGATTTCTTTGCGTGTTGCTGTCACCCAGCACTCCAGAACGCACAGGACCTCTGGACACACATGTATGGCGTGGCATAGCTCACCACGGTAGAGTACAAATAACATCTCTGGGGTTTTGGGGTGGCAGCTTAACCTTGCAAAGTAGGAACCAAAATTTTTATTTCATTATGCATGATTCGCAGGCCTAACAGTGTGTGATTAGCAGGGACAAACAGGTCAGAATGAGATGGACCTGGCCAGCAAGTCTGTTCTTAACATTTGCTTTACATTTCATTCTCGTTTGAAGATTAAGAAGTACTGAAGATGATGGCTACATGTAACTCGTAAGACTCATGTAGTCAGAGACAGAAAGTGTTAAATAGCTAGGACTTTTTCAAAGCTGCAAACAGACAGAAGACTAGATCTGGAAATTTATATAAGTAAATACCTTACAGCTGATCTCCTGTCTTTAAAAAAAAAAAAAAAAAAAGTTAAAAAAAAATCAACCTAACTGTAATAAATAATCTCCTTTTACCAGCAACTGATGCCACATCAATATTAGATGTTAGGGTTTCCAAGATCATCTGTCATCTTGGCTCAGAAGAGCCTGAACTGTATTGTAACCAGCTGAGCTCTTGGGGCCCCTGCTTTATAGCACCTGATCTTTAAAACAAGCATAAACCATAGAAGAGTAGAAGCACAGAATTACTTGAATTACCTCTGAGATCAAGTCCAATCATACCTGACCACTACTATCTGCCCATCTTGTCAATACCTCCAGGGATGGGGACTCAACCATCGCTCTGGGCCTGTTCCAATGCCTGAAAATAGCTTTAAATAAGACATGAAATCTAAATCTTCAAATCTACCTAAAACCCACTTGCCTCCATTGCTAAACTCTTAGCCCAGATCTGAGAGATTTGTTGTTCCAGTTCCAGCATAAACATAGATTTTGGGTATCTTCTGTACCAGTCCCTAACCAAGACATCATCCCTTGCTCTAATCTTAACAAGTTTTCCTTTAAACATCAGTCTTCGTTTCAGTCTACACAGGCTGTGACAATTAATTTGTTAGACTCCCTCACAACCATTTTGGCAGCTATCTTAGATTTATGCAACGCATATTGGAACTAGAAATAAAACCATTTACCCCAGCCAGCTGTGGGAACTTTGTATCTCTGCAGGCACAAGAAACCACAAAATTTTCAAAACTTTTCAGCACCTCTTGTACCGAACCCACATTTAACCCTTCCCTCACCTCAAAGCAAGCCCATCCCTCAGCTTTAAGTGCCCATAAATTCCCTAACAGAACTCCTGGCCCGTTAGGTCTTCTGAGTCTAGCAAGAAACTCGATTTCTTCATTGGATTCTCTCACTTTACACTTATTTCTATTCCTAAAACTCATTAGAACAGTACCTGCTCCAATGCAATCATCAGACCTAAAGACTCAAAAGAAGTATTTTTTCTAAGAACAATCAACCTCATTCTGCCTTTGCAAAACATATCTTAATAGACTTCAGTCCCTGCTTTTCTCAGCAATACTCTATACCATGAAATTAGCCCTAGGTTTTAGAATTTTTCCTTAGCAGAACTGACCTTAATTTCTTGCACAGACCAAAATCAGGTATTAATTCTGTTACTGTGGACCTTGCAGGAAAGATAATGCCACCATCTTAGCTCTGTAGTCACTGTTATCATAATCTTGCTTCTTATTTTTAAACTTTTTTACAATAGTCTCATCCATAGGAAGAAGTCTTTAATGAATATTACTGGGAGACAATCCTATAGCTAATCCAGCCTGTGAGTGTGGAGTTCAGATGAAGGAAAAAGTTTGGGTTACGGCAAATTGAAAAGCTTGCTGCGTTACATTTCAAAACTTGCTGCTGGGCAAACTGGGCTGGACTGGGAAGGTCTAGTATCTCACAGTCAGTTCCTAGGTAATTTTAGTCTGATAGTAAACTTGAAAGTAAGATTTGAGTTTGGTGTTGATAGTACTGTTGGGAAGAGGACATTATAGAAATAATATATGGATGGTGCTTTTACCTCCCTTCCTCTATGCCTCATCCCCAATTTTGGGAATAAGTTTAATAGCAGTGATTGATTTCTTAAGGTTATTCCTAGATCTTGCTAGACATGCAGAATTGGGATAACAGTTCATTCTGGAATACCTGCATCCTTTTATTTTTCCTTAACCTGAACCTGATATCAAAGCACACATCTACCTTTAACCAGAAATAAAAATAACATGTTTACTCTGGTGGTTTCAGCACTCCTCTTAGCTCTGCACAGCTTGCAAGATGCCTGCAAGATCAAGTTCCTCAGTACCTACCCTGCCAGCATTAACTACATCGCTGTTCCAAATCTTTGCTCTCAATTTGCATCTATTAGTCAGAACTGCCACAGAATGAACCATGACTCTCCCACTCCTGCTAGCACCAGTTTTTATTCCGATACCATGAGCCTTTATTCCAGTATTGCATTATCAGCTATTTGGTCTCACTTTATAATGCTTTATAATATTGTGAAACTGGTGGGCACTATTATCTTACCTAAGGATTTAGGGAGGAATGAAATTCTCCTGGTCACAGTTAAGTGCCTCAGCTTCTGAAAAAGTTGTGAGGTTCTTATATAAGAAGACACAGGAAAAACTTACATTCTCCTGAATTCTTAAAGGCCAGCAAAAAGCCAGTCTTGAACTGACAGAGGCAGATGGGTTCAGCATAGTAATTTCCAGTCTATAATTCCCATCTACTGAACTCTCAGGATCGTTGATATATTGAAAATTATAAGTTTAGGTTTAGTAAAGAGCACAGCAGACAAATTCAAAATAAGATGGGTGCTGGATGTGATAAAGGTAAATGTTTTACAGCTGTTTCTCTAGCTAGGACTGATCCCAGTTTACATGGCTGCATTGTATCAGAGCTGGTCTTGACGATCAAACACCACAGAGAGGGGAAAATCCTGTGGGGTTTGTTCGTGGGGCACTTGGGGCGCTGATAACAAGGGTGGGTGGGTAGCACCTTTCCAATGCTTTGGCAATAAACTCCTACCATGTGAGTTGAAGGATTATATGCTAACAGGAAAAAAGGCGTGTAAGAGAGCAGATCAGCCTCATTTCTCAGTTACATTTGCAGTATTATTCCCAGTGAACAGTGTTGCAGCCCTCGCAAGAGATAAACTGCAGCTTAGCCCTCGGATAATTCAGCTGAGATAGAGGCATCAAAATATTCCAACATCACAAATGATAATTGTGGCATCAAATGTATCATAGTCAATAAAAATCACACTTTGCAACTAATATCATTGAGATATCCTATTGACAGACTCTTCAATGTTGCTAATACACATATTCTGCTATTCGTTTACTGTGTGCTGCAGGTATTCTATATTCTGAAGCTGTGCAGCCACCTGTATAGACATGTCCAAAGAAATGCATGCCCTTAATAACAACAAAAACATCTCTGAAAACTTTACAGGCAGCTGCTTATCTTCCCCTATTATCCTGAAGACAGAATCTCCCTGTCTTTTACTCCACCTCAGTCCTGAAAATCAGAAACCATTAGAAAGTATTGAGGACTTGCTGAACGTAATAAATCCAGGCCCTGTATATTATAGTCGTCCTTTGTGACATGCCATAGAATTCCATGAAGACCAACATCTTGATGAAGTAAAATGCAATACTGGTGCATGGATGCTCTAATAGCTCCTGAGAATGCTTCTCACATCATGTTCATCTCAAGTAACTAGTAAGATCAAGTCTTCAGTTTTAGTCAAGGCATTCTGACAAGATTTTGAGTTGTGATCTTCCATTCCTGCAAGAATTCTCACAGGAGACCTGGGATCTCCTGAGCTTCCTTCCACTAATTGGATGGTTAGACAATGCAAGTGTGTCTACATCTCAGTAAGCCACTTGAAAGCTCTAGCAACACTTCCTACGTTACTCTCAGGGTTATTTCACTGGGAGTTGATTGCTCCCTATGAGTTTTAACAGAATTTTGCTTGCCCTATGTGTTGGTTTTATTTTTATTACAGTCAGAGCCACAGCTTTTAATCCTTTTCCTCAGTTTAGAAGTCTCCTGCTTTCAATGTTGCTCCTGTAGCTGCAGCTCTTATTGCGCCATGAGTTCTTGCAATCGTTTACAGGTTCTTCGTGAAGCTTCTGTTGCTGCCACCTTTGTAATTGTGGCTATAGGAAAATCTGCTGCAACTGTTGCTTGGTGATGTGCTGCTACGTCCTTGTTTCTTTCCAAAGAACTCTGGATTTGTGTTTCCTGCTGGCAACAGTCTTGCTGCACACATTCTCCATCTCAGGTGCACCGGCTTTGCCTACGGTCATTGCAGAAGGTCTGCTGGTATCACTCCATTGGAAAACTCGTGAGCAGAGTTTCAACACAAAGCAAATGTAGCATTCTACCCAAGGAACAACAACAAAAAAGCCCTTTTTCCTCATGTAAAACAAAAAGATTTTTCAGTTCTTATAGAGAATCAGGACAAACACAATGGCATCCCCACTGTTTTGAAATCCACAAATACTTGAAAAACTGCTCTTCAAGCCTCCTACTTCTTCTAGCCTGGACCTTAGTTCGCTGAGGTAGGAATTAACCTCCTGAGCTTATTGCAATCATGTGCATATCATTTTATTACGGAACACAAACAGTCGATTTGCTAGATTCAAAAAAAAGAGACACATGAACCCTATTTGAAGGAGCTAACAAAATTAGTTTGTGAGTCATCACTGCATTGCTGGTAAAGTGAAAGTATTCAGAACAGGAAGAATAGATTAATTAGCTCTAATCTTGAACCCTGCAAATCTCTCATGGCTAGGATAAAATCAGGAATGAGCAGGCATATACTGACTTTTATTTTATTTTCCAGCAAGTATTGATAGGTGGATTAGAAGGCTATCAGACCTTAAGAGCAAAGCATAGTCTACTGCAGGATTACAATGATGGTCAGTGATCATAACTGGCACAGGTCGTTAGCCTATAGTAGACTTAATTCTGTTTCCAATTAAGATTTCTCAATAGAAATTGCTGAAAATCTTTCTTTTATATATAGATTTTACAAGATCTTCAGGAATAGCTGGAGGCGTGGAGCCATCAAACCAATGTTTATTTTTGAAGCAAGTATGATCATCATATCTTATATGAAATGCAGTTGGTTTTCAGCAACTCGAAATAGCCTCTAGTGGGTGAGATGGAATCCTGGGCTACAATTAAGCAAATAGTTTGGTCTGACAAAGTGCTAGGGATCAAGACTGTAAAGAATTGGGACAACTGTCATATAATTCAAATCTTTGGTCGAGTAGAGTGAAGGCTGGATTTAACAGGCATGATCTATGGTTAATATTTTCTCAACTGACTTCTAAATAAGGAATAACTTCTTGTTGTCATGACCAACGGTGTAAATAACCCGTGACTGTATTTCTCCCTCTCTGCCCATTAATGATTAGAGTAGCTGCCATTATGTAGTTCAGTGCTCCTGATGCACAACGAAAGAACGAGATATGGAAAGTCTGAAGATGCATCCTTGGAAAGCTGACAAGAACAAAACATATGTCAATGCTTTGAAGTGGTGAACTCTTCGAACTTAAAGGAACTGAAAATGCACAGACCTCTGAAGCATCTCTTCTTCACGTATCAGAGGTTTTCCCAAACATCTGTTCCACAGCTCACAAACAGATCTTGTTACTGGAGGCTCCACAGCGCTGCCTAGACTTCTGCAGCAAATCCATCCATTAAGACTTGTGTGGGAAGACAAATAACTTCCACTGCTGACTGCTCAACTGTTCTCTATTCAAGTCTGTCACTTTGGCAGATCTATCGCTTTGTAGGCTTTTAACTAAGATTTAAGTGAGAGGTGGGATTAGGATGACAGGTTAGAGCAGCGCTAGTGAGGAGCTAAAGCCCAAGAGCCAGCAAAAGGGCTGGTGCTGGCAGGTCCAAAATATTAACTGCTGTAGGTTCCCATGCTGGAGCTAAAAGGAAGGTTGTGTTACAGCGTGGTTGCACAAAGATTTCAGGCTATGGCAGGACCTCTCAAAACCTGTGTGGGCAAAAGGATTTAACGCGGGCAACTGATTTATCGAAAACTATGTGGAAAAGCGGGTTCACTGTCTTCTTATTAAATCTAACACTGGATGTGATATTATGATTAAGATCATCTTGCAAACTATGGCAGAAAGGAGATTTATTATTAGTTTTTATGAAATTTGCAGAGCAAGGATGTTGGACAATGGCAAGAGATGACTGACTAAATTCTACAGTTAACTATATAAACCAAACTTGTTAAAAACTATGGTAAGGCTTGCAATAAGATTATAATTATAAAAATAGGGGCTGAAGATGCTAATTAATTGCTATGTTTTATGCTGTTCTCAGAGGTAAGAGGAAAGTCAGAGCCAGTGATGCAGTTTGTAGTTCATTTTGAGGTAATTCAAGGCAAATGGGCTCTAGATAGGCTTAAAATGTAGCACCAAACTACTGTCAAAACTGCAGATTTTTTCTTCTGACAGATCTGGACTGTTTTAAATTACTTAATGCCCTACTACGAATTATTTGCAGTAGCCCATAACATTCCTTAAGAGTGACCATATCTGCTGAAACATAGATTCCACATAGACCAATGTCCAGACTCTGCCAAGAATTCACATAGGGAACAGCAGAGAAGTGCTTGCTTTTAATGACACATTTATAGGAAAAGATTAGTACTGGGATCCCCAAGAGTTCATTCACAAACTTTAGAGGACAGAGGTGTCAGTTTTTAAATGTAGTAGCTTTTTATTTTAGCTTTTTCTTCCGTATTTTTTTTCCTGTCACCTCTGGATACATACAAATTCTCACTCTCTGGAGCATCCTGTGTCAGCGTTGTGCATTAAAACCACACGTTGTGTTCAAAACCACTTCCTATCATCTCTTCTGAATCTAAGGTGCATATTAGAATAATAGTTCCTAATTGTCACTCGATTTAGAACACTAGGATGACATTTTTAACAGAACTATCTATTATAATTCCAAGATATCATTCCAGGAGAATAGTAATCAGCTCTGAGATCAATCTACTTTCTGTGTGAAATTTAGATTATTTTCCCCGTGTATTTTGCTTAACATTTGATGTATCTGTATTAAGTTTCATCTGCCATTACAGTGACCTTTCAGTCTTACAAGGCTCTTTTCCCATTTTTTCAGGGTCAGGCTCTCCTGGATAATTTGATATGAGCAAACACTGTCACAGTTTCCAAGGAGTGTTTCATTTCTGAATATACTTGCCATTATCAACCTTCGAATCACAGAATATCATAGAATCGTAGAATCACTATGTTGGAAAAGACTTTTGAAATCATCAAGTCCAACTGTACCTGTCCACTAATAAATCATATCCCTAAGCACCTCATCCAGGCATCTTTTAAACACCTCCAGTGATGAGGACTCCACCACCTCCCTGGGCAGCCTCTGCCAGTGCCTGCAAACCTTTCAGTGAAGAAATTTTTCCTGATGTCCAACCTGAACCTGCCTTGGCATAACTTGAGGCCATTCCCTCTCTTCCTACTGCCTGTCATTCAGGTGAAGAGACCAACACCCACCTCTCTACAACCTCCTTTCAAATATTTGTAGACAGTGATGAGGTCTCCCCTCAGCCTCCTTTTCTCCACAACAAACAACCCCAGATCCCCCAGCTGCTCCTTGTAACCCTTATTCTCCAGCCCCTTCACCAGCTTTGTTGCTCTTCTCTGGACTCGCTCCAGGACCTCAACATCTTTCTTTGTAGTGAGGGCCCCAAAACTGATCTTAGCACAGTTCCATGAAGGGCTCCACTGATAACCTTCTTGCACTGTGAAAATTTTCTCTAATCTCCGTTTTCCGTATTCTAGGCAATTATTTACCCATGTAAGGACTTTGGTTCTTAATCAGTAGATGCTTTATGTACGAGCCTTTTGAGAGAGTTTGTTGACAATACCAGCCAGATTTCCCTAATGCACCCTGATTCATCCAAAAAAGCACAATAGATCTATAAGGTATGACTTTCCTTTATAAAACTCATGTAAATAATATTGAAACACAGTAATAAGTAGAGCTAAAACCTTCTGAACTACAGGAAAACTAACAACAATGGAAAAAAAATCCATTCGCAGCACAGCTAGGAGAAAGGAATTCTAATGCACTGAAAAAGAAATGAATCATAGCAATGAAACGGGCCTTTTAACTAGACATGAATTGTTAAATTATTAATAGTGCAGAAAAGGAACATTTATGCAATTAATACTCCTGTTCTCCCTTTAGAAGGAAGCCAGATAAGATACATGGACCATGTAGGAATAAAGGAAAGATTCTTGATTCAGTAGTAACTGAGAAAAATATTAGACTACATCAAAAACAACTAAGCATCTTCCAGACATATAGGATGTTTCCAGGAACACTTCATTGTTTGCTGAGGAAAAACCTGCCCTCTCGATTTTAATTGTATTTATTTATTACAGTGACAATGAAACTGTAGAAGACTGAAAACAATGATTTTTTAAATTTATTTTATGTTTTTTGGTCACGTGGTGATATGATGATAATAGATTAGTCTAATTCCAGTTAGAGGAAAACTAATAGATAATTATTTAAAATTAAATAAAGAAAGAATTAAAAGATGGGATTCTACTCAATCTCAGTCAACACATTTTACAAAAAAAAAAGGTTGTTTTTTTTCAAATAGATGTGATGGACATTTTTTTTAATTGATTTTTGTTAACAAAGGCAACCACAGATAACAGATAACATACTCCTGAGAAGTGAAGTATGTGCTGCTAATATAAAACCCCAATGCCATCCTGCAGCAAAAAATAACAGAATGAATTGGCACGTGAGTTTAACAACATGAAACACAATTGTAAATCCAGATACAGTGCTGGTGAGACTTTTACGGACATGCTATGGACTTTTGATGTTTTCTTTTATGAAAGTATCTTGGGAAAAAAAAGTGGAAGGACCCCAAACACAAAAATAATCTAAGGGCTGTAGAAAGTTTCCGAAGAAAGGCATTCTTGCCTTTAATAACGTCAAAATCTGTTAAATATTTCATTAAACTATGATTAATCCACTGATATCCGAATAGTTAATTGGGGCTGGATTCATTAAGATCTTTTCTGGAAACACAAGGTATATGGATATGTCATCAACTGAGAGAACTAGGACCAAGGTTAACATGGTTCTCCTGAGATAAACATCACTGGATTTTGATTTTCTGTACATGTTCCTTTGGGTAAGATAAAAAAAAAAAAGTACCATGCAATTTCCCTTTCACAGCCACAAAAACTTATGTGTTTTCCACATTATCTGGAACAACTAATCAGTGTCCATTTACCCTGGGCATATATATGACCAATAGTGGAATAGCATTTCTTTTCCAAAACACGCTACAGAAAACTGCCAGATCCATTTGCCATTCTCCCGGGATGCACTGCTGACAAGATACCTGTTCCTCAGCCAGGGTCATCTCACCTTGAATATAGATTAAGAGTAATAAGATGAAAATATTTATTTTTACCATGAACATAAAAATCAAACATTTTCTGATGTTTGTTCATGTCTCACTGTTTGGTGCCTACACAAGCACTTACTTACGGAACACAGCAAATTTTACATCCTCTGCAGAAAAAAAAAGGAGCAGCAATATTTAGCATTTTGCTACTAATACCCTAAATACATCCTCCTCCTTTAATTTCTACTCCTTCAACTCAGTTTCTCAAACGGAGAACTTGCTACTACTTAAAGAGTGCTAGTAAGATATTTCAGAGCACGGTAATATTTCACTAGAGGAGAACTCATTCATTAAAAGCAAAGTTCAGAGGAAGTATTTTACTTTCTATCAAGCCCTAACAAATCACAAACACAGCTCCCTAGCAGGTTGCACCAAAAAGATTGCTTCAGATTCAAGTAACCGGGGATTTAACAAAGTGAATGGCCAGTCTCAAGGTCAAGGTCCTTGATACAGTCAGGAAATGCAGGACATCATGGAGCCAAGAATATAGTAGCCTTGGTAAATCTAGTTACATCCAAGCTTTAAAGACCATGGGAGTACATCCAAGATATGATTTGTTAGGCATCCTGTTCCACACGTTCCCTGTGCTATTCCCAATCCTGAGGAACTTCCAAGAGTGCTCTCACTTTTGAATTAGCTGGATGTACCATTTAGCATTGGAAAAATCATAGGTTATCCTGTAATGTCCTGAAATTCTTTTAATATATACTCTCCACCACCAATATTTTTACAGGTTCTTTCTTTGTTTGTGAGATTACCTCAAAACAAAACAAAAATGTTACTGTCTACAACTTCCTGAGAGGAGATTTTAGCAAGGTGGGTGTTGGTCTCTTCTCCCAAGTGACAGGTGAAGGGATGAGAGGGAACGGACTCAAGCTGCACCAGGGCAGGTCCATATTGGACATTAGGAAAAACTTCTTCTTGGAAAGGATTCTCAGGCACTGGCAGAGTCTGCCCAGGGAGGTGGTGCAGTCTCCGTTCCTGGAAGTGTTTAAAAGAGAGGTGGGTTAAGCACTTAGCGATGCGATCTAGTAGTGGACAGGTATGCTTGGACTTGATGATCTCAAGTGTCTTTTCCAACCTAGGGATTCTATGATTCTATAAAATGCTGGACTTTCACAGGGAATGGAAGTTCAATGTTTCATCTAGCTCCTAATCACTACTACTTCCCTCAAAACTCTTTTCCTTTGAGTATTGTCATTTTGCTCCTCTAGCAACTGAGCAATGGACAAAGAAAAGGAGACAAATAGCTCCACACCAAACAAGGGAGTTTGTTTACGCCGAATCCTGTGTTTTCAAGTAGAATAACTGCGAGCATCACAGCTGTACTGGCCAACAACTGAACCAGGGAACTTTTGCGCTCTAAGGCAGCCTCTAAGGGAAACATCTGACTGCACTCTCTAACTTAACTGAAACCACCAAACTTCTATTTCCACTAAACTAGCACTGAAAAATAAAAATGAAGATGGACATATAGCCATATGCCTACGTAGTATCTGATGGCAGTAAGAGAAGTCCGTCTGAATTCCTTTAATTATAGGGACAAATCCTTTGACAAAATTTGTATACAAGAGGAATAACCTCTCAGTGGAATATTTCAATTATAAATGAACATTTTAAGGCAGAAACCTTTCCTTTGTGGTATTTGTCACTAAATTGACATAAAAGCACACGAGGACTTCCCCCAAGGACTGGGCCAACTGGAAAAGGTGAAAACAATTGTGCTGCTTGTGTTATCCAAACTGAGCTCAACGTAAAATCAGAATGAGTAACATAAATAGTGTATAGGAAATTATATTGTTATCTTTTATGATAACAAATAGATAGCACTTCAGCAACATAAGATCTGCTCATAGAAATACCTGTTTTTTTTCATTTAGCTGTGTTTCCTAAAAAGAAACAAGCTAAAGTGAAAATAGTAGAAAAAACTTTTACAGTGCGATTTTTTGAATATGACACTTCAACTCCAAAAATAAAACAGCCTATAGAAATTGAAGATTGGTTCCACTTTGTAATAAATATCAAATCCAAGTCAGTTTTCAGTTTTAGAACCATTTGACATTAATATTCTGTGAGAAAAACTTGGACAAACCTGACATTTTAGCTTAGAAGTAGACAAAAAAGTGGGAAATTATGATAAGATTAAGACTAAGAGTACCCGCACCAAGAGAATAGAACATTTTCACGAGTCTCAAAATATTATTATGCTGTTACGTGTGAAAATTTTTCCAGTAAAAAGCGGACTAGTAAATTTTGGGGGAAAATCAGGCCAGGAAAGAAGCTGCAAAGAGCAATCGCAGTAGCAAAATGTTCAGTAAGTATGTTACAGCTTGTAATGTAAGGCAAAGTAATTTTCTGTCTTAGGAGAAAGACCAGCTTGTAAAGGTCATACAGAATTATTTTTTAACCTTTTCCTTTGGGTTATAAAACTATTGACAATTGTGGTCCTTTGTCATACAAGATCTAAAAGCTCTTGCATTTATAAAGACATTGCACATGAGGGGGCTGGTTGAGAAGAAACAAAAACATGATTCTGTCCTGTAACTACGTTGATTTCACTGTGAATCTGCCCAATTTACATCGATTCTTTGCTGCCTCTGGTGGAGGCTGCGAACAGTTACCTGACCATAAAGATATGGAACGATTTTTTTTTAAGCTAATCTCAAGTTTTGAAGCTGTTTCTTGAAACTGCAGCACTATTCAGATTCTGATGCTTATTTTCATAGAATCATAGAATCACCAGGTTGGAAGAGACCCATCGGATCATCAAGTCCAATCATTCCTATCAATCACTAAACCATGTTCCTCAGCACCTCGTCCACCCGTCCCTTAAACCCCTCCAGGGAAGGTGAATCAACCTCCTCCCTGGGCAGCCTCTGCCAGTGCCCGATGACTCTTTCTGTGAAAATTATTTTTCTAATGTTCAGCCTAAACCTCCCCTGGCGGAGCTTGAGGCCATTCCCTGTCATCTGAGAGAAGAGGCCAGCACCCTCCTCTCCACAACCTCCTTTCAGGCAGTTATAGAGGGCAATAAGGCCTCCCCAGCTTAGGTCACGATGCTCCTGCTCAGCTGAAAAAAGAGCCCGAAGAGGTGGCCCATTTGCAGCTGCCTCTGTCCCTTGCAGCACGGGTGGGACCCACAAGTTGTGCCTATTTGAAAAGACAAAACTGAGCGCTGCCAGGGATGGTTCCTGGCACTGGAATGCAGCCATCGACACTGTAGAACTGATAGAGCGGTCCCTGGCACATCATCAGTCTGTGACAAGTTTCCTGATCGATTCCTGGGTGCTGTTGGGAAGCTAGGGAGCCCAGGAAGCATTTCTAATGAGCTGTTTGTGTAAGACTTCCCTCTCGCAGCAAGAAGGATGGACAGAATGGATGTGGCCTATCTCGTGCCAGCTGGCTTAAATGCCACAGTCTTTATCAGTGCTCTGGAGCACATTAGACTTACTCCTGCAGATGAAGCCTGTATGTGCCAAGTACTGGACTTCTCGCAGTTTGGCTGAATCAAGATGTTTTCTCTCCTCTAAAGGACAGTCGACTTACATACAAGAAGAGTATTTTCAGTTGGGAGTTCAATGGCATGGTTTTAGCTTCTAAAATTTAGCTGGGCTGTGCTAAAACTACGACAGTGCTCAACCAAGAAAGGCTAGGAGTCAAAATCCTAAATCAATAAACTACTTTCAACATTCACAACCCTGGGCCAGTGGATGATTTCTTTGTATCACTTCAAGTGCATGTTGTGGCGTAAGTAGGATCAGTCTCTAATCCGTAACTCAGTCACGCTAAGTAACTTCATTCTCTGTGATAAAAATGCATGGGTTTTGAGACAGTGTTTCTCTCTAGAAGTCATCACACAGGGCACTGGTATGCAGAAAGGTCAATGCTTTTACTTATTGGCAACCAAGGCCACCCTTGAGCTGGTGAAAATCAGTCACACCTGCAAGGAGGGGCAGACAGGACAGGTGACTCCAAACTGACCAACAGAGCACTCCATCTCATATACGTCATACTTGGTATAAAACTGAGAGATGAGGAGGGTCTCACCCTCTTCTGCGATGGCCAAAATCCAGTGAAGACCTCGTCTGTCTGTAGCTCCTAATCCTGCATCAGGGCATTCCTGGATCCAGCTCCTGATCTCAGCTCCCTCCTGGCCATGGACCCATTCCATTGTGTCTGCTCTGCAGCATTTTTGTTGATAGACAATATATATTTTATTACTTTCTAATTATTTTCACCATTATTTTTATTATGATGATCATCATCATTTCATTTATTATCATTTCATTAAAGCTGTAGTTTTAGTTTCCAACCCACAAGACTTTTTCCTCTCATTTCCCGCTCCCCTTTCCCTGGAGGGCTGGGGGAAAAGGGATTTGGGAGTTCAACAGCACGGCTTTAGCTTCCAAAATTTAGCCGGGCTGTACTAAAACTATGACAGTGCTCAATCAAGAAAGACTTGGAGTCAAAATCCTAAATCAATAGACTACTTTGCATAGTCTTCTACTGCTGTTGAATGAACTTTCTGCCTTTGCCCTGGAGGGCAGCTTACTTCTTCATGAAGCTGGTCATGAGGAGACTACAATGCTGGATTCTGGAAGCACAGAACCACTCATTGTCTGGTAGGCACATGATCTTACAAAGAATATGCTTACTTAAAAGCAGACCCTAGACCAAGAAGGATTTTGAGGCTCTGGAGTGAGTCCAGAGAAGAGCAACGAAGCTGGTGAGGGGGCTGGAGAACAGGCCTGATGAGGAGCGACTGGGAGAGCTGGGGGTGTTTAGCCTGGAGAAGAGGAGGCTGAGAGGAGACCTCATTGCTCTCTACAACTACCTGAAAGGAGGTTGTGGAGAGGAGGGAGCTGGGCTCTTCTCCCAAGTGACAGGGGACAGGACGAGAGGGAATGGCCTCAAGCTCCACCACGGGAGATTTAGGCCAAATATTAGGAAAAACATTTTCACAGAAAGCGTCATTGGGCACTGGCAGAGGCTGCCCGGGGAGGTGGTTGAGTCACCTTCCCTGGAGGTGTTTAAGGCACGGGTGGATGAGGTGCTGAGGGACGTGGTTAGTGTTTGTTAGGAATGGTTGGACTCAATGTTCTAATGGGTCTCTTCCAACTTGGTGATTCTATGATACTATGATTCTATGATCTTGCCAATAGGGCTCCCCTGCACCTGATCTGCATAAAAAGTCACCCAGCTGTCCATCAGATAATTATGGAGCTTGCTCACTAAATACCTGCCAACTGATGGCGCACAGAAGGGAAAAACTGCCTCTGTTTTTTACGATTCCCAACGTTTGTGCTTAGCACTCTGACGCTGCTTCGTCATACGGGACAGCCTTATGTTGCCTAAGATGGCATTTGTTTTTCAGCATAAATGTTTCAAGAAGTGGTGCAAACACACTGTGAGATAACATTCTCAGATTTAGGCTATACTATCAAAACATGTTATCATTTATCAGCAACAGCTCTAAAAAATACATGTGATCCACTTGTCTCCTCGAGCTAAGAACCGTGGCTGAGAATGAAAGAGGAAGCTACTTTGCCTCTAAAACTACTGAGTTCTTACGTGCGCTGAAACCATGTCCCTTCCATTGGCAGAGAGAGATCAGAGCAGGCCAGAAAATGTAATGCACTCTATCAGCTAATGAGACATCAGCCAGGGCTTTTACTCCTAGTCTAAATTTGATGTGGAAAGGCAGTTTCTGCAGCTATGTAAGTCTAAGTGAACAGATAAGAGTCAACAGTGAACACAAATGTAGTAGGTTTGCTGCTGGATATTAGCTATAAAACTGCTTATGGCCTGAAATATAGTTTTTTAGATGGATTAACCCCTTCTCCCCTGTCTGCTTAAAAGTTAGGCATGTGGTCCATGTAACGTCTGCCTGTAGGTAATAGTCTACAGCCAAGAGAGGTTTGGTTTGCTTCTCAGGGGCTCTTATCTTTACTGTGCCAAGTATCTCTGAAAACCTAAATACGGAATAGTTCAAATAATTCAGTGGTCTGGAGGTTTCAGATGTTTGTACTCAATGATCCGGTGGGTCTTTTCCAATTTGGTGATTCTATGATTCTATGACCATGAAAAACGACTAAAAAACCTGAGACTATTCTCCTAAGATTTAAATTTACCTCTCCTGATTCATTAGGGTTTCCATTTCCATTTGCACTGGTGCAGCACTGCCAAGCCAGTTGAAGATGCTTTGAAACAGGCTCAGGTACTGAAGCGTTGGCCAGCTTAGAGCTGTCTGTAGCCTTGAATTTACATGCAGAGAAAAGCTACGGCCAGAAATGTGAATTGAAGGGGGTTTTGTGTTGTGTTTTTTTTTTTTTTTTAAGAAAAAAACCCCCAGCTTTCTACCAAACATGAAGCTGTCCCTGTCTGTAATCAGATAAAACATTTGGGAACTGTATCAAAGTTCTTCGGTTTTGGTTGCAGGGATGACTGATGGGATTTTAATCCTGTTGGCATTTGCATCAGGTAGGAAGTGGGGAAAGCCCTTAAAATGCTCAATTGGCTTTAACACCCCTAACATCTGTTGAAGTTTTTGTTCTAGTTATATATGTTCTCTGGCTGATTTCAGTGCTACAGGAACTCTTAATGCCTCATCTTTACTCTCCCCAGCAGCTGTCATTGGGCATTGCCTCTGGGAGCTGGAGGCTCACACAGAGGACTGAGCCAGGTGCATAAATATTATTTTATACTTACGTACAACACATTATATTGAAAACATATTCTGTATTTTCATAACTGGGAGCAGAGATTTTTGCAAACTGTTTTCTGTTGGATGCAATAGATATATTTTTCTATATAGTTTTAAAAAATAATTTACTTCCATGTAAATTACACATGTGTGGTCAATATTTTAGAGGTCCAGCTGCCACGTCAACCAGTACCTACTGAATTAACCCAACAGAATAGCCAGTTCCATCTCATTCACCATATTTATCTCTAGCAGGATCGATGTGTAACCTGAAGATCAAATACGGCTTTTCTTTGCGAGGACTGAAAAGTCTGGTTTTGAAACAATACTGCAACTTGACTTCGTAAGATATTTGTAAGTTGATGCAATGTTTAAGGGAAAAAGGACTTAAAATTATTGTTTTGAGGTTCTGAGGTCAATAAAAAGCAATTCAAGATGCATTTTTATAGTCTAGTCTTACTAATGTCCATTGGAATTTTCTCCTAAGCATCCACTCAGTTCATGTATTGGTTATGAGTCTGATTTAGACAATCAGCTCTGCTCTGCAATCACTTCAGAAAATGTTGCACTTGCTTGTATTAAATATAGATAGGAACCCTCATGTCTGTTATGATCAGCTGAAACAAGAGCATTTTTGAAACGGTAGGGCTCTTAGCATGAAAATTTCACCAGTCTTAGAACCGAAGAGAACACATTTTCTTGTTTTCACATACGCCATGTTAAGTAAAAAAAGTCAAGATATCTTTACTGCCTTAGCATGGCATAATAGAATGGAATTGGTGAAAACAGTGACTAATGTGCTTTATTTAACAAAGCTACAAATTCTGCCTGGCACTTGTTCCGCATCTCAAATATAGTGCTTCTGTTTCATAACCACCCAGAGAACGTGGAGCAGTGCACTGGTTGAAACCATCCACTGAATACTGTATTTGGTCTTCTCATTCATGTGTGCTTCACGAGTTCCTTATTTTGAAGATCATCGGGTTTACTTTAAAGATACAGCATTTTTAATAACACTGTAGATTGATCCAGTCATAGAGTTTGAATGCAGAAGAGTTTACTAATACATAGAATTGCTAGGTTGGAAAAGACCTTTGAGATCATCAGCTCCAACCGTACTTGTCCATCACTAAACCATATCCCTGAGCACTTCATCTGCCCATTTTTTAAACACCTCCAGAGATGGGAACTCCACCATCTACTTGGGCAGCCTCTACCAGTGCCTGAGAACCCTTTCTGTGAAGAAATTTCTCCTAATGTCCAATCTCAGCTTCCCATGATGCAGCTTGAGGCCATTCCCTATTGTCCTGTCCCCTGTCACTTGGGAGAAGAGGCCAGCACCCACCTCACTACAACCTCCTTTTAAGTAGTTGTAGAAAGCAATAAGGTCTCTCCTTAGCCTCCTCTTCTCCAGGCTCTTCCCTTTTACATCCTGTAAAAACAAGCCCCAAAAGTCACGCCAGGTGTTTTAAAATAATATCTACCCCTTCAGGACAAGCCAAAATCCTGATTGTGTAGTATTACCTCTATGATCTGCTTTCCCAGGCTCATGTTGCTTTTTGAGACTGGGTTTCATATCTCCATCTCCGCATACTTCCAAGGAATCCAAGCAGGATTTTGTCCTGGCTGGGAAGGTGTGCTCATCTTTCATCTCCGCCTGAAGGGGATAAAACTTACATCTTGTAAATTCCGAAAGAGAGCTTTCTTCACCAACCTGGCTGCTTAATGTTGACAAGAATCAGAAGCTTCCCAGTATTCAGGGAAGAAGTCCAAGGACCTGTGAGTGGTCCTGGCAAACGATACACCTACTCACTTTAGAAGCCTCAGGAGTCAGACTGAGTGTGGGTGGAAGTCTCAGGGATAACAGTTTGGGCAATATACATGTGAAGTAGCATCAAGGTGGTTAACATCTGGCTGGTTGGCTTAGGTAGAGCTCTAAGAAAACCTGCTTAAGAAAATATAACCTCTTGGAACATTAAGTTATCATCCTAAATCTAACAGTGTGGATTTCAATTAACTCCACTGAGGTCGTGGGAGCTATTACCTATCTTTGTATAATTCAGTGTAAACAAATCAGATTAGACCCTTGCCTTGGTTTCTGCATGCATAGAAGGCAACAGGCTATTCATCTGCCTTGTTTCTCAGTGAATGTGTCCGTTGTACTTTGCTATGTCAATGTCTATGTTTGTAAATTTAAAAGGAATATTCCTGAGCATTGGAATGAAATTGTCTAGGATGTTAATTTGCCCTGGTTGTGTCTTTGGCCCATGCCAGCCATCCCATACCCAGACTACAGTATCCTCCAGCTACTTCATAAGAGGGTTTAACAATGAGTCGATAATATCCACTGTCTCTTCACAAGGAAGAAAGCTACATAAACCATATTATTCGACAACTTGCAGGTTACTCCATGCCAGCTGCTCTCCGTGCCAAACACGACATGCCTGGGTACATCTAACTAACCAGGAAAAACACATCCTGATGTTCCTGAGTAGAACTGATGTGTACTCAAACACAGGCTGCTCCTTCCTTATGGGATGGTGACCAAAAATGACACGGAAACTGTAGCTGTGAACTAGGCAAGAATCCATCCAGGTGTTCAGTTGGCTTCCCAAACACCTCTTTCAGTTCTGCAGCTGTATCTACCTTTTTCCTGAGATTACTTTGGGTGAAGGACTACTTGAAATGTAATCTTAGAAACAGAACACCAAGCTGTATACTACCTGGCTCGTTTTCCACCTTCCTTATCTCCATTAGGTGACCCCAATGTGTCAATATTTGGTATGACTAACTAGTAAACAGAGCCATACCAAGTCATGTCATGCAAAGGACTGTTCTTTCTCACTGTTGAACTGCTCGCTAAATTTCTTTCCCGCCCCAGCCCCCACTCCGAGTCTTAAGGTGACTGTAAAAAAAAAACCCATGAAGCCAAAAAGAGGGACGGATTCTGGACTCCTGACAGAGCAATCATGCTCAGTCTTGCCTCTGGGTCCCTTTCTTCACCATGTTGTGTATTTTCCACCTCCCCCCCTTCCTCTGCCTTTTTTTTTTCTTTTTTGTAACTTCATTGTGACACCATGGGCTAAGATTTTTGTTGCAACAGACAAACAGGCCTTTTATACACTGTTTTAAAAGGAAAGATGAAGTGGCTAATACATGTAAAAATCAAATAAAGTGGTGGGTAGGGAATAAAAGTTAGGGAATAAAAGACCAAGTGCAAGGTCCCACACCTGGATCAGGGCAACCCGCTGTTTCAGTGCAGGATGAGGGACAACACGATTGAGAGCTGCCCTGCAGAGAAGGGCTTGGGGTGCTGGTTGAGGAGAAGCTTGGTATCAGCCGGCAATGTGCGCTCCCAGCCCAGAAAGCCAACCTTGTCCTGGACTGCATTAAAAGAAGCGTGGCCAGCAGGGTGAGGGAGGGGATTCTGCCTCTTTACTCTCGTGAGAACCTGCCTGGAGTCCTGTGTCCAGCTTTGGAATTCCCAACATAAGAAGGAGATGGAACTGTTAGAATGGATCCAGAGGAGACCAAGAAGATAATCAGAGGGATGGAGCACCTCTGCTATGAATAATGGAATCACTAGGTTGGAAAACACCTGTAAGATCATTGAGTCCAGCTGTATCTGTCCAGTACTAAACCACATCCCTAAGCACTTCATCTACCTGTATTTTAAACACCTTCAAGGATGGAGACTCCATCATCTCCCTGGGCAGCCTCTGCCAGAGCTTGATGACACTTTTGGTGAAGAATTTTTTCCTGATGACCAATCTCAACCTGCCCTGGTGCAACTTCAGGCCATTCCCCCTCCTCCCATTGTCTTTCACTTGGAAGAAGAGACTAACAACCACCTCACTACAACCTCCTGTCAGGCAGCCATGGAATTTGATAAGGTCTCCCCTTCAGCCTCCTTTTCTCCAGGCTGAACAACCCCAGCTCTCTCTGCCACTCCTTGTAAGACTTGTTCTCCAGCCCCTTCCCCAACATCATTGCTATTCTTCAGACAGGCTCAGAGAGTTGGGGTTTTTCAGCCTGAAGAAGAGGAGACCTTATAGAGACCTTCCAGTACTTAAGGAAGCCTACAAGAGAGCTGGGGATGGACTTCTTCAAGGGCCTGTAATGATAGGATGAGGGGGGATGGGATTAAATTGGAAGGGGAAAGATTTAGATTAGACATTGGAATCATAGAATCACAGACTAGTTCAGATTGGAAGGGATCTTAAAGATCATCCAGTTCCAACCCCCCTGCCATGGGCAGAGACACCTCCCACCGGATCGGGTGCCCAAGGCCCATCCAACCTGGCCTTGAACCCCTCCAGGGATGGGGCAGCTGGGGAGACAGTGACACAGGGAGACGGTGACACAGGGAGATGGTGACACAGAGAGACGGTGACACAGCCTCCCTCCTTCTCCTCCTCCTCCTCACTCCAGCCGTCCCAGCAAGGAGCGCTCCTAGGGCTCTCCTGCCAGTGGCATAGCCTTCCTCCTCCTCCTCCTCACCCAGCCATCCCAGTTAGAAGCTGTCCCAGGGCTTTCCTGCTGGTGGCAGTGCCTTTCTCCTCCTCCTCTTCTTCCACCCCAGCCATTCCAGCTGGGAATGCTTCCAGGGCTCTCCTGCTGGTGGCACAGCCTTCCTCCTCCTCCTCTTCACCCTAGCCGTCCCAGTTAGTAATTGTCCCAGGGCTCTCCTGCTGGTGGCAGTGTCTTCCTCCTCCTCCTCCTCCTCACCCCAGCCGCCCCAGCTAGGAACGCTTCCAGGGCTCTCCTGCTGGTGGCACAGCCTTCCTCCTCCTCCTCCTCCTCCTCCTCCTCACCCAGCCATCCCAGTTAGAAGCTGTCCCAGGGCTCTCCTGCTGGTGGCAGTGCCTTCCTCCTCCTCCTCTTCCTCTACCCCAGCCATTTCAGCTGGGAACGCTTCCAGGGCTCTCCTGCTGATGGCACAGCCTTCCTCCTCCTCCTCCTCCTCACCCCAACCAGCCCCACGGAGAGCGCTTCTCCTTCGTCCAGGGCTCTCCTGCTGGTGGCAGAGCCTTCCTCCTCCTCCTCCTCCCTCCAGCCGTCCCAGCTGGGAGCACTCCTAGGGCTCTCCTGCAGGTGGCAGAGCCTTCCTCCTCCTCCTCCTCTTCACCCTAGCCATCTCAGTTAGAAGCTGTCCCAGGGCTCTCCTGCTGGTGGCAGAGCCTTCCTCCTCCTCCTCCTCTTCCTCCTCCTCTTCACCGCAGCCGTCCCAGTTAGTAACTGTCCCTGGGCTCTCCTGCAGGTGGCAGACCCTTCCTCCTCCTCCTCCTCCTCCTCGTCCTCCTCCTCCTCCTCGCCCCAACCAGCCGCACAGGGAGCGCTTCCCCCTCTCCCCCTCACCCAGGGCTCTCCTGCTGGTGGCAGCGCCTTCATCCTCCTCCTCCTCCTCGCTCCTGGGAGCGCTCCCAGCTTTCTCCTGTCCATGGCACAGCCTTCCTCTTTCTCCTCCTCCTCCTCAGCGCTCCTCGGGAGCGCTTCCAGGCAGCACCAAGCGCCCGGGAGCCCCCGGGGACCCCACCCTTTTTTTTTTTTTTTTTTTTTTCTCCAAGAAGGGGCGAGGAAGGCGACGACCCCCCCCCCCCCCCCCCCCCCCCCCCGCTCTCCCACGTCTCCGAGCGGGCTTCCCAGCAAAAATCCACCTCTCCGTCTGTCCTTCCCTCCCAACCCCTCGAATTTCCCGGCAGGGGGGGTCCCGCCCGGCTCGGAGCCGCTCCGAGCTCATCAATATTGCAGAGCCCGGCCGGCGCGCGGCTAATTAAAGGCTGGGGACACACAGACACACGCAGACACACAGACACACGCGGGACCGGCTCCTTACGTCGGAGGGAGGCGAGGGAGGGACTGAGCCCAGCCCGGCAGCGAGGGGGAGGGACGGGAAAAGGGGGGGGGGGGTGTTCGCTGCGAGCGGCGACGCTGCCGAGGTTGCCAAGTGGACTTTTATTGTTTTCCACCCACTTGCCGAGCCGGGGCTCCCGCCGGCCCCGGCCCCGTATATAAGAGCCGCCGCGATGGAGTAGCGGGTGGGACGGGACGGGACGGGGGAGGCTGGGAAAGCCGCGGCTCCCGCCGTCCCGGGACAGACGGACACACGGACAGCAGGACAGCTCGGCTCCCGGCACCACCGGCAGGTAACGGGCCCGCACCCCGCACCGGAGAGGGACCCGGGGGGCGAAAGAGGGGGGACCCGGGGGGAGAGAGAGGGGGGACCCGGGGGGCGAGCGAAGGGGAGCGGGGAACCGAGCGAAGGGGAGCGGCTCCGGGATGGAGAAAAGAAACTGCTCTGGGATGGAAAAGTAGAAAGGGAGCTGCTCTGGAATGGAGAAGAGGAGCGGAGCTGCTCTGGAATGGAGAAGGAGACCTGCTCTGGAAAAGAGAAGGGGAGCTGCTCTGGGATGGGAGTTGCACTGGGATGGAAAAGAGAAAGGGAGCTGCTCTGGGATGGAGAAGAGAAGGGGAGCTGCTCTGGGATGGAGAAGAGGAGCGGAGCTGCTCTGGGATGGAAAAGAGAAGGGGAGCTGCTCTGGGATGGAAAAGAGAAGGGGAGCTGCACTGGGATGGAGAAGAGGAGCGGAGCTGCTCTGGGATGGAAAAGAGAAGGGGAGCTGCACTGGGGTGGAGAAGAGAAAGGGAGCTGCTCTGGGATGGAAAAGAGAAGGGGAGCTGCTCTGGGATGGAAAAGAGAAGGGGAGCTGCTCTGGGATGGAGAAGAGGAGCGGAGCTGCTCTGGGATGGAAAAGAGAAGGGGAGCTGCACTGGGGTGGAGAAGAGAAAGGGAGCTGCTCTGGGATGGAAAAGAGAAGGGGAGCTGCTCTGGGATGGAGAAGAGAAGGGGAGCTGCTCTGGGATGGAGAAGAGGAGCGGAGCTGCTCTGGGATGGAAAAGAGAAGGGGAGCTGCTCTGGGATGGAAAAGAGAAGGGGAGCTGCACTGGGATGGAGAAGAGGAGCGGAGCTGCTCTGGGATGGAAAAGAGAAGGGGAGCTGCACTGGGGTGGAGAAGAGAAAGGGAGCTGCTCTGGGATGGAAAAGAGAAGGGGAGCTGCTCTGGGATGGAAAAGAGAAGGGGAGCTGCACTGGGGTGGAGAAGAGAAAGGGAGCTGCTCTGGGATGGAAAAGAGAAGGGGAGCTGCTCTGGGATGGAAAAGAGAAGGGGAGCTGCACTGGGGTGGAGAAGAGGAGCGGAGCTGCTCTGGGATGGAGAAAAGAAGGGGAGCTGCTCTGGGATGGAAAGGAGAAAGGGAGCTTCTCTGGGATTGGAGAAGAGAAAGGGAGCTGCTCTGGGTGGAAAAGAGGAGCTGTTCCGGGATGGAGAAGAGAAGGGGAGTTGCTGCTGGGATGGGGAAGAGAAGGGGAGCTGCTCTGGGATGGAGAAAAGAAGGGGAGCTGCTCTGCGATGGAAAAGAGAAAGAGAGATGTTCTGGGGTGGAGAAGATGAAGGGGAGTTGCTGCCTGGATGGAGAAGAGAAGGGGAGCTGTTCCTGGATATGGGAAAGGGAAGGGGAGTTACTCTGGGATGGAAAAGACAAGGGGAGCTGCTCATGGGGATGGAGAAGAGAAGGGGAGTTGCTGCCGGGATGGAAAAGAGAAGATGAGGGGCTCCGGGTACAGAGCAGCGAAGGGGAGTTGCTGAAGGGATGGAGCAACGGAGGCGAGGGGCTCTGAGGATGGAGCAGTGACCTTGGAGAAGCGAAAGGGAGCTGCTCCAGGGATGGAAAAGTGAAGAAGAGCTGCTCTGGGGATGGAAAAGTGAAGGGGAGTTGCTCCTGGGATGGAAAAGCAAAGGTGAGGGGCTCCAGAGATGGGGCAGCGAAAGGGAGCTGGTCTGGGGATGGAGAAGTGAAGGGAAGTTGCTCTGAGGATGGAAAAAAGAAAGGGAGTTCCTCTGGGGATGGAAAAGCAAAGGGGAGTTGCTCCAGGGATGGAAAAACGAAGGGGAGTTGCTCCCGTGGATGGAGCAGCAAAGGAGAGCTGCTCCAGGGATGGAGAAGCAAAGGGGAGTTACTCCAGGGATGGAGCAGCCTAGGTGAGAAGCCCTGGGGCTGGAAGAGCAAAAGGGAGCTGCTCCTGGGATCACAGAGTCATAGAAACAACCCCACGTCTCTCCACCGAGGTGGCTGGGAGGGCAAAAGGGCAGAGATGGGAATGCTGGCATTGCTGTTCCCTGCTCAGCCGGGGTGGCTGGGTGGCTGGTGGGCTCCCTCACCTCTCTGGCAAAAAAACTTGGGGGAAAGTTGGCGCCCCTCTGATGCAACTAACAATTTCGGTGTCACCACCACTCCGCTGACCCCTCGTCACCCAGAACCTGCTCCGACACGGCACAGGGCGAGGAGGGTCCCACCGAGGTGCCCCTGGGCTCTGCTCCCGCCCAGCGTAACCTGGTCTCCCCCAGCATCGTGTCTGATTTCACCCCCCCTGAGTGTCCCCACCTCCGAGCCACCCCCCTATTTCTCTTGCAGTGAAATAGGAGGCCTCTCAGAGCAGCGGATCCTTCCTTTTCATCTGCTCGCGCAGCCTCCAGGTCAGAGTGCGATGAGCGGACTGAGGTCTCCTGGGCTGCTGGGGCTGGTGCTCTTGATGCTGTCAGCAGGATACTGCAAAGAGAAAACCGACTCCGCGGAACTGAAGGACAGGCAAAGCCTCTTAAATCTGATCATGGAGATCATTCAGGAACTGAAAAGGTACCACCTGGAGAAGGACACTGGGGTGCAGTACTTCTCCAAGCATGATTATAACTTGGATCGAAGGGAAGTGGCTGACTACGGAGCATACCAGGACGAGCAGAGAGTCGGTAAGTGACAGTCCATGACTTAGGAGATCTGTTTTTTTCCTACAGGATGCCTTGGTGAATCAGACATCACTTCCAGTTACTAATTTTATATCAAGAACTCACCACTCAAAATACCTGCAGATTCTCTTTGATATCAGATACAGACACAGACAGCAAATTTGGAGTAGAAAATCTCCATTCACAACTCAGAGCCTCTTGCTCTCTGGATATTGTACTCAATTGAAAGTCTGGCTTACTCTGTGTTGGCTTTGAACAAAACATTAATAAGAGAAAAGAGTGAAATGAGCTGAGATCAAGTAGTGGATGAAAATGCTCTTTTTTTTTTTTTTCCTGGAAGTTTGCCACTTTTAAGAATGCGCTTGGTTTAATCATTTCTTAGAAATAACCCTAGAAAGAATTGCCCTGCTGGACCACAGTATGTCCTTCTAGATCTCAGATGCAGAAGTCTTCCCTGCAGCTGAGCTTCATAAACTTTTTGCCCTACTTATCAGTTCTTCTTGTACTCCAGAGGTAGCACTTTTGAAGTACTAGGGGACTGGAGGAGAGCACTCCTCTGCTGCTGTGCAAGCTGTGGCTACTTTGGGGCACCCCTGCAGCCTTCCTTCTGCTCATTTAATGCTTCTAAATTGGAGGGGGCAAGATTTAGATTAGACATTAGGAAGAAATTCTTCATGATGAGGGTGGTGAGGCACAGGTTGTCCAGGGAAGCTGAGGCTGCCCCATCCCTGGAGGTGTTCAAGGCCAGGTTGGATGGGGCTTGGAGCAGCCGGATCCGGTGGGAGGTGTCCCTGTTCATGACAGGAGTGGAACTGGATGGGCTTTAAGGTCCCTTCCAACCCAACCCAACCCATTCCATGGCTTGAATGGCTCTTCTCTAACCTCCAGTGAAACCCCAGGCTGTTTTGTCCCATGTTGAGGGGTGCATAGATCAGTCCAGCAGCAGTTGTACCACTTTGTGGTGGGTAGCTACTGTTCAGTTTCATGATGCACTTTGGTGTGTTCAGCTGAAAGTTGATTTGGCTTCTGTTTTCATGTCACTCCCAAACCCCTAGAGCATTACCGCTTCTCATCCTACCCCACTACTGAAATGACTTGCTGAATATTTTCCAGCAGATGTCTACTCACCTTTTTCCAAACTGGCTTTCATTTTGCTAATATGCTATTTATTTTGCCTTTATTGATCGCATAAAGCTTCACTGTACCTTCGTTCTCATTCATATTCAAATATCCTCATGATTTGCATTTGTTGGTGGCTGCCATGAAAATGTTTCTTCTCCATCTGGGTGATTAATGAATATACAAAGGAAGACAATTTTGTTCCACTTAAGATCAGCAGAGTGAGAACATTTTGTTTTATAAATGTCAAAAAGTTAAGGAGCCCGGATAAGCAGGGAACTCTAAATGCTCAACACGGATCATGGGCATGGGTTTTGGCCACCCTCCACTGGCACATTGGTGTGAAACATCTGTTTTATGCTGAACAGTTATCTCTAACCAATAAGCCTACTTCACAGCTGGTAGCGGTGTCATTGACGCCTAAGCAGGATTTTTCGTTCTGTTATTATAATGGAGTGATTCCCAGCAACTCTGAAAAGAAACTACTGCTTAGAGCCTTTCCTTTCAGTTTTAGCATCACTTTCTCAGCGAGCCTGCCCCATGGGAAATTTCTGAGTGAAGCATGTGTGTTTTTAATGCTCTTCATGACATAATTAGGTCAAACATGATAAGGTCAATTTTACTTACACTGACTAAAGTTAGAAGTAAATGAAGAATGACTTTCGAGAAGTGCCTATCCTCACAAGTGAATCCGATCTGGATGGAAATGCTCTCTGCTTTATATCTGATAAGAGGTGCCGGGGGAATGAAAAAGGCTGCTCAGGCATTTATGGTCAAATAAATAAAGCACCACGTACTGTATTGTACACAATCAGCTCTAAGCTATCAGCATAGAGTTCGTAACGGAAAGCAATCAGAGATAGCTGTAAATCAGGAAGACACAAGCAAGGGTTAGGGCTAAAATGGATTTCAGTAAACCAGTTTCATTTTGCCATCTGCTGAACACAAAACGCAAGGCGGTAAGCCGCAAACGCAGGGAGCCAGAAGAGAGCAATTTGCTTGGGATCATTTCCTGTGAATTTTATTTACTGCTAGAAGGGAGCGAAAAAAAAAAAAAAAAAAAAAAAGATTCCTGTAAGTAGATCTATCCAGTTTCATGATTACAGCAGGAGAGCGCTTGTACAAACATACCTGCAACAAAAGAGTGGATATATTTGCATAAGACAGTTAGAAAACTAAACCAAACCTGAATAGGTCTTTACCACTAGCAGAATATGTCATTTCTGAGCAACCATGAACTAAAATTTCTGGTGTAATTGATATCTAGGTAAACTTCATAATGTAATTCATAACGAGTTTAAATCTGAGTCTTAGTTAATGGTCATCATCATTAATGACTGTGTGCCTAACAGACATTACTAGTTGTATCATCACAATGTGTTTCAATGCTGGATTTATGTAAAAAAATCGCTTGGCCTGCTGGATACAAAGGGCTTGTGATCTCCAAGATGTAGTAGTGACGTTTGCTGGGCAGAGTTTATTCTCTTTCCCCATACTACGCTTGGTGAGCAGAGCTCCACTGCAGCAGGGTGACTATTCTTTTTGGTTTTGCTGTCCAACAGAAATAGTTCCCAGAGATCTGAGGATGAAAGACAAGTTCTTAAAGCATTTAACAGGTATGTTTTAATTTTCCATTGGTATCCCTCATTTCATATACATAATGGCTTTAAATTGGAGGGGGGACGATTTAGACTAGACATTATGAGGAAATTCTTCATGATGAAGGTGGGGAGGTCCTGGCCCAGGGAAGCTGTGGCTGCCCCATCCCTGGAGGGGTTCAAGGCCAGGTTGGATGGAGCTTGGACACCTGATCCAGCGGGAGGTGTCCCTGCCCATCACAGAAGGTTGGAATCGGATGGACTTTAAGGTCCCTTCCAACCCAAACCATTCTATGGTTCTATGATACCATAAGTTGCATTCTTCCTGTGAGCTGTGCTGATTCATAACTTATTTTTCCTTCATATTTCAGGTCCACTCTACTTTAGCCCAAAATGTAGTAAACACTTTCACCGGCTTTATCACAATACAAGGGACTGCACCATCCCGGCATGTAAGTGCAAAACCCAGAGACTTTCATGAAACAACACAAAGCTCTAAAATTTAATAGCTCTATGAAATACTAGTAGTGGTACAATGTTCGAATGCATTTCTTGCAGTGAAGAATTTGGGAGTCCTCTAAAATGTACTGAGGATGCTTTACACTGTTCTTACAACAGCACCAGCACTCGGGTAAGGAAAAGGGAAACAACTTTTTTTCCCTGCAAATCAGCTGCACCGAGTGGCTGTAAACACTGCTGCTTTCTTAGGTAGAAGCAGTACGTGCTTCTTTAGTTCCAAAGGTATTTGCTTTTCCTAAGAACACATGACCCTTCAAACAAATGTCTCGTATTTAATTTCTAGTGCTGCAAATTCAAGATATGATTAAAAAATCCAGGTGGGGCTATTCCCTTTTCATTGATTATTTATATAGAACATATTTCATAGAACACATTTCATGGGCATTTCATAGACTGTTCAGCTACCCATCTATCAGTGATGTTGACAGTGAATCTTTGCAACCCTCGTCTTCACAAAAATATAACTTTTGGCTTAATTTATAAAAAAAAGTGCTCACAAACACAAATAAGCAAATTTAGCTTATAGTATCTCATCAGCAGGACAGAGAATTAAAAGAAACAATAAAATCAAACATAAAATCAGTCATTAGATGTGACACCAGATACAGAGCGAGGTGGACCTGTTGAGTAAGCAGATGCTATTTTAGTGCAGCCTTTTCAGAATGGAAGCACACTATATTTTACTTGCCTGGGGTCAACCAGTTGGGTCAGGAGCAGAGCTGAGAATAGAAACAAGAGTTACAGATTCCAAGTTTCAAGTACTAATAAGTATTTCAGCCCAATATATTTTAAAGGCGTACTTGTTAAGGATTCCAGACTTTTCCCCTGTTTGCAAGGTGTCAGATTAGGAATACCCTGGGAAGATAAGGGTTTGTAGATAACGGCAAACCAGATCACATTGCGTAGCTGGGAGTTGCTCATATCTAGTCTGTTCTGAACAAGCAAATGGTCATATTACCTTTTTCATAAGGATCACAACACGAGCATCAGTTGGCTCAGCATTAATGAGTGCTCCAAGTTGTGAAGCTGAAAACTAGTTGGTGTTAAGCTGGAATTAGCCTTTTCCTCCTGACAGGTGACATACCCACCAACATAGCGTCTGGAAAACAGAGGATAATTTATGTGAACTGTAATTATAGCATATCTCTGCTATGAGTTAGTGATTGTTAACTTTGCATCTTAGGAAATATTAGATGCAGTTACTCATTAATGAAATACTGCCTATGAAAAATCAACATCAGTCACTGGACTGGACTGACTAGTGTCTCCCTGAAGTAACTTTCTTCTAGGAAACAACCTGCTTTAATTCTTTATGCACAGTATGCTTTTACTTTTTGATGATATCCTGATTTCAAGTAATAACGTTCACTGTGTGTATAAATTCAAAGGTCAAGCATGAAAGAAATTAAAAGTATCTATGATGCTGCAACACAGTGGTAGCCAGTAGAGAAACTTTTTTTTTGCATGCCTTCTAGTACTTTGTACAGCACAGTTGTGTTGGCATCTAAAAAGTAATGTACTGTGCTGTCTGTCCCTAAGCAACTTTCCCAAAATTTGCCATGTCAAAGAAATAAAAGTTCCATTTTTTTTTTAGTCTTCCATTGGTTATGCCCCGTATTATGAATACAAAAAGCAGAAGGTACTTAAAATAACAACTACTAACAACAGGACAACTGTAGAGAAAACAATCTTACTAATCTTAAAATGAAACTCGATATAGCTGTGAATTAATGGGTATGATGTGGTCACCTACTCAGGCTGAACTTCCAATGACAAGGAGATGTTCTTTGTCTAATTCAACACTTTTTCCAGGAAGAAAATTAATCAGAGACTTGCATTACTTAATACTAAGTTGATAGACTTGCTCACTGAGGGATGGATTTCAAAGACAGTTGAGCACAATATTTGTAGTATGGAAATACTACAGCCACGTGTTTAAGTCCCACCCTCAAGCACAGACACAGATGTATAAATTTTCATACATCCATACACTTGAGGAGCCTCCAAGCATCTTCATGCTATCTGTTATAGATCGCACATACGCAGAAGTCAGCTGCATAGTTCCATGTGCCTTTAGACTACACGTAAGGAGGAAATTCTTCATGATAAGGATAGGAAAGCACTGGTCCAGGTTGCCCAGGGAAGCTGTGGCTGCCCCATCCCTGGAGGTGTTCAAGACAAAGTTGGTTGGGGCTTCGAGCAGCCTGAGCTAGTGGGAGGTGTCCCTGCCCATGGCAGGGGGGTTGGAACTGGATGATCTCCGAGGTCCCTTCTGATCCAACCCATTCTATGATTAGCCATGGCTTTCAGTTATGCAATTTTTATCCACTTCAGTTCCTAGGAGCTGATTTCTACACTGTTGCAAACAAATTAAGGTGTTCATTGAACTTACATTACAACAAAATTTGCGCACCGTTATCAATTTTGATTTTTTTAAAGGTAAAAATGGTTACTTCTGTAATCTGTTAATGCGCTTTTTTTTTTTTTTTTTCTCTCTTCATGACAGACTATAAAAGATGTGCCAGGCTTCTTACTCGGTTGGCAGTAAGCCCAATGTGCATGGAAGGATAAAGGTAAGCTTCTTGATAGCAATAATGACATTCTACTGCACAGCAAAG
Source organism: Clamator glandarius (assembly GCA_033459285.1). Classification (NCBI taxonomy): domain Eukaryota; kingdom Metazoa; phylum Chordata; class Aves; order Cuculiformes; family Cuculidae; genus Clamator; species Clamator glandarius. The sequence goes on from JAUNZM010000627.1 coordinate 71,208, forward strand.
CAAAGGATTTTGTGTTTCATACATCAAAATTCATGGGAGTATAATAATTGCCCTTTAGCTAAGGTGTTCCCTTTTCAGAGTCCTTGAAGACACTGGCTTAATCTGGCAAATATTGGCAATAAATAAAGGGTACCCCCTACTGGAAGTAATTATATAAAAGTCTATGTGCATCATCTGTGAATTATTCATAGCAGCATACGGTTAGCAGAAAGGGAATTTGTTGTTATGGAACAAAACCCAACAGCTGTAGCTTATTTTTTCAAGAGTTGACTCAGTACACAATCGCCCGCATTGGCACCAGCAGCCCTTTTATGCGCACAGCTGGAAATCTATGATGTACATTTTAGTATGAATTAATATACACATAGCTATACACATGAAAGCTGTATAAATGCCGATAGGTTGCAGGTGCTTTTATGGTAATTCAATTTAAATGTATTCTTGGTAGCAGTGATAAACTAACTTCAAGCTACTCGCATTTTTGGGATTATCTTTGTGTTCACTTCTTATGTCTATGGGTTTATTACCTCCCTTTTTGCCGAGATGTACATCTAATTCCTAGAAATACCTTGGGAATTGCACCATGCACCTAAATAAAAACAAAAGCTAACCAATCATCTAGAAAAGTACTTCCAAATGATCTGTATTTCTAGAAAACAGACATGCAAGAATACAAAAGGACTGATTTGCAGTCTGTCCTCGAACTACACCCAACATAAAAGTTTGACCTCTGACAAAGGAGTAATGTAATAACCCATATGGATTTGTCAGCAACAAATGCTGTCAAACAAGGCATTTTAACCCTCTGACAAAATACGCATCTTATGGAGAGAGTCCTTGGAAAAAAGCAATAGGTGTTAAGCATCTTAGTTTCGATTATTTTAAAAGCATCGGCATTGTTTTGCATGGCATTCTCACAGCAAGCTAGGGAAATGTGATCAAGAGAAATATAAAAAATTCCGGGAAAAATACAAATACATTAGTGCTTCAACTATCAAACTGGAAAAATATATTGAGCAGAGTCACATAGCTTCATTATGGGTATGGTATTGCTCAATATTTTCATTAATAACAACTCGGGTGATAGAAAACAGTATATTTATGGATGACAGTAGTGTAGGAGAAGCAACCACAACAGAGGTCAATCTTGAAATTGAAAATAATCTTGAAAATTAGCTGAATAGTCTAAAACCAGGGTAAAATTTAAAGAAAGGAGCACAATTATGACATCATGCAGGAGTAATCAACTTCAGAAATACATGGCAAGCTGCGAATAGCTAGACAGATATTTCTGTAGGAAATGCAGGGGTTGTAGTGGATCTTGGCTCAAGCACGTCGACCATGTCACACTTGAAAAAAGACAAACATACGACACGCTGCTATTTATCACTAGAAAAACTGTTTAAAAAACACCTGAAATACTCACTGTTGCTGGAATACTGTATCTAATTAGAGTCACCACCAAGTCATATGGGTGCTTCTCATAAGAGTCCAAAGAAGAGCAACATTGATGCCCGAAGACCTAGAAAAGTCAGTTTACAAGAACAGCTGAAAGGAATTGGAATTATTTAATCTAAAGAAAAGACAACTGCAGGAAAACGTGATGGAGCTATTCAATTTCCTAAAAAGTGGCTACAAGCCATTCTCTCTACCAGTGTGGATAAATAAGACGTAATTCCTTTAACTTTGCCACAAGAGAGGATTCCAGCTAGACGTTAAAAAAGACCTTTCTGATGGCAAGCGCAGAGGTAATATATTAAACCATTAGACATAATTCAGCATTCTGATTTTACACTAGACTCCTCAACATTTAAGTATTTTCTGCCTGATTTCCTAAAATAAACCTAAACTAGACCAGCTTCAATGCAGGATGTTTATAATGTCCAATAACTCTTATATTATGTGTCTTAATTTGAAACTTGCAGCCATATCCGTACATTCTGTGTTCAGGGATGGAGTCATGGAAACAATTAATAGTACAATTGATAAAATATCAATAAGGAAAATAAAAGTTAGCAAATAGGTAAATCTTTTGATCCAACCAGGAGAAATGCCAGACATTCAACTTTTCAGTTGTAAAATCCAGAAAGCAAGGAACAACTTAGCTATGATATAATATGTGATACTCATCTGCAAAAGAAAGGTGAATAATATTACCAGGTGAATAATAAAACCAGAACCATCAGAGCAGGGAATTCCTTTCTCCCTTTCTTAGAAAGTTCTATCTGTATCTTTACATCCTATTGTGTAAACACAAACTCGTAATATGAAGGAGCAGTAACTAAATTAGTTCACTTCTCGATCTGGGAGTCTATTTAAAGAAACCCCATCTAATTTTGCCAACCTTTGCTCAACTAGCAAGCACATTTCAATGTGAGTAACAAGCCTCAGCTTCTGTTATTCTCCAGACAGGAACAAAGCATTAATAGTATCAGCACTTTGAAGCAGCCTCGATCAGTGTGGAAGGAAGGTAATTCTCTACCACATACGCCTTGAGATCATAGAATAGTTTGGGTTGGAAGGGACCTTAAAGCCCATCCAGTTCTACCTCCTGCCACAGATAGGGACACCTCCCACTAGCTCAGGCTGCTCAAAGCCGCATCCAACCTTGTCTTCAACACCTCCGGGGATGGGGCAGACACAATTTCCCTGTGCAGCCTGGGCCAGTGCCCCTTCGCATACTGGGAGGTCACTATAAGGTCTCCTTGGAGCCTTCTCTTCTCCAAGCTGAACAACCCCAAGTCTCTCACCCTGTCCTCGTATGGGAGGTGCTCCAGCCCTCGGATCATCTTTGTAGCCCTCCACAGGTGTCTCCATAAAGTCAAGAACCTTTCCTCCTCAAAGCTCTTCCACAACCTCACTTCAGTTTGTCTGGGTAAGACTTCCACCTTCACAGAGAAGTGTAAAGGCAGCTTTATTTATTTTCATCATTTCATGGGCCAAGCTGTAGAAAAATGGGATCTTCTCTGTTTTTCCACTTAATCAAACCATCCTTTTTCTCCACAAAGCGTACAGTTACCGCTAGTCCAAGATATTTGCAAGGAGTTTCAATGTTTTGAACATAGGACCGCTTATATGTAGCAAGACAAGATGTCAAAGCCATTTCTTATTTAAGATGTTTCTCTAGTGTAAGAAGGGTTTATTTACAGTCTGGCAATAAGTAAACACTTCTGTTCCTGCCATAAGGTCATTAGTTATCAGTTCTAAAGCTCAGGCTAACTCCTTAATATTAGATAACAAAACTTCCTTACGTGATACTACTCCACAAAGGGCTAAATTCACAAGTAGAATTTGACTATATAAACTGTAAATAAGCTATTTTTTAACTCCTGTATTAAAAACTAGTAAAATTACACATTCTTAATTATCCACACCAATTTTGCCCCCCACCCCAACAAATTAGATTTCTTCTTTTCCTCAGTAGGCTGATTTTTATTTTACTGGGGGCATATGGGCGGACTGGGCTATAAATAAATTCTTGCTTTCTGATGCTTTGGAAAACTAGTAGTTTTGCTGCATTTTTTTTAGCTACATGGACATCTGTCCATGTTTAGAGATCAATGTGGGAGGAGAAAAAAGGGAAAAAAAAAAAAAGCACAGATTTGGTTTTTATTTGTTCTTAAAATGCATTTTGGCTTATCATAGCTTTAAAGCACGCAAGATGCTGAAACTCAGTGCTAAGATCAAACAAGAAAATAATATGCAAAACCAGGAATTAGGCACCCTTGGCTACCACAGTACCTACCTGCAGGAGCTGGGGGTGTGTGATACAAAGCGTCTTACGGAGCCTTCACTTTTTCTTATTTATCCTACATGTACGCAACTGGGATCCATCTTCTCTGGTTTTTTTTAGAGCATATTGTTCACGTTTTGCCTGCCCCACAAGTAAAAGTGATGCAGGGGCCCGGTAACAACCCTTTAACTTGTTGAGATCGCAGCAGGGAAGGCAGCGCAGCGTATTTTTATCAGCACATAATCCAGTCCATTCCAGTCAGGAAGCCAGGCTGCGTTCCCTTGTTGCCACCAGCACCATGCCTGACTAGTTTCATGCTGTGACAACTTCTTCTTGCGTTCAGTTGATAGGAATGGTTGGACTCGATGATCCAGTGGGTCTTTTCCAACCTGGTGATTCTATGATTTTATGAACACAGCTAGGCTGGAGTGCTGTCCTTGATGCTCTTCACAGTTCTGTCCTTCAGCCTCAGTTTTCTCTCGGTTTCCATGCTCCATGCTTGCTTTGCTCCACCTCATGCAGGTTAACATCCAGCACCTGCTCTGTTGTCCGTAGCTGCAGAAAATCAGAAATGTCAGGAACAAGATTCCTTAAGTCTTCACTTGGAAGTTCCCAATTCAGATCTTCTGGATTTCCTGTGCACGTGGTGGTGAATTTGAAAAAGAAAGTCTGGGCTGCTGGAGAGAATTTGTCAGCATCTCTTTGGCTGCAGTCAAACAGATTTTACCACTTCGGTTTGAAAACAGCAGGTGCCACCATCGATGCCCTCCCTTTCCCATTACCTGCTCTTTAACTAGAGATCAAACCACTGGTCTGGTGGGAGGTGTCCCTGCCCATCGCAGGAGGGTTGGAACTGGATGATCTTTAAGGTCCCTCCCAACCCAACTCGTTCTATGATTCTACAATCTCATGATTTAGGCTTAAAACCTCCTTGTAGCAGGAGTAGTTCAAAGACGAAGGACTGCACCAGCACATATGATTGTACCCTTCCATTCTGAAGACTTCCAATTACTGCACGGACGAGTATTTATGTATTTTTAACTTTTTCACTTTTTACAGTTATTTCAAATGAATGAGATAAAAATAGTGATGCAAACACTTTTAAGCTAATAAGTACAAGACTAGTGCAAGTTGTAGGAGTCTCAGGATAAGGAAAGGAGCTTTATATCTAAAGTCTATGGAAAAAAAAACAACTGTTGCTTTTTTCCCAGAGAAGCAGATAGAGCCAACAGAATTCAAAGGAAAAGAGCAATAGAGACAATATTTCTTGCTTAAAGTTCATGATAGAGAGAGAATAAATTAATAAAAGATTCTTTATAAAATTCCTATTAAGTTAAAGCATACTGATAACTAAAATTACTTTTGGAACTCAGAAAAAATCTGTGTAAACTCCTTAAAGATTTATTAACCATACTAGTAATACATGTTACAAAAGCTGAAAATACAACATAAACTTGGAAACTTAAAATACATAAAGAGAAAACTGAAATACTACACTAAATATCCCATTGCTGTATACCACATCATATGTCCTTTATTTCAAACTATTCTTAAAGCGAAATAACACTTAGAGCTGACTTCCACTTGGGTATTCACACTCGGGGAAGGAATTCTTTTATGTTAGCACAGGAAAATTCTGCTACAAAATCACATTGGCACAGTATTTTAAGGTTTATATTGATACTTAAACCACTAAATTCTTATGTAGATTCCCTTTGTCTTAGAGTTTCTATCATCGTGCTCAGATAATGACTAGAACTAAATCTGGAAAAGCAAAAGCGTGTTAATTTGGTTTTGAACATTGCTTTCAAACACCACAGCTTAAACAGGGTGCAGCAGGCGCATGCATACAGAAAATAAGCTAGATGAAAATTCACGGCAAGGAAAATTTACATCAGTTTTCTTTCTAAAGGAAGATTTATGAAAAAAAAAAGTATTTGTCCTTTCTTGTTCTGTCTGCAGAACCAGAAAAAGAACTATATTACATTAAGCTTTTCTGTAACATTATTACATTTCCTAATAGCTTTAAAAAAACGCTAAACTAAATGTTTAAATACTACTAACAAGTATTTCTGTATGCACCAATAGCTCGATTTCCAATGGATTATGTCGAGTCTGACTGACTTTGCATCCAAATGATCCTATTACACATTATACTTAAGCAGTAGAAAATGTAGAGAAACTCAAAATATCAGAATTCATGCTGGTCATGAGAAAGACAGTGACAAACATTCAGATAGAGAACGTGAAAAATTACATCAGCAGAAGTCAGTATCAGAGAACTGCTGTTTATCACCCACATGGACTTCTGGGGTCCATGAGACACACAAGCTTCAGCTGAATCTGTTTGCATGGGTAGACTGGAGAGGGGAAGGTGACATTACATTTTCTAAGGCTTAAATGTAAGGAAAATGGTGATGGAAACTTCTACTGCTCCACCTCTGAATAAACAATTTCTAGGGTACAGACAATATACATACGGAAGCAACGAGGAAACCTGGAATTTTGTATCAATGACTTTCCAGTGTCATAGAATTGGGTTTGATATCATTCAAAGAAACTCTTTTGGGAAGAGTTAATAGAACAGGCAGCAAATTGAACCGCTGCAGCTCCTACTCAGTTTGAGTTGCCCTAATGTATGTTCATCCCCATATATTCATACGACTGAATCTCAGAAAGTTACCTCTATTTGTTTCTGGTTTACACGAGCCCAAATTTCTTCACTAATGGGCCCAATGAAATATAAAATTCTTCCCAGATCCTTCAAACATCAACCAGGCAGATTTATATTACTGGACATTGTATCAACAGCTTCCCGACATCAAGACATGAACACAGAAGTCTGCAATCTATTTGTAGTATCCTCGAGGTTTTATCACTCTTTGACTTCACTCACAGGAACAGGCTAAACATAACCATGAGCGCATTTTGTATAGGTAGAAAGGCATTTTCCAAATCTGTCTACTTAAAATGAACCAGCACAAAAAGGGAGGCATTCCAAAATTCCAGCCTTGATTAACAAAACAGTCATTTAGCAGTGATTCAGGCTGACACGAACCACACTGAGCTAAATCAGAATTGCACTATTAGATCGCTCCAAAGTCATTATTCAGTTCTCCAGTTTTATTTAAATACTGTTTTCAATACGATAAATACATTCCTTAACACATGTATGTGAGTATGAAAATAATGAAAGACAATTGTCTTCTTTCTTTTAACCCACCAGATGTTACTACCATGAAAAGAAACACCAAGAACCAAGAGAAGTGCCTTGGAAACCAACAGGGAAACAGAACTTCTTACCTTTGTAACATATTCCATTGTGAACAAGAGATTTATTTTTGCAGATCGACAGACTACTTCCCATAATTCTTTTAACATGCATTTTGTATGTTGTCAACAGTTTGCAGATTGACGTTCTTTACAGTAGCATAACTGCCCATAGTACTTAATGCTCCATACTTAAAAAACACACTTTACAACTGACGTGTAATGCTGCCAAAAGTTATGTAAACACAAATATTTCACCAAGACAATTGATGTTCTATTGCTTAATTCTACAATTTTAAGGAATGTTTGTTTGTATATTCTAGAACTACTAAAGATCTGCTCCACAGTAGTTGTGGTCACTCGATATCCTTTGTGCTTATGCAATTTTTTACAAGTTTGGTTAAAACAGACTTGCATTGGGGTCACATTGTACCCTGGGAGTACAAATTGCATGACAAACAGGAACGTAATTCCAAGTAGACATATTTTTGGGGACAGCAAAGCATGGATTTTGTACACAAACACAAGCTGCCATTAATTTACTTTATATAATAAATGTATAAAACATTCCAGCGAACGTGCAATATGTAAATACTGTAAATAACAAGCATAAGTAATAAAGTGTTTGGTATTAAGTTGTTCTCAGTTTGCCTTCTGTTCACTGAATCTGCATAAACAAGCTATCTTCTGGTAGCTACTATCACTTACTCACACTTAAACCTCTTTCCTGGAATAAGAAAGAAAGGTACATCCAATTCGGAAAGGCCCAGTAATGTGGACACTCTCTATGGATTTGTGAGGACAGACAGATCTGTGTGTTCTAATCCTGAAAAATGGCCAGATCACAGGGCCGCTCCAATTCTCTGCAGCTTTATAAATTCGTTGGTTTGGGTTTTTTGGTTGTTTGGATCTCTTTTGTTTGTTTTCAAAGATCTATTCATGATATAATAAGTAAACGTCCAATAAATCATTAATATAATTAAATTTTTAAGGAGTCAGTGAACACTTACTCAAGAAACCTTGATATCTATTTCCTTTCCTTCCTTAAATCAGATGTTAAATCCAGTTGTCATAATAAAGTGACTCAAAGTGGAAGACAATTTTTGCGTGATCCACAGATGAAGCTCACGTATTCCTATCTCAATAATGGCATTTAACTTCCATTTTATCCTCAATTCAAACCATAAAATGTTAAAAACAAACCTAAATACAACCCTCCCTATCCTGAGAAATAGCCAGGAGCTGGGATTCTTGATATTCAAGCTTAAGAGCCTTCAGCATCTTGCTCTTTAGAAGAAACGAGTGTCAGAAGCAAAAAATCCCATCCTAGTACATGGCTGTATTTAGTAAGGGAGAAGGATGTATTTTATATTTGCTTTCAGCGATCACTAAATGCTGAAGTTTCATTTCTCAGTGGAATTAATACATGTGCACACACACAAATTAGTAGTTAAAGGAATTTGCTTCTACAAGATTCACTCAGCTGCTCAGCTACAGTAAACCTGGGGCTGGAACTCTACTTCTCTCTGGTTCCACTGACTGAAATCATATCACAGCATATTAATGAAAAGAGGAGTTCAGTACAAATCTTTCTTTTTGTGGTAGGCTACCTGAAAGCTGGTGAAACAGAAATTTTTAGGAAAATTCCCTTATAAGAGGAAAATATAATTTATTTAATGACTTAATAAATGAATCTAAATAATCCCATGAAAGTTTTCTTTAGATTTAGCAGAAGCCAGCATGCTTTGACAGAAGATACAACTACAGTGTAGCAGATTTTTTTACTTTATTCTTCAGTATAAGCTTAATACGGAAACAAAAACAAGTCTTGAGGCAGGGGAGAGGGGAAAGGAGGAGACAGTACTACATTTTTGAATTCAACATATTTTTCCTGAGTGGTATTTTAAACCTACAGTTTAAAAATACAGGTTACAGGGATCAGTCATCTGTACAAGCCACAATTGGTATATTAATCCTATGTTCAATGTTTCTCTTGGAACTCAAAACTGAGTACTCTGCAACTGTCCTTTCTGAAGGAAATTCCTGTTCTCTCTTCTTACATTCCACAAATTTTGTAACAATACCATGGTGCTTCCCTTCCCCTTCTCCAAAAGAAAACCAGCAAGGATACAAATCAATCAGCTTTTTCCTCCTAGTAGACCTAGTGAGTTATTTAACATATAGATTACTTGCTGAAAATATACCTCGAGGCTGAAACTTTTAAAATCTGAAGAGTATTTAACACAAATAGATTTGACTTAGTAGTACTTAACACAATGATTCTTAAGCCTAGTGAAGGTAAACAATCGTACCCTTTTATCTCCTTTCTGTTACCTCACCAGCTCAAAGATTTAGCTTAACATTTAGCTTTAATATGCAGGAAAACTACAGGTTCAATTCCTACTCGGCCACGAGTGGGAAAACACAAATCATCATGTTCTCAGTCTCCTGAGTTATTTTATTTTCACTGGAATATTTTAAACGGTCATTCTGGCAGAGCATAACGTTAGATTACACCAAAATACTTCCACTTCTGAGGTAAGTGCGTAAAACCACATTTAAGGTGGTTAATTAACTAACTGCCCTTCGTTCTCTCTTATTTATTTCGTCAAAGCAATGGCAAATACTTTTTTCCAGAGTCAATGCTTGATCTGACCTGAGATATTAACACACCTTAGTCTTTGTCCCTGAAGTGAAACAGCTATTAACGTGCAATTCCTAGGTTGTTCTTTAAAAGTCAAAGCTATTGGTAATGCAATAATGCCCAAAGATTCCTCTTGTAAAGTGCTCCACCGGCCACTTGCCTCGGTGTAAGCTGGGTCTTAAGTTTGATGTCGGGCTGAAATCAGAGCACAAACCAGAAACCTCACTAACGCAAACACAGCTGTTCACTAGCAAGAGTCCCGGGAATCTCACCCCCTTGTGCAGACCGTAAACAGCAAGAGCAACACCAGGATTCCTCCCTCTCTGGGAACAACTGGGATCTCTACTGAAATGCATCCCTCTTCCAAAAAGGAAGGTGGGTGACAAATACAAAGCCTACTCTACTAGTCTGGAAGGCAGACAGAGGCAAAGCTGAAAAGAAAACAAGTTTCACAGATCAAGCTTTACAAACAGTGTGGTAACGCTAGCTCGTATCCATGTTGGTATTATTCAAAATAGGAACATTATCGTGGTATCGTAACATTACAGATCTCAATACATTTACGGTTCTAAGGCAGAAATAAGGTGAAGTTCAAGCAAACAGGATGGATTTTTACAAAGCTTTCCGTTTTTATCCAAGAGCAGAACTTCCTAGTTATGGCTTTCTGTTAACTTTGATTACAGATGGACTCTCTTCACATTGAACTATACTCTCAGAGAACAATTTTGACAGGCTGAGTAAATCTGAAAATATTGCCTGACACTCACATAGGAACTGGAATAATAGCAAATTTCTCATCGATTACATTGCATGGATTTGAGTATTTTACTACTGTGACATCCAGAATGTACATTTCACATTTAAGCTTTCAAGCTGACCTGTTATATGTACTTGGATCAGTGTGCTTGGATTTGACCACAAGACCAAAGGAAGACTAGGAGAGAAGTCCTGTTAACATCAATCCCTTTTCTGAACTGAGTTCATCTTAATTAATATAAAACAATACTAGGACAAAAATTATTTCTTCTTTGAATAACTGAGTATTTAAACTGATAAAAAATCCCACTTTCACAGGATTCTGATAACGCACCCAGAGGTTTTGCTTGCTTAAGCTTTGAAACAGTGCTAAAAGCGATGTCTGTCTGGGGACAGGCAGTTATTAAAGTCTAGCAGGCTCAAAACAAAACTGCTTCAATCCAAAGGCTGTCTACTGATACTAGGATGGCACAGCTAAGTCATCATACATGAACTATTGTCTCAGACTCCCTCTGCAAGCTGATTTAAATTGACTCACCAAGGCCACAATGCGAAGACCTCAGCACAGAGCATAAATGTGCTGAGGTCTTCGCATTGTGGCCTTGGTGAGTCAATTTAAATCAGCTTGCAGAGGGAGTCTGAGACAATAGTTCATGTTATTATGACATTGATGTGTGACAGAATGGTTGGCCATCTAACCCAATTAAAACTTTCCTACACTTTTTAATTAGATGACAGAAAATATAAACTATAAAATTAAAATGAAAAAGTTTTGAACCTACTGAGACAAACTTTTACAATTGAAATACAATAATCAAGTAAACTTCACATATTTCAAGAGAAGCTAATCGTTTTCTTTTAGAAATAACATGGTGAATCATTAATGAGGCTTCTCCAAAAATGCTTTACAGCATCTAACACACTGCTGGTAAACAGTTTCAAAGTCCTTTTCACTCCCCTAGAAAAGAACAGAGGAAAAAGAATATAAGAATAGCTACACTGGCTCAAACAAAAATTGTTTGCAAACTAGTTTACGGCTGTAAGTAATGGGAAATAAAGGCCATTAGGGAAGAATAAGAACAGTACAAATACTTGGTGATAGCTTTTGCCTATTTCTCCCTCATTTGAACTACCAGCAGCTCAACAATTTCCACAGCTGAACACTATGACTTTGTACTCAACAGTTCTGGATGAACTTTCCTTCACATATTTCTTCCAGTCACTTTCTAAGCCCTGATAATTCTTTTCTTTTTGTTTTATTCTACATTCTCAGTAACCTGTCATGTTGAGTTTCACAGTGGAAAAAGAAATTTTTTTTTTGGTTTGAACCCACTTCCCATTAATGCCATTTGATATTCGCTACTTCTTGGGTAATGAATAGAAATTCCTTATTTACCTTTTTTCCATGATATCAGGATCTTACAGAGCCCTACTGCATCTTCATCTGCTTCTCTTCCCTAAACTGAAGAATCTTAATCTAATCTAATCTGTTCTTGGCTGATATTATTCAACCTCCTTGACCATCTCTGTCCATACTTTTGTCTCTGACTTTCTTGATTACATCCACTTTGCAAGGAGGTTGACCAACAAGGGCTTCACCCAATATTGAAAATATAAGTGCATTGCATTATTTAAATTTAAATAATTGTTATAAGCATAAAGACATGCTTTCCTTTCCTACCCAAATAATTTATATTGTTTTGTTAAGTCATTTAAAAAATATGTTCACAGTTGGCTTTGTGTAACATCAGATTACATGTCAACTGTGCAATCTGGAAAGATCATATATTATACATGCACAATCTTTAATCAAGCCACCCAAAGAATTTCTTATACATACATAGTATGGGTCTTCAATGATAAGTTGTTTCTGTGGATCGTAACTTCCAAGTAGTTCAATTTTGGCCTTGCAGTCTTTAACTTGGTTGCTTTTCTTTTTCAGGTCTCTGAAAAAGAGAAAACAAAATATTCCCATTAATTTTTCTTCAGAACTTTTCTGGCATCAGCATGAGGTGCTCATGGCTGTTTCTAGAGAACAAAGGAACAGAATATGTGTCCGGACTCAATCAGTTCTGTGGACTTCTCATGTCGTTGCTCGGTTTTGTTTGTTTCTTGTTGTATAGGGTTTTTTTTTTAATTGAGTATGGAGGACACGTATACAAACTTAATTCAGAGCACAAACAAGCAGTCAGGCACTCGACCTGAGGCCTAACAGAACTTTGTAACTTCATCAACTTCTTCCTCAAATCAATTGTTAGTACTTTCAATACTCACTTTTAGCTTGTATTGAACAAAATTAGTGAAAATTATCTATACATTTGTCCAGAAGTATGGAGTAAGCTTCTCCCACGTGTACAAAACCAGTGTTTTAAATTGGTACGCTGCCAGTTCTCTCAGTACTGCCTCTACCTCACGTGAAGTCCTACTACGTTCAAATAACAGAAAATGGTAAACTGGTGAGCAAGACCTCCATCCTCCCTTGGACACCCTTTAACATTTCAACAGTTGTAACATCCTCTCTGTTCCACATTGCCTTCCACTGATAAAACCTACTAGTTTCACAATGGTAATTTCTCCATCTACTTACAATTAGCTAGCCATCCATTACCCCAAATACAATTAAAATGTACCTCTCATCACCTTCAGATTAAAAGCAGCTCAGTACTATGATCTTCACAGTGCTCAACAATCACATTACATCCTTCTAATATTACACATCCCCATATGAAATCATCATCATTAAAAAAAGCAACACCCCTGCAAATACTTGCAGTCATAAGCATGATCAGTTTTAACAAGCTGAATTCTAATTAATGATTAATTCTGATTAAGAAATTAATTTCAGATAATTAAGAAACAGCAGTGAGACCACAATATTGCTTTTCCTTGAAGAAAAATCAGGACTCCTCTATCAACTAAGATTTACTTGAATTTACAAATTTCAGTAGCCTCTTATTAGTAAAACACTGTCTAAACATTTCCTCGAAAGCTTTTGGCACACTGCGTATGAGCAGGAGATAGCCAGCTGGCTCTGGTACTAAGGAAAAGGGGTGTCCCAAATCTTGCTTTTCTGACACAACAGGCATTCCAGCAACACCTGGAGTCAGCTTTCCCTCCTAGTTCTACAATTCCTAGGGTAAATGGTTGAACTATGTGCAAATTTAAGGTGAAATTTAAGTGTAGCAGTATCAATATCCCTACTATAGTCATGATGTTTCTTCTGCTCTACAGTTCATACCATATATATTGTTCACAAAGGAGTAAGTTTCCATTTATGAATTCAAGTGAAAATAGAAGACCAGTCAAGTCTTTCCCTTACACACTGCAATCAAGCCAAGTGTTCTATACTCTTCATCCATGCAGGATGTGTGAGAGAGCAATCAACACATTCCAGACAGTTCAACAAAATGATGCTTATTTCAGTCAAGTGGTGCTGCTTCTAAAAGATTTTATGTGCTACCAATAGAGTTTGTTTGGTTCCTGGTTGTGGTGGTTGGGTTTTTTTCTGTTGGGTGGTGATTTTTTTTAAACTAACTTGACACGTAGCAGTCCTTACAAGCACTTTGACACTTGTAGTTTATTAAAGCTCAGCCCCTTAGCCCCAGTCACCAATAGGTTTGTAATCAAGTAGAAATTTTGCTAACGATATCCAAATTTTCATGCTAGGCAGCTACTTCACCACATCTTTCTAAAACTTTGTCTCAAAGTTAATCAGAACATGGCTAAGAGTAATAAAAAAGATTTCCCCCCGCTAACAGCTCTGCTTATTTCAGAGCTCATTCTATTTCTATTAAAAAAAGAAAAAAACCCCCACATCATATTTAATTTCTTCCAAGTTTTCAGTGTCCATTAGATCCCATGCAATTAGAAAATGAGATCACTTAGATCAAGACAGTACGTTCTCACTCTTAACTACACAGACATCATCTGCAGATCTACGGCACAAAGTATACTCAATTTCCATGCCCTTAATCCTTGAGAGGCATGTATCACACAAAGAAACTATTGAGTTCTAGCTCACTGAAACTTATCAAAAGTGAAGGATCCATCTGTTAGGATATCATTCACACACACATAAATGCCCCAAAACAAAAACCAAAACAAGACAAGCTAAACAGTGAAATGTGACATCTGTCTTCAAAGCGACTTTGGAGAACACCACTACAAATAATCCATATGAGCCTGTCCCATTTCTTCATACATTACCTTAGATTGCTCTCGTCCATACAAAGTATATAATCAAAGGTCTGGAAATCATCTTTAGTAACCTAGAATTGAAAAGACACGCTTTAACCTACTGTTTGATTGAATAATAAGGGGACACACACACACGTGTGTGGGTTAGGATGTTTTAAAATATTGGAGTTGTGATTTATTAAGAGACAAAGTGGAAAGAATAAAACTGTGTACCTTCAACTTTTACAATAACTTAAGGCATTTTAGACATACTCTGCCATGATTATTTATCCATTTATGCAATTTTCCATAAAAAATACTCCAAGTTAGCTATTTTACTTATACTTTTTTTTAAGCATCTCATGCATGAACTTAAAACATCATTACAAGTGACTTTTCTAATGCTTTCCAATAACTAAAACAAAAGAAGGTTTACAGACCTGGAAAACATGCAATAAAAACATATAAAAATTACTTTCTTGACAGGAAAAAAACCCACAGATAATCTGGAGCTAGTTGCAATGCTTCCAGTCTAGATTTTGTCACTACACAAAAAAAAGATACCAAGTGAAATTCAATGCTGAAATAATGATGGCGTGAGTTAAAATCTCCTAAAAAGAGAAACGCATTCATAGTATTTTAGGCCATATACGTTCACAAAGTTGATGATAAAAATAAAATCCGGTATCTATTTACATCATCATACCATCTGTTCTTTTTTTTCCCTGTAGCTTACCGAGGAGTCGGTAAGCTACAGGAAAAAAAAAGAACAGATCGGTATGATGCATGTAACTAGATACCGGATTTCTCATTTTTAAACCACTAAACTATTGGAATAAGGATACGTCCAGATTTTTACTAATATAATTATATTTTTGTTTACATTTTATCCTTAGCTTAAGGGCAAGATCCTCCCAGACAATGCATACAATGCACAGTGTAACACAGCTTAACCAGGTGAATGAGGATGAATACATAGAATAAAATCCAGAATGAGTTCACATTAAGACTGCATTTCACGCACAGCCTGACACAGAATCATAGAATAGTTTGAGTTGGAAGGGACCTTAGGGTTCATCCAGTTCCAACCCCTCTGCCATGGGCAGGGACACCTCCCGCTGGACCAGGCTGCCCAAGGTCCATCCAACCTGGCCTTGGACATCTCCAGGGATGGGGCAGCCACAGCTTTCCTGGAAAACCCATGCCAGGGTCTCACCACCCTCATGATGAAGAAATTCTTCCTTATGTCTAGTCTAAATCTGTCCCTCTCCATATCGTAGCCATTGCCCCTCACCCTACCACCACAAGCCTTTGTGAACAGTCCCTCCCCAGCTTTCCTGTAGCCCCTTCAGGTACTGGAAGGTAGCTGTAAGGTCTCCTTGGAGCCTTCTCCTCTCTAGGCTGAACAACCCCAACTGTCTCAGCCTGTCCTCATATGGAAGGTGCTCCAGCCCTTTGATCATCCTTATAGCCTCCTCTGGACGGTTCCAACAGCTCCATAGCCTTCTTATGTTGAGGATTCCAGAACTGGACACACGACTCCAGGTGGAGTCTCACAGGAGAGGAACAGGGGGGCAGAATCCCCTCCCTCGCCCTGCTGGCCACGCTGCTTTTGACACAGCCCAGGACATGGTTGACCTTCTGGGCTGCGAGCGCACACTGCTGGCTTATGTCGAGCTTCTCAAAGTACATGTAGTATCACAACCAAGAAAATATGAAAAGTTTATTCAGTACACGTTTTTCTGCCAGGCATCTCTGGGAAGGATGGGATAGGAAAGTAAGTAAACAAGTGAACAGACAAAAAGGCAAAACACATTACTCTGTAAGTCAGAGTTTTGACTTCTAAAAATTATTCACCAAAGTTTTAGATGAAAAAAAACATTTATTTTTTATTAATAAACCCAGCAAATGGATACTGATTAAGTGCATGTAACGAGAAGTAAGAAAACTGTCACCAGATTAAAGCCATAATGAAACATTCCACACAGAGAGAACTGGAGGAGCAAGGTAGGGGCTATGTGAAAAGAAGGGTTAATGAAGAAAACTAATGCAGACTTGTTTATTTTCACTGTAAAAATATTTGCTGTGTTCCTGCAGTGCCTTTGACCTACGAAAATATTTTTGCAGTGGAAATAGCTCTGTTTTCCTGGCAACTCCAAGCAGTACCTCTACAAGCTGCTTCTGCAGGAGCTACACAGCTGAACACAGGCCACGATGAAAATATGTGGGCAGAGATGTCTTTGTAGCCCAGACATATGTAAGAATAAAATAAACAGCAGTGAAAATGAAAAACACACCTGCCACACTTCCCACACTCTCTGTATGCTTGACAACTTGACAGCTACTACCACATGAACCAGCACTAACAGTCACAAATGCAGCCCTAAAACCTAGACAACTGGTTCATAGATTGGAAAACAACTCTGAGATCATCGAGTCCGGCCATACCGTCCACTCCTAAACCAGATCCCTGAGCACTTCATACACCCATTTTTTAAATCCCTGCAGGGATGGGGGCTCAACTCAGCATCTGCCAGTGCCTGAGAACTTTTTCTGTGAAGAAATGTTTCCTGATGTCCAGTCTGAACCTCCTTTGGTGCAACTTGAGGCCATTCCCTCTCATCCTTTCACCTGTCACTTGGGAGAAGAGACCAACATCCACGATCACTGTCTAGAACCTCTTTTCAGGCAGTTGTAGACAGTGATAAGGTCTCCCCTCAGCCTCCTTTTCTCCAGGCTAAACAACCCCAGTTCCCTCAGCTACTTCTCATAACCCTTGTTCTCCAGCCCCTTCACCAGCTCTGTTGCTCTCCTCTGGACATGCTCCAACACCTCAATGTCTTTCTTGTAGTGAGGGGCCCAAAATTGAACACAGTTGGTTTGTGCTCTTAAGCAACACCACAAACAAAAAGCTTTACTGAGCAAACTCCAGTGATCTGAAGAAATTCCTCAAGATCATGCAAACAAGTATTTTGGGGGAAGAAATTGA
Source organism: Clamator glandarius (assembly GCA_033459285.1). Taxonomy (NCBI): domain Eukaryota; kingdom Metazoa; phylum Chordata; class Aves; order Cuculiformes; family Cuculidae; genus Clamator; species Clamator glandarius. Next base: position 88,776 of record JAUNZM010000627.1, read on the forward strand.
GGACATAAAAACAAAGCACATATTTGAGAAGAGTAGTGCAGAACTCAAGTAGTCAACCTTGAACAGAACTACACCGACAACAGCGCCTTCACATTAAATAAAATCATTATTAAAAACTATCAATGGAGAAACACATCATCACTCCAATTTATTTGTTTAACATTGTTTACAAAGGGAAATCTTTTCTCTGTCTAAAACACGAAGAGAGGCGGTAGTCCTCTAATTTATCCAGTTGTGAAACAGTGTTTAATACAACCTTCTCCTAATCTCAATTTCATATTTAAGCCAAATGTATGCTATGAGTCATACAAAAATCAATTTTGGCCTCAGCATGAATAGAAGTGAAGCTGTTTAATACCTATCTGGTTTGTACACGAAGAGCTTAGAGAATTTCAATGCGGGAATAAACATAGAGCAATCTATTATCAACTAAAATGTTAATAAAGCCTTTCTTTTATATATATATATATTTTTAGATAAATATATGTATATATACACATTTATTTCTACACTTCACTTTTCACTTAGAAGTCACTTAAATAATCACTGTACTCAATGGCAGGATGTAATGAATTTAACATTGCCTCTTACATAAATCATTTCTGCAGCATTAATGTCAGTTTTGAATTAAAAAAACAGATACAAACCATGATTATCATAATTACGCACAAAACTACATGCAAGAAAGCCCCTTTCACTGGGTGGCTAACAGTTTTGCACAGGAGCAAAGAGGACAACTGCATGAGGTAGTCACCTTATGATAGTATTTCAGAGGCACGAGAAGATAAATCCCTCCTCTATCTTTCTGAAGCTTCTGTATTAAATCTTTCTTAATCTATTCTGAAACAAGTCACACACAAAATCCTATCCTCGAGTTTGTCTCTAACAGTGAAACAAATGCACTTCCACCTGTACTAACCCGACCACTCGGAAAAGTTCTATTCTACACCGCTGAGTCCCTCTCTTTCCCTCTCATAGTATGGGACCATGAGACCAAGAAGTCCACAGTTTGGAGAATCAGCAGAGACCATCTCACACAAGCTTGGACAGAAATATGTGAGTCACACAGTTAAAAGTCAGTGCAATATAAACAGTTATCAGTAGTTCAGGGATTTAAAAATTGTCTTTAGTAACTGTTTGTACTGGGACGTTTTAGAAAAATTTTCATCCTGTTAGCCTTCCATTTTATTGTCTTGCTCTTGTTAATTTTCTCTTCCTGTACGTGCAACGTTTTAGGCACTTCTGCTTTAAAAATCTCCTCATTTGACAGGATGTATAAGCAAGTGTCTTCATCAAAGTGTTTTCACTCCTTCTCTGCCAAGGAGGGATAAACAGATTTGTTTCAAGGCAGAGGATCAACCAGTTTTGAATGCTTTTCTTTAGTTTAACTGCTCACAAACTACTCTAGTAGTAGCTAAAACCAGTTCTCACGTTTCCAAGGCTTATCTTTTTAGAATACAAACACGTCGCAGTACTGTGACTGAAACACTGACTGATTACTCTCAATACCATATAACTTGTATAACGATAAATAATGCTGTTTGTAAACACTCATTAATAGTAAACCTGGAACTTGTAACAAGAAAAAAATCACAACAGACCTTTTCTTTTATTTATTCTAAGAGTAAATCACTAAAAATCTGTAATGATGTTGTACTCAATCCTGTTTGTCTTACTATACATGGAGATCAGCATCAGAAGAGGTCAGCAAAGGGCAACTTCTATTGAGGGAATTTATTTTACAAAGTTAAAGAACTAAACACGTAGTCTTTGGAAGTGAAGAAAGTAAATATGACCTCAGTAGGATCTAGTAAAACTGTAAAGTCAACAGAAATGGAAGATAATAAAGCGACTACTTGATCTTTTAGTCAGTAAAAGAGCTAGTGGCATAAACTCAAGCTAAGTAAAGGTCAAATCCCAAAGGAATAAAAGGAATATCTTATATCCAGAAAACAGTTAACTGAAGTGAATTATGTGCATTTATTTGAATGTCTGAATGATTTAAATAGGTGCAGACACATTTAGATCATAGAATCACAGAACTGCTTGGTTGGAAAAGATCTTTGAGATCATCAAGTCCAACAGTACCTGTCCACTACTAAACCACATCCCTGAGCACTTTATCTACTCATCTTTTAAACATCTCCAGGGATGGGGACTCAACCACCTCCCTGGGCAGCCTCTGCCAGCGCCCGAGAACACTTCTGGTGAAGAAACTCTTCCCAATGTCCAATCTGACCCACCCAGCACAATTTGAGGCCACTTTTGAGGTCCTATCACCCGTCACTTGGGAGAAGAAGTCAACTCCCACCTCGGTACAACCTCCTTTCAGGCAGTTGTAGAGACCTAAAAGGTCTCCCCTCATCCTCATTTTCTCATGGCCAAACAACCCTATTTCCCAGTTCATATGACTTGTTCTCCAGCCCCCTCACCAGCTCTGCTGACCTTCTCTGGATGTGCTCCAGCAACTCAATGCCCTTCTTGTAGTGAGGGGCCCAAATCTTCTTCCCAATCTCTCTGGAAAGCAGTATGGAAATACCCGTGTTTTTGCTAATGAAAACCAAGATGAGCTTTGGCAAAACTTGGGGGATGTCACTATGTGACAAACCTGTCTTTGAAAGCTTCAAGGGTTACCACCAACCATGCTAATGATCTTGGGTTTGAGTGCCTGTGCTCTAAAAGGAAGTTGTGGAGAGGAGGGTGCTGGCCTCTTCTCCCAAGTGACAGGGGACAGGACAAGAGGGAATGGCCTCAAGCTCCACCAGGGGAGGCTCAGGCTGAACATTAGGAATAAATTTTTCACAGAAAGGGTCATCGGGCACTGGCAGAGGCTGCCCAGGGAGGGGGTTGAGTCACCTTCCCTGGAGGTGTTTAAGGCACGGGTGGACGAGGTGCTCAGGGACATGGTTTAGTGTTTGATAGGAATGGCTGGACTTGATGATCCGATGGATCTTTTCCAACCTGGTGATTCTATGATTCTATTCTGTGATTTAGCAGTCTAAATTCTTTTAAAAGATTTTCACGCAAGAACAGACGCTTTTGGTGATGACTGAACAGCTATTCTACTTCTCTTTGGACTCGCTAAATAAAAATACAATTCCTCACTGAAAGAAGCACCACAAATTACTAGAATAAATAATTTTTTTCAAGTATTAAAAAATATTTCAGAAAAATGCCCTGAATACTAAATAGCCGAAGGCAGGATTTTTCTACAAAACAGAAACTGCTCCAACGCTTCCTAGTAGGCTTCCAATCAAACCTGTTACTAAGAAACTCACTAATCTCAACTAGAAGAGTCAGGTCATTTTGGAGCCCTCTGATAAACTGCATATAGCATTTATTACTTAATGCTTAACCATGCATTGGTCAAATGACTTCTGTGACTGTAATGGTTAGGGCTAAACAAAACGCGTGAGTATGAAAAAGGAAGAAAATAATACTCTCTTCTACCTGCCGTGCTCTATGTGCTGTCTCAATGCCATGATTTCTTAGACAGCTTAAAGCCCTTGGATCTGGGGAGCGCCCCACATTCCAGTCTGAAACAGCAGCGCTGTCTGTCATCCACTGTAACAACAAAACAAATACATACACAGATTTAAAAGAATGTGAAGTACAGTACCTGCCTGGCAATATGATTCATGGTAACGCCATGCTTCTTCATGCAATTCTGTCCTCGATAGTCAGGAGGGCTTCCTATTTCATAGGTAGATGTCGCTGCACTGTCTATCCTCCACTACAGAAAAACAAATTTACATTTTTATGTTTTCTAACTGGCTATGAGACAGTTATTTCTTAGGCAGGAAGAAAAACAAACAGCTTACCTTATTTTCAAGTTTTTCATCAGTCACAAGTTTTCTAAAAACAGCTTCAGCTATTGGAGAGCGACAAATGTTTCCTGTGGAAAGAGGAAATGAGAGTGAAATTTCTGATGATTAAAGCCAAAACCCAGTAATTGTGTGGATTTGTCAGCACAGATCAGATTAAAGATTTTTATTTCCTTAAATAGAGTGCAGATTGCTTGTTTTATTACAACCCAAGAGATTCTGCAATGGTGGAAACCTGGAACTGTGCACCTGAGTTGAGGCACCCCCCGTAACAATACAGGCTGGGGGATGAAGGCATTCAGGGTGGCCCTGACAAGAAGAATCTGGGAATACCAATGGGTGAAAATCATAGAATGGTTTGAGTGGGAAGGAACCTTTAAAGATCATCTAGTTCCAACTTCCATGCCATGGGGAGAGACACCTCCCACCAGGTGAAGTTGTTCAAAGCTTTAAACATCTCTAGGGAGGGGGCAACCACAGCTTCCCTGGGCAACCTGGGCCAGCGCCTCACTACCCCAACAATAAAAAATTTCTTCCTAATATCTAAGAGAAATCTCCCTTCTTTCAGCTTATACCTGTTACCCCTTATCCTATCACTACATTCCCTTTAAAAAGCCCCTCCCCAGCTTTCTTGTAGGCCCCCTTTAAGTACTGGAAGGCTGCTCTAAGGTCTCCCTGGAGCCTCCTCTACTCTAGGCTGAAAAAGCGCAACTCCCTCAGCCTGCTCCCCTATGGGAGGTGCTCCAGCCCTCTAATTATCCCTGTGGTTCTCCTCTGGACTCGCTCCAGCAGATCTATGTCTTTCCAGTGTTGAGGACTCCAGAACAGAACCTCTCATGAAGTCTCATGAGAGCAGAGCAGAGGGGCAGAATCATCTCCCTTGACATGCTGGTCACTCTGCTTTTGATGTAGCCCTGGATAAAATTGGCTTTGTGGGCTGCGAGCACATATTGTCCGCTCATGTTAAGTTTCTCATCCACCAGCACCTCCAAGTTCTTCTTTTCAGAGCTGAAAAACTGGACGTGAGCTGGCAATGCCCAGAAATTTTTCACTGTGAGAGTGGTGAGGCCCTGGCCCAGGTTGCCCAGAGAGGTGGTGGCTGTCCCATCCCTGGAGGTGTTTTAAGGACAGGTTGGAAGGGGCTTTGAACAACTTGATCCAGTGGGAGGTGTTCCTGCCCACGGCAGGGAGGTTGGGACTGGATGATCTTCGAAGGTCCCTTCCCACCCAAATAATTCCATAATTCTATGATAACCATCAGTCTCTTGAAATGCATATTATTATGTGAAAATATACAACTTATTGCAATAAATGGGAGGAATATTGCTGTCTTCTCCTCCTCCACAAAGAATCCATGATGACAGAAGGCAAAGTTATGGAATTTAAATGGCAGCAAATCATCTTTATCATCAAATCTTCCTACACTATGAGAAATCTCAACTCATGCTTTATTGGAGAATCACGAATACATTAGAGCACCTTCCAGATACCAATTTCAGCCTTCCCCCCCCCCAAAAATAAAAGAAGCCAATCACACAAGCTCTAACAACAACTCAAGAAAATAAATTTTCCAAACATGTTTTTGGTCCAAAATATGGAGAATTAGGAACAAAACATAACTGATGGCAAAGCTGAAGTGCTGTCAAACAGCCAACAAACAGTTAAGACACTTAATTATACAAATATGTAATCAGTCTTCTCTTCCAATGGCCTCCAATTGCCCATAGCAGACTGATTTGACCTTATTTTCAATAATAACCTATTTCAACAATGAAATAGTGCCCTGTTAAAGAACAGAAATCATGGATCTACAACACTGCGACGATACTGTAGCTGTAATTCAGTTCATCTAAGACAGATCTCTCAAACACATATGCAAAAATACATATTCTTTGAAAAAGAATGAAGTGTCTGAACAATAAAAAGTAGATTCAACTATCACTTGAAGTCTACCTTTTCATCCTTCAGAAACTGAGTAACTAGATGGACATTTATAATATTTGATGTCACTCAGATGTACAATAAACTATACAAATAACTCTTTGCTTACCAAAAAAGACACTTCGCCCATCACTGACTTTTCAGCAGATGTGATATTTTAGACTTATTTCCACACCTTTCAATAAATCACATTTCTACTACTGATTATATTCTTTCTAAATCTCTAACAGTAAAAAAAAAACAAAGAAATGTCATGAACAAAGCTAATTTTCTGGCACATCAGGCATTTAGCCTCATTTTCATGTCTTTATTTTTGAACGAAATATCAAGGTAGACACTTCATTGCTAAAGAGAAAGAAGCTGCTATGGCCTAGGCAGTTAATAACTTGCTGTCAATCATGCCAACCATAAAAAAATGGAACTACTGAAGTAATACAAACTTGCTGTCAAAAGTTCTAGAGGACATCAGATGACTTAAATGGGCAAAAGGAACTGGCTAACCACCAAGAAACTGACCTCGCTGGAACATTAAGTGAATTCTGATGGCAGTAGATCTTCCAGGAGAAAGCTTACCATTTCCATGGTTTCAACTAGTTTTTTTCCTAGCAAAGAAACCAAGACGGTCTTGGAGAGAAAACAAAGCAGGGAAAAGTGGGTTTTATTTATGAAGTGACTGCAAAACCAGGTTAATAATTACAAAAATGTTGAAGAATATGGTGACAAATTTAAAGCTAAATCTCACTTCTTTAATCAAGTTAAGCCTTAAACAAACGGAAGATGGTAACATACAGCATAAGACGGAAAAGAACCTTTACAATCAATGAACCCAAATCTTTGATACTGCAGGGTCATACGGCATCACTTCTCTTACCAATGCATCAAGTGCTCTTTTAAAAAGCATAATTTATTTTAGCAAGCTATTCCAGAAACTAATCTCCTGTGGTAGCCAGAAACCTTCCAATTCCCACTTAATATTTATTCCTGGAAGACTGTGCTCATCTGATTTTGCTTAACATCACTCTTTAGCTTAAAAACCTTTCTTTCCTTCACCAGACACAGATTCCTTTTCAAGCATAGCTGTGCTAAACTAAACAAACCAAGCTCTCAGTCTCCTCGTGGAATTATCTGACCCTTATCTAATTGCTCCAGTTAAGCCAACTCTGCACTTGTTCTAATTAGAATTTATTTTTCTTGAATACTGACAAATAAGAAACACAGACTAAAACACAGGAAAAATTTTCAGCTATTTGTTTTATAAAAGAAAAAAAAAAAGAGTCCAATATATTTACTTAGCTCTTTTTAAAATAACCTAAGAGAACTTCTACAATCACATCTGACTCCTTCACGAGTATCAAATTGGTGATCATAATCCCCTACTTCTAATTTGTCCATTCCTTCTCCTTCTCTGTTGCTTCAAACAGGTGACCTTTAAGTTTTCTTTCTCAGCTACTAATTCTGTTTCCACTACACCAGCTGTTGAGGCCACCCACTTCTTCCGGTACAATATTTTTCCTTCGTATGAATGATCCCATGCTACTGTGCATCAACAGTAAGTTTTACTACTACACTCCAAATCTCAGCAATACACACTAATTAATACTATTGGTCCAACTAATTCATTAACTGGCACCCAGAACTTCAAAATGGTACTTTTGAAAGAAATCCTTCATGGCTTTTTCTATTTGTTTAACATTCTGCTTTCCCTGAATAACTTGTTAACAAACTCTGACTCTTCTATAACCTGCTCACTACTTAAAATAAACACCATAAATTTCGCCTTGGATGATTTCCTACCAAATACCATCATGAATGGCACAATGATCACTGACTGATTAAATATACTAACTAGCAAGAACTAGAAACTGTGCTTATAATCTTTGTGGAACGAACACATAACCTAGTTTGTGACTTAAGAATTAATGTCTCCTATGATGGCACAGTCCAGATGTTACCGGAGGTATTAACGCTATCACGGAACTGCAACCACCATTTAAATCTATTCTTGGGAACCAGACACAGAATCTTAGAACTGCCTTAACAAAAGCTCTTTTCTCCGCATACCCTGCAATATTACTTGTATCCTAACAAACTCTGTTTTCCCATGCTACTCCTTGCGACTGTTACTGTTTATCTCATCGTCAATGTAAAGCCCTATCTCACCTCACTGATCTATGCACAATTATTTTCTGGTCACCATCCCTTTCCCACTATAATTTCTACCGATTGCTTATCCAGTTTTATATCTTGCATCTGTCTTTCCAAGCTTAGCTGAGGTTCCTCACAGATGCACAGTATTTCCTAAGTTATGGATTGACAGTCATAATTGTGGAATGAAGGGGAAAATCTTCCAAAGAGATTCACAGGGAGATCACCTTCCTTGGACTTGAACTATATTTGCCTTCAATGTTATCTACACCTTATCCTTCCCACCCATCCACTTCTGGTGTTCTTTTCTCCTTTGTTGTGTTTCTGACTGATTGATCGTGCTCCTTTTAAGCAGAAGATAACAGGATTAAGGTTGGCTGAATCGCCACCTTCTCCCTTCATTTGTAAAATTTCAGGCTCTTTAAGCTGTAGTGACATTTTCAAAGAAAGAAAAACAGTATTCAAGGCACCCAGACAGAGCCTGCCCACTGAAGTAAACCCTTCAAACTTCTCCAAATACTATATGATTCAAGGATAACAGACTTAAATTTCAATCACAGCATGAATACAGGAGCCATTTGTTGATCACTCTCTAAGTTGTGCTTTCTCTCCCATTTTCTAGGAATAGACTCCACTGATTGTTATCTAAGTCACTGCTTAATTTTTTGAGCTCTTACTCCAGCTCTGCATTAATCTTTGACTCACTCCCATACAGAAATGGAAGCATTGATTCTACTGAGAGGAAAGACAACTTGAGTTCATCTCATGCTCAGGTGCACAGCTGGTCTCTAGGTACTGTTGACGTAATAATCTATTCTGTCAATCATTCTTATATCTTCATTGTTCCTTACTCAGCTCTCTAACTCTTCCAGCCCTTCCCCAAACGCTAACAGATGCTTTACTCTTCTTCCTCTGTTTTTCTGTTTGTAACAAAAAAGTTTTACCAGCTTTCAAACTCTCCCATTTAAAAACCTGTCTTTAACTCTACTTATCTTTCCATGCATGGTCAGTTCACCTGAGCAATCATAATCCTGCTTCCCAGGACCATTTGCATCACCCACTCCTTGTTAAGCGAGTGTTTAAAACTTACTACTCACTCTATTCTGTTCTGTACTCAAATTCTTGTCCAAACTTTATCACGATTCGTGATTCTTTCCAGTTAAGTCTATCTTGTCACAGTCAGCATTCAATTAGCTTTGTAAGGAACCGTTCAAGGCTATGATTTTAGCCCAGATTCCCTGGCCGTTCCATTCATAGTCAATTTAATTGCATACTTATACTCTTTATCTGAAACACCGAAGTATATAGGTACCTAAATGACATTGTCTAATTTCCACACATGTCCCCACTGCCAAAGCACAGCGAGATTTCTCTCTGAAGTCGAATATTAGCACGTGTGTGTGTGTGTTTATTTCTAAGCAGAACTCAATTTTGGCACCAGATGTCAAGGTTTAGTCAGTGTAATCAATGCCAAGCATTTATGGTAGTCAAAGCATCAGCTAATTAGCTGAACGGTCACACTTTAAAAATCTTTCTCTATAGCAAGATTAATTATACTGAGTTACCAGCTACTGGAGCATTATGCTTTTCTCAGCAGTCTAAAGGTATAAAAGTTTTCAACACATAAGCATCTACTCACAACAATCAGACTCTTGACATTTTTTTAAGCCTACATCTTATTTCTCAATTCTACAATTGCTTTTTACAGCCCTGCTTTCAGCTCTCTAGTAGTTATGTATTGACTGAAACACAGATTAAATAAGGTATTTTATTCTTACAGCTATCATACCAACGCTGCATAGAAGAAAGGTATTTTCCTTCCATTTATCTAACATTCTCCTCTTCATCCAAAAAATGGCATTATTGCTTTTTACCAGCTTGCTGAGAGCCCCCATTATAGCAGCTGTTTTCCATGTTTCATCCAACCAGTTGCTTTCCCATCCCTCAGCTATAAATGGCACTTTGTCCCAGAAAACCTTGCATTTGGCTACATCTAAATGCATAAAATAGATTACAACAACCAAACTAGGAAATTCAAATCTCTCTGTAACCATAACCTAATTTCCTCATACCAAATAAATTAACTGTCATCTTATAAGCGATTTTATGCAGTCTCCGACGGCAATATTCATACTCAGTGGTTCACAGCAATCTTCTGAGGACCCAGCCAAAACCACTTTGCCTACTGTTCACCTGTGTTACAACTGCTCCTCTGCACACGGAAGAGATTGGTGAGGCAGAGCCGGGTCCAAGATGCCCATGCAGCTTGTTATGCTATAGTGGACAAGTCATCAGAGAGAAAGAGGCTGACTTATGTAACACAGCATCATATTAAGCTCATTTCTGGGGCTCGACCATTAATTAGATGAGCTATCTAAGTGTAAAAAGCGCAAACTGTATTTTAGTTCCCCTCCAGCTTTAATTATTTCTTTGCCTTAAATGAAAAAAGATTCTTTCCCAATGCCTTTTCATATACTGTAATTACGCAAGTTGCTGGGCGCTTCACTACTTTCTCAGTGATGAGAAACACTTATCATTAACATCGTTACGCACATTAACCAGATTGTATTTTGTTGTGTAATGAATATCTGCTTATTTCATTACCAACAAAGAACACAGTCAACAGATTTTCAGTAACAGGCTTCTTTGAAAATAATGTAGAAAGAAAATGCAATTTTTCACAAAGGCTTCTACTTTCAGGGATCAGCTCTCACCGAATGTGGCAAACTTCTGAATTAATATGTTTCATTCACGAGTACAGAATACTACACATGAATGCAGTTCTAGAAATCTGTTTAGTACTCTTTTGAGCAATAACCACTGGTAGTCTTTCTAATAAAATTCAGGAGGCAAAACTCTACTAAGGCACAAACATCACTCTTCAAGACTAACAAAAAAGTATTAAGCAAACTTCAAGCCAGAAGAAGAAACAAGTTGCCTTCAAAACTTAAACTGAAAAGAGTATATATTTGACTGGAAAAAGGATATTTGTCTTGTCAATTAGATTTTATGTCACACACCACCTACTTTTAGGACAATTTTTTCATAACCGTGCAACACAGATGAAATTTAAAAGGCATTTACAACATCCATTTTAAAAAATCCATTCCATTGACATCGGTCCCAATTTGTTCATACTTTCCTCAAGCTTAATGTTAGTAATTCTACTCAAATCCTGAATTATTATATTGTTTTCCACAAGCAACAGTTCCCAAGAGACTCAATTGGATTAGGAACTTGTAACCCTGTAAATCACCACTTACACACCATTAGATACACATGAATTGTTTCATGAAGATTAATATTGCCTTTAGAACTTCGTGTTTGGAACGAAGGATGCATATTAACTACGAAAATGTTTGACTGACAGCGTCACTGGTTTCCACTAATGTAGCAACTGATAATCCCTTCCTAAAGAAGGCTGATTTTACTCTAAGGGAAACTTCAAAACATATTTCACAAAATAAAACTCTTGTTTTGTGATTCAATTAATCTGCAATTCTCCTATTACAACAGAAAAGCAGATAAGGGAGGAAAAAACATATTAACCAATGGTTTTGCAACAAAAGTGGCAAAATGCCAAGGATTTACAAGGATCAACTCTCACTATGTAGGTAAGATTATAAGGGCTATGAAGCAGATAATGTTAAACGCCCTCCTACATGAGAACAAAGAGCCGTCTAGTTCATTGTACCCAACAGGGAGCAGAAGCAAATGTTTAGAGAAAGCACATACGAAATGGGGCACGACCCTGTAATCTGAGCAGTCAGGTTAGCAATTTGTTGGTTGTGAAGATGCAGAAGATCATCTTGCTTATCACTAATCAATTGTCTTAAGCTTCAGGAAAGATCCAAACCTTTTCTGATTCCATTTACACTTCTGGTTTTAATGACTTCTCATGACATAAGATTCACAAATTAAAGAGACAGAATATATTAAAAAAAGAAAAAAGCTTCCTAGTTCTTCATTTAGGAAGCCCTACAAAAGAGTCTTACTTTTTTCACTTCTTTACATGATGGCCATTATTTCATAGATCAATATCACCTCCACCAAGTTCTTCTTCTTATCACGAAATTATAGAATGGTTTAGGTTGAAAGGGACCATAGAGGTTATTCCGTTCAACTCCCCTACAGTAAGCAGGGACATCTTCAACCAGATCAGGCAGCTCAGAGCCCCACCCAGCCTGATGTCAAATGCTTCCAGGGATGGGGCATCTCCCACTTCTCTGGATAACCTCTGCCAGTGTTTCACCACCCTCCACTTAAAAAAATTCCTCCTAATATCTAGACTAAGCCTCTCCTCTTTTAGTTTAAAACCATTATATAAACCCTCATGCCCACACAGGGACATTCTGCCTAACTTTCAAAACTTACAGTTACTTGGATGAAAACTTACACTGCTCTCTACAACTACCTGAAAGGAGGTTGTGGAGAGGAGGGAGCTGGCCTCTTCTCCCAAGTGACGAGACAAGAGGGAATGGCCTCAAGCTCCGCCAGAGGAGGTTCAGGCTGGACATTAGGAAAAAAAATTTCACAGAAAGTGTCATTGGGCACTGGCAGAGGCTGCCCATGGAGGTGGTTGATTCACTTTCCCTGGAGAGGTTTAAGGCACGGGTAGACGAGGTGTTAAGAGGCATGGTTTAGTGTTTGATAGGAATCGCTGGACTCAATAATCCAGTGGGTCTCTTCCAACCTGGTTATTCTATGATTCTATGATTAAGTCTGCCTTAGCTTAAAACAAAATGTTCCACTTTTTGTAACACCGACCACTTCTTAAGCAGTGTCAGTAGCCCCTGGCCAAGCTTTTGGCTTTGGGGTGGTAGGAAGAGACCAGTAGTCACGAATATTTCTTATGGCTGTTTCTTCCTTTTCACAAATATAAGACAAAGAAGACATTTCCATGCAAGGAGGGCACGAAACTGCTCCCAAGTTGCAAATTTTCAGAGAATCATAGAATCACCAGGTTGGAAAAGACCCACCGGATCATCAAGTCCAACCATTCCCACCAATCACTAAACCACATCCCTCAGCACCTCGTCCACCCGTCCCTTAAACCCCTCCAGGGAAGGTGAATCAACCTCCTCCCTGGGCAGCCTCTGCCAGTGCCCAATGACTCTTTCTGTGAACTCACTTTTAGTGAGTTACACCTAATTGTAAAGGTAGCAAAGGACAACACAGCCCCCACTCCAGCCCTTTCGACGCTCCCCTGACACTCCCCAATGGGGCATGGAGGGGGCGGGGGCATGAGGAGGGGCGGGGTCACGTCGAGTGGGCGGAGCCAAAGCAAGGCTAAGGGGAGTGGGCGGGGCAATACTAAGGGGAGGGCGCTGAACAGGCGGTGAGGGTGGGTGGGGCCAACAAAGGGAGTGGGGTCAAACGGGATCGCGGAACGCGTGCGGTCGCACCCGGGGGTGGGGCCAAGCGGGAATGAGGCGGGGCCAAGCGGGAATGGGGCGAAGCCAAGCTGAGCCCGGGGGTCGGTAATTGCGTGGGCGGAACAGCAAGGCCCGGGGGCCCCATTCGGGCTCCCCGCCGGGCCCGAGCCGGGGCCCGGGCCTGGCCGCTCCCCGCTCGAGCAGCGTCGAGAGGCGGCCGTGAGGAGGCAGGCATCGCGCTTCCCCCTCGCCCCGCTCACCCAGACACACGAAGAGCACGGACTTCGTCTCCCCCGCCGCCATCTTGATTGCCGTACGCGCGAGAGGGGCGGAGGTGGGGGCCTTTCCGGGTGTCGTGCTGCCCCGCGCCGCGCTTTACGGCAACGGCCGCTAGAGCCGGCTACGCTGTTCGCCTGATTGGAATGAATAAAATAAAAGGCAGAGCGTGAAGTACCGTGTCCAGTTCTGGAATTCCCGACACAAGGAGGATATGGCGCTGCTGGAACGAATCCCGACGAGGCCACAAAGTGGTCACAGAGTCATAGAATCGTTTGGTTGGGAAAGATCTTTGAATTCAGCCGTGCCTGGTCGCGGCTAAACTACATCCCCGGGCAAAGATCCGAGGGCTGGAGCAGCTCTGCTGCGGGTCAGGCTGAGAGAGCTGGGGCTGTTCAGCCTGTAGGAGAGAAGGCTCTGGGGAGGCCTTAGAGCAGCTTCTAGTACGTGAAGGGGCTCCAGGAAAGTTGGGGAGGGGCTGCTTACAGGGACATGGAGTGATAGGACGGGAGGCAATTCCTTTAAAGTGGAAGGGGAAGATTTAGATTGGACGTTAGAAAGAATTTCTTCGCCATGAGGGTGGGGAGGCCCTTGGCCAGGTTGTCCAGGGAAGCTGTGGCTGCCCCATCCCTGGATGTGTTCAAGGCCAGGTTGGTTGGGGTGTTGAGCAGCCTGATCCAGCGGGAGGTGTCCCTGCCCGTGGCAGGAGGTGGGACTGGTTGCGCTTCGAAGTCCCTTCCAACCCAAACCACGGTTCTGTGATCCCTGGAGGTGTTTCGAGGGCCGCCTGGGTGAGGCTTGGAGGGAGGTGTCGCTGCCCGCGGCCGGGGGTTGGACGACGTTGCCGGTCCCTCCAGCCCCAAGCCCCGCTCGGCTCCCCCCGCTGCCCCGCCCGCCGCACCTGCGCCAGGTGAGCGCCCAGCCCAGCCGAGCTGAGGGCGCTGCGGGCCGGGCAGCGGTGAGTATCGCCAGCCCTCCCGCCGCCTCCTCCGCTGGGGAGGGGGGGATACAGGGCGGGGAGGGGAAGCCTCCCACTACCTCTACGGCAGAAACCGACCATAAGGGTGCAGAGCGCCCCGGGAGTGCTCAGCCCCGGGGGGGTGGAGAGGGGTACCCATAGGGGATGGAAGGGATGGGGGGGGTTACCCATAGGGGATGGAGGAGGAGAGGGGCGCCCGTAGGGGATGGAAGGGATGGGGGAGTTACCCACAGGGGATGGAGGAGGAGGGGGGCGCCCATAGGGGATGGAGGAGGAGGAGGGCGCCCATAGGGGATGGAAGGGATGGAGGAGGGGGTTACCCCTAGGGGATGGAGGAGGAGGGGGCCACCCTTAGGGGTTGGAAGGGATGGAGGAGGAGGGGGTTACCCCTAGGGGATGGAGGAGGAGGGGGACACCCTTAGGGGATGGAGGAGGAGAGGGGCACCCTTAGGGGATGGAGGAGGAGGGGGAGTGCCCATAGGAGGGGGAGGGGGGGGTACTCATAGTGGAGGAGGAATTCATGGGGGGGCATTCATAGGGAAGGAGAGGATGTTCGGGGGGAGGGGGGGCATCCATAGGGAAGGCATTCATAGGGGTGAGGGCATTCGGGGGGGGGGGAAGGGGGTATTCATACAGGGGGGGTGACGTTCATAGGGGAGGAGGGCAGCTTCCAAGGTGGGGGTCACTCATAGGAGAGGGAGAGGCATTCATAGGGGAAGGGGATGCCAATCAGCCTTTGGGGGGGAGTAATGATGTAATTAATGGGGGGTGGGGGAGATGTCCTCATAGGGGAGGGAATGGTCATTCACAGAGGAAGGGGGGAGTCATTCATAGGAGTGGGGGATCCAGTCAGATCTCGGAGGGGGAGGAATGGTTGCATCATTCATAGGGGAAGGGGGATCATTCATAGGGGAGGGGGGTTCGGTCAGCCCCAGGTCGAGGTGGGGGTGTCATTCTAGGGGTTCCACTCAGCCCTAGAGGCCACTCATTCATAGGGGAAGGGGCAGTCGTAAGGGTTCCGGGTAGCACTAGCAGGGTGGGGATGTGTGTCAGTCTGGGGATCTGTTCAGTCAGAGATGGGAGTGTCAGTCGGGGCAGGGGGTGGGAGTCCAGTCAGCTGCAGGGTCCCCTGTACCAGTAAGAGAGGAGTGAGGGTCTGGTTAGCCCTGGGGGAGGGCGATCAGTCTTGGGTTCCTATCATGGAGGGGGAGGTCTGTCCAGGGGCTCTGGTCAGCCTCGAGGGAGGGGTTTGGTTAGTTATAAGGGTGGGAGATCAGCCCGGGGTGGGCAGATGTATGGACGGACACAGGGGTTTCAGTCCGAGGGGTGCAATTAGCACTGGGGGTCACAGTCAGTTGGGGAAGGGGGTCAGTTTGAGGGGGTTCAATCAGCCCCAGGCATCCCTATCAGTTGGGGCAATCCATGGTTTCAGTACAGGATGGAGGATGACATGATTAAAAGCAGCCCTGCAGAGAAGAAACTGGGGTTGCTCTGTGATGAGAAGCTTGACATGAGCTGGCAACACGCTCTTGCAGCCCAGAAGTTCAACCATATCCTGGGCTGCATCAAAATAAGCGTGGCTACCAGGGCAAGAGAGGGGATTCTGCCCCTCTACTCTGCTCTTATGAGATCCCACCTGGAGTTCTGGCCAGTTCTGGAATCCCCAACGTATGAAGGAGGTGAAGCTGTTGGAACGGGATGATCTCAGGGCTGGAGCACCTCTGCTATGAGGACAGGCTAAGAGATTTGGGTTTGTTCACCCTGGAGAAGAGAAGGCTCTGAGCAGAAATTTATAGTAACCTTCCAGTACCTGAAGGGGCTGCAAGAAGGGTGGGGAGGGACTTTTTACAAGGACTTGTAGTGATGGAATGAGGAGATGTGGCTTCAGTTTGAAGGGGGGAAGATTTAGATTGGACATCAGGAGGAAATTCTTCCTGATGAAGGTGGTGAGGCACCAGGGAAATAGTGGCTGTCCCCTCACTGGAGGTGTTCAAGGCCAGGCTGGATGGGGTTTTGAGCAACCTGACCCACTGGGAGATGTCCCTGCCCATGGAAGGGGATTGCAACTGGATGAGCTTTGAGATCCCTTCCAACCCAAACACATTATTCTATGATCATTGGTGGGAGGGGCTGCTGCTCAGTTCCAGGGGGGCCTCATAAGCTGCTGCCCCTCCAGCCTCTGCTGAGCTGTCACCTCAAACATGCTCTAACACCGCGAGCAACGCTGCATTTTCCCATCCGTTTCCCTTCCTGCCCAGCATTGCAGCGCATGGTGCATCCTCCGCGTAGAAATTTAAGAAGCATCGACCACAGCTTTGGCCTGACCAGGCTGGTGGTGGCGTGGAGCACGTTCACTCTTTGCTTTCCATAAGAGCTTAAGTATTTTGGGGTGGTTTTATTTGTATCTGGCTTCATCTGTTGGGATAGCCCAGCTACCTGGCTGGGTTTTGTAGTGCTGGCTGCCAGCCCGCGATGGCAAGGTGTGGCCAGGACTGCATTCCTCTGCTGCTTTTAATGCTTGTTTGCCTTGTTACATAAAAATGCAGCACTTGGGAGCTTAAGTACAAATGCCAGATTCTAAAGTTTGTGCTGAATTTGTGACTTTCAAGTAAGAGTTATGACTAATTAACCGTTGTAACCTGTAAAGCTTATATAGAATGTGTTTTCTGTGGAATGGGACAAATAGTGCATTTCCCTTAATGCAACTTTAAATGCTGGCCTGCCTGTCACTTTTTCTTTATTTTTATAAATACAGTTGCGCAACTGCGTATTTTATTATTTATTTATTTAAATTTACAGTGAACTTGGTTGGTAATCAGAAGCATTCATTCCCTGCCCAGCATTCCCCTCCTTCGGTGCTGTAGGTTGAGAGAGTTTGGGTTGTTCAGCCTGGAGAAGAGAAGGCTCTGGGAAGACCTTAGAGTAGCCTTCCAGTACAGGACCTACAGGAAATATGGGGACAGAGGTTTTAGTAAGGCCTGTTGTGATGGGACAAGGAGTAAAGGTTTTAAACTAAGGGATAACTTAGTTTAAGAAGTATTCTTTATGAGGGTGGTGAAATGCTAGAACAGGTTGCCCAAGGAAGTAGTGGGTGCTCCACCCCTAGAAATGTTCAAGGATAGGTTGGATAGGGCTCTAAGCAACCTGATCTAGTTGAAGATGTCTGAAAAGTGCTGAAAAAACTTTGTAGTTCATGAGCTGTTCATGGTGTCCCTGCCTACGGCTCGGGGTTTGGAACCAGATGATCTTTAAGGTCCCTTCCAACCCAAACCATTCTTTGATTGTGTAAGGTGTTGGAGGCAGAAGCATCCCATGACAGGGCTCAGTTATCAGGTGTGGCCTCAGTGAAGGAGAGAAGGGTGAGGTGAGTCAGTTGTGTAATTCTCATGTGTAGCTCTGCCCTGTTCTATAAACTGCGCAGTGCGGGGGACTTCTAATCCTGCTTTCTATCAAGTGTAGCGCCTTGAGGTGTCAGTATTGGAAGCAGGTTCACCACCACCTTGCTATCCATTTGTGGGCCAGGAGAAGAGGCTGCACGTAGAAGTGAGTGCTTTGAAAGACCATTCTGGAGTTTGTATAAACCCCAGTATTTGCATGTGTGTGTTTTACGTGTAGGTAGGTGTCTAACTCTAACTTCAAGACAAAGGATTTGATGTTTCCCTGTCTTGGGAAGGGCAGTGGAGAGGATGGTTGTCTCAAATGTTGTTTTTCATCCCTCAGTAGCAGAAGAGAGTCGCAGTCTGTACCTTCTTCAGTTTATGTCAACTTCACACCTTTGAAATGAACGGTAAGAGACTTCACTGCTGTTCTTTGTCTTGTATCATGGCTTCTCACCAGTAAGAATTACTATTCTGATGTGATAAGCTCTCTATCTTGAGAGATTTTTTAAGCATCTTTTACATTATTATAAAAGAGCCTGTAATGCAAGGTTGCTGTGAAGAGGAGGCTTTATGACTTAGTAGGAGAGAAATGCTATTGTGGAGAAGACAATCCAAGAGCTCAGCTAGAACTCAGGCTCTTCAAAACTTTGATTAATAAATGTCAAGCATTTACACTTGTCTTTTCAAATGTTTATTCCTTCTAGAAATGTTTTGTGTATGATTATTAGTAGAAATTACTTCATCGAAGGAATTAGTAACTTCTTAGAGTTGACACGCACATCGGGAGTTGAGGCA
Organism: Clamator glandarius; assembly: GCA_033459285.1. Taxonomy (NCBI): domain Eukaryota; kingdom Metazoa; phylum Chordata; class Aves; order Cuculiformes; family Cuculidae; genus Clamator; species Clamator glandarius. Next base: position 107,491 of record JAUNZM010000627.1, read on the forward strand.
TGTATGGAATGGGGAAATGAGAGGGTCAGAAAGGTGGTGACAGTTTCACTGATAGAAATATTTTCTGTGGGGAATTGGTGGGGCCTGTATTTTGTTATGATAACCAAATATTTTTTCATGTAGGTTATTGTTGTAGCGTATGGGTGATTGCATAGTGCTCATCGGGGCAGTAGTCTGTCACATATTTGTTGTCTCTATGCTTCTGTCTCTGGTGAGAAGATGAACAAGGTGAGGGTTTAGGATCCTTTTTTTTTTTCCTGAATAGAACAACTTTGTTTTAATTAAAGCCTTCTTGTATAAAGGTTAATAGACTTGTTTACCTGTATCCTTCATGATTAAAATAGAGTTAGCACACTAAAATTAGGATTTTCCCCTTACCCTCATGTCTATATTTCACACATCACACCAACTCTTATATTAACATGAGGAGAAACAGGCAGAACTGAGTTTCTAGCTCTGACTTAGCTTCGGTCATGCTACTTATCTTGCTGCATGGGCAGCATCCAGCCTGTTTGGTACCAACTGTTTACACATCAAACATATTACAATAAGTGTGCATGAAAGGCTTGCTAAAAGAGTGTCAGGTAGACAGTTTCCCAGGGTTTGGGTGGCATGTTTGGATGGGTGTGGTGGCATGTTTTGAGCAAACACCTGCAATTCTCATAGTACAAATTTCTGGAAGAGATCACTTGTTAGTCTCAAAGAACCCTCAGGGTAACTCTGCCTTTGGTGCTTGGTTTGGAGCGTACCACTATCTCTGTATTCTTGAAAATGCTGTTTTCCGACCGTCGTTGTACAAACTCAGTGATTTCTGCCCTACATATTTACCCTCTGCCCTAATGCAAAGGCTACAACTCAGCCACAGAACTGTGGACTCAGTATTTTCGTATTTAGGAGTTACAAGGATCTTGAAGACTTTTAGCTACAGTTGTTCAACTGCTTTGTCTCCTGTGCAGTTCAACAAATGTCTGATGTGCTTATGTCCTCTGGTTCCACTGTGCCTCAGGCAGTTAGTTCGTGCCTTCACATGCCGCAGTTCCTTGCAAATAAGGAGACATCACCTAGCAGAAACATCTTGAATGAACAATGTGTTCCCTTTCTACGTGCCGGTGACTCGCTCAGCTATGTCAGTATTGTTTTACCCTCATATATCCCAACTCTCATCAGAAAGTTAATCCTTCTAGGAGATGAGAGAAAATTCAAGGATCTCTATTTAGAATTTTCACACACAGAATCACACACAGAATAACCAGGTTGGAAGAGACCCACCGGATCGTCGAGTCCAACCATTCCCACCAATCTCTAAACCATGCCCCTAAGTACCTCATCCACCCTCACCTTAAACACCTCCAGGGAAGGCGAGTCAACCACCTCCCTGGGCAGACTGTTCCATTGCCTAACGACCCTTTCCATGAAGAATTTTTTCCTTATCTCAAACCTGAACCTCCCCTGGCAGAGCTTGAGGCCATTCCCTCTCGTCCTGTCCCCTGTCACTTGGCAGAAGAGCCCAGCTCCCTCCTCTCCACAACCTCCCTTCAGGTAGTTGTAGAGAGCAATGAGGTCTCCCCTCAGCCTCTTCTTCTCCAGGCTAAACACCCCCAGCTCTCTCAGCCGCTCCTCATCAGGCCTGTTCTCCAGCCCCTTCACCAGCTTCGTTGCTCTTCTCTGGACTCGCTCCAGAGCCTCAACATCCTTCTTGTGGTGAGGGGCCCAGAACTGAACACAGGATTCGAGGAGCGGTCTCACCAGTGCCGAGTGCAGAGGGAGAAGAACCTCCCTGGACCTGCTGGTCACGCCGTTTCTGATACAGGCAAGATGCCATTGGCCTTCTTGGCCACCTGGGCCACTGCTGGCTCATGTTCAGTCGCTGTCAACCAGCACTCCCAGGTCCTTCTCCTCCTGGCAGCTTTCCAGCCAGGCTTCTCCTAGTCTGTAGCTGCTCAGGGTTGTTGTGCCCCAAGTGCAGGACCCGGCATTTGGCCGTGTTAAACCTCATGCTGTTGGTCTCAGCCCAGTGGTCCACCTGTTTTGTTCAAGCTGACTTCAGTACAAAAACAGCTGGGAAGCCAACGTATCAAATGCTTTTGATTTTGATACAGCATTGCTAAAAGATCAGGGGAGGAGATGGTCCCTCTCTGCTCTACACTGATGTAATCCCACCTGGAGTATTGTGTGCAGATTTGGGCGCCTCAGTATAAAAAAGATCTCAAGCTACTGGAGAGTGTCCAGAGGAGGCCACAAAGTTGGTGAAGGATCCAGAGGTGAAGTCATATGAGGAGCGGCTGAAGCCACTTGGTGTGTTCAGCCTGGAGAAGAGGAGACTGAGGGGGGACCTCACAGCAGTTCACTGCTTCCTCACAAGAGGAGGAGGAGGAGCAGGTGCTGAGCTCTTCTCTCTGGTGACAAAGGACGGGACTCAAGGAAATTGCAGGAAGATGTGCCAAGTTAGGATTAGGTTGGATATTAGGAAAAGGTTCTTCCCCCAGAGGGTGGTGGAGCACTGAAACAGCTCCCAGGAAAGCGATCAAGCTGCCAAGCCTATCAGTGTTCAGAATCATTTGGACAGTGCCCTCAGACACATGGTGTGAATGTTGGGGTGTCCTGTGCAGGGACAGGACTTGGACTCAATGATCCTTGTGGGTCCCTTCCACGTCAGGTCATTCTGTGATTCTTTGTGTTACAGCGTTTTTGAAAATTCTTTGACTTGTCTCAGGTAAATAGTTAATTCATAGTGGGCTGGAGGACTGATATCCCACTGTGTTACCAAGTGTTACTCTTTGTGTTTGGATTAGCTAAATCCTTTCCTCTTTGTTGAGACAAGCAATAAAAAAAAATGCATTCAGTGAAACTGTAGGCACAGAGGTTTTTGCATGTTGTAGAGTTTTTTTTAACACTAACAAAATGGATAGTCCATATGAAAAAAAACTTGTATGCTTTCAGACACGGTATGTTACAGTACTCACACTGTCATAGCTAATAGGCATAAGTACTTATATCACATTTAGTACAATTTAATATATTCTGATAACCTGTACAGAGACTAAGCTTGGATTTGGGTGTGTTATTTTATGTAATTACTGTATCTGTAATCAGTTTGGCTTTGTTTTCAGGAAGGTCATCAGCTGACATCTCAGTTCTTACCTGTGGAAGCTTGAGTTCATAGAATCCCTGTGCTTAGAGGACAACAACATCAAAACTTGACGGGGGAGAAAGAGAAGTTTTCTCCTTTATAAAAAGAGAGATTTTCTCCTTTAAAAAAGCCATAGCAGAAAGTCCTAAACCCAAGTCTGGTCCTTATAAAGGCTGCAAAGAGGAATTTGCCTTGGAGTACTGGCTATTGGTATAAGTAGTACAAGCACGGGTGTGGAGTAGAGCAGTTTCCCTCTCCAGATTCAGAGTCACCACAGTGACATGCTTTCAATAATACTGGCTTTCATCAAGTTATCTTCAGAGATATTTTTATTTATGGCTATAAACTGGAGAGGGGCAGGTTTAGACTAGACATAAGGAGGAATTTCTTCACAATGAGGGTGGTGAGGCTCTGGCCCAGGTTACCCAGGAAAGCTGGAGGTGTTCAAGGCCAGGTTGGATGTGTCTTGGGCAGGAACTGGATGGGCTTTAAGGTCCCTTCCAACCATAACTATTCTATGATTCTGTGATTTCCGTAACTCACATATTAATAAAAACCCCCAAACCCACAGTCTTACAAAGATGAGAACAAAGTCAGAAATCTGCTCTCTGTCTCCTTACTTCTTCTCTATAAATGGGAGTGCTTCTGTGTTTGAAGTAGTACTTTTTTTTTAATAAAGACTTGTGATTCTGGAGGTTTGGGGTTGACTTAATTCTGTATGTGCATACCAAAATCCAGATGCAGGTGACTGGATTTCTCATTGTTGTTGTCTGGCTTCTTAGCTGTCTTGGAGTAATGCAATGCAAGATTCCATGCAGCTTTTCAGAAGTACTTATCTTTAAAATAACATTTGTCACAAATTACTGTGATTTAAATATATATACACACACACACATATATGTAATTTTGGAAATGTAAGCTTGATGAATTCGAGAATGATTTTCTTCTTATACCCTTATTCTAATTCAATTACAAAAATATTATGAATACTATAAGTATCTTTACATAGTGATAGAAACGTCTGTGAGATACTCCTCTTTGAGAAATATAATTGTTGGTCTGTTTTTCTTTAAGAGAAGGTGCTGTATTCCATTGCATGACATTCCTTTTTCATATTTGAGTTCTGGAAGGCTGAATTCAGCTATAAGTTTAGTATGCTTATAAGCACAGGCTGTTGTCAACTGCTAACTTTAGCAGGTTATTGCAGGTGGAACCAGGAAAACTGGGCTGCTTTTAACATGGATAGCATGAGGGAGTTTTAATTTTCAGCTTTATTTTTAAGCACGGTTTCACTTCCTTCCACTGCAATGTTTGACAAGAAAGATCTGATTGTTCTTATATTTCTCTCTGTCTTAGGTAAGTCTTAAAATGCTTCCAGCTCCTTGTTTCCTGTGTGCTGCAGGCTGCAGGTTGTGTGGAGCTTTCTGATCTGTTCTCCCTCCCCAGCACTGCCAGCACCAGCTTCTTAACACAGTACCGTCCAGCAAACTTCTTGTTATCCAGGATGGAGAAAGTGAAAGAGTAGTTGTGACAATTCACAGTACAAAAGCCTTTGGGTCTGTGAAAGAATACGTTAGAGTCTTCCAGTCCTAGTGCAGCTCAGCTGACTCTTTGCGAAGCCACGTAATTCCTGCTGCGGTACTTGTAGCCTGCTACACTCCTTAGCGTCTCTGACATAGAATTAAGAATCACCAGGTTGGAAAAGACCCACCAGATCATCAAGTCCAACCATTGCTATCAAATACATAGTGCTTACTACTCACACCAAGCTTCTTGAAGGACAATGCTGCATGAAAGTTGGTGAAATTCTGAGAATCCAAGTGATAAAGGAGCATGTTAGAAATGCGTGATGTTAATGTAAGGCTTATCTATACAGAAAAACAAAACTTTTCTCCTTTTCAGCTTTGCTTCCATTGCCTTACACCAATACATTTTCCGTGGTCTTCTGTCTCCCGTGGGGTTTTCCAGATGACTATGGCAGAATTGTACGACATAGACAATTGGCATGATCCTCTGTGTCAATAATTACCACTTTCTTCTTCTCTGCTACTGCTTTCCTGGACAACTGCTTGCCGTATGATTAGTGCTTTGCCAGCAGTATGATCAGGGTGCATGTTGTGAGGCTTTCATCTTTCATGCCTCTTGGTGTCTCAAGGAAACAACATCTGCTTGTTGCGGTTGACCCCAAAGGAGGAAGGAGCTCAGGCTCTGACAACAGGAGTCTGCTGGGTTATTGCCTTTATTTTATTCCGTTTTTTCCTCCAGGTTCATTTCAAACTTCTGCCACTCTTTCCTTGGACTCCACAGATTTTTTTTTTCCTTGACATTTTGTTGACCTGGCTGCTTTGCTGTCAAACGTTGGCTTCAAGTGTTGGAAGTAGTAAATGGAGGGAGACTGATGGAGACGTGTTTGACAGAGCAGTGGATAACAAGCAGCAGACTGTGTTGCTCCACTTTGTCTAGAGTTAAGCAAAATGCTTGTGGTGCACGTTTTGCACGCTGTCCTAGGAATTCCCAGTACCACTTGAATCCCAAGGCTGGATCTGGCTACCACAGTACGACGATGTTAGATGTTTGTGAAACCAAAATTACACTCATCTCTAATTGTAGTGCTGAATTGAAACCTCTTGTTTAGGATCTTTTCCAACACTGCACTGCCTTGTTTTTCAAGTTTCTCCTACCCATTACATGTTTTTTTTAACCTTTCTTGACTGTGCTAGTTCTCATGTTTATGCATGTTCTTAATTCATAATTTTGAATGTTCTCTGTTTATGCAAGCTTTTTAGCGTTGGTGTTGCTGATATAACCATGCGTATTTGCAAATCAGCTGTGCTTTGATGTATTCTCGTGCTGTTTCTGAACATTTTAGTGAAGTGAAAGTGAAGGCTGAATTACTGTCTGAGGCTCGTAGAAGGCATTTGCCATTGATTTTAATTCTTTTTGTAACCAAAAAACCGCAAAACTACCTTCCACCAAAATACTTCAAAGCTCATACATACGTGGGCAACATATGTATGAAATATGCATGTGAAGCTTTGTCTCCACTTTATCATCAATCTTCTTTGAAACTGTACTTTTGATGTTCAGGTTCTCATAATGCCACCGTGCATTATTTCATGTGTTCATATTCAGCAGAATTTTGATTATATCAGAATTAGTTCCAGCTTTTAAGTAAAAAGCCTTTATTTATTCTTCATTACACCTTGCTCGGATAATTTCACCAAATGTTCAGCCAACACATTATTACTGTTAGTCAGAATGTAAATTAGAGGCTGACGCACTTGCCTCATCAGCTTGCAAATTAAGCAGTTGATCAATTTTGGTGTGATATTCTCCCATGGGGTCTCTGTTGCTGAGTCACATATGCTCAATATCTTTTCTTTTCAACAACAAGCAGCAGTGCAAATGAAGCTGGCTCCCAGCTGAGCATTCACTGCTCATGGCATTCCAAATCCATCAGTCAGTGTATCCTCCTGATAGATATTATTGTCTTAATGCTCCTGGTTACCTCTTTCCTGAGCATTACTTGAATACAAACCAGACAATTATGTATGAGTACTTAAAATCGTAGAGTAGTTTGGGTTGGAAGGGACCTTAGAGATCATCCAGTTCCAACCTCTCTGCCATGGGCAAGGACACCTCCCACTGGATCAGGTGCCCAAGGCCCTTCCAGCCTGGCCTTGAACCCCTCCAGGGATGGGGCAGCCACAGCTTCCCTGGGCAACCTGGGCATCTCCACTCTCATGGTGAAGAAATTCCTCCTTATGTCTAGCCTAAATCTGCCCCTCTCCAGTTTATCCCCATTGCCCCTCATCCTATCACCACAAGCCTTTGTGAACAGTCCCTTGTCAGCTTTCCTGGAGACCCTTTCAGGTACTGGAAGGTCTCTCTAAGGTCTCCTTGGAGCCTTTTCTTCTCCAGGCTGAACAACCCCAACTCTCTCAGCCTGTCCTCGTATGGGAGGTGCTCCAGCCCTCTGATCGTCCTTGTAGACTCCTCTGGACCTGTTCCAACAGCTCCATCTCTTTCTTATGTTGAAGTTTCCGGAACCGGACACAATCCTCCAGATGAGGTCTCACAAGAGAGGAATAGAGGGTCAGGTTCCCCTCCCTCGCCCTGCTGCTTTTGATGCAGCCCAGAACACAGTTGGCTTTCTGGGCAGTGAGCGCACATTGCTGGCTCACGTCGAGAAGCTAATAGTGAAGATGATGCTACTGGATTATTCCTTAGGTTATTGAAGGGGTAAACTGAACACAGAACTTACGTTCATTTCAAAAGATTTCATGTATTATTTTTATGAAAAAGCAGGTATTTCGATAACATCTGTTCAGTTGACTTGCAGTATTAAATCATTTTTTAAGAAAATAATTGTACAATTCTAATCCTGAGGTCAGCTTGAGGGGACGAGCGCAATGTGGTAGGTGAACAGAAGTTTAAAGCATTTTTGATATCACAGAATTCCACTCATGGTTTTGTCTGTTTTTATAGTGGTTAAAATAAGCAGAAACGAGAGTTTGTCCGTAACCTTCACTATTAATCTTTAGTTATTTTATTTCTATTGGATTTTGGGACAGACACCACCATTTCATACTGCAAGCTTCCACATTATAAATAACTAGTTTTGAATTCTCCAGTATTCGCTAGTAGATTTGAAGAGTATTTTGAATTGTCTACAGCAGTATTTTGTATTTTTTATAATTTTTTGTAATTTTTTTATTTTTGTTTTTGTATTTCAAAATACACCAGTATTTTGAATTCTCTAGTATTCACTAGGTAATTAGTAGTTTCGAATTAAATTTTGAAATTAACTTATTTGTGTAATTTTCCACTTGCTAGATTTTTCCTGCAAAAAGCATGATATTCTTTGCCTTTGTACAAAATCATAGAATTGTCGAGTAGTTTGGGTTAGAAGGTACCTTAAAGATCATCCATTTCCAACCCTCCCATGATGAGCAGGGACACATCAAAATGTTACAAAACATCTAAAATTTGATAGTAATAGTGAGGCCTCACCCATGCTATGGACCTAACCATTACATTTTGCTTATTTAGTGTTAGTTGTTGCCTATGTCCTTATGTAACCTTGAATTCTATCAGCAATATTGTTAGTTTGGCATTGCCTTAAGAGGGATTGCCAAACCTCCCCCTTTCCCTAGTGATAAAAATGTTTAAATATCTTTTGCCATGGCTCTAAGCAAACTTAGCAGGATGGGAACCCAGCCAGGCTTTATCAAGTGTTATATTATGCATAATTAAGGTCAGGGCGTGGGATTGTTGTTTGGGTTAGTTTTTTTTTTTTTTTTCTTTTAAACGAGTCATCAGTTCCTCAAGACTTCCGTAGGCATCCTGCCAGATCCTTAGTAACACCTAAGTAAATAAAAGAACTCAAAAAGAGCCACTCTGGAAAGAGTCATCTGGTAGCCGCTTTGAGTAACTGCGTTGGTTTTCAGCAGTGAAAGTGTTTAATCACTTGGCTTGTTGATCCTGTCCGTGGTTATTAAAACCTTCCTGTGCCATGCTTGCTTGCCAATTAAAGTCACTTTGCTTTTCGTACCCGCTGCTGTCTAAGCTGAACTGTGAATATAAGTCATCTTACATGCTACCCTCCTCTCCAAGGTGTAGCTTTGGGCTCTTCAGCTGGCAGAGTGTCCAACCTCTTTTTTTTTTTATTCCATCTCCTCCTCTTTGTTTCCCTAGTGTGCTTTCAAAATATCAGCTATTTCTTACTCCACTTCTGAAAGCAAACCACGCGGGCTCCATGCAAAGTAACTCCATGCAAAGGATGTTGTTGGCAAATCTTCTTGCCCTTTCTTAGTCCAGAAAAATAATCCCACCTTGCTTCTGCCTGTGACAATGGGAATGTGAATTCATGTAGATTCCCAGAAGCAGTATTAATGTAGGAAACAAATAATACAGAGGGAAAGTGATGTTTCTGCTGTTATTTTGGGAAGTTAGATTATTCTCATGCTTGGAGTTGTCGTGTCCAGCTAAATGAGGAATCTCTCTCCATCTCTCCCATTTCCCAGTGTTAAAGGAACTCCTGAGAATAATTTTCAGTTGAGTCACCTTCCCTGGAGGGGTTTAAGGCACTGTTGGACGAGGTGCTAAGGGATATGGTTTAGTGTTCAACAGGAATGGTTGGACTTAATGATCCAGTGGGTCTCTTCCAACCTGTTTGTTCTATGAAAACATGTGGCAAGAAGAAATATCCCTTTAAGAGGGACTGGAGTGGAAATACCAAATTTTCAGTTTCCTTGAGTAATTCTGGCTTTCTGCGCAAAGTTTGCGTTTGGGAAGATAATGTTTAGAATTACAGTGTAGATGAATCCTAGAATGATTTGGGTTGGAAGGGATCTATAAATGTCTTTTAATCCAAACCCCCTGCAATGAGCAGGGGCCATCTTCAACTCAATCAGATTGCTCAGAGCCTTGTCCAATCTGACCTTGAATGTTTCCAGGGATGAGGCATCTACCACCTCTCTGGGCAACCGGTTTGTAAAATCTCCTTCCTCACAGTGAAGAATTTCTTCCTAAATAGCAATACCAGGATAAAAATAAGCCAAGTAGAAAAATCACAGAGTCAGCCTAGGCATACTGTAAAATTTCAAAGTAAACACTGAAGGGGTTGTTTCAACATGACTTTAAATTGTGTTCACCTAATTATGCAAACGGCCATGTGCTGTATGTTAATTATGAATTAGAAATTATAATATGCTAGAAGTGTCTTATGCTTTCTTGAGAAGAATGATGTTGCAATATGCTTCTTTTTCTTGAGAAGAATGATATTGCAATATGCTTTTTTTTTCTTGAGAAGAATGATGTTGCAATATGCTTTTTTTCTTGAGAAGAATGATGTTGCAGTACGCTTTTTGTTCCTCCCTCAATGTATCTCAATACAAAAGCAAAAACCTTCCTATTTTCCTCTTACAACATGCTGGTAATGTTTTCTTTCTGACCTTGAAAATGTAATGTCAAGTACAAACAACAGAGGTAATGGAGATGACGGCTTCAGCATTGTTTAATCTACAAGAAGCAGTTGTCCATGTTTAGTACGGGCTACACTGGCCTCTCTCCTTGCTGTGTCCACGTAGCCCAGTTCCAGCTTGATGAACCAAGGAAGAAACGGTTCTTCAGAACTCCTGCATGCTGGCTTACAATTTTAATACTATAACAATCAGTGAAAATTGCATATGCCAATAGCTTTTTATTGAAGATCTTGAGCTCTTAGAGTTCAGAGCTTCACCTTCCCTTATACTTTGGGTGGGAATGTTGCCCAGAGCAAAGAAGTGAATTAATGTCCCAGGAACAAGGATTTAAAAACTGGGCCACTTTTGACTGAAAGTTGTTTCTCTACACACTGTGTTTTCGATGCTCTTATGGATTTAAGAACAGTGGAATTTTACAGAAACACCGTTGCTACTTCTTTTTAGACAAGACGTGAAGCTAGATGCATCTTTAGTCTGACAATATATTAATGTATTACTGGGAGATTTTATTGCTGATAAAATTGGAGATGTTGTACATTGATACATCCAGAAAGGAAAACAAAAGTAATTTAAGTGATAGCTTTGAGGAGTTTTAGTAGATGTAAGAATCAAGACTAACATATCTTTTTATTTGCACCAAGGCCTCTTTTTACAAATCTACAAGTCAAATGTTACTATTCATACATAAAGTGGTATCTATGCTGTTGCAGAATATAAATATCTTACAATTCTTAATTCTGTTCAGTAGCTGATGAATGACAGCAGATCTGGTAGATCTAGATGGAATCAATGCTCTTCTCTAGAATTTATGATCTCATGGAACTGAGGGATAAATTTCAAGATTTTTTTTGTGTTTGCTGCTGCAGTCTACAGCTTTATAAAGCAAACATAACCTATCCTTAATCCCTGCTTTTTCCTCAGTTGAAATCTTCAGAGGTGCTTATGTTTGATTATGTTGGAGAGAAAATGTTGATAAGCTCCTCAACAGGAAATAGACTTCTAAAGGAAATTTCCTCATCTGAAAAAGAATTTTCATAGAATCATTAGGTTGGAAAAGACCTTAGAGATCATTAACTCCAGCCATACCTGTCTACTACCAAGTCAGGTCCCATCGCACTTCATCTACCCGCCTTTTAAACGCCTCCAAGGATGGAGACTCCACCACCTCCCTGGGCAGCCTCTGCCAGCACTTGAGAACCCTTTTGGTGAAGAAATTTTTCCTAATGTCCAGCCTAAACTTCCCCTTGATGCATCTTGAGGCCATTCCGTCTTTTTCTATCACCTGCCACTTGGGAGAAGAGACCAACACCCACCTCTCTACAACCTCCTTTTAGGTAGTTGTAGAAAGCAATAAGGTCTCCCCTCAGCCTCCTCTGAAAGTTTTGTTCACTTTCAAAACATGCTGCGAGTTTAGCTCTGTAAGAGAAGTCTCCTGAAGAGATGTTAAATTTTTAGCGTTCATTGGTCAACAGTTGCTGGTTTGAAGGACAGCAGAGTTGATGGTGGTACAGAGAAGAGTATTTAGAGTAATCAGAGTGATGCAGCAATACCTTGAAGAGAGACTAAAAAGACTGAGACATCAGAAGAAGTGGAGAAGGTTGTGGGAATGTGGCTATTTAAAAGCATGCAGATAGGGGAGAAGTTGAATGCAGTAGTCACTCACTAGGATTCATGAGACTTGAGCTAGCAGGCGTTCACTGTAACTAGCAGATTAATTGAAAATAGATCAAAGATTTCTTTAAGTAGCAGGTAGTGAACTGCTGGTGCAGGTGTTCTGGAGGCATAGTGTTTGAAAAAGCATAAGACAAATCCATATGCCACAAGCACATAAACAAATAGTGACAGGAAGAACTGAGGATGTATCTCCAACCTCCTTGCTGTTACCAGTGTGGATTCTGAGGGACTATCAGGGAAACAGATTGCAAAAAAGAACCAGGCTTGTGTGCTCTTCCAAAGAGGTGTCTTCTATTACAACCATCAGAGACAAAATGGTCCTTGCAGAAGATCATTTCATGCTGTTTCCTCATTTGTTTGATTAACTCTATAAAAAATCATTTTTCCCATACAAACCACACTGTTCTGTTTTTATATGAGCTATCCTGAACTGACCATAGATAAAATTTCTTCTTTCTTTTATGTTTTACAGTGAATAACCCGATACCTTCCAACCTGAAGTCAGAAGCTAAAAAGGCAGCTAAAATATTACGAGAATTTACAGAAATAACTTCCAGAAATGGACCAGATAAAATCATACCTCGTGAGTAAAGAAAATGTTTTGATTCAGCTAAAGCCTCCAGCACTCCCCTGTGTTGCAATCGTGCTCTCTTTACCGATTCCCTCTGTATTCACTGGCTGTAACATAGAAAGGAATGAAGATTCGGGGTGCCTTCAGTTTTGTGAAAACATTTTGGAAGTAAAGGGGTTCAGTTTGCTGTTTTCTAGGCAGTCATTGCTTACTGGGAGAGTTCTTTTGCATGTTTGCAACCACAGAGCATCTGCAGAGGAATACTTCCCTTGGGGATGGATGGACTGTCTCCTACCCACCTTGTGAATGTCTGTTCTTAAGCGAGAACCTGCTATAGTAGCTGTAGTTCTTGCATATCTGCTTTTATTAGAATGAGATAAAAATAAGTTGACGGGAAGAGATCAGAGTGCATTTTTCCTTTGGTACTGATTAAGCACTCTTATTTGCTGCTATCCTCTTTATTTTTGCAGTTGTTGTTTTGGTTTTTTCTGCTGGTGTCTTCCTTTATCTGGTGTTGGCTTTGAATTCCTAACTATTATGTTCCAGAAGGCCTGTAATAAGACTTGCAGGATGATGACACTGTTTGCCACAAACGCTGTCTAATGATAGAAGCTGATTAGTGTGTCACTGCGATTTAGATTCAGACTCCTCCAAAAATCTGTGGAGAGGTGGCTGTCAGATATTCACTGCCCCCTGATCTTGCTAAGGGTGCTCACGCACAACGTTCATGCCAAGAAGCAAACTGACTGGGAGAGGTGAAGCAGTTGTAGAGCTTGCTGTGGGCTAAGGTGACCCATGGCTAGCTGTGTGCTTGACTCTGGAGTGCAGGCGTCGTTATCAGTTGAGGGTTTTGATTCTTTCTTAAAGTTTTTGCTTCAAATATGTGACTCTTGTGTCTTCAAAACTTTTAAATGTAGAGTTTTATTTTCCCCTTCTCTTAGAACTTCTCCTACAAAAGAAGGGCAATGGGTATAAACTGGAGAGGGGAAGATTTAAACTAGGCATAAGGAGGAATTTCTTCACCATGAGGGTGGTGAGACTCTGGAGCAGGTTTCCCAGGGAAGCTGTGGCTGCTCCATCCCTGGAGGGGTTCAAGGCCAGGTTGGATGGGGATTGGCCAGCCAGATCCACTGGGAGGGGGTTGGAACTGGATGATCTTTAAGGTTCCCTTCCAACCCAAACTATTCTATGATTCTGTGATTCTATGATTCTTTCATGTTGAATATGTGATCTTACTGTTTCAGCCCATGTAATAGCTAAAGCCAAAGGCCTTGCAGTTCTGTCTGTTATCAAAGCTGGATTTTTGGTGACTGCTCGCGGTGGAAGCGGGATTGTACTAGCTCGTCTTCCCAATGGAAGTAAGTGTATATATTCCTTTTCTATTTCATTAAATGAAAAAAAAAAAGAATACTTTTTTCTTCATTATTTCTTTTCGTAGTATAAAACACGAGATGTGTGAGGAGTTAAGCCAGGAGCTTGGCAATGTTTGGTTTGAAAGCTATTTACAAAATTTTCTGCCTACTTTTGACCTGATGGAAATATTTTCATTATCTTCAAAGAAAAGCAAGAAATATAAAAGCGTATAGTTTAAAACTCATTAGAAGAACGAATTATATCCAATTATAGACAACTGTATGATATTCTATTTGTTATAAAGTTTTGTTTAAGTTGTGGCAGTTTGTATTTCTTAAATTCCTTACTGTGGGATAAACGAGTATAGTTATGTGGTTCTGTTGTGGTGGTTTTGGACATAATCCACTAGCCTTTTTTAATGTGTAATAATAATAAAATTAATATTTCTTATAACATTGTAAAAATTCTGTAAATTTGTCTTCTTTTGCATGACAGCATGGTCTGCTCCTTCTGCAATAGGAATTGCTGGCGTTGGTGGTGGATTTGAAATTGGAATTGAGGTATAATTTTGCATTTGAAATACCAGCTGGTAACTTTTTGCAATAAGTTAAAAAACATTGACAAATACCTAAATGTTAGTGAGACTGTGGAATCTATTTTTCCATGTAGAAAAGCTATTATGAAGTTCATTTATAAAAGACAAATAAAATAGAGCCTTTGATCATATTAGTCTAATTGTTTGGAGAGATTTAAATGAAAAGAAGTGGCATTAACAGCTATTTCCTCAAATTCAAAACTGAATTTTTCCTTCATGGAAAGCTTCCTATCAGTGTTCACATATAAGCCACTTGGATTAATTAGAAGTATCCTATACTCAATACTGTATCAGATGCTTTGTTAAAGAGCATAAGGACTCTGTGGAAGGTGGAGTGAAATGGAACCTAGCTAATGTTACTGTACTTCATGCATTTCCCACTGAAACTTGTGCTGATGACTTCACCCTTCAGTTTCGCAGCACTTAAACTGATGGAATGCTACAGAAAATGAGCCGTTTTCCATCCAGCAGAAATGGTTAAAGAAGGGATTCTCAACATGTTCAGAAATATCCTGTTGATGTGAGCCCTGACAGCTCTCCCCCTCTGCTCCCCATCTCCCGTTCCTCATAGCTCCGTCACCTGTTTCCATCTTTCCCACCCCAGCCCCTAGTCTTATCCTCCTCTCATCTTTCTGTTGAGCTTCTTTTCTGGTGATTCCCAAAGAAAATCAAAGTCACAGTGTGCTGCCAACAAGATCTCTTGCTGTGGGTGTTCTCCTTTTCAGTGGAATCCATGCAAAGCTGATCCAGGTGGTCCTTGCCAGCCCCTCGCGTGTCTCTGGGAGCTAACCTGCTACCCTGATAGCCAGTCACATAATGAGCAACAGATCAATATTTTATGGTATCCTCATTGTCCACTATGTGATCTCAGGCATTATCACCGTGCACTTTTTAAAGGATGCTGTGAATACAAAATCATTAATTTTTATAAGGGCTTTTCTTTGCTCTTTATGCATTACAGGACATTGAGTTTGAGCTTTGATTAATCTATGAAACTTCTCTTTTAATTGTCTCCACCTGATATTTTAGATAATGTGACCATTTACTATTGATACTTACTGAAATGATTTCAATACAGGAGGGTCTTTTTTTTCTGAGCAATATTGTGCCCTTCATTTGAAATTTGTCAGCTTACAAAACAGTGTTTCCTTACTGGCACTATTATAACACAGTCTTATTTACTCTTCTACAGAAGGGATACTGTTCTGAAATGCCTAAGTGGCTTAGGGTCCCAGAGTCCAATTTCAGGAATCTTTTAGTTAGATGTAAACATAAACCTTGTACAAATTGATTGGATTTTATTCACATCGGAGAGATCAGAGTTGGCTTAGTTGAGGTGCTACTTATGAGTAGTTTTACACACCAAGATGGAAATCAGACTTCAAAAGCCGTAGGATTTACATGGTTTCAAACTTGGCACCTCAAATTAAAGACCAGTTTTAAAATTAATCTACCTGTCTTCCTTGAAGGTTTTCTCACTACGGTTTCATTTAGCTTTAGCTGTTTGCAATGCTTCTTGACCAGCCTTGTTTTGCAAATAATCTAGTATTTCCTCTTGCGTTCCCTGCTGTCACTATTTGGAATTTGGGGTAAGTTGAAAGTTTTTTTCTGAACCCGATTTTCAGTCAAGTCCAGGATAGTTTTTGGGTGTTCAAGGTATCTGTTGAAAAGATGATCCATCACAATAAGCTACAAAAACATCATCTGCACTGTTGAACAAGCTGGTACTGCTGCAGTATTTTTTTTTAATACACGTATGTTTACTGAGCTTTCAAGTAAGATAGAGCGATCTCTTGAGGATCATTCTTGTGTTTGGAAGACTTCCTCTTTCTTTATAATGCTTCCTAGCTTTGGAAAAGAATTGTAGGAGACTTCTCTTGAAATTCGTTACATCAAAAAGAGTTATAGTTTTACATTACTGATGGTAGTCGGCATCAAATAAAATAGCAGTAGTGCAAGTTCTTTGGTATGTGCATTTTGTGTCACAGTCCAGGCAAATGAAGTCTTTCAAGGAAGGAATTCTCTCTTTTTTTTTCCATGCTGCATTTGAATCTTTCAAAAATACTTTGTTAGCTCTTATTTGGTTCAGTAGTTTCTTGAAGTAACTGGCTATATCTCATATATTCAAGTCTTAAAAAATAAAATATTAATTCATACATACATATATATATGTATATACACACACATTTATGCATATGTTAAACGTCTAGTTTTCTGTCAAGAAAATAAAATTTTGTCTCTACTGGGAGAATTTATATCCTCTTTGCTGCTTATTCTTTGGACAGTAATTTTCACTATGTCCTGTCTTGGTGTTATTCATTCAGTTATGGAAGGATCAAAATAATTTTGTTAATATTATCTCTCTTCACATCTTAAAAGCCTTCATAATTGTTTGCAAAAGCCATAGAGATTAAAAATCTGTAAATTAAGAAATTTTGAATTTAAATAGAGTTTCTGTTACAGGTAACGTGTATCACATTCTAACCACATCAGCACTTGGGGGGGGGAAAAAAATCAGTCAAATTTGATTAAATAAGTAGATGACAAAAGTTGTAGTTTCAAAGTAACTTGTAGAAAAATAATCAACTTTATTATGAAAACTATTTCAAAAGAATCCTTTGCAAGAAACAAAGTAATTCTCTGAGAGAAAGAGAGATTCTCACTTGGACCTCGATAAATCTGGAGCTAGTTTTCATTCGGGGAGGGAATTTCTTTTCTTCACCTGTTTTCCTATAAAACACAAGGTATTTCTCCTTTGCCATTCTAACATAGTACTTTTATTTGATATTTTATAGGTTTCAGACTTGGTGATAATATTGAATCATGAAAGAGCAGTAGAAGCTTTTGCCAAAGGAGGGAATCTTACACTTGGAGGAAATCTTACTGTGGCAATTGGACCTCTGGGGAGGTGAGTTGAATGCTTTCTTAGTATGGGTACATTTAAATATGGGGTAGAATTAAATATGGAACATAAATTTTCAAGCTATATATAAATGTTGACATGGCTTTTTTTGAGGCTGTGGAGCGAGTCCAGAGAAGAGCAACGAAGCTGGTGAAGGGGCTGGAGAACAGGCCTGATGAGGAGCGACTGAGAGAGCTGGGGGTGTTTAGCCTGGAGAAGAGGAGGCTGAGGGGAGACCTCATTGCTCTCTACAACTACCTGAGGGGAGGTTGTAAAGAGGAGGGATGAGGGAGCTGGGCTCTCCTCCCAAGAGATGGGAGACAGGACGAGAGGGAATGGCCTCAAGCTCCGCCAGGGGAGGTTTAGGCTGGACATTAGGAAAATATTTTTCACAGAAAGGGTCATTGGGCACTGGCAGAGGCTGCCCAGAGAGGGGGTTGAGTCACCTTCCTTGGAGGGGTTTAAGGGACGGGTGGACGAGGTGCTGAGGGACATGGGTTAGTGAGTGATAGGAATGGTTGGACTCGATGATCCGGTGGGTCTCTTCCAATCTGGTTATTCTATGATTCTATGAAAACAACCTGTGCAACCTATATGTTGACAGGACCATTTTGTCCTTGCAGCATTATGCCTTTTCAGTCACTTGTTGCCTGGTTTTAGCTTTTATTTCTTTTCTTATAAAGGCATTTATTGGTAGAAAGACAGTGTTCCAAGATGAATTCTCTTTTTTGCAGGAGTCTGCTTGGCTAGGCTCAATAAAAGCACAGGTGCTGCTGTGCATGGCTGAACTGTTATTTTCATAAACCTATGGGTCTGTGCTTTCTGTCACCACTTTAGTGTCTGCCTGACACTAAAGAAAAAATACACCAAATAATTACCTTTAAATTTGAAAGCTGCTGTTTCCTTTCCCTGAAGTCTTCTCTTCTCCAGGCTGACCAAGCCCAGTTGCCTCAGTCTCTGCTCACGGGACGTGTGCTGCTTTATACCTTTCTTTTTTTTTTATGACAATGTTTTTACTTGCAGTTTTTCATCTTTTCTGACAGATTAAATGGATAAAATGATACCTGATCTGCAGATGAGAGAGATCTGTGGATCAGGGGTGGGCAGTGAATGTTATCTGCCTCACAAAGGCTTTTAGTACGCTGTCCTGCAATGTCTTGTGTGTCCAAGCTGGATATTGTGGCCTAGGTGTCAGGGTGGGTCAGACTAGCAAACAGCTGAAAAACCGGAATATCAAGCTTGATGAATAGTGGTAAATGATTCACGTTATACTCAACAGTCAGGTTTCTGTGGAATTCCTCAGGAGACTGTTCTGGGACCTGTCCTGCTTGATATAATATTTCTGTCAATGACCTGGAGAAGCAGATGCAAAATACTCTCTTCAACTTTGTGGATAACACCAAAATCAGGCGGTGCAGCCAGGACACTTCAGGGTAGGGTCTAGAGGAAAGATCCAACAGGAAACCTGATGGAATTAAACTATGGCAAATGCTAAGTTCTGCATCCTTGGTTGGTTGAACCCTCAGCAGTTATGTAGGTTCCCCTTTGCTTGGCACTTCATAGACTGTGCCTAGAATATTGTGTCCAGTTTTGGCCCTACCAGTACAGGACGTTTATAAACTAAAGTATGTGCAGTGAACAGCCACCAGGATGACCAGAGGCATGGAGAACATGAAAGATGAGGTTGCGGGAGCTCAGGTTACTTAATCAGGAGGACAGAAGACCTTGAGGTTTTCTAGAGGCTACATTCCCAACAGGGGATCACCAAGAAGATAAACTCCAGTTCTTCACTGAGGCACATGGCAAGACAGTGAGAGATAGTAGTCATAAACTGAAAGAAGGAAGACTGGATATGAGAAAAAAAAAATCAACGTGGGTATGATTGAGCAATGACGTAGATTGCTCACAGTGCCTGTGGAATCTATGTCCTTGGAAGTCTTAAAATCTGGCTAGACAAAGCCCAGAGCAACCTGATCTGAATTTGGCGTTCTGTCCATTTTGAGCAGGGCTTTGGATTCTCTGACTGCCTGAGGTGTCTTTAAACCTAAGATGTTATGTGGACCTTTGTAGGACAAAAGTTGTAATCTTCCAATTCTGTCGAGGTCTGATAAGGCTTTACTTGAAATGTTTTGTGCTCCTTGGAGCATGGTAAAATAAAGGGGGATTTGGATATATTGAACACGGTTCCAAGTCACCACAAGCAAAACCAGATCATTTTAAAACAGGATTAAATCATGAGTTAATAATTTTCAGACTTCCAAATGCAAGATGAGATCTAACATGGAGCACTCACATGAGGCAATGTTGCTCTGTGCTTCAGAGGAAACCTTATCAGATAACTTAATTACTTTGTGCTTGGTCCTGTCTGAACTATGGACTGAAAATGGATTTCAAGTCTGACCCATCTGAATATGTTCAACGGAGTTTGTAAGACCAGAAGGAAGTGAAACTTTAGCTGACTTTTAGTAGGATTAAAATAAAAAAACAATTGCTGTTAATGTTGTGATGCCATATTAAGGAATGTCAACCAAAACCTTTTTCCTTCTAGAAACTTGGAAGGAGATGTTGCCCTGAGAAGCTCTGCTGCTGTCTATACATACTGCAAATCTCGAGGTCTGTTTGCAGGTGTATCTCTGGAAGGAACCTGTTTAATTGAAAGGAAAGAAACAAATCGCAAGTAAGTTCTCTTCAAATCTAGAAGCTTCACTGAAGCTAGGACACATTCAGCTTGGGAAAAGAATTTGTTGTGAGAACATATTGTGCTGAGTTTAGAGTTTCTTGAGGGGCAAGGTTTTCTTCAGTTTACGTGTCTAGCGATGGGTATTGAGATGATGTTGAATGTTCAGAGATTGTATATCTTTGGGGGGCTGACCTTGGCTGGCCACCAGCTGCTTTGTGACTCCCCTACCTAAACAGGATGGGAGGAGAAAAAACACAACAAGCCATGGACTGAGATAAAGCAGGGAGATCACTTACCAATTACTGTGTCTGGCAAAGAAAACCAACTTGGGGAAATTAATATAACTTAAAAAGAGAGTTTGATAATGAGAAATAAGAACACATCTAAAAAGCCCCACCTTCTTCTTGCCCTTCCCTTCTTCTCAGGTTCAACTTCATCCCAAATTCTCTACCTTCTCCTCCCAAGCAGCAAAGGGGGATGAGGAATGTGAGTTGTGATCGGTTTATCACACATTGTCTTTGACACTCCTTCTACTTCACGCTCTTCCTGTGCTCCAGCATGAGGTCCTTCCCATGCAAGACAATCCTTCACAAACTTCTCCAGCATGGTTTTTTTTTCCCCACAGACTGCATTGCTGTGGAGTGCTGTCCTTCAGGAACAGACTGATCCAGCATGGGTCACTGGACCTGCTGCTGTGCGGGCTCCTCTCCGTGGGTCCATAGGTCCTGCTAGGAGCCTAGTCCAGTGCAGGCTCTTCATGGTGTCACAGCCTCCTTCGGGCACATCCACCTGCTCTGGCATGGGGTCCTCCCCATGGGCTGCAGGTGGATATCTGCTCCACCATTAACCTCCATGGACTGCTGGGGTCTTCCCTATGGGTTGCAGAGGATTCTCTCTGTTCCAGCACCTGCAACACCTCCTCCCCTTGCTTCTCCAATGACCTTAGTGTCTGCAGAGTTGTTTCTCTCATGTATTCTCACTCCTGTCTCCCAGGTGCTGTTGTGCAACTTTTTTACCCTTCTGAAATATGTTATCCCAGAGGCTCTACCACTGTTGCTGCTTGGCTCAGATCAGAGCAGCAGTGGGTCCGTCTTGGAGCCAGCCAGAACTACCTCTGTCTGGCACAGGGGCAACTTCTTGCATCTTCTCACAAAAGGCACCCCTGCAGTCCCACCTTTTACCAAAACCTTGCCATCTAAACCCAGCACAAGATTGTGGACAATAGGTATTGAGGCATTTACTGTATAATCATAGAATTTTAGAATGGTTGGGGTTAGAAGGGACCATGAAGATCATCTGGTTCCTACCCCCTGCCATGGGCAGGGACACCTCCCACTGCTTCAAGCTGACCAAGACCCATCCAATCTGGCTTTGAACAATTTCAGGGAGGGGGCAGCCACAGCTTCTCTGGAGAACCTGTTCCAGTGGCTCATCGCCCTAACGAGATATATTCTTGAAATTTAAAAAAATCAGAGCATTACTGAATTTGAAAATGCCCAGCTTGTGGAATGCTGCTTCCTTTGTGCAGCCTGTTAAGTCTAAAATCCAAGGAGCCTCTGAATGTCTTGCACCTGCATGTTCTGTGTTTATGAAAACTTTGTTACTGCTCATATCTGCAAAGACTAATACTGATTTTAATGACAGCACGTCATTGATTTTTAGCTGTCTCTACTGATAGAATTGAGGTTCCAGTGTTTCCATTAAGGAACATTACTACATCATTAAGGATCCTATTACTGTGTTTTGAAAAAGAGATGTGTTTCTTGAGTTTGCTTGGTGACTGGGTTTCAAATGGTCTAGCTGATGCATACCATGTGAATGGGAACAAAATAATACTGATGGGAAAACATTTTGAAATAGGGTGGTAGGTAGGCATTCAGGTTTCCTACAATTACTTGTGGTTCCAAATTTACAGCGTTGAACTTGTTCTGTCATTTCTCAATAGATGAGCTCTAGGAGAAATGTAGGACCAGGGAGGAGGAGGACATTTGCAAGAGATTAATTTATCTAGACATTGAAATTTAATAATGATCAAATACCTGGCATCTTTTCTTGTCTATCAGGTTTTATGGGCAGGATATTCGTGCTAGTGCCATCTTGCTGGGTGATGTGCCTTTTCCTCCTCAAGCAGAAGATCTTTATGAAACTCTAGCATCCTTCACTGAAGTATATGAAAATGAAGAGCAAAGAAATAATCCAGGAAAAGCTGTAAGGGAACAAAGAAGGGTTTGTGTGCCTCTTCTTCACATAGGCTTTGTCTCTTCCTGAACTGTTCATAGTTAGCAGTAATGTTGATATTCATGTGGCATTCTGAACTTCTCTATCGGATGCTTTAAAGCACAACGCATTGCGGATACTGCACGTGAGTCATACATTTAAGTATTGCCCTCACAGGCTCTTCTGGACAAGAATGTTGCTGGTTTTGCTTTGCATCCTCCAGATTAATAAAGCATAGCCTTGTTTTTATAATAATGCATGATCAAATCTGACATAATGATTAGTAAAATTTGTTCAACTATTCCTAATCAAGTTGATCGGCATGCCGAGTTTGATGTGGATACTCTTCATTTTTCTACCTTTTCTCTCTTCCATTCAAACAATCAGGTTTCATTATAATACTGAGAACTGTAGATGATGTTTTCTTGTAGATGCTGATAGACAATCAGTTACTTTCATCTTTGTTAAACCCTGGTGAATTACTTCAGTCATGTACGCCACTAGTTTTTTTTACTGTGCTTCTCATGTTCATGCAATTTCAGTGGAGGAAATGTGATTTTTTTTTTTCAGTGTAATTTGACAGACCTCTAAGCTCTGAAATTAGAAATGCCTTCCAGATGTGATACAAGCTTTTAATAAAAATTTGTACGTTTTAGGTAAATGACCCTCCTGCTAGACCATCATCGAGACCACAGCCACCTAGACCCGCTGTTAGACCAACACCACCAGGTTAAAAATATTTTGATAATGATTATTTTTATTCTGTGTTAAATTAGAGCATTAAAACTCACGAGCAATTGTTGTGCAGTTGGTATAGTAGTAGCTGTGTCTATAAAGACAAGTTGTTAATACTCTTCCCAAGTGCAAGGTCCCACACCTGGGTCGGGGCAATCCCTGGTTTCAGTACAGGATGGGGGCTGATGTGATTGAGAGCTGCCCTGAGGAGAAGGACTTGGGGGTGCTGGTTGATGAGAAGCTCGACATGAGCCAGCAATGTGCTCTTGCAGCCCACAAGGCCAACTGTGTCCTGGGCTGCATCCAAAGCAGCGTGGCCAGGAGGGCGATAGAGGAAATTCTGCCCCTCTGTTCCTCTCTTGTGAGATCTCAGCTGGAGCGTTGTGTCCAGTTATGGAATCCTCAACATAAAAAGGAAATGAAACTGTTGGAATGGGTCCAGAGGAGGCTACAAGGATAATCAGAGGGCTGGAGCACCTCCCCTACAAGGACAGGCTGAGCGAGTTGGGCAGGTTCAGCCAGGGGAAGCGAAGGCTCTGAGGAGAAATCTTATAGCGACCTTCCAGTACCTGAAGGGGCTACAAGAAAGCTGGGGAGGGACGATTTACAACGGCTTGTAGTGATATGACTAGAGGCAGTGGGTATAAACTGGAGAGGGGCAGATTTAGACTAGACATACGGAGAAAATTCTTCACCATGAGTGTGGGGAGGCCCTGGCCCAGGTTGCCCAGAGAAGCTGTGGCTGCCCCATCCCTGGAGGGGTTCTAGGCCAGGTTGGATGAGCCTTGGGCACCTGATCCAGTGGGAGGTGTCCCTGCCGAAGGCACAGGGTGGAACTGCCTGGGCTTTGAGGTCCCTTCCAACCCAAACCATTCTATGATTCTGTAATTCCTTGAGTAAACACTGAAAGGATGTTGGGGTAGTGCCACGAGTGATAAAGGGTGAAGGTTTGGCTTATTTGTTTTATAATAACAAACCTTTTTTCTCTGGCAGATTTGCTATAGAAATAGTGTTTGTATAGTTACAGAAGTAGGTCATAGTTCAAAAGAAGCTTTAGTTTTTATTGGATATGTAGAATCCCCATGGTATAATGAAACTTCTTAGGAAAAAGAAGAGTCCTACTAGAAACTGCTAATCATACTTCTAGAAACTTCTGATTTCTAGATAACTTAGTTTCTTTTTTAGGTTTTGATGGGTTTTTTTATAGGTAGTGGTCTTAGAGTAGAGCAGAGGAGGCAGAGTTTTAGCTCCATAGCAGTCTGTCTACCAAAGTGCACTTATGAAACAGAGACTTTACTATGCAGCTCCTATTAAATTGATTTGTTTCTCTGGACAAGGATATAAGACAAAACCCATGTTTATTTCTTCTGTACTGCTTCTTAGATAACTGCAATCATTTTATAACTATTGAAGATGTACTAGAAAAGTAATAGATGAATGTAACACTATATGTTACTATATCATATAACTTGCTATTTTATTTTCTCTTTCAGCGAAAAAGAATACAAACAAACTTTATCCCGAACTTCCAAAGGATTATGAGTGTGTGGGTAAGTACTAAGCTTACACGTATTTTATTAATGCAACGTGGAATCTGAGAAGTCCTAAAGTACTTTGGAAGACACATAACAATATCTGATAATATATTTTTTTATTTATTGTCCCTGTGTTAAAGTGAGATTCAGGTCTTGTATTCTCTCCTGACAAGATCTGATAGATGTGAATCTTATTCCCTGGCTTTACATTCCAAAAATGATGTTCTTTTTCTGAACAGCAAAAGTTCTTTTGCTTTATTCAGTAAGCTTGGTAAATGCACTGAAAGTAGTAAAATTAGTTGCCAACTAATTGAGTGAAAAAGAAAGCTGATGTCCAAGTCCTTATGCAAGGTACTATAACTCCTGTTTTAATTAAAAAGTGCTTCCACAGGTCATATCTGATTATGCTAGTATAAACACAGATTTCCATTTCAGTTGTATTTCTTGAGGTTTTTGTGTTGCATTGAGATAACTCTGCCTTATACTAAAAAGATACTACATGTTCTTAGTTCTGCTCTGATTTCTCTTAAGCTTGAAGCAGTTTCAGGTCTAATGAGAGACTCTTGCTGTGTAGTATTTGCAATGTAACTCTTAAACTGTGAGGCCCATCGTCTGGAAACTTGGGATCTGTTAGGAAAAGGGTTTATGATAAGAATGGTTGTGTTCATTTGGCTTCTACAGTGTCCTCCCCCACCAAGAGTCTTCCCTTTCAGAGGTAAAAGACTGTTAGCTCTTTCACAGTTAGTGAAATAGATTATTTCTTCCATGATATGTAATGACAATTTGGTAAATAAATCTTCTAGTGGTCTCTGCCAGGATCAAAATGGAGACCAAGGCAATCTGTATTCCATATATATGTTTATATATATGAATATGTACACACATTTTCACACATCGCATAAACCACTTGAAAATCACAGAAACATAGAATCATATAGGTTGGAAAAGACCTTCAAGATAATCAAGTCCAGCCATTAACCTGGCACTGCCAATCTACCACTAAACCACATCACTAAGCACCACGTCTACACATCTTTTAAATATCTCCAGGACTGATGAGTCAGCCGCTTCCCTGGGCAGCTTGTTCCAATTCTCTACAACCCTTTCAGAGAAGAAAATTTTCCTAATATCCAATCCAAACCTCCCCTGGCTCAACTTGAGGCCATTTCCTCTCATCCTATTGCTTGTTACTTTGAAAAAGAGACCAAGACCCACCTCTCTACAATCTCCTTTCAGGCAGTTGTAGACAGTGATAAGGTCTCCCCTCAGCCTCATTTTCTCCAGACTGAACAACCTCAATCCCCTCAGCTGCTCCTCATAAGACTTGTTCTCCAGGCCCTTTACGAGCTCCATTTCCCCTTTTTGCACATCTTCAATGCCTTTGTGCTCGCTTCGGCAGCACATATACTAAAATTGGAACGATACAGAGAGATTAGCATGGCCCCTGCGCAAGGATGACACGCAAAATTCGTGAAGCGTTCCATATTTTTTATAGGCCTTATGAGGAGCGGCTGAGAGAGCGGGGGGTGTTCAGCCTGGAGAAGAGGAGCTGAGGGGAGACCTCATTGCTCTCTACAACTACCTGAGGGGAGGTTGTAGAGAGGAGGGAGCTGGGCTCTTCTCCCAAGTGACAGGGGACAGGACGAGAGGGATTGGCCTCAAGCTCCACCAGGGGAGGTTTAGACTGGACATCAGGAATAACTTTTTCACAGAAAGAGTCCTTGGGCACTGGCAGAGGCTGCCCAGGGAGGTAATTGAGTCACCTTCCCTGGAGGTATTTAAGGCACGGGTGGATGAGGTGCTAAGGGACATGGTTTAGTGTTTGATAGGAATGGTTGGACTCAATGATCCGGTGGGTCTCTTCCAACCTGGTTATTCTATGATTCTATGATTGTTGTCGTGAGGGGCCCCAAACTGAACACAGCATTTGAGGTGCAGCCTCACCAGTACTGAGTACAGAGCAGCAATCACTTCCCTGGTCATTATTATTCTCTTAATAAAAAGAAAACAAAGGTTTCATTGGAAATGGTGTGAAAATCAAGCTTGATAATAGATCTCAGTGAAAAGTCTGTTTCAGGCAGAGTACTGTGATTTAACATGGTATTTAAACTCTGTTTTCTGAAGGCCAAAATCATGATTTCATTTTTCATTCCTTGGTTCATGCATTTAGAGGTTTTCACTAAAAGTTAAGGTAAATTACACGTATCATTGTCTTTACATTCTACTTCATATCTTCTTTCCATACGTGCTGTTGGGAGGTGTTTGTCTGTTGAGGGGACTAACATAGGAAGATTTTAGCCTGAGCCGTTGATGTGGCTTCTGCAGA
Source organism: Clamator glandarius (assembly GCA_033459285.1). Classification (NCBI taxonomy): domain Eukaryota; kingdom Metazoa; phylum Chordata; class Aves; order Cuculiformes; family Cuculidae; genus Clamator; species Clamator glandarius. The sequence continues at coordinate 134,195 of JAUNZM010000627.1, forward strand.
CCAGAGACTTCCTGAGAATGAAGATTTGCTGTTGTGCTTTAGAACTTGTACCAGGAAAAGAATGATGACTGTAGTGATCTGTACTCACCAGTGGTCACCCAAAAAGAAAGAAAAATTGGTCTCCTGGAGATACTTAGGGCTGTGATTTAGTAGTGGACAGGCATGGTTGGACTTGATGATCTCAAAGGTCTTTTCCAATGTCGTGATTCTATGGTTCTATGATTAAAGGGAGTGTTCTTCCACACAAGTGCAAGTGACAAGGTGAAAATCTTCCACAGCTGTTGATGGTTTCCAGGGTTCTATGAAATTAAAATGTCAACTCAGACTACTACTGAGGATTCCTAAAGATTCCTAGAAATACACAAGCTTATCTTCAAGGAGTGCAAGAGGCAGTAGGACCTTGTGTAACTGACACAAGAAATGTTGTCTTATGGTAAATTTTTGTTTACCTCACAAGCTCAATGTGTTTTGCTTTCCATCCATAGAACAACCAGATTGGAAGAGACCCACTGGATCATCGAGTCCAATCATTCCTATCAAACACTAAACCATGTCCCTCAGCACCTCATCGACCCGTCCCTTAAACACCGCCAGGGAAGGTGACTCAACCCCCTCCCTGGGCAGCCTCTGCCAGTGTCCAATGATCCTTTCTGTGAAAGATTTTTTCCTAATGTCCAGCCTAAACCTTCAGAGCTTGAGGCCATTCCCTCTCGTCCTGTCCCCTGTCACTTGGGAGAAGAGCCCAGCACCCTCCTCTCCACAACCTCCCTTCAGGTAGTTGTAGAGAGCAATGAGGTCTCCCCTCAGCCTCCTCTTCTCCAGCCTAAACACCCCCAGCTCTCTCAGCCGCTCCTCATCAGGCCTGTTCTCCAGCCCCTTCACCAGCTTCGTTGCTCTTCCCTGGACTCGCTTAGGTGACAGTTCAAATGCTGTCTGAATCCACAGAAGTACTCTATGTTTCTAAAGGCTAAAGAATTGTTCTGATCACAGGGGAAAATCAAAGCTGAAGTCAGTTCCCTTTAGTGTCTCTTAGTACCATAGCAAACGTGCGTGCTGGTGGGGAGCTGGAGAGGATTTAAATAACTAATAAAATAGTGCTATATACTAATCTTTAGGAAGCTACATTTTAGTTATAATGGCTCGTGCAGGGGTAGTTTTTTTTTGTCAAACAACAAGGTGGTCTGGGTTGCCAGCAGCAGGAGCAGTGAGGTTGGCATTATGTTAGGAGGCTTTGGTTTTGCAACAGTTACAAAAGTAGTAGGAAGGATGAAACATTAATTCTTCTCATTAGATGGAAGAAGAGCTAGACTTGTAAGTGAAACATTTTTAATTATTTTATGTGGACCTGGATTATCTAGATAGGTAATGTAATATAGCTTATTTCAAATGCAAGAAGAATGTTAAATGAAAAACATGTTTTTCTAAACTGATAATGTGATACTTGAACTCAAATGCAAGAAGATTGTTTTCATGTAACTGAATAATACTTAAGGTAATGTATTTAGTTGTAAAATGAGATTCAGTAATGCTTTAAAATGTTTCCATATTATGAAATATCATAAATTTTACTTTAAAATATAGTAATTTGCAGAGACCTTTTACAATTCTGGAAAAAAAAAGGCCCTGATGGCTCATATAGTTACTGTGATTCAGTGAATTATGAAGTTTCTACAGCAGTAGAGATTTTTCTGGGAAATGTTAAGATAAAGAAATTAGATTTGCTTATGAATATGAAAGTTCATGCCTCCTCTTTTACTAAAATTAGGGATTTGCAGCTTCATTTTTGTACTTGTCTCCCTCTGTGTTCTGCAATCTAATACAAGGGCTGACTGGTCCTTCCAAGCTTTATTACCATGATCCAGCTTTACTTTATATTGTTAGAAGGTTTCTGCAGATTTCTGTACTGCTTCTGTAATATAAATGACCCGTGGGTCTTAATTGCACTGCTTGGGCATTGTAGACTTGGGAGAAGTTTATTTTATCAGGACAATTCTTTTAGGTCCATTAGGTTGATAGTTTGTCACTCTAGAATATCTAATCTGAGATATTACAGTTTCCAAAGGCTTGTAGTGATAGGACATGGGGCAATGGGTATAAACTGGAGAGGGGCAGATTTAGACTGGACACAAGGAGGAATTTCTTCACGATCAGAGTGGTTCACTATGAGGTTGGTCACACGTGGGGTTCCCCAGGGCTCAGTCCTGGGTCCAGCCCTGTTCAATGTCTTTATCAACGACCTGGATGAAGGCATCGAGTGCTCCCTTAGCAAGTTTGCAGACGACACTAAGCTGGGTGGAAGTGTGGATCTGCTGGAGGGTCGGGAGGCTCCAAACGGATCTGAACAGGCTGGAGCGCTGGGCTGAGACCAACAGCATGAGGTTTAAGAAGGCCAAATGCCAGGTCCTGCACTTGGGGCACAACAACCCTGAGCAGAGGTACAGACTAGGAGAAGCCTGGCTGGAAAGCTGCCAGGAGGAGAAGGACCTGGGGGTGTTGGTTGACAACCGACTGAACATGAGCCAGCAGTGGCCCAGGTGGCCAAGAAGGCCAATGGCATCTTGGCTTGGATCAGAAACGGCGTGACCAGCAGGTCCAGGGAGGTTCTTCTCCCTCTGTACTCGGCACTGGTGAGACCGCACCTCGAGTCCTGTGTTCAGTTCTGGGCCCCTCACCACAAGAAGGATGTTGAGGCTCTGGAGCGAGTCCAGAGAAAAGCAACGAAGCTGGTAAAGGGGCTGGAGAACAGGCCTGATGAGGAGCAGCTGAGAGAGCTGGGGGTGTTCAGCCTGGAGAAGAGGAGGCTGAGGGGAGACCTCATTGCTCTCTACAACTACCTGAAGGGAGGTTGTGGAGAGGAGGGAGCTGGGCTCTTCTGCCAAGTGACAGGGGACAGGACGAGAGGGAATGGCCTCAAGTTCCGCCAATGGAGGGTCAGACTAGATATCGGAAAAAAATTTTCCCAGAAAGAGTCATTGGGCACTGGCAGAGGCTGCCCAGGGAGGTGGTTGAGTCACTAGCTCTGGAGGTATTTAAAGGATGGGTAGACAAGGTGCTCAGGGACATGATTTAGTGATTGATTGGAATGGTTGGACTCAGTGGTTCTGGAGGTCTTTTCCAACCTGGTGATTCTGTGATTCTATGATTAGGCACTGGAAGAGGTTGCCTAAGGGAGTTGTGGCTGCCCCATCCCTGGAGTTGTTCCAGGCCAGGTTGGATGGGCCTTGGGCACCTGATCCAGTGGGAGGTGTCCTTGCCCATGGCAGGGGGGTGGAACTGGATGGACTCTAAGGTCTCTTCCAATCCAAACCATTCTGTGATTCTATTAAAGTGCCCTTCCCTACCCAAAGAGGTTTTTTGTTCCACTCTTGTTCCCTTTGAGACACATGTACTGTAATCAAATCACCTTTTTGATCTTCCTTGATCTCGGTTGCTGAACAGATTGATGAGCCCTTTGTCATAAGTAATTTTCTCTTTCCTCTTAGATTTTAAGTAGTGCTACAAATAGCAAAATCTTAGAATTGAGCTCACTGAGATCAATAAGATTTGGGCTCCTAAAAGCCATAGTCAATTTTGAGAAAACTCCAGTACTTAACTTTTTTATTATTTATTCATTTATTTATTTTAACCTTCTTATATATTGCTGTTCTGTTAAAACAGCTGGGATAATATCAGCCCTTTTTGATGAGGTGGTACCATGAGGCTGTGGTAAACTTGATTTTTGTTAACTAAATCCCTCTCGGAACCACTGCTTTTCATGGTTACAGTTCTCCAGTGAATCAGGTCTGGCCCCTGTAATTTCAGAGACAATCTCAGTGTTTCATTCAATAATCTGTGAATGCCAGATGGTTCAATACATCTATGAAAATCTGTTTGCTGTGACAATTCTTTCACACGTCCTGAACTGTATTTTGTCAAGGAAGCTGGAAGGTCTGTAGGTGAATTTCTTTTTGTTAGTATGTTATGGGGTTTTCTATGGCTAGTTAAACACGCATTAACTAAGCCAACACAATTATATGGACTAAGAATTTGTAGACCTCTTCTAAAGTAAAAAGCTTTAAAAACATCTGTTGTGCACTTCTCTGAGGGCAATAGCATGATATTTTCTTGTGACTTTACCAACTGTTTAATTTATTTTACTTGCACGCCTGTTCTGCAGTTCAGTTTCAATCTGACCTATGATCTTGTTATTTTTAGAGCTACTACCCTGGAGGTTAATATTGATGAAATTCATAGGTAAAAAAAGAAAATAACCTGGAATTTGGACATCATACTAGCTATCTCTGCATCAATTAGTACCTCTAATTATGTGTGGTGCTGAGCTTGCTTAAAAACAACATAGGAAAGCCATACAACTTTTAGTTGGAGCTGCTGAAAGTAAGCATTACTCTATGTGCCGGCAACTTAAAAATAGGCTTTCTTTTCTAAATGTGTATTGAAGCGATTGCTTCATTTCTCTGATATGCTTCTCGTAACTTAGTTTTAACAAAACTAGTACTATTTTGGAACAACTCAAATTAAACTGGAAGTCTGACATACAGCTATTTGTACCAACTATGTAGTTCCAGATTTAGAAATACCCACTGACAAAAAAAATACGGCAACTACATTATAAGAGAAATGTAAGTGTGCCCGAATCTCCTCTCAATTAGCAACTTTTTACTTGGGCATTTTTATTGTAATTAAGATTAAACGCTACAATAATAAAGTCAAAATATTGATTCAGTTTGGGAGCCAATAGAATTCAAGCACCTCTGTGGTCTCAGGCTTAGGGTTTTGCAGTGTAATATTTGAATTTTTGCTTTTACTATGTTGACGGAATCCAAAACTCGTTGTTTTTAAGAATGGAGGAAGACTCCATGGTGAGGGGAAAAATACATTTTGCTTTTGAACTGGGAATGAAGTCACCCATGGAAACAGGATTTATTTCTGTCACTGAGACTGACTGATACTTCAGAAATGTTGGCCCTGAGTCATTTTCATAGGCACTAAACTCTACACTTTTCAAAGTCTATTAGCAGGGTATGAGAACTTGGAGATAAATAGAATAATCTGCTCCACCTGGTGGAGTGTTGTTAAAAGAAGCTGTTCTTTCAATTGAATTCCCCATATTTTCCTTTGATATTTCCGTGCTGTTACTTACTTTATGTAGATAAGGAAGTTAACTTGTTAGTGGAATTGTTCTCCTGTTGTGTGTCTTCATGGGGAAGTGGAGTAGGCGTTTTTTATGATGAATAAAAGATAGTGATGTCAATAATTAACTGAAAACTGGATAAAATAATTAAAATAAGAAACTCAGATAAAGTCAGATATATGCATATTCCTTTAGGTGCTGTGAATGTGTGCTGTGTATTTGGAACTGAAAAAAAAAAGCCTCTTTCCGCTCTTCAGTTCATGAATTACTCCTTTCCAAGAAAGGCAGAGATTTCCTGTAGGATCAAGCAGAACTGTTTCACGTTGCAAGCAAGAACCCTCATCAAGCTGTGCAGTAATCTGTTCCTCCTATACTATAAACTGAGGAGGAACTCTAACAGATTATACATTGTAAAATCAATAAGCCAGCTCAGCGTGACTAATAGGTATTTGTATTTTTACAAACTGAGATACATGATGTATCTGTCATAATCCTTCCTGACTTTGTCTACTGATTTAGTAAACAAGAAGAAGTTAACCCCCTGGAAAGTAACTAAAGCACCTTTTTTGGCTGGTTGGTTGGTTTTTTAAGACTTCTAGCTAAGCTTGGTCTATTTTTGTGGGGTTTGTGGCAAGGCTTGTGACATGTTTATATTTAGTTTCCAGCAAAGTAAAACATCCATCTGGTGGTCCCCCACAGTATTAGTATTCTTGCTATTAGGAGCTCTTTCTTAATACTAACCAAACCCAGGAAATCCCAGGAAATTATTTTTGAGACTATTTTTATCCCTGATACACTTTTACTAGGATCTGTTACTATTGTGAATGTAATAATACAGATAATCAAGCTGCTTATGGCTTATGTTGTGGAAAGCTGAGGGGAAAATGTATAACGTGCAGGTCTTCACTTGTTGTACTGAAACAAATAGCTTACTACATATAATCAGCTAACTCAAAATACAACAAGACGCAGAGAGATTGAGGTCAGACGTGCTAAGATAAACTTGGGGTGTTTCTGATATGTGCATGCATTGGCAGAGAGCTGTTAGGCTAAATATGAACCAGATATACTGGCATGAGGAATCATGATTTTTCTCAGCGTTTTTTAATGGCTCGGAATAAAAATCAGGAAATTAGAGCAAAATGTTGGAAAAATCTCAGTGCAATTACATTTTTTTTTTAAGTTCAAAGCATCTCAGTGGAATCTACACTTATTTTTTTCAGTGCAAAGCACCATTAAGGCAATAATTCTGATTCACTGCAGTTAAAATGTGAAACAGTTCGTGTGAACTTACTGGTATCTAATGGTGTAGGTTGAATTCTTTTGTCCAAGGCCCTCAGAAAGCATGCAGCTTAATTTTTTTGTATATTTATGAAATATATGCTTTTAAACTCGTTTCAAAACTGTATACTGCGTTAGATAGTGTTTTCTTTCTGTTTCGTTCAAGTAGTAAGACAAAGGCAAGTTTAAATTCATTTCCTATCTATTTATCTAGAAAAGCCTTCGGGAGTATGGGAGCTTCTGCTTAATTAATACTGATAGAAGCCAAACAGGACTTTTAAGTACCTCAAGGAAGTGATAGATATATGGGATTTCTCTCCTGACTGTGGCAAAATGCCCTGTGCTTGATTGACTTGATATGAAAGCTGGCACTGGTCAGAAGAGTCTTACCAGCTGACACTGCTAAGAAAAGGAGATTGTTTTGTGCAGTAACAGTGGGGTGAAGGTTTACAGGTCCACGTGAGAGAAGATGGACGAGAAACTTCTCTATATCTGAAGACTGAATTTTTGAGAAGATCCTGTTTTCCACACAGTCCTTACCCACTCCACTTACCTTTGGCGAGAAGCAGGAAGGAGATGAGGGGAAATGCCGCATATCTGTTCCTGGAAAGATGTGAACAACTACTTTATGCTAAGTGCTAAAGGAAGACTGATAATACTTTCCTTTCTTTGGGAATTAATTAGTTTTTACTCTAATGGAATACCCTCTTTAAGTATATTTTTCCATAAAATTAAATGGCATGGTTCCCTAAAAAATGATGTGTTCTCTGTCATGGAGGGACCTACAGTCCTACTTGACCTTATCTGTGCTCAGCCAGCGTTACATTGTGCAGATCAGCAGATGGATATTGCTGATTGAACCAAGGTCAGTCACATTTTGTAGAAAAACTGTCAATTCCTGGATAGGTTTCAATACAGGATGGGGGACGACGTGATTGAGAGCAGCCCTGGGAAGAAGGACTCGGGTTTCTGAGTAGTGAGAAGTTCGACATGACCTGGCAATGTGCGCTCACAGTCCAGAAGGCCAAACGTGTCCTGGGCTGCATCAAAAGCAGCGTGGCCAGCGGGGTGAGGGAGGGGAACCTGCCCTTCTGTTCCTCTCTTGGGAGACCTCATCTGAAGTATTGTGTCCAGTTCTGGAATCCTCAACAGAAGAAGGAGATGGAGCTGTTGTAATGGGTCCAGAGGAGGCTACAAAGGTGATCAGAGGGCTGGAGAACCTCCCATACGAGGACAGGCTGAGAGAGTTGGAGTTGTTCAGCTTGGAGAAGAGAAGGCTCTGAGGAGACCTTAGAGCAACCTTCCAGTACCTGAAAGAGGCTGCAACAAGCTAGAGGGTGGGGAGGAACTTTTTACCAAGGCTTGTAGTGACAGGACTAGAGGCACTGGAGAGGGACAGATTTAAACTAAACATAAGGAGGATGCTCTTCATGATGAGAGTGGCCCAGGCTGCCCAGGGAAGCTGTGGCTGCCCCATCCCTGGAGGGATTCAAGGCCAGGTTGGATTGAGCCTTGGGCAGCCTGATCCAGTGGGAGGTGTCCCTGCCCATGGCAGGGAGGTTGGAACTAGATGATCTTTATGGTCCCTTCCAACCCAAACTAATCTATGATTCGGTGGTTTCACATGGGACAAATTGGAGTTTGTGGCTGCATCCAAGACAGAAGTTCCTCAAACTTGAACTAAGAACTACATTTCCCACAGATGTAGTTACTAAAACCTTTCCCTTTTGAAGGAGCATCTACACATCCAACATTTCACTTGACTTATGAGCATACCTAGCATTGGATCATAGAAGCAGGTAGAACACTGTCAATACCTTACTTAAATTTTAACTGAAAATTACAGAACTGTTTGGTGTTTATCATAACTGTGTATGTTTTGGCCAGGCTGATGTAATGAGTATTCAGTGAAGGCTGGTTGTGTGACCCTGAGAAGCTTAATGTCGACACAGGTTGGGCGGTGGTGGCAGTCCAAAATGCTTCATCCTCCTGGGGGTCGATGTTGCAAGTTGCAGAGTTTGCACTCATCAGGCTCTAGATGATGTGTCTGTGCCATTTCTAGCTCTTACTGAAGCAGTTTTATAATGAAGTAGGGGTATCTACCATTCTTGTAAGAGTTAGGACTGTGATTAAATCATATGTTATTGTGCTATGGGATATTGTAAGCAGAAGTACAATGGCTTGGATCACCATTTGGCTAAAAAGAAACATTTGTTGAGTACCCTTGGAAGTTATAAGCTGATGGAGCTTGTGGTATAGGTAGAGTTAATAATGGCTATACTGGTGGTAGAGTAACATAACAGCAATGAGAATAAGAAATTGGGGCAAGAATAAATCCTAGCATAGATTGCAGCAGCCCCTGAGCCCCTTAACCCAACCAAAATAAACGATATTGCAGGTGTTCACATAACTTAAATGTTATCATGAAGTGGCAGATATTGTATTAAAATAGATAGGAGATGCCAGTGTTTTTTTTTTTTTACATAAAGCAGTTTTTGAATCTTTCTTTTTGCTTTTCATCTAAATTTATTCTTAGCAAGAATGAATCAGTTTGCCTCATACTTTCCTGTTCTTTAGTTAAAATACTTTTTTCTTATTCCTTTGTCTGGTAGTAGTAACCTCTTTCATCTGAGTTTTGTTCTGTGATGCCCTTGAAAACAGACTTTCTGTTCCTGGTCGCCCTATTCCTTGTCCAGTTTTAAACATCGGTGGTGATGATTGTCAACAGCATTTCAAATGAGGCTTTGTACAATATTATTTTGTCTGTTTCCATGCAAGATAGCTCTATCTCATTTAATTTTAGTATTTTTAGCTGGTTTTTCTGAGAAGTTTTTCTCCATGCAAGGCTGAAAATATTTTCAATCAGTATTTCAGAAAACACTGCCCTAGAAGCTGGCAGAAACCATAGAATTAAGTTGTGTTTATTACTTTTCTTTTCTTCTTTTCTTTTTTCTGTTTTTTGAGATTGTAGGTTGTTTTCCAAACAGGACAACAAGCTAAGAACTATCTCAAGTGAACGAGCCTATATGCCAGTGATACATTAGCAGAACTTTTGAATCTGACAGTAAAGAGATTTTAGAAGCAAAATGCAGAGACAGCGGATTCCGGTTGGGAAGTTAACTCAGTATGTGTAGAAACATGAAGCTTGTCAACATAATAAAAGATCATAAAGCATTCCTAAATCATCGATTTGATCTGAATAAAACAGTGCACAGTTCTCTTTGCTGTGCCGTGCCTTTTAGAATGTGAAGGTTATGCTTAGCATTGCATCTTAGCTTTTTCCGTATGATTTCAGCACGGGCATTATTTGCATTAATGTTGTCTTGAACATAATAAAGCCCTTGACATTGATACGGTTTATTTGACCGTTTTGATTTGAAAGAAGATTTAAATGTCTTTTGAAGAGGCAGAAAAAAATCCAAAAAGTAATCAGGAAAAGTACTGTTACAGAATTGACTCTTGCAAGTGGGAGGTGGGGGTTTTATATCCTAAATATCAAATTTATTCCCAGATGCTTGACAAAAAAGGCACTTCTTTAATGCAAAAGCTGAGTGTGCTGAAACAAAGATAGAAACCATTCCATCAGCAGATGAAGATGATGAGCCAGCGTGTTCCATAGTAGGCCAGAAACTCAAAAACAGTAAGATATGTTTCATACTGAATGAGCTTAATTTGCACAGTAACTTAAACTTTAAATATAATCAGGTCTGTTTCAACCACCAATGGAACCACCACTTTCATTTGTTAAACATGACACTTTTCAGCAGTGACACAAGTTGGTGACTTGGAAGCGGATTTGAAATCATAGAATCATAGAATGATTTGGATCGGAAGGGATCTCAAAGCCCAGTTCCAACCACCTGCCATGGGCAGGGACACTTCCCACCGGACCAGGCTGCTCAAAGCCCCATCCAACCTGGCCTTGAACACCTCCCGGGATGGGGCAGCCACGGCTTCCCTGGGTAACCTTGCCCAGGGCCTCACCACCCTCAGCATGAAGAATTTCTTCCTAATGTCTAGTCTGTATCTTCCCCTCTCCAATTTAAAGCCATTAAATAGTCTGTTTTCAGCTAATGTGGAAGAGGTCAAAAAAGCCTTTTTCTGCGTATTGTGAGTATATTATAAACAAAAATGTGTATAATACCTCCATTCTGTGCATACAAAATTGCAGCTGATGATGAATTTCTTAACTGTTGAGGGTCTGGAGCGAAACTGAGGATGGTGTACCTTGTACAGAACATTTGTGGCAACCTTTGCTTTTGCTATGTTAAACGTGGTATCGGTTTTTCCAGCCACCATTTCTTTGTTAATGGAGAAAGTAGCTATTAAGTTATTCTGGAAATCAACTGGAGTGCTTTGTAACACTGGAAACCTGGACCAAGTGCCTTCCTGAAGCAATACACGACTCCAAACTCTGCAACTAATTCAGAAAACAGGATTTGCTGAGACGGTGCCCATGGGGGAGGGCTTAACATTTGTGTTTGCACTTCTTTCTAGGACTTGGGTGTACAGTTAGTCCTGAGAGATGTTAAAGAGTGTAGTTCCTGGAATGACACTGGCTTTCCTTGATAAAATTCAAGGTACCTGGAATGGTTTGAAATCACCTTAAATCTACAGCTGCTGTAAGAAAACAGGCTTTCAGGTCTTCCCAATATGGGACACTTCTCTGCCTGTAAGGGGTTGTAGAATGGAGCAAAGGAACTGGTGCTGATAGCACAAAGAGGCATTTGTGGGGGCATTTACAGGGTTTTTCAGGATTTCCCTGTAAATCCCTTACTGCAGCATCAGTGATGCTTAGTTACCCCCAAAAGTCCATCCTTCTTTTCTTAGTTATGAAGGAATCATTTTCAGAGGTCAATGTTGAATTTCAATAGTTTGAGAATCTTAAGAGGCTTTTCTTTTTTATTTTTTTCCCAGAAAGGAGAGAAAGACAGGTTGTTTTTCTTCCTTGCCCAAACCAGACCATGGTTAGTGGCAAAACAACAGCTGAGGCAAGCGATTATTTGTTCTGAGCATGATTTGCTGAATATCACGTCTCCTGACCTTTGATCAGATGAGCGTTATTGGAGATTAATTGGATCAGTGGTGGCATATGACATACTTCAAGTATCTGTACAGAAAGATTTATGCTTATATCTGATTATAGCAGATTAGTACCTGTAGATATAAAATGTCAAATCTACCGTGCATATTTAGGCCTTCCCAAACATCTGTTCAGTGAGATCTGGGGTTTTTGTTTTGGGCGTGCTGAGGGTTTTTTGAGGTGAATCTACATTTGAAAAACAAAATAAAAAAAGACCATTAAGGAAATTAGTAGTTTAGTGTGGATAGGACATTTGAGACTTCAATTATAAGACTGAATAAACACTTGCTTTGTAATTTGCCCAGAAAAAAAAAAAAACTAAAATGAAATTTTCAAGTTACTATATGCCTGTTATGCTCTAGAAGCTGAGATAAAGCCCTTTCTTTTACATTAAGGGGTGATGTAACAATATGGAAAATTAAGCACATTAGATTGAAAAAAAGAGTTTATCTGTATAAGGAGTGTTTCAAAACTTGAAATTATTTTCATGATTTATAGTATTTAGGATACATTTGGGCTACTATTTCTTTCTCAATGAAAGTTGCATGGAGAATGTTTTTCTAAGAAGGCATGTACATGTAATATTTTGTTGCTGTACAAGACCTGGAAAGTTAATTTCCTCAGAGTCTCAGTGTGTAACATACTACAATACACTTCTGCTTTACTCCCCTTCTCCACCCCCTACTGGCTGATGGTTCGTCTAGTCTTGAGAGAAGAGAGCCATGACATCTTTTAGTTTATTGCCTTCTTTTTTTTTCTCTGTAATAGAATCATAGAATAGTTAGAGTTGGAAAGGGCTGTAAAGATCATCCAGTTCCACCCCTGCCATGGGCAGGGACACCTCCCACTGGATCAGGCTTCTCAAAGCCCCATCCAACCTGGCCTTGAACCCCTCCAGGGATGGGGCAGCCACAACTTCCCTGGGAAACCTGTACCAGGGCCTCTCCACTCTCATTGTGAAGAAATTCCTCCTTCTGCCTAGTCTAAATCTGCCCCTCTCCAGTTTATACCCATTGCCCCTCATCCTACCACTACAAGCCTTTGTAAAAATTCTCCTCCCAGTGCTCCTATGACACTTCCTTTCATCCTTTCTTTGACTTTCCTTACTCCATTCCCATCTAAGGTGTTTAAACACAGACCAGTTGTCACATCCCAAAGATGCTGCTGCTTTAGGCCTATCACCAGGCACGGTGAAAGATAAAACCCAGTACGTCAGTCTTAGTATTATAAGGTATTTTGGTTTTGCTTATCCTGACATTGTAACCTAGGTAATTCAGTAATCTGACTTAGCTTTTGTGCATCCTAACTATGAACATGAACTCAACGTCACCTCTGTGGGTCTGAGGCCCAACTTTTGAGTTCACATTACCTAAACAATATGTGCTAGAAACTGCATCTGGAGCGTGTCCAGAGAAGAGCAGCAAAGCTGGTGAAGGAGATGGAGAACGTGTCTTACGTATTGTTTAGCCTGGAGAAGAGGAGGCTGAGGGGAGACCTTATCACTGCCTACAACTGCCTGAAAGGGCATTGTAGAGATGTGGGTGCTGGTCTCTTCTCCCAAGTGACAGGTGATAGGATAAGAAGGAATGGCCTCAAGCTGCACCAGGGCAGGGTCAGATTGGACATTAGGAAAAAAAAATTCACCAAAAGGGTCATCAGGCACTGGAACAGCTGCCCAGGGAGGTGGTAGAGTCCCCATCCCTGGAGGTGTTTAGAAGATGGGTAGATGAGGTACTTAAGGATACAGTTTAGTGGCAGATAAGTATTCTTGGGCTCAATGATCTCTGAGGTCTTTTTCAACCTGGTAGTTCTATGATTCTATGATAAAGCCTTGGAATTCAAATACCATCAAAGCATGGACTATTAATTGCACTAAATTTCTACATCCATAAAACATTGCCAAGTAGAAGTATCCAGTGAACTTTACCTAATTAGATCTTAATCTCCAAGTTGCCAATTTTCCAGAAGTCTCATGGAGCAAGATACAGCATCTGTCATGCTTTTATTATTGCATATAGTCATAAAGTAGATAATTTGAGGCCATATGATTTCACTATTTTATAATATCCCTGTAGAAATATTTTTTTCTTTTATTTCCATTCTAGCAAGCAAATGATTCAGTAAGTTTTAATAAAGGAATTCCATCATATATTCAAGAGGTTTTTAAATTTGAGGAAATAGTCAAACAGGAGGTCACCTCCACTGCCAGCCATATACTTTCTATTTCTATGACAGAATAATGTTTTATGTTGTGGGTTTCATCATTTTGATTGTTTTCTAAACTCTGAGTGGAAAAATCAGTTGTAAAAAAAGACTTTCTTTGTTCTATGTATGCATGAAGTTAGTAATAACCATACAACTACATACTTTTATAGCTTTATTTATTCACATCCTAGAGTATCTTTTTTGTGGTTTAAAGGCATTCTGCTTATTTTTTTGCAGTTATCATAACATAAATAAAATAGTTTCCATTGTTTCTAAAGAGACAAGTTTAGTCATATACATGCATGCTTTTAGACAACTGAACCATTTCTAAGATTGCCTTTTAGAAAATCAACACACTGTGTCTTCAATTGTTTCTTTGTTCTAACTCACTGAAGTGTGACTCCTTAGAATTATTACGATCTTTTACGATGCCTTTCCATCATCTTCCAACAGTCCTGGATGACTGGGGAGGTTCCGCTGGACTGGAGGCTGATGTCGTGCCCATCTATAAGAAGGGGCGCAGGGAGGATCCGGGGAACTACAGGCCTGTCAGCCTGACCTCGGTACCGGGGAAAGTCATGGAGCGGGTGATCTTGAGTGTGATCATGAAGCACTTGCAAGAGAACCGGGTGATCAGGCCCAGTCAACACGGGTTCATGAAAGGCAGGTCTTGCCAGAGTAATCTGATCACCTTCTATGACCAAGTAACTAAACTCTTGGACAAGGGAAAGGCTGTGGATGTATCTTCCTGGACTTCAGTAAAGCCTTTGATACAGTTTCTCACAGCATTCTGCTTCGGAAACTGTCACCTCTGGCCTGGACGGGCGCACACTCTCCTGGGTGGAAAACGGGCTTGCTGGCCAGGCCCAGGGAGTGGTGGGAAATGGAGTTAAATCCAGCTGGAGGCCAGTGACAAGTGGGGTTCCCCAGGGCTCAGTGCTGGGTCCAGCCCTGTTCAATGTCTTTATCAACGATCTGGATGAAGGCATCGAGTCCTCCCTTAGCAAGTTTGCAGATGACACCAAGCTGGGTGGAAGTGTGGATCTGCTGGAGGGTCGGGAGGCTCCAAAGGGACCTGAACAGGCTGGACTGCTGGGCTGAGTCCAATGGGATGAGGTTTAACAAGGCCAAATGCCGGGTCCTGCACTTGGGGCACAACAACCCTGGGCAGCTACAGACTAGGAGAAGCCTGGCTGGAAAGCTGCCAGGAGGAGAAGGATTTGGGGGTGTTTGTTGACAGCGACTGAACATGAGCCAGCAGTGGCCCAGGTGGCCAAGAAGGCCAGTGGCATCTTGGCTTGGATCAGAAACGGCGTGACTAGCAGGTCCAGGGAGGTTCTTCTCCCTCTGTACTCGGCACTAGTGAGACCGCACCTCGAATCCTGTGTTCAGTTCTGGGCCCCTCACCACAAGAAGGATGTTGAGGCTCTGGAGCGAGTCCAGAGAAGAGCAACGAAGCTGGTGAAGGGGCTGGAGAACAGGCCTGATGAGGAGCGGCTGAGAGAGCTGGGGGTGTTTAGCCTGGAGAAGAGGAGGCTGAGGGGAGACCTCATTGCTCTCTATAACTACCTGAAGGGAGGTTGTGGAGAGGAGAGAGCTGGGCTCTTCTCCCAAGTGACAGGGGACAGGATGAGAGGGAATGGCCTCAAGCTCTGCCAGGGGAGATTTAGGCTTGAGATAAGGAAAAAATTCTTCACGGAGAGGGTGGTTAGGCATTGGAACAGTCTGCCCAGGGAGGTGGTTGACTCACCTTCCCTGGAGGTGTTTAAGGTGAGGGTGGATGAGGTGCTTAGGAGCATGATTTAGGGATTGGTGGGAACGGTTGGACTCGCCGATCCAGTGGGTCTCTTCCAACCTGGTTATTCTGTGATTCTGTGATCTAAACTACTATTAATTCACATCTTGAACTTAAAACTAGAATTCAGGCTTGTTTTAAGACTCTTACTTAAAAGCAATTACAACATGAAGTAGTGACACAAGGCATGAGGTCCTTAAAATTTGAGAACTGAATAGCTTGCAGGAAACTGGCACATAGGAATAATTAGTGGTTTCCTCAAAAATCCAGCACTAAACCTTGTATCTTTCTTTTATGTTCTCCTTCTCAGTTCCCTTGTTATGCTTCTTTGACTACACTTGATACAATTGAAGAAATCAAATCTCTCTAGGATCTAACTCGATGTTCATAATTTATTTTCATACTTGCTGGTTTACACAGTAGTTCAGAAATAGATGTAAACAATAATGCAACCCAAGAGAGTAATTTTAGGTTTAGTGAAAGGTAGATACTGCCCAGTACTACTGATTGTGCATAACCAAGACATCGGATTAGCCTTGTTCTTGAAAACAGTGCTGTGTCTTTGGAACTCTTAATAGTTTCAGCTTCATAATTCTTTGGAGAAAACAGAGCTAGACAATTAGCATGATGTCAGACAACACACCATCCAATTTCTCTCTCCATATTGGTGGTCTAGCACACAATTAGTGCTTTGACTTCAATCTGATTAATGCTGTTCTTAACTCTTTTCTAAATTAATATCAACTGGTCAGCTTTAGGCCTGTTTTCTTAATCTCTTTCAACAGCTGCACCATTTAGTTAATGTGCTAGTATTTCTACGTACAGTCAGGGAACAGATAAAGACGCTAATCACATAGTTATCTTTATTTTCCCTCTGAACTTCGCATCCCTCTAGTGTTCTGTTTGCTAGCCTCCTTTTTTTGCCTTTGGTAATTTCAAAGCAGGTTCCATTATTGTACACAGACTTCTCTCCTTTCTAAAGCTACTAATATTAAAACAGTTTATAGAACTGATAACTTTTACTTGGATTAACAATCATCAAACTAATGAGTAACGTCTGTGTTCAATTTTGTAATATGTTGAATTCTAATATAGATCTGGGCTTATAGATCTAAGATTTGGAATACATTTATTCTTATTCAGGATCTGTTATCACTATATTGAAGTTTCTTTGGGTTATGTACACATCCCCTTTATTTTGATTTCTCTCTGTCTTCCTTGCTAGTTTTTGTAGTTACATTCACTATCGTTCCTTTAAGTGCATTGACCTCTTAGCTTTGGGTTGTCTAGCTTTACCCCCTGCCTTACTCCAGTACTCCTTTGTTAACCGATTATGAATTCAAGCTAAAAATGATCAAATGGAATCTGAAAATGCCTATTACTGATGACTGCAGAAGCATGTGTGATCATCAAGTGGAATTTCTTTAGAAGGTCTCACTTTGAGTCTATAGATTGTTCTCTGAATACCATTTCACAGATGCAGCCTTTCTTTCCATCTCCGTTTTTTTCAAGGCTTTTCTCCTGTTATGAATCAATTGTTGCAACATCCTTCTCTCTGACCTTTGCAAATTCAATATTCCTTTACTCTCATCTAGATTCAGTTCTTGCTTCAAAGTTAATCTCCTACCCTATCACTTTACCCATCCTTTACAGTTCTCCACTGACTCTCAGGTTAAGTATGTCTTTGAGTTCAAACAAAACCAAAAGCACTCCCTGCAGAATCCAGCTTTCATCCCATTCTTCTGGCTTGATTCAGATTGGATTTCTTTCAGGTTGAACTTAGCCGTTCTCCTAACTACTTCAGAGTTAAATTTAAGCCATTTCTCTGCCTGCCTTTAGGCATCATTGGAGCCCAACGCTGATGTGTTCCGCAAGCCAATATTTTAGGTCTTTAGTTCCTACTATCATGAGCCCTAGCACTTATACAGAAGCTTTCCCTGTCAATTTGTAGTTACCATGATGCCTTCGGAATTTACGACATGCTCTTTTCTCTGCTCACCCCATGCCTTCCACATCCTAATGGACAGTGTGCTGGATCTGGTAAAAATGTATTTCTCTGGTCCTTGCAGTTTCTATCCAAACCCTACCCAAAATGTAGCTCAATAAGCCTCAAGTCTGAAAATATGAAGGAGGAGGGGCAGCAGTAATCACAGTAAGGATGAGGCCAGTTGAAACTCATATTAACAGTGAGTGTAAAAGCTGAATAACTGTTGCTGACTGGGTTCTATATTCAAAATCTATTTCTACTCTTAAAGCTCACTTTGACTGTAATGCAATAACTCATATCCACCTCACAATGAACCGTAAGACATTACTTAGAATCATGGAATCATTAGTGGCAGATGGAAATGGTTAGACTTGATGATCCCAGGGGTCTTTTCCAACCTGGTGATTCTATGATTAGGTTGGAAAAGACCTTAGAGATCATCAGCTCCAACCGTACCTGTCTACTACTAAATCATGTCCCCAAGCACCTCATCTACCTCCCTTTTAAACACCTCCAGGGAAGGAGACTCCACCACTGGAGCCTCTGGATGTCATCTAGTCCAGCCCTCATGCTCCAGCTGGGCCACCCACAGCCAGTGGCCATTCCCATGGCCATTTGCTGGACTCTCTCCAGAATGTCCATGTCTCCTTTGTACTGAGGAGCTCAGAAATGGACCCAGCACTCTGGATGTGGCCTCACCAGTGCTGAGGAAAGATAAAAGATCACCTCCCTTGACTTGCTGGCAGTAAATACTTTCCCTGATGCAGCCCTGATGTATCGTACTCTTCGTCTTTCCTGCAGTGGCATGTTGCTGGCTCATGTAAAGCTAATGAATCAAGCTAATGGTGTCTTTCTCTTTCCCATGATCAGTTGTGGCTTGGTCATAGTCTTCCTTTTCGATGTGATGATTTGGATCAAACATCCTTCAGGCAGTTTAATATAATCAATGTATGTATACACTCACAGCATTTACGCTCATAATTGTATCTCAGCAGCTGGTGTTGTCCAGAGCATTTGCTAAGAGTGGCCTTTCACATCTCCTGTAAACGCTTCATTGTTGCTGGCACCAACCATCATTTTTTTACTCAGTGATTTGCATGACCCAGAAATTACCCTGGTTCTTCAGCCTGCTTTGAATTCTTTCCCAAATTCTAAATATTAATCCTTTCCAAACAAAAGCCCAATGTTCCTTAAAAGATAAAGAACTAAGATTTATGTCTGTTCACTGTTAGTTAAAGCTCTCATCCTAAACCTATGAGCAATGCCCAAGGATTTCAGTGCCTCTGAACACTGTACTAGTGATAGCAAACCTTTTTGATACTTGATATATTTGTTTTTAAAAGCATAGATGTTTGTGTTTGCCTAGATCCACTAGTTGTTTTCCATCTTTTGGTCTGTTTGTTGGTTTTCTCTTACTTCTGATGCACAAACAGGGTTCGTCTGGTTGCTTAGTTTTTTTAGGTCTCCACGTAATCAATGAGAATTCTGTTACAGCTTTTCTGTAAGATGACACTTCTTGGTGGAGCTTTTATACCAGCGCTATACAACTTCTGCCATCTCTGATACTGGAGGCTCATCTGACTTTTCACGCTTTGTCTGGCAGTTCCAGTCACTTCTGTTTATTTCTCTACAAAATACAGAGGAAGTAGAAGTTACTATGTTGAATGTGTTGTTTGTTGGGATTGATTTTTAAATCACAGTAACTGTAGACATGCATTCTAAAGGTTGCACAAAAAAATTCAGTGAGAGAGACTATTAAATTTCAAGGAAAAATATACCTACCTAGACAATTCCATTTGCATACGGTAAGTTGTGTCCCAAGAAAAGCAATGTTATAACTTCTCTACTTCAAAAGAAAGGAGACCCACAGACCATTTACCAAATCGTAGAATCATTAGGTTAGAAAAGACCTTAGAGATCATCGACTCTAACCATACCTGTCCACTCCTAAATCATGTCCCAAGCACCTCATCTACCCTCCTTTTAAATCCCTCCAGGGACGAGGACTCCACCACCTCACTGAGCAGCCTCTGCCAGTGCCCGAGAACCCTTTCTGTGAAGAAATTTTTCCTAATGTCCAATCTAAACTTCCCCTGGTGCTCCTTGAGGCCATTCCCTCTCATCCTGTCACTTGGGAGAAAAGACCATCACCCACCTCATTACAGCACATGATATTTATTTCACTTTTATTGCTGTCAATGGTCAGAAGCAACACTTCGCAGTTTTATATATAATTCTTCTGCAAGTTCTTCAGCTTCAGACATTCGAGGGAATATACACATCTATGTCAGCAAAATTAAATTTGGGGCCCCAGAGCTGGACTGTACTACTCTGCCTTCCAACTCAGAATTAGTTCTTGGAAGCATAATAAGCTGAACCTCAAATAAAATACCTATTTTTCTCTAAAAATTAGTCTTAAAATCAGCCTAATATTTTACTAATAGACCTATATTTTATAGGTTCACACTAGAATGTGAAACTAGTGGCTACATCTACTAGTAAATTAAAGAGTGTGAAGGCATGGGCCCAAGAGCTATAACTCAGTTAAATATGTGGGTATGTTGTAAGAAAGTTCCTTGGCGCTGTTCTCACCTAGCACTTGCCCAGATAATTTATCATGTGGTTTAGGAGTTACTCCAGTGCAGAAACCAGTAAGTAGTTTGGATGTGACTCTCCTCTCTGGATGGTGAGTGTTTATTAGCATGTATGTGGCCAGTCTATGCCAGCTGGCCTCAGAGTCAAAGAAAGGCTCTGGCACTCTTCAACTGATTAAGAGAAATTAAGCCAGTATATCTGTTCCATAGCAGCTTTCTAGAGAATGCTTCCATTCTGCAGTAAATGTGCTGTAATTAAAGATAGTTTTATCTCACTCTCATTCATTCTGGGGCTGGTACTGCAGTGCACTCAAGAGGCCATAAATTCACTCTAGTTTTTACCTCATCGAGTCCTTAACCCATAGCGGCAGTTCTTAGCAAAAAGTTCAAATCATTATGTATGTAAAGATGAATAAAAAGGGAAAGATGTTGTGGTCAGAGCAGTTTATCATCAAGCAGTTTATCATCAAGCGCTGAATATGTATGCTGGCTGCTGCTTTAATTGATCATCAGCCCAAATTTCTGTATTGCTCTTTCAACCACTGTGTTTGTAGAATTGCGCTGTGTGTATTCAGGTACCATTAATTAAGGGTTTTCCACCATGTAATTTGTTTTTATTCCAGCGTGCATACTCATAAACCTCAATGATTTCGGTATCCCATGCTGTATGTAGCACTGTAGCACCATCTTGTGTGAGCTGCAAATGTGGCTTCAATATACGCAATCTTCATGTTGATTGTAACAGTTTTATATAAAACTCCTTGATGTCAAGCTGGAATCGGGAAACAAGAACTTGAAATAGATCCCGCTTGCTATATATGTGGAAGATTTCATAGCAGTGCATTCATCTAAGATACCTGATGTTGGAATGATCCATATAAATCTGAGGCATCGGATGTTGCGTTCTGGTGGCAATAAATATTCACTTTATTTGGTTCATGCTACAAAAGCACAGAATTAAAGCACAAAGATTAGAATCTGTGAGAAATAAAATGCAACTATAGTATGGGGAAAGGCTTCTAGAGAAAATGAAGTAAAATCATAGAATCATAGAATCACTAGGTTGGAAGAGACCCACTGGATCGTCGAGTCCAACCATTCCCACCAGTCTCTAAACCATGCCCCTAAGTACCTCATCTACCCTCACCTTAAACACCTCCAGGGAAGGCGAGTCAACCACAGAATCACAGAATCACAGAATGACCAGGTTGGAAGAGACCCACTGGATCGGCAAGTCCAACCATTCCCACCAATCCCTAAAACACGCTCCTAAGCACCTCATCTACCCTAACCTTAAACACCTCCAGGGACGGTGACTCAACCACCTCCCTTGGCAGACCGTTCCAATGCCTAACCACCCTCTCTGTGAAGAATTTCTTCCTAATCTCAAGCCTAAATCTCCCCTGGCGGAGCTTGAGGCCATTCCCTCTCGTCCTGTCCCCTGTCACTTGGGAGAAGAGCCCAGCTCCCTCCTCTCCACAACCTCCCCTCAGGTAGTTGTAGAGAGCAATGAGGTCTCCCCTCAGCCTCCTCTTCTCCAGGCTAAACACCCCCAGCTCTCTCAGCCGCTCCTCATCAGGCCTGTTCTCCAGCCCCTTCACCAGCTTCGTTGCTCTTCTCTGGACTCGCTCCAGAGCCTCAACATCCTTCTTGTGGTGAGGGGCCCAGAACTGAACACAGGATTCGAGGAGCGGTCTCACCAGTGCCGAGTACAGAGGGAGAAGAACCTCCCTGGACCTGCTGGTCACGCCGTTCCTGATCCAAGCCAAGATGCCACTGGCCTTCTTGGCCACCTGGGCCACTGCTGGCTCATGTTCAGTCGGTTGTCAACCAGCACCCCCAGGTCCTTCTCCTCCTGGCAGCTTTCCAGCCAGGTTTCTCCTAGTCTGTAGCTGCTCAGGGTTGTTGTGCCCCAAGTGCAGGACCCGGCATTTGGCCTTGTTAAACCTCATGCCGTTGGTCTCAGCCCAGCAGTCCAGCCTGTTCAGATCCCTTTGGAGCCTCCCGACCCTCCAGCAGATCCACACTTCCACCCTGCTTGGTGTCATCTGCCAACTTGCTAAGGGAGCACTCGATGCCTTCATCCAGGTCGTTGATAAAGACATTGAACAGGGCTGGACCCAGCACTGAGCCCTGGGGAACCCCACTTGTCACTGGCCTCCAGCTGGATTTAACTCCATTTCCCATCACCCTCTGGGCCCGGTCATTCAACCAGTTTTTCACCCAGGAGAGTGTGCGCCCGTCCAGGCCAGAGGTGACAGTTTCCGAAGCAGAATGCTGTGAGAAACTGTGTCAAAGGCTTTACTGTTGCCCTTCTCTGGACTCGCTCCAGAGCCTCAACATCCTTCTTGTGGTGAGGGGCCCAGAACTGAACACAGGATTCGAGGTGCAGTCTCACCAGTGCCGAGTACAGAGAGAGAAGAACCTCCCTGGACCTGCTGGTAGGAATTGTTATAAAATAGCTCACAAGAATAGAGCTGAAAATGCTTTTAAATGATAGTAAATATGGCAAGGACACAAACCCCGACTTTCATAATCAGCTATGGTGCTTTGAGGTTTCTACATGTTTGGAAAGATACACACACACAAGGCTAAAAAGTGGGAAGGGCAATGCATAAAACAATCTTGTTCATACAACAGAGCAAATAATAACTGGAGGCATGATTGTGGTGCTTTGAATGTGCTCCTGCACTTCAATATTTCACACAATCGTCTTCTGTTCCACCTTTTCACGCTTTAACTTTTATCTAGTTTCCCTTTGCTTTTCTCCTGACTTTTCCTGAGCCAGTTTCAGTATCCTAAGAGTTTCTGAAAGAGGAATTAGAGTCTTAAAGCAAGTCAAACCATGGAGGATGTAACTGTTATTTGCTACAAGTCCAGCATATTCCAAGTTCTGTGCCTAACCCTATAGCTCAGGAACCAAAAGTGGGAGGGGAGAGACAAAGAGATGGTTGTAGAACATGTTCTAACCTGTCACAGTGAGACAAGGCTCAGCTCGATTGCTTCACTCGGTACGAGCAGCTGCTTGTTCAAATAGAGCTGTTTCCTTACCCTCGGTTGGAAAATGGTGGTGTGCAAGAGTGAACAGCGAGATAACAGCAAGTTCCTTATGAAACTGAAAAAAATCCACTACAGAAGCCTTTCAGTTATTGACTAAGGCTCGTGGTGAAGATCAAGTCATTGCTCAAAGGATCCCATTTTTTGTAATAGAAAGTGTGAAAGCAAAACCAGCGGACATCTCGAATAGCCTTTCACTAAATGATCTGTGGAATTGCTATGAACGCTGGCAGCAGCATGTGCAGTTGTGTGTCAACTCAGAAAAGAACTATTTTGAAAGTGATTGTAGTTGATTTTCCTAATTTGTCAAATAAAGAGTCACAGGCGTGATCTACTTATTTTTTTGTGTGTGTATTGGATGCCGTAAAGTGATGGTGACAGTTCTTCTAATGAATGTAATGAAAAGAAGCTGTCATTATCACCACTAGCACTTTCAGTCTCTTCTTTTGTTCTGTCAATTATCTAGTTTTTCCAAGAATATTAACATAGTTTGTGCAGTTATATAGTAACTCTAATTCTTCTTGAGTGGTTATCCACTTGGACATTTTGGGAATGGAAACACATATAGTCAAGAAGTCAAAGTACAGGAATTTGTAGCCTTTGTAGTAATTTATAAAATGCACTTTTACCCGTGTGTGCCGCCTGAATATTTAACAGGGGTAAACCAGACACTTGTCTCCATTTTTACATGCAACTGAGTCATAACTGTTTTCATGCCTTAGCACGTAAGGAGTCATGAGCCACTGTATTTTCTTTAGAAAACTAGGGGCAAAAAGTCAAAGTGTCTTTTACTTTTGTGCGTTTTGCTATGCACAGCACTTTCCTTGGGAACACATCGTAACATCCTGACTGCGCCAGGTGCTTGAGTTCTTGGAGGAAGATAATGTAATTGGTGAATATTTGGTCTGTAAGGGTTTCGTCTGTGAAAGTAAAAAAGTTAATTAGAAAAGCAGTATTGCTGCCTTTTTTGGGTAGGAGTAACTGGTGGAGATAAGGACCCTATGAACATGGGCATTCTCATCTGGGTTTGGTTTTATGTGAGAAGAAATAATGGTCTGTGACTTTAGATCATGAATACGGATATCAGGAGAAAGAGACTGTGTGATGAAAGAAGACAGTATTTGGATTCTCTGTGATCAACACTCTCCCAGCACATGGCCAGATAATTGTGTAATTATATTTGATGATTGCTGCAAATGCAGATCATGAAGGGAAAGAACTGGCCCATGGAATGAACATATACATTGACAGATGCTGGGAAATAAATATCTATGCTATTTATGTGCACATTTGTAGTCCATTATTCTTCTCTGTCTGTCCTGGTTTGGCTACAGTTTGTATTTTGGAGGCTTGGTAGAAAAGGGTTTTTCCTCGTTCTTTTGAAGCGATAAAAGTAACTAGAAGGAAAGTTCAGTGAGTAGCGGTTATTGACAACAGACTGCTGAAAAAAAGTTGTATCAGTGCTTCTCTCCATCCTTTCCAGCTCTATATTTGAAATGTGTAGACTAAGAAGTGCTTGGGTTTCCCCTTTTGCAAGAGTTTTGGCAGCAAGCAGGTGCAGCCAATACTAAAAGCCTTTCGTCTTGCATGCTTGAACATTTGTGTAGCCGTCGTGTCCGTCTGAGCATTGCATCCTGAAATCTCTCCACCTGACTGTGTAAACGTCTTCATTGTTTCCTCTTAACTAGTCTTCCATCACACCTTCCATTCTTCACTTCTAGATGCATTCATGTGAGAGATTTCACTGTTTTCTAAATCATCATTAAACAAATGCAAGTAGCTCATATAGTTCAGTTAAAGAGAGTAAAAAATTATTTGACTGTATGAGGCATAGAGAAAAAATTGCCCATCTTTATTTTGTATGGAGTACTTCTTTGTTAAATAACCTGTGCTGATAGGCTAGAATCCAAATTTCACTTACCTAAAAATGTAGTGGAAATCAGAGAATCGTAGAATAGTTTGAGTTGGAAGGGACCTTAAAACCCATCCAGATCCAACTCCCCTGCCGTGGGAAGCGGCACCTCCCGCTGGATCAGGCTGCCCTGAAATGGAGAGGGGGTTTCATCAGCAGTTTATATACTTGAAGAAATTATTTTGGTGCCTTTGTCACTGTTTTCTACTGTCTTTTAAGAATATTGTA
The DNA here is from genome assembly GCA_033459285.1 of Clamator glandarius. Lineage (NCBI taxonomy): Eukaryota > Metazoa > Chordata > Aves > Cuculiformes > Cuculidae > Clamator > Clamator glandarius. The sequence continues at coordinate 159,468 of JAUNZM010000627.1, forward strand.
TTGCTGGACTTACTGTATGTGCAGTTTAGTAATCTCCTTTTTATTTAATTTCTTTCCCTTCAGGTAACTCTCGGAGTAATCCAGTGGAAGTGACAGCACTTTATTCATTTGAAGGACAACAGCCAGGTGACTTGACTTTCAAAGCTGGAGACAAAATCACAGTCACAACCAAAACAGATTCCCAGTTTGACTGGTGGGAAGGAAAAATAGGAGGACAAACTGGCATCTTTCCAGCCAATTATGTTGCCATGACCAGCACCTGAAATTGTATAGAACAAAATGTTGAAGTAGTAATATATTTACACTAAGAAATATATTTTAACTTTTCAGATGTTATTAAAATGAGATTCTTGATCAACACTATTCTAAACAAAAGTTAAATGTGTTAAATAACCTAAACTTTTCTCTAAGCTTATTTCTTAAATAAACATTAGATGATAGTCAATTTATGATGATGTTCTATTTTTGAGCAAGTTGTCATGTAAAAAGTGCTGCATTTTGTGTCTAGTTTCAATCCTCTGTTGCTATATGGATTTATTTTTTACATGAGGGAAAAACTATAATCGATTTAAACCTAGACATGGTGGAAAAAAATACTGCTTTCTATTAAATTCTAATTTACAGTCTCTTTCTATAATAAAAGCTCTCAAATTTGCTTCAAACCATCTCTGAGTTGTAGTTCTTTACTTCTACTAAGCACAGGTGGGTTTTTTTGCAGATGTGACAGAAGAAATTACGTTTATACTTGGTTTTAAGAATCAATGTAGACATTGCAGTTTTTCTTAGTAACTACTTCAGGTCTGGTACCCAGTGTCTGTTAGGCATACAAAGACTTTTTTTTTTTAAACAAGTCCATAACAATTTAGCAGTTCGACTTCTCTGATATCTTTGAAGAATTTAAGCACTTCAGAAAGTTTGTTTAATAAAATGCATGAATGGTTCTTCCTGGGAGGTATGTATATTTATGATGTCCCTTGATTCCCATAGGATCTTGTTGCACAGATGGAAAGCAAGATAGAGAAATCTCTGCCTTGTTCACAAGTGAGCTCGCAAAACTTCTGATTCTTCACATTTAAGATTTTCTTAATGTTTAATCTTTAAGGAAAGAGCTACAGAGAGTAAATTACAGAGTAGAGTAAATTATACACAGTCTGACAGGAAAGCTATTTCTGTAGGATATATGGAGGAGTGATGTGTAACACTACCATTCTCAAATTTCAACTTAATTTTGAGTAGTTTTTGTAAATCAGATTTCATTTTAAGGATGCAGGTATTGACTTGAAAGTTGATGTGACAAATCTGAGCAGAGGTGAGAATGAGACTTGGAGCTTTTGAAAACCAGTTTAGTTTCATTCTCATTGCTGGATGTGCTGAATTTGCCAAGATAATAATTATGCTTCTTGAGTCTCAGCTTTTCCCCACTTGAAAATGTATTTTGTTAAGTCCTTGTTTCTTTTAACAGTGCCGTGAGCATCAGGTGGAAAATTAGTAGGGTGTGATCTTTGCAGCAACCAAGTTGCAGTGGATCTGCTGTTATGATCCACTAATATATCAGGTGCTGTTTAGCTTTAGAAGTTACCCCATCTGAATGCCATGATTAAGCTCAGTATAGAGGAAGACTTGTCATTATTCAAAAATCATTCTCTTCCACATGTGGGCAAAAATTTCTGGTTTTCTTTCAGGCTGAGCCACATAGTTTTTGATAAGCAAATTCAAAATGAGGCAGAAGAAATTTAGTCAAATGTGTTTGCTACTTTTCGATGAAAATCCATCATATTCTTTGCCTCATAGACAAGACAGATGTACATGTTCACGGCCAGGTTGGATGGGCCTTGGGCAGCCTGATCTGGTGGGAGGTGTCCCTGCCCATTGCAGGGGGGGCTGGAAATAGATGATCTTTAAGGTTCCTTCCAACTCAAACCATTCTATGATTCTTTGATTCTGTGTGATCTGTCTTCAGACAGATACCACCACCAAATGGATCCATATTGCTTGCAGGTATTTTTCTACACGGTATTTTCCAACCAGTTGGAAAGACTTACCCTTAAGCAGCTGCAGAAGAGGTGTTAATATATGTCTTTAGAAGGACTGTGGTAGCATCTGCCACTTTGAAATGCGAAAGCAAATTCTGTGTTTATCCATCTTTCACAGAGTGCATCTATTGCTTGTTAATCAAGAAAACACATCCAACATCAAGACTCAGTGAACAGGACTAATAATAATATCATAGACCCAGAGTGAGATAGGCCATGCGCTCACAGAATCACTCCTGCATGTGTTTTATCCCGTTGCTGCCCTTGAGTGAAGCAGTACAAGCTGAAGCATCCACCAGCAGAATTGTGCTGTAGTACTTCATGAGTCATTTCCAGAATGCTGGCAGCATTTTCAGCCAGCGTACTTGCCTTTGTGTAGGGTTGTTAAAGCTTCTTAACTCATCTCAAGTGTCTTCTTCCATGAAACTGTCAGGATTTATGAACTCGCACAGTAAAATCTTTTTATCGTTTATGTAAATTCGGTTTCTTGGATTGCCTTAGCTGAGTTCAGGGGGAAATGAGGATTGTCTAATCTAAGTGTTCGTGATTGTCGGTAGACTCTGTAAGGTAGCGCTGATTAATTGCTAAATCCAGGCTGCATTTTGAGAGGAAAATATTAAATGGGAAGTATATCTCGTACCTGGAATATTTCTTTCTTCATCTAAAGATAACACAGGAAAGAGAAGATTCAGTGGATCAGCCTAATGTGAGAAAAGACATCGATTGTCAAAACCGAATCTTCTTGAAGCACAACAGAACTCTGCTGCCTGATTTTACATGCCTTTCAGTCAGGCTGGGTCAACAAACATCAGTGAGCTTAAACTAATTCCAGAAGCGTTTTTACAGTAAAAACACTTCACAGTAAAAGCTAAGCTGCACAATGTGATAAACGAAGAGATCCGTAGGGAGCAGGTGGTAATATGTCAGGCGCCCTGCAGTAGGTCTAGGAATAAAAACCTAGAGGTATAGAGAGTCACCCAAAACACACTTCTGGTAAGACAAGTTTTCCATGAAAGAAAGTCCATGTATATGTTCCTTTGCCTCACCCAAATCCAGAAGAAAAATATGATATTGAAGTGGATGAGGCCTCTAGAGCAAAGTATTAAATGTGTTTGTTAACCAGTTATGAGGTGCCCATCATCCAAGTTTTAGTGGCGTTTGGGAGGATAGATGTCTGTAGGACCAAATCATTAGGTATCCTCACTAGAAGAGAAAAAAGTAGTTACAGAGCCGTGGGGTTCCCTGAATGAATGTCTTCCTCAGGGATGCTCCATTCTATTAGTCTTAATAAATAGGGAGAAGGGTGGCAGGTGGCAATTCCTCAGCATTAGGTACTGGCATCTCCTTGAAAAATGATTGAGTTTCTCCTTTAAAAGCTGAGCAGATTTCGACAGTAGCTTTAACCATACTTGATCCGATTTTGAAACCAGATTTTTTTACAAATTGTGTCAAACTTTACGGTCTTAAATTCATATTGAATACATTTCTACCAGCTCTATACATGGCTTTAACCTATAGGATCATAAGGAAGGCAAAAATAGTTATGTACATAGACAGAATCACAGAATCACAGAATAACCAGGTTGGAAGAGACCCACTGGATCGTCAAGTCCAACCATTGCCACCAATCCCTAAATCATGCTCCTAAGCACCTCATCTACCCTAACCTTAAACACCTCCAGGGACGGTGACTCAACCACCTCCCTTGGCAGACCGTTCCAATGCATAACCACCCTCTCCGTGAAGAACTTTTTCCTAATCTCAAGCCTAAATCTCCCCTGGTGGAGCTTGAGGCCATTCCCTCTCGTCCTGTCCCCTGTCACTTGGGAGAAGAGGCCAGCACCCTCCTCTCCACAACCTCCCTTCAGGTAGTTGTGGAGAGTAATAAGGTCTCCCCTCAGCCTCCTAGACTTTGCAGTAGATGTTGAAAAGAATTGTCTGAGCTAAAGGGAACTGAACTGAAGCTGTTTATGTTAATTATTTATTGTGGGTACTTAGATGCACGGAGGTTTTGAAATTTCGACCTTTTTTTTGTGTTTGGCACAGAATTCTACCTATAAGCATCTATTTTTTAAAAAATCACTTGGCCAGATCATTTTGAAATCAAATTAGCATGTATTGAGAATCTAAATTTATCCAGCGCTTTGGTCTAAGAGTTCATGGGAAACAGTTTGTGAGTTTTTAATTGGTTCTTGCCCTTAATTGAGTTAGAAATACTGCAAAGAAGACCTTTGGGCTTTTCCCACGCCATAACTAATGTAATAAAAATAAACAGAAAGTAATAGCAAGCTTCATTCTTTAGAAAAGGCTTTAGTTGATTTCATCTAGAATTAAGTGTAAATAGCTCCTTAAATTTCAGGAGTGTATGAACTAATGCATGATAACCCAAATGCTAGATTGATATTCATATGTTCTGTATCTGAGATCCATACAGTCATTCTTTACCTATATGCTTTTTTTTTTACGGTAGAAGTGAAAATTCTGGTGACTGTAGAGGAACTTTGCCCTCTGTATCACTGAAGTGAGTCTTTGCATTTGCCTTTATAAAGCTCACAGTCAGTACCAGCTTTGGAGTTCTCTTCAATGATTTTTGAACCTTTCACCTGGCAAAGGCAAAAGAAGGGAGAGGGGTTGGAACTGGATGGGCTTTGAGGTCCCTTCCAACCCAAACCATTCTATGATGATCTGGTGGGTCTCTTCCAACCTGGTGATGCATAGAATCATAGAATAACCAGGTTGGAAGAGACCCACCGGATCATCGAGTCCAACCACTCCTATCAAACACTAAACCATGTCCCTTAACACCTCGTCCACCCGTCCCTTAAACCCCTCCAGGGAAGGTGAATCAACCCTCTCCCTGGGCAGCCTCTGCCAGTGCCCAATGACCCTTTCTGTGAAAAACTCCTAGTGTCCAGCCTAAATCTCCCCTGGTGGAGCTTGAGGCCATTCCCTCTCGTCCTGTCCCCTGTCACTTGGGAGAAGAGCCCAGCTCCCTCCTCTCCACAACCTCCCTTCAGGTAGTTGTAGAGAGCAATGAGGTCTCCCCTCAGCCTCCTCTTCTCCAGGCTAAACACCCCCAGCTCTCTCAGCCGCTCCTCATCAGGCCTGTTCTCCAGCCCCTTCACCAGCTTCGTTGCTCTTCTCTGGACTCGCTCCAGAGCCTCAACATCCTTCTTGTGGTGAGGGGCCCAGAACTGAACACAGGATTCGCGATTCTATGATTTCTATGATTCTATGATGCTACGACTATATGTAATTTTATTGTTTTAAGAATTTTTGAAGAAAAGCTCTGCCCCTCCTTTCTTCTTCTTTTCCACCTCTGTGCTATTCTCCAGTCCTGTACAATTCCGTGTTGTCCATGACCTTTTAATAGTTGACTTGCTGAAAGCTCAAGAACTGTGTTTGGCAGAGTCCAGGGTAATTAAACCCAGCCTTCCCGTGGTCTCCTGGTGGTTCTGTGATTCTGTGATATGAGTGATGCTAACCAATATACCACATAGTTGGTGGGTAGAAGGGGAGAAGAGACTGAGTAACTGGCTTTGGCAGCCTAAATTCTCACGTCACTGCTGTAAATGAAAGCTGTTGTTCTGTCACTTCATATATAGGTTTTACAACAAACTTTATTAGAATTCTAAGTTTAAGAATGTCCTATTCTTACCACCTTTTCAGTACCTTTTATGCTTTTCTCCCAGTTTAATTTTATTTTCCAAATGCAAATGCTACTCAAATGCATTTCTCCAAGGATTTTAAATCATTTTAGATGCTAATTTTCATGCAATTAAATGTGAGTTATACCTCACAATAAATTTAGATAATGCTGTTGAGGGAAATAAATAAAGCACCTGTATGCAAAAGTATTGTCGCAGATTGACAGTCCCAGCTGCTTGCGAGACATTTTTGATTCCTGAAGTAGAAAGTCACTTAAACAGGTGACATTCTGAAAGATTTTATCAACTGCAGAAATCTGGGCCAAAATGAACGTTCTTTTTAAGCAGAGGTGATGTGTTATTAAAATAAGGGGTTTAATTTGAGTCAATCATTCTGTGGTGGTCACTTTTTGTGGAAACTAGATCTGCCCATTCCCTTTTCAGACCTGCCTCAGGCCATTACTTGCTCTCAGCCTGGTATTCCCTTTAGTGTGTCTTTTATTTTAATGTTGCCAATTTCCTTCTGTCATATTTGATGTCAAACTTAAGGCTGCAGTTAAGCCAGAAATCCAAAACATCAGTCTCTTATTCTAATTGGTTTCTTGTCAGCCATCAGATTCTTACAAATGGGAACCGGGGCAAGCTGCTCTAAGATTTCACAGCCAGAGATTGTATTTGATGTGTTTTGCATCACTTCTTTTGCATCTCTGATTTCATGCTTTTCAGACCAACCTCTTGTTTCCTTCTGGCAGTGCTGAAAATACTCGCGCTTGTTCCAGCTGATTTCACATCAGTGGGATTCTTTTGGTAGCTCCGAGGCAGACTTTAAATGTTAAATGGTGCTATATTTACTTAAAACCTACGTTACTTTTCTGACTTTACTACGAGCCAGACTGCTGCTCAAATTACAGTGTAAGACAGAGATTATTGATGCATTTATGCCCTTCTGAAAACAATCTGAACAGTATTTTCTCCATGGCCATCACATGGTCAAGCAATAGAGGCTTTTAATGAAGTTTTTCAGTAGCTCACAGACCTAGCAGAAAGGATACTGACTTCACATCAGTCCATGCTATTTATTTTTATCCTGTATTACCATCTATGTGTTTTTCTGGTCAGTTATTTGTGCCGTTTAAAAAGCCATCCTATACATCTCACGTGTATTTATGGTTGGACTCAATGATCTGATGGGCCTCTTCCAACCTGGTTATTCTATGATTCTGTGTTCGAAGCCAATAACAACTGAAGCTCTGAAGAAGCCTTGAACTTCTTTGCAGATTCTTGTGCAGGTATCTTTCCCTGTAGATCCCTTGGGGTCTGGTCACAGACACAGCAGCCAAAGGAAACAGATTTTCTTTTTCTGAAGATTCCTAATCACAATTGGTCTTGGAATAGCATAAAAAAAATAATTTGCTGCATAATAAGTAAAATCCTCATTTTGCCATCTCAAGATTTGGAACATTACCTTAGCTTAAGTTAAGAATATTTCTTGATATGAAGAATATTCTTTTTGTAGCAAGGCTTTTTCTTCTGATAATGCAGCAATGAGTTCTACTCTATCGAAGAGAGCGTCTTCACAGACATTCTCTTCGATAGAGTAGAACTCATTGCTGCATTGCTGGTAAATGTTAAAAAAACAAAACAAAACAAAACTAAACTAAAATTAGAGGGGGAAGATATTCAGCACCAGCCAACATGTTATCCAAAGAGCTTTTTTATTCTTGAAAATACACTAGATTTGCACCATCTGCTTTTCGGTACCTGTTCAGGTAGCTTTACTAGTCATAGAATCATAGAATCATAGAATCATAGAATCATAGAATCATAGAATCATAGAATCATAGAATAGTTTGAGTTGGAAGAGACCTTAAAGCCCATCCAATTCCACCCCCCAGCCATGGGCAGGGACACCTCCCACTGGATCAGGTGCCCCAGGTCCATCCAACCTGGCCTTGAACCCCTCCAGGGATGGGGCAGCCACAGCTTCCCTGGGCAACCTGTTCCAGGGCCTCATCACTCTCACGGTGAAGAAATTCTTCCTTATGTCTAGCCTAAATCTGCCCCTCTCCGGTTTATACCCATTGCCCCAGTCCTATCACTAAAAGCCTTTGTAAACAGTCCCTCTCCACAGCTTTCTTTTGGGCCCCCTTCTTGTGATACTTCATGTCCTCCCATGTTAGTTGTCTTTTCTTTTTTCAGTTGAGAGAGGTAGGTTGTATGAAATGCCTTCTGGAGTGGTTTCTGGAGTCTGTAGTGGAGACGATTAATTTGTTCCTTGAAACTCTCCTGGTGATGGCGTTGTGTTGGCAACCCTTCAGGATGATCTCTCTATATAAATAGTTCGTTCTTGCATTTCAGAAATAAGTATGATTTTTTTTCTCCCTAACAGACAAAATTAAGCAAGGAGACACAATTTCAATCCTATAACAACACTTTCCAAACTGGACCATGAACTGAGACAATGGATCACTGTGCCTGAGTGAAGAATGCAAAATCTAAGAAAGGGCAAGTTACAATAAACAGCAATATAAGTCCATAACTACCTTGTTAATAGGAATTAATGCAGGATATTCATCTTAGTTGCTCGTTTTGACAGACTCAAGCTAAGTGCTATTTCATCATTGCCTTTTTTGGTACTAAGACAAATGCTGGATAAAAATATGTATCTAGCTCACTTTGTATAGAATCATAGAATAGTTTGGGTTGGAAGGGACCTTAAAGATCATCCAGACAATTGGTTTAGATTAATGTAACACCCTTCAGGCTATTCTTCTTTCGATCAGTTTAGAAATATTCTTGGCAAAACGAAGAGATGGAAAATAGTGAGCTGGACAGAGAACTTCCTGAACCAGAGAAAATACAGACCTCATGAAGAGTTATTTCTTGAAACTTGTGAAATCTTATGTTGCTAAATGAACAATTTTAATCTAGGACTTTGTATTTAACAATACTAATTGCCTAGGGAGCTCAGGCAGCCTCCTCTTCCTCCTGAGAGTGGTATCAGAATAAAAATTCTGTTATTCACTTACATATAAAAAATGCCTGTTTTCTTAAACATGAAGAGTTTTCTGCTAACAACCGGGCTCCGAAATCCAATTCAATAAAATGTTTAACATGAAACTCAGCAGTTTCACCTTAACAGACGCTGACCAACAGTATGAAACATCAGACTTTATTGATTACAGTTCCAATGAGATGTCCTGACTTTAATACAGCAGACGAGCAACACGTGCAGGCAAGCCAGATGCAAAACTGAAACATTATCTAAACAGAGTTGATTTCAAATCTTTCAAATATAAATAACCCACCAGGTGGTCCTTAAGACTGTCAGCAGTCATTATTTTTTTGTAGTGTAAACAGGGCTGTCAGCTGGGATTTCTATCACAAAGATAAAAAGTCATTCTTCTCTAGCAAAGCCGGAGCTGTTGGTTTTATAGAAAGTAGTGAACTTCCATGATTGATGGCGAGTTCCTTTCTGGATTTTAATGGAGGTATTTTATAAGCTGCTGTAAAAACCAGAGTAGGTGTATGAACAATGGAGACTAAAAGATAAGTAAAGGTTAATGGAATTAGCAGAGTAATAACCCTTAAAATTCTAACATGTCTAAATAAATCCCTAATTTCCTTAGGTTTGCTGTGATTGTTTTTCAAACTTTGCTAAAACCAAGAAAATAGGTAGCAAAAAAAGCAAACATATAACCTTGGATGAAAAAAAATCACTACATTTGAGGCTTCTGCTTAAATTAAAAACTGAACATAATCAGTTTAAGTGATCTGAAGCATTAGTTGATCATAGGGGTTTATACAATGGCTTTAAGATTTAAATCCTCTAATCTGATTCAGATATTACAGAAAAATATTATTACACTGCTTGCCTGTTTGATGGCAGCTGAGCAATTTAAACATCTTTACAAATCTGGGCTGGTGCCTCTAAGCACAAAATGAATTATGCAGAACTATCTTCTGCATCAACAGTCACATCTTGATTTTATCGCCGCTGAAATCTGCAGTATTGCCACTTGCTTTAGTGGAAACATGATTCTGGGCAGTGGAACACATCAAAGTTTATTTCAAAGATTGTGTAAGACTTTCCCAAACGATTTCCTGGAAGAAAATAAAATTATCAGGTTACTCTCCAGACCTTTTTCATATTTCCTCCAGGAAATGGGTCATAGGGATCTCTGCCTCCTTTCTGTAATTGTCCCGTGCACTACTCAAAAACCAAAGAATTTCATAATTTACTTACCCACAAATATATCTTCTCCCATGCAGATAATTTCTTTGTGCCTGAGGAACTGAATATGCATTCTACCTGCCATCATAGAGTCATCTATAAGCTTTGAGCAGCCTGATTTAGTGAGAGGTGTCCCTGCCCATGGCTGGGGGATTTGAACTGGATGATCTTTAGGGTCCCTTCCAACCCAAACTATTCTATGATTCTATTTAATTCATAAGCTGTCTACAGTTGTCATTATCTTTTCCTCACTACAAAACTTCAGTTTGACTATGTACAACACTGTGGCCATCCCACTACTTTCTGCTGCTAAAGGGAATTTGATGGCCAACTCCTAATAAGATAAACCTAAAATCATATGGGAATATTGCATATTTTTGTTTTCTGTCAGAATTAACTTTGATCCAAATAGCAATATAGTTTCAACAGGTCTTCATTCAGCAGACGAGGTCAGCAGATACTCTGAATAAAATGAAGATGTAAAGTTCTTCATCCCATATTTGCTTCATGAGGCACAAAAGAACTCCTTTACTGAAACAAGATGAAACTTGCCCAAGTACTACTCAAACAACGGCCAAACAAATAAAAAGATCGTGAAGAATCTATTGAAGGACTTATTACTGAAAGAAGAAAACCTTAAATGACGTATTGTTCACACAAGGATAGCAATGGTATCTATGCTTTGTGAAACAAGTGAATGGGCATGACTGTAATTCCTAGTAATTTCCAATATTTATGTAGAAAAGGTGAATATGTTCATTGATGTTTATTCAAATATACTTTTTCTAGCTCATGCACTTCAGTTTCTTCAAGTTAAAGGCTACACACTTACAAAGGCAGCACGCTACAAGCACTTACTAACCATCCACAGATACTTTTTTTCCTTATTTTACGTTTTACCTGAACTCCACCACAGATGTTCAGCTACCAGCATTCCATGTGCAGACCCACCTAACCGAAATGATGAGAGCAAAGGAATACCCTTCCACAAATACTGAGAAGTGTATGGAGGTCAATGTCCCAGATTTGGAGTCCTGAAAGGAGCAGCTATTCTTCTTAGTATGTGGTTCTTCACTGATTCTTTGAATCTTCACTGAATCTTTCAACAGAATGGAATTTTCTACAGAATAGTCTCTTTCACAAGAATTACCCGTTTTTTTAAATCTTTAAACCAGAAAGTATTTAGATTTATTTTTTTTTCTCTAAATGTTGGAAGATAAAAAACAGGGAAAATAAAATTTTCTTTGAGTGTGTTTCAGGTGATCCAGCCCCCTGACACCTTTCTTGTACAGTCTCCAGCAATTTTCTCATCCTACAGTGTTCCATATATGTTGTTCTTAGATTTGTGAAATGAAAATTGACTGAAATCTGAGAAAACTGATCCAGTGGGAGGTGTCCCTGCCCATAGCAAGGGAGTTGGAACTGGATGTTCTTTGAGGACCCTTCCAACTCAAACCAATCTATGATTCTATGGAATTCCTGCAGTAGAACGTGTGCATCAGAAACAGAGAAAGCTGTAAATGTGCTTTTTATAATTATAGTCCTTTCTTTTCTCTTCACTTGGCATCATTTTTCTAGCATCATTGGTATAACAGTAATAACTAGAGAAAAAAGCACAAACCTTCACCTAAACACTGAAATCAGCTGAAACTGTGGTTGCAGAGAAAAAAGATTCTTTCAAGTCCTGTTCTTCAATACCTTTTTTGTAAATGATCACTGACATTTTAAAATAAATGCCAAAAGGTTTTACTACATAAGTAGGTAATAAAGGGAGGGACTGGCTGAGCTAAGAGTAGGAGATTGTTTAACCTAGAGATACGAAGGCTGAGTGGAGACCTTATTGCTCTCTACAACTACCTAAAAGGAGGTTGTAGAGAGGTGGGTTTTGGTCTCTTCTCCCAAATGACACGTGATAGAATGAGAGGGAATGGCCACAAGCTGCATCAGGGGAGATTTATATTGGATATTAGGAAAAATTTCTTCACTGAAAGGGTTCTTGGGCACTGGCAGAGGCTGCCCAGGGAGGTGGTGGAGATCCCATCCCTAGGGGGGTGGAAAAGGCAGGTAGATTAGGTGCTTAGAGGTGTGATTTAGTAGCGGACCTATACATTTGGAGTTGATGATCTGAAAGGTCTTTTCCAACTTAATGATTCTATGATTCTGTGTAGCAGTTCTTCAGTGTGTGTGTATATACATATATGGAGTCTCTGGCGAAGAGCTAATTCTGGACTGAACCTCTTCAGTTGGGTTATATTGCATCTTGCTCTTTCCACCGTTATTATATTATGAACTGATGTTTACTTTCATAACAGTGCGCTTACTACATCTGAGTAAGAGCCTGCTTTGAAGGTCATCTAAGACCTGCTTTGAAGTTCAGGATTATATTGTGCTGGGAATATTACTTAGAAATTGGCTACAATACAGCAATGGAGGGAATTTTAAGGCTGAGTGGTGCAAAAGCCATAGATACTCATAGAATCATAGAATGGTTTAGATAGGAGGGGACCTTAAAGATCATCCAATTCCAACGCCCCTGCCATGGGCAAGGACATCTCCCACTAGACCAGGTTGCACTAAAGCCCTGCTCCCATAACCTTTAATAACTGAGCTTTGCTTCTCTTCCAATCCACAAGCAGCACTGCTGATTTACTTGCATGAATTAGATTTAGAGGATCAAAACTCTAACTTGACACTGGAGGACTATTGGCATCATTTGGTTTATTCTACTGTAAAATCTAATTTTGCTCTGATTCAGAAGAGTAAAATTAGAAGAGCAAACTCCCTACATAGTCACTGGAGAGAGGTAAGTGCTTGGAGGGGGGCACTGTGGGCAGAAGCAGACAGAGTCAATAATGTGCTTCTGAAATAGAACCATACCACATGGCTCTTGGAAAGCTTAGACAGAGACTTGGTTGCATGTTAAGATCAGTCAAAGAAAGATAAACTTACAGTGGAGTTCTTGCTACTTTCAGTGGAATGTTAACAGCCCAAATTAAACAGTGTGGAGTATTCCAGCTGCCAGGACACTGAAAAAGTTTACAGCAATGATATCAACATTTGGAGTATCTATATTTTTTTCAAGGTCTGTTCACTTCCCATGACTTTCAAAATACTTGTACATTCCTAAATATAAATCAGGGCCTAGGTACGATGTAGGTCTGAATGTAATCTGAGTGCCTAGGTATAATTCCTTTACCAGGGTCACCCCGTGAATCTAAAACAGAATCACTGAATCACTAGGTTGGAAAAGACCCACAGGATCATCGAGTCCAACCATTCCTATCAATAAAACAGAACTGAACCAAATACTGTTGCTTTCTGTTTTAAGAAGTGTATTATGTTCCTACAGAAGGAACAAACTTTCAGGTTTGTGTACTCAGCAAGGAGGCCAAAGGCTGAAGTTGCACAGAAATATTCTTCCTTTAAGTGAGAATAAAGTGATTTTCAAAAGTCACTATAGAAATGTAAGTAACCTCTGTAAAAATCATCTCCTCGGGGTAAAGGTAAGTAACTTTGTTCTCAAAGTCTAACAATTCTGTCTTTATACGCCTGAATTCAGGAATTATGTGCAACATTCACATCAGAAAGTGGCATGAGAGAAAACGTCTCCTTAAACAGAAATGAAGTTTTGGTCATGTCTTTTTTTTCAAACAGAAGTGATCAAGGACTTGGCTGCCAATATGGGAAAAAGACAAAGCAGCAGGCAGAGAGGAAAAAGCTGGGCTTTGTGTCCATCCAGTTCACCAATCTGCTACTTGCTGGATACCATCTCTTGGATAACCCAGCCTTGCTACTTACTCTTCCCCATGTGCGATTTGAAGAACGACCTGTGTTTAAGACACTTTAAGGACTAATACATGAAAGGCAGTGTACACAGGCGTGTTTGAAAGATGCAAGTGTGTCCCTAAACCGCTCCTGGTGGATTCTCTGTGTTGATTCCTTGACAGCACTATTTGACTTACTGCTTCTGTGCAGTCATTTTGGACTAGTCACTTATTTTAGAGGACAGCACAGTGATATGCTGAGCTCCCTGGGTCTCCATGCTGCAAAAGAAATCAAAATCAAATTAGTTTTAATATTGCTAAGTGCCCACAAAATACTTGAAGCTGTATCCTAGAGAAGACTTGCCATCTTGGGTAAACCCCAGCTGTCTTGGGCATCCATCCCTCCAAAAGCAAACCTTTTATATTTTCACAATTATACCTTATGTCATCAAAAAAGAAACATGAATGTGGGAAAGGAAAAAAAAAAAGTTTAAAATAAGCATATATACCATGGGAACAGGGAAGGGGAACTGCAGTGAAGGCAGCAGCTCTCCTTCACAGCAGAGAGGAAGCCTCTGCAAGGTTCTATCGCATACAGGACTGTTTTATTTAGAAAGGAACCATCACCTGAGCACGTCCCTGGCGTACCCGAAAGCAAACAGAGAGCAAACTAGTCTGTCTTAGAGGTGATAGAAATAGCTGTAGTTAGTGCTTACTAGGTCCAAAGGCAAGAGGAGACCATGCCAAGAAAATGCACCTTCTAGTTTGGCAAGTTTGGCTTCTGACTGTTTACTGATGGGAGTATACAGATAAGAACACATCCTATCTAACTTGAAACATCTGTGGAAAGCAGAAGTATCATGTATGATGAATACAAACTAGAAGGTTCTCATTGTGAAAAAAAAAAAAGCAAGAAAGAAAAATCTCATCTTTTTTTTTAAGGAGGAATTTCTTCTCCATGAGAGTGGGGAGGCGCTGGCACAGGTTTCCCAGGAAAGTTGTGGCTGCCCCATCCCTGGAGGGGTTCAAGGCCAGGTTGGATGGGCCTTGGGCACCTGATCCAGTGGGAGGACCAAATCAATCCAAAGATAACACAACAACATCTAGGAAACTACACTAAAGTAGCTGTTATGCTAGAAAGTTTTGATCCTATTGCTCTTGAAATCATTATGAATTAACGTTAGAGGGTTTTATATTGAATGCCTAAGGACTTTCTTCTTTTAAGAAATGAACTGCTTCTCTGAACATATTTGAAGAGCTTGGGTAAAGGGTATTTAATTTACAGAGTGGGTTGCTCACGTGTCAGCATCCACAGAGTTACAGTGGTCACAGTCTCAGGCAAATCACATATTAAAAGATACCATGGATGTCAGAAAGAACAGGGACGAGCTCTATATTCATAGAATCATAGAATGGTTTGAGTTGAAAGGGACCTTAAAGACCACCCAGTTCCAGCCCCCTGCCACAGAATAGCCGTGTTTACCATCCTCTTATCTTTTGAGGTTTTTTTCCTAAAACTTTAAATGTTCTAAATTAAATTCATATAATTTGGACAACATGAGAAGCTGATCAAGGCTTCTTGGTGAGATAAAATGCTGCATCCTACATACTGGTTTCCTCATGCACATGGAGCAGGAAGAGTCAAAGCCCAAGTTGTGTGGGACAAAGGGAAAGGAGAAAGGAATATGTTACTCTTGTGATCTTGTGATTCCAGAAAAATAGAGAGGATAAATAAGTATCTAACCAGTTAATATGGTCTTATCGGTCCGCTTTAGTAAAGAGGATCTGCAGTGGCAGTGCCAGAAAACACTGGAATTTGTGAGAAAATGGGATGTTGGGCAAGATGGGAAGGGAAGGTATAAACTTGGGAAGAAGCTGTAGAATAGAGATAGTGAAAAAGGATTGTATCAGAAGACTTGCATCACCAATTAATTCATCCAAAATTTTGTGGTTGGTGTGCCGGCCTCATTTAATTTTTGGAGTCGTCTTTAAAGCCTTAGGAGGAAGATAGCGGAACAGAACAGTTCATTTGCTCCCATAAGCTATAGATAAATGGAAGAGGCGTCTGTGTTCTATTGAATTCCCAATGATATTAAACATACTTTTATTTCTCCCTGTCCTCTTCCCATAAAACCAGACCCATAAAATTGGCACAATACAAACATTAGCAAGTCCCCAGCACAAGGATTATACAGAAATCCATGAAGTGCTCCGCAAAGCCAGAAATGCGGTTAAAGCTGGGTAGCCCTCTCAAGAAAAATGAAGTCTCAAGCAAAGCTGTTTGTAATTTTTGATAGCAAAACCTTTCCTCCTGTGGATTATTAATAGCCTCCCCGAATGCTGGTCAGGGTGAGCCTGCCGCGATAATGGCTTAAGCAGTAAGTAGAAAGCATTCAGCTGTGAGCAAATATGTAAGCAATGGGCCGTGCAAATCTCAATAAACCAGTTCTCCTCTTTGCCTTTGTGCATCTATCTCTGATGTGTGTGATTTCCAAACCCGTCAGAACTACACAGAAAACTGATTGCTTCACATTCACTATCCTGGAATACTGTTTTTTCTTTTTTTTTTCTCACATGCTTCTGGTATATCAATATAGATTCTTTCAGAATCACAGAAAAAAATACACTTTTAAGCTCAATGCAAAATTTAGCACACAGGCAAGAGAGGGAAAGAGACAGTATGGTTACTTTTTCCTTAGATACTACTGTGGTACATCCTTACTAGGATTACAAGGGTCACATATAGCTACCCAGATTTTTTTTTTTTTGAAAGAGAAGCACAAATAATATCATGACATAACAGGTTGTCCTATAACTACAAAAAAATTGACATAAGGGGCACGATTTAGTGTTTGATAGGAATGTTTGGACTCGATGATCCTGCGGGTTTCTTCCAACCTGGTTATTCTATGATTCTATGATTTCCATGACCTGATAGCCTTTTCTGCAAATTTATGCGATGTTCCAGTGCTAACATTTGTAGGAGCTCCACAGATCTTAATATGCCTTTAAATTTTTGTGTTCACCTGATCATTCACTGACTCTCTGTACTTCGCATTATGGAATAAAATTTACCAAGGAAATAATATACAGAAGGGATAAAGTCTTCATGAAAGAAGTAAATTTTGAGTATAGTTTGGCTGCCATTCAAAAACACAGAATCCTGATGGCTCAGTCCGTTTCAGTGGGAGCCTTGCTCTCAAACAGTCTAAACTTTCGTCATCAGTGGCAGCCAGCAGAGCAATAGCTAACTTGGCTTTTGATAGAAAGAGCTTCTTGCCAAGCAGCTGGGTTAATAAACAGTTTCAAAAGCCTTTTTTTCCTCAACTGTTACACTGGTAAAAACTTGCAGTCATTGAAATTGAAAGTGTGAATTATAAAGAAATCGTGCATCCTCAAGTCTGTCTTCATACATTGCATTTAAAACAGTATATTTTGTGTTGGATTCCTTTAATCTTTTTTTTTTTTTACCAAACACTTCTAATTCTTCTTTGGCTTTGAACGTACCTTGTATAAATGACCATTTTTAGGAAGACTAAGTAATTGCTGAGCTTTTGCTACCTGTCACAAAGGCAAATACATATCAAAGAGAAAGATATATAAGACCTCTCTTGAACTTTGAATTTTGTCCTGACTTCTACTAACTAACATCTGACACAGAGAGAAATAACTAGAGAGAAGTATTTTGCTCCCAGTAGAGTCATAGGAGCAGAGCTGACAGTGAGAGAACTCAGAGTGAAAGTTATTGGATTGTGGCAATCTGAAATGCGGAGTCTGATGCTGTACAGGTAAAAGATATACAAATATATACTATTCCTCTTGAGAAATGAATTTAATGTGCTTAAGTCACATCAGACTTCCATAACTGATTACATTTAACAGGGATTTAATTTCCTCTGCTGAACTAGGGCCTAAATGAATTAGTTTTAAAAACTCTTCTATAAAACGTTTTTCTCTAGTAAAAATATGCAGAAATCATAAATTAAACACAAAAAATAAAGGAGAAAAAGAGAGAATATATGAACTGGCAGTATTAATAACAAGAAATTGTTACTTATTTCCCATTTCTCATTCTAGATTTTAAAAAGCTAACCCCAAGCATTTTGAAAATGGGAAGGACAAAACCAGTTCAGAAGAGTTCATAAGCAACTCTGCTACAAGGACAGGCTGAGAGAGTTGGGGTTGTTAAGCCTGGGGAGGAGAAGGCTCCGAGGAGACCTTAGAGCAGCTTCTAGTAGTGAAAAGGGCTCCAGGAAAGCTGGAGAGGGACATTTTACAAGGGCCTGGAGTGACAGAACAAGGGGGAATGGCTTTAAATTGGAAAGGGGAAGATTTAGTCTAGATATTAGGAAGAAATTTTTCCCAGTGAGGATGGTGAGACACTGGTATGTGCTGCCAAGGAAAGTTGTGGCTGCCCCATCCCTGGAGTTGTTCTAGGCCAGGTTGGATGGGGCAGATCCAGTGGGACACCCCAGTGGGAGGTGTCCCTGCCCATGTCAAGGGGGTTGGAACTGGGTAATCTTTAAGGTCCCTTCCAACCCAAATCAGTCTATGATTATATGATAGGTAGTACAAGCACAGAAATCATAAGAAGCAACTGAGCTTGAGCCAATCTCTTGGAATGACAGGCTAATGAAGTTGAGGGACTTGATTGACAAGAAAAGACCATTAAAGATCAGACAGAAAAAGTCTTCAACCTTTGTTTTAAGTACTTGTAGATATTTTCCCTGTCATTAAGTTATTGACACAAAGAAACTAGTGGCTTTTCTCACTTCTTAATTTCTTTAAATGATTGAGTTTTCTTAAAGGTAGGACAATGTCAGCTTGATCATAGAGTTTACACCTGCAAATATTTGCAAGGAGAAAAGATAAAGTTATCATATTACTTTTCATAGCATTTTTTCAGCAGACCTACTTTTCCAGAACTACTAGGTCCACCGCTGAAAGATTTGAGGTGAAAGCGTGGTCAATGGGAATGCTGCCATCAACTTCAAAAGAGTAAGATTTCATTCTAGATCATATTTTTCTAGCAAGAAAGTGCTTATTTTTCTATTCTTTTTTTGTGCACAAACTGTCAGCATCGCATGAAGTAAACCATTCTGATTTCCAAAGGGCATTTCAAAAGCCGTGTGTTTGCCAAAATCGCAAATCCAATTTGTTCACAGACTGACCAGTGTGTGATCACTCCAATTATACTTGGCACATGTCAAGTAGAAGAATCAAACCACCCTCTTTTTGGATCACTTCTAACCACTTCAAAAAATAAACTCCCGTTATAATTAGCTTCCTGAAATGCTTGGCAAGTTACCCTTAAAAAGTCACCACCAGAAGAAAACACACCCCCTTGATTCTTACCAAGTCTTCAATAAGCTACTCAAGCCTTGTCCCCTGTACTGATTACTGTGATCATCAAGACTGCCATTGGGTAGCCTCAAAAAATTGTTTTCCCCCAAGTGAGGTCCAGGTACTGTGTTGCATGAGGGTTGGACAATGTGGCAGCTCAAGCTGCTCCTTAATCCCACCTGCAAGCTGGATGTATGCAAGCTGGATGCATGCAGCAGTGCTTCTTGGTCCCTTCATCCTCTGTTACTGATGCATGTTGAGGTTTTCTTCCAGTGCACAAGTGAAAATTCAACACGTAGGTTACGCATTTTTGATGCTATTTTGAAATACAAAAGCTCTTCCTTCTATTTCTCTATGGTTTTCATTGTCCTCCTCAATTATCATGAGAATAGCTTCAAAACACTCAGAAGCTGACAAAGGGAAAGGCACCACTGAAGAAGGAAAGCAGAACAGCAAGTAAATATGTCATGAAACCTTGGTTTATTCCACAAAAAAATACATTATTGAGAACACTTCAACAAGAAAGAAAATATGCCCGTGGACTTTAATTAAAGTACATTTTACTTTGTTGTCAGAAAACTGGGGATTTTCCACTGCTTTCATCTTTTAAAGATGTTCCTTCTGAAGGTAATTTACAATCTAATTCTATAAATTCAAGTCTGAAGATTGTCCAGGTCTTGACCCTCCTCTACGCTTTTAATGCTTTTCAGTGTTTTGCGACTTTAGCGAAGTTCATAGTTTTGGGCACTGGCAGAGGCTGCCCAGGGAGGGGGTTGAGTCACCTTCCCTGGAGGGGTTTAAGGCACGGGTGGACGAGGTGATGAGGGACACGGTTTAGTGTTTGATAGGAATGGTTGGACTCGATGATCTGGTGGGTCTCTTCCAACCTGGTTATTCTGTGATTCTGTGATAAGCGCCCATTTTTTGTGGTAAGACCATCGATTAAAAATAAAATCATCCCTATCTCATGACCAATCGCTCTCAAAGAAAGCCCTTTTCAGCTCCATAGATGCCCATTCAAAGCAACGTCTCACTTTCTCCCTATTAGGTATTTCTGTCCTGATGATCACTTTCCATTTTCCTCATCACCTCTGTCTCAGTTCAGTTCTCATGCAGGACGTGATCAAAGGCCATAGCAAGTGTTTTAGACAAGTCTGGATAGTTTGGCTCTGGTTCATCACTCTTACTCAGGAACAGCTTATCACAAAAGCTGCCACATAAGCTTTGTGTAATCCATATTTGGTAAGCATTGTTGCATTTCTTCCCCATCTTTACTTAGGTTATTCCTCAAAATTGTTCTGAAATCATGCATACTGACAAATGGATCAGTAGAGGCCTGGTTTGTGTTTTTCTTTCATTATATTTAGCTAGTAAGTTTATTATTCTCTAGTCAAAAGCTAACACAGTCAATGTGATGGGTGTATTTATAACAGTTTGTACCAGGCTTACAGCTCCGTGTGCCAGTGTTTATAGCGTTCTGAGATCATCTGATTCCTCCAGCTGAACCATGGTGAACTGATTAAGACTGTCTATCATCTTGTACACTGTAATGTTCATACCTATATATCAGAAAACTAATTTTCCATTAAATATTCCCCTTGAAAAACTGATGAAACACTTCATTTTCTTCACAGTGAGGGTTCTGAGGCCCTGGCCCAGGTTTTTGCCAGGGAAGCTGTGGCTGCCCCATCCCTGGAGGGGTTCAAGGCCAGGTTGGATGGGGCTTGGACACCTGATCCAGTGGGAGGTGTCCCTGCAGGGGTGGAACTGGATGGGCTTTAAGGTCCCTTCTAACCCAAACCATTCTATGATTCCATGATTTTAGGAGTAGAAGTTTCTCAACATAGGAAAATCAAATTTTGAATTAGTGCTCAGGTGCAACACCTCATGAAACCATATGAGAGTGCTACCCAAAGACTGGGCTTTGAGGAGAAAAATATTTACACTTCTAAGGATAAGTAAAACACAAGTTTTATGAAAACGGATTTCAAACAGGCAAGCTTGATGTCTAATAAGATAGTGGTGTCTCCCTCACTTCCTTTAATTTAAAGAAAAGAATGCCTTCAAAGAAAACAGATTAAAAACTTATTATTAACATCCTAAGGAGGATTTTGATTTGTGTTGTATTTCTGCTTTTTAAGGCAATGTAATAATCCCCGCTTGTATGCATGGCATTGAGTCATTCTGCCTTTTCTTTATAAACCTGTATTTCTGGATATGTATAAATTGGCCCCTCAAGATTGTTCCAGACAGAAACTTGGCTTCCAGACTCCTGGTGCAGAGGTGAAGGTTTTTGTTTTTTTTTTCCTTCCTGCATTTGACAAAAGTAGATTTGATAACGTGTAAACCACACCACTGGAATGCAGTAAATAAACATACGTGTAAAGGATGTATTAGTAGCCTCAGCTAGTTTGTTTAATGACCTCAGTTTAAGGCATAGTTCAGGCTTTCAGCTGTGCCCTGAGTTGTTGAGGGGTATTTCACCAACAGCTCCTGAGAGCAGAGGGCACTGTAGGCACGGCTTACAATGCATCCAGAACATGAGATTCTGAGCAAGGAGATCCAAATCTTCTCATCCTGGAAGCAAGCCAGTTGCTTCCAGACAGTTGCCTTGCTCCTAGTCCATTCTCAGTCCATTTTCATAAGGAGGAGGAAATGCAGGCCACAGGGAAAGAAGGTAATGGAGCCAATACTACAGAATTTCCCCATCATTCCCTCTTTATAGAAGGCTAACTCACCCAGCATTGCATTTCATGCCATGAAGTTCTTTCATTGCTATTCCTCAGCCTCTTGGGAACATCTTCCCCCAGAGCCCCTCCTGGGGTCACTGCTATGAATATCAACCCCAGCACAGCAAGTTGAGGCAGGCAGCAACCACAGATGGCATTTGGCTTGGAGAATGCTTAGTTATGTAAACACCAGCTTTTGTAATCTGATTCATGGCTTGAATGAAGCCTGCAAGTTCGCAGGCTGGTATGCAAACACATTCAACTCTAGGCTGTAGCCTTACCAGCTTTCTTATTTAATCTGAGGAGAGTCAAGTTACAATGAACATAAAACATCTTTAGAATTCCCTTTCCACTTAAATTACCCCCTTTCCTCCCTGTTCTCTGTTCCTTTCCAGCAGGGATCAAGAGCCCGTGTTTTAAAAATGTAACGAAGGAAACCAAATAGTTATGTACCAGTTGCTCCTCCACAGCGACATGAATTTGATTGCTTTAATTGCCTAAAGAAGGAAAACGCTGCTCTCAACTCAGAGCTAGTCAAGAGTCTCAACTGAAAAGTTTTGTTGTAGAAGAGGGGGAAAAGAACTGAAGTCCTATCCATTCCCCACCGTGTAACTTTAACACCAAACCAGTCATCCAACTGTGCCTGGGCTAAGTCTGAGGCATCTGAGACCCCTCCACGTCCTCACAGGGAAATGAACATCTCTAGAGGGCAGTTTTAGTGGCCTCACAGTGTCTCATGCCATTAGCCTCTTAATTCAGCTGATTGATAGCCTAAAATGAAGGAGAAAGAATTCAGATCATAGTTAAATGGAGAAAACCTGAGAAAAACTGCACAGTACAGGCATAGGTAAATAATAGGCTACAACGACTTAAAAATCAGCCTACCCTAAACAACGCTACTTATACTTGGTTGGGGGCTGCCCTTTAAGAAACTGTTCTTTTTAAAATATAGGAAAACTCTTTAATTTTCTTATATAACTTGTTTTCCATTTCTCTCAAACTCAGCATATATCTCTAGTGCTGTTTAGTGGAAAAAGAGAAAGATTTGGTTGTTTAAACAGGTGCCCATTCTCTCTTGGATGCATAGTTTGTGTGTAGCTCAGTGATTAGTGATTTCATAACACAGATAATTCAACTTTGTTCTTTCAGCCCTGTTCCCTTTCAAAAACTGAACTTGAGAATTAAAATTCCTAAATCTGCTTGTTTTATGGAAAACAGAAAAACTTCCTATTAAGACTTCTTTTCCACAAATGTCTTTCTCTCCTTTCATTCCACTGGCACTAACAACCTTATCATCTTTCCTCTTCTAAATTTCTCTCCCACTCCATTTTTTTTTTCCCCCAAAATATCTAATTCATTAAAATAATGAAATGAAGCTCAGAGCAGTTTTGGTGTCAACTTTTCTCAATCTGTTCTTGACCTTTCTTGTCTTCAGATTTGCTTCTTCTACCAAAGACCCAAAGAAGGGTTATTTATCCCAAGTGGTTCTTACTAGCTTCACCTGTGTAGAGGTTTACAGAGAGCTACATAACTTGTATCTTCATATATTTTGAGGAATACCATTATTTTAATAATACATGTAAACTGGAACTCTCAAACTATAAGAAGAAGAGAATAAATAATATTTTCTTAGAACAGCCCAGGTTGGAAGGGACCTTGAAAGATCATCTGCCCCAATCTTTAGTGAGAAAGAAAGCCTAGATAAGCCTAAAGGTTATTTCCTATAACACCTATAATGTTTTATAATAATTCCTATAGTAAGATTATAAAACAGTGGCAATAATGGGAATAATCTTGTAAAAAGAACCGCTTTTGAGTAGACAATGTGATGTTTGTTGCTTAAGACTGACCTTTATAGGCAATGAAAATTTTTGATCCTTCTATCATTGATAATCAAAGATCTGTTCACATAGTATGTTAAATAAACCATCAATCTTCATCTCTTTTCAAAGCAGCATTAGTCTTCTGTTTCTAAACTGCTGGTTTCACGCAGCACAAAAGCCTTTGGATGAGTTGTTATCCTGGACTTGATGTTCTGGTCTTGTAACATGTGCTTCTTTGTGGTTTCACTTGGAAATCCATAATGTCGCTTTTTTTGCTGTTAATCATCAGTATTTTCGAGGAGGACAGAAAATAGAAACGTATGGGTTTAAAGCATTATCAGCACTAGAATCTCTCATGTCTGCTATTTGTGAGCACATAGTTCTCTCAGTTTGTTTCCTTCCTTACTTACAGACTTGTCGATTTTCACTATGTTTTTCCTTGATAATCACCTGGTTAAAATGTTTTTTTCTTCTGATTCAGTTTTTCTAGGAATTTCCTAACCAAACTCTCTTCATTTTACTTCTGTTTTGAGCTCTAATTACTTTGTGACTATTTTAGAAACTAAGAAATATGTCTCTGTGCATAATTAATAACTTGGTTCAGTGGTTGACCTCTAAAATATGGGTTAATGGAAGTTTATGGCCAGCCTAATATAATTACTAATTTGAAGGTGGAAATATTGCCATATTATTTTTCTTTTTAAATCACTTTTGATCAAACTAGGAATTAATCCAACCCAATGCAGGTTAATTTGTTTCAAAGTATTCAGATCTTATCACCACGGCATTTCTCAGTTGGAATCTAATTTTAATTCATCAGAATGCACCAACCTGGTATTCTAGGTGTCATCTTACTGGAGCAACAACGTAAAGATGTGTCTTTTTTGAGGAAGCAGATTTGTTCTGGATACCGTGAGACCAGTGCCTTTAGCTGAGTGGGCAGCCAGGGGCAGGAATGACAGACAACTTGATCTCATCGCGCTGGGACAACCGAGCAGCTACATCTGCCACGAGGTGTATTCCACCTAATCTGAAGCTGAAATCTTTTCCTAGGACTCAGGCGGACTGAATAAAGTTTGCAGAGAATTAGGTCACTGACTTCCATGCTCTGGGAATCACCTTAACAATTAGAGAGGGATCACAGGACCTAGGAGGAAATAAAGAGTCTGTACAAGAGAGACTAAAAATCAAATATTTTTCAAGGAAAATGGCAGTGATGTTGTGGCTTCAGGGACTCTGGGTCAAACACAGATTCATGGGTGTAATCACGTTTTCCTGTATCTTCACTGTTTTCCTGTTCTGTTGGCAAACATGTTTCCTTGAAAACCAATTAGAAAGTCCTTCCTCATGACTGCATAATGTAAACAGCATGAATCGCAGGCAGGATTTTCAACAGCATTTGCTGTCAGTCTATCCTTGACTTTGGGAATCAAAACCATTTCCCTCTCTGCCCTCTCAATGAAGCTGCTTAAAAATCTCATTCTATTTAATGCTACTGGCATTACTCCATGGATCTGAAGTTAAACTTACCCTTACATTGTCTTACCAGACAGAGAACTTACTAAGTATTTTTTGAATCAATAATTTTCCATCCTTTCCACATACAGAGTGTGTTTGGTTTCTCTTTAGTTTCTCCATAAATCTTAAGACACTGTCAAAATGCAATGTGATTTATATTCGCTGTGGTTCATGTATGTTTCCCAAAGGTGCCAAAACAATAAACCTTGGGTTATAGACAAAGCATTGCCGATAACTCAACCGAGAAATACATGACAACTGCGATAGCACGGTTTGTTCTTAGCAATTATTTGTATTCTCTGAGAGATGGAAACTATTCCAGAGCCTGGGAGCACAAAGCCTCTAATCCAGCTGTTAGGAAGAGAAGATAGATTCTCTAAACTGCCGGACTGCAGAGATTGCTTATCTCTTTGTCATTACACTGGGGCAAAGGCAATTATTTCTGTTGAGCCTGGGCACAGGTTTCTCTCTGAAGGAACCTCAGATTGGGAGCACTTGATTTCTCTAGGGAGACACGTAATTTATCCTATTCATAAGCAAATAAATAGGTTAGTAATTAACATGAGAAAAGCCTATATGAAGCAGATGGCAGAAGGGAGAACTGGAGCCTCAAGTGACTGCTGAACAGCAGGGCAAGGGCACATGGACCGGTGCTGACAGCCTCATGCCTTCTCCCCCTTCATCCAAGGTCAACCAGACACGAGTTCACTTGGAGCCACGTCTATGTGGAGCGGAGTCCAGCACGACTTAACCAATCTCTTGGTCAGGCTGTCAGTGGAGCAGCAGGAGCAGAAAAGGGATGCACAACTGCTTGGACCCATGGAATAAGAGCTACCTGAGTGGTCCAGGAGCTGAGCTCTCCAGAAGGGAGCAGCATTGTTGTGGTCTGAGCTGGTGCACACAGAAAGCCAGGGCATCCCTGTGAAGATGTACGATGTGAAATTAAATATGGAACAGCGCTGTGTTGTCAGCAATATGTCTGTAATACCACAAGCACGTGCTGTAAATGCTTCCCAGAGACCAGCAGGGTAACCACGACCCTGAAAACCTCAAGGAATGAAAGGCACTGGGATCCCTCCCAGCAGCATAGTGTTACAGGCAACATTTAAAGAACATGTCCTAGTTTAAAAATAAAGCAAATAAATCACTAGGCAGGTCCACCACTCCCTGGTACATAATCTCGTACTGAGAAATGAACTGTCAGCAGAACTGTTAATTGAGACTGTCTTGACAGAGATGTGGTTCAAAATTCACTCTATTTTACTGTAGATCAAGGTACAAGGACTATACATAGTGTCACCTGAGGTCCCTTGATAGTCAGAGGACAGGTTGCCCAAATCATGTCTGGAGGAGACTTCCACAGCTAAGACAGATGAGAATCACTGAAGATCTCTGTCATCTCTCGCTAAATATGGAAAGGCAGATAGATGCGGACTTTAGTGGTCTTATGTAGAACCTACTTTGTGATATTAGACTACAAGGTCTTTTCAGGCCTCTTCTAGTCTTTCTTTCTGTTTAAATAGTAGACATCCTAGCAGCAAAAGCTTCTATTATGGTTACAAAGAATCGCCGGTGCTGGCAATACAACTACTATGACAGTGCAAGGTTCCATAGCGCCACCACGGCTCATCCTGCTATTCAGTCCACCCTGGTGTTTCTCCCTGGCATGGAACCTGCCTCCAAGCATGGACATGTTTGCATTTACAGCAGAGCTGGCTTCTTAACAAAGCAACCCTGGGGTTGAAAGAATCTTGTCATGAGAGCTGGATCTCCAGAGTACTTTTTCTGCACAATGGTGTGAACAAATGTGTCTGGTTTTACATCTATTTCTGTAATTCCTAGTGCATTTGGGGCAGAGGAGAGGGGGAGGTTTTAGTAGAGGTGTTTTAGTTAGGGACATACCTTGTGAAGAATGAACCCTGTTCATCTTGGCTCCTGCAGCGGTCTATCTAAAGAAGGAACCGATGGCCCCCGGGATCTGTGCTGTCCATGACAAGCTGCTGCTGCACTCCCATGCCAAGAACAATCAGGACCCTCTGGGAACCCCCGTCACTCAAGGTGAGCAGCACGGTGCCTGCCCTTCCTGAAACACCCACTACAACTCCTTCCATGCTGTCAGGAGTAGCTGGCAGTGTAGTAAGAGACTGAAGATTCTGTGACTTGGTCCTTGAGCTCAGCTGTTCCTTCCCTAATGGCTCAAAATGCCAGCAGCAGGGGACTTGAAAGGGAAATTGAATTAAAAGCAGCTTCCTCAACTCTCCAAAGTAGGATTAGAAGAGCAAAAATGTTGGTTAAGAAGAAATTGATGTTCATTCTGTTACAGTTGTTGAATACACACAAACAAGAAATGCATCAACAAGATTCTTAATCAATAATGCTCTAAGTTATTCCCTAACTTGCATACTGAAATAACTTAAATAACTTAAAACAAGTCTTAGGAGGAGCAGCTGAGGGGACTGGTGTTGTTTAGCCTGGAAAAGGTGATAGGACAAGGGGGAATGGCCTCAAGCTGAGCCAGGGCAGCTTCAGATTGGACATTAGGAAAAAAAATTTCACCAAAAGGGCCATCAGGCACTGGAACAGCTGCCCAGGGAGGTGGTGGAGCCCCCATCCCTGGAAGTATTTAAAAGACAAGTAGATGAGGTACTTAAGGATAAGGTTTAGTGGCAGATAGGTATGGTTGGGCTTGACGATCTCAGAGGTCTTTTCCAACCTGGTGATTGATTTTATGATTCTGCGATTCTATGATTCTGCAATTCTATGATTCTTCTCTAAAATGTGATCAAGCCTGCATCCACCCTGTATTTACTGTGTATTGAGTAAATGAGTCTCTCACTGCCTACACACCTGGTGGAGGGGTGCGAGCAGCCCAGGACAAACCTTCTGGAAGCTGGGCTGCTGTGTGCATCCAGGCTGGGACGCTATTCACTAGGGCTGCTTGGCCACGTGCAGCTGCCAAGGGTCAGATGCCACCACCAACACTCACTTGGGTACATGCCCTAGCTTGCAGTCACACAGCACTGGTAACACTGGGTTTAAATCTAAGTGTTACTGGTCTTTATTTTGCCCACAGAAGCAGACTGCCACTCTTAAAAAAAATAGTAAATACTGTTTTTTTCAAATAAGCATTCTGTAGGTTAAATATAGATTAAATGTTGATTAGTTCTTCCACCAGCAGTGTCTAACAGCAATATTTCCAAGTTAATAATATCATATTAAGCTGAACATTAGGAAAAAATTTTTCATGGAAAGGGTCATTGGGCACTGGAAGAGGCTGCCCAGGGAGGGGGTTGAGTCACCTTCCCTGGAGGGGTTTAAGGAACGGGTGGACGAGGTGCTGAGGGACATGGATTAGTGATTGACAGGAATGGTTGGACTTGATGATCTGGTGGGTCTTTTCCAATCTGATGATTCTATGATTCTATGGATCTATGATAGAACAAAATAAATAATGATTATTATTTCATACAGGAATAAATGTAAACATAACCATAACCAGACCATTATACCTAGTAGACCTGAGTTTCGAACTGAAAAGTAAGGCAACAACAACTATCCAAAGAGGTGAACCACAAGCAAATACTTGGATACGAATTTTTAGCCCAGCATCACGTCCATGTAGTTCCAAATTCTTCTGGTAGCAGTTTCAGCTTTAGAAAACACAATTCATCAGCCACAGAATTCTAGTGCTTTATAAGAAGTGATTTATAAGAAGTGATTTATTTTTATGTTCATCCCAATGAAAACATTTCCAGTGCAGCCTTTGTCAGAATGCCCAAAGACTTTCTCGACTTTTTTTTTTTTTGAAAATAAATCACAAATGGGGAATGACACGTGAT
Organism: Clamator glandarius; assembly: GCA_033459285.1. Taxonomy (NCBI): domain Eukaryota; kingdom Metazoa; phylum Chordata; class Aves; order Cuculiformes; family Cuculidae; genus Clamator; species Clamator glandarius. The sequence goes on from JAUNZM010000627.1 coordinate 188,398, forward strand.
TTTGTGGGAGAAAGAGGATGCAGATAGAGCTATGGCAAAAATTTTCTCTTCCGGTCAAAACCTGTAGTGTTTAAGTAACTCAGAATGTTTCATTTAAAATCTAAAGTAATGCCTCAGCATTTTTTTTTTTTCCAATAAACCATGACCTATTGCGTTTCTCAGCCACTGTAGAGGTAGAAATGTCTGTCTGGAGAGTTCAATATTTACCACCATGGCTGGAAGAGTTCAAACCACTGGTTGCTGTTTGGAGACACATGGAGATACATGTCGTTTCCAGAAAAATGTAATACTCGAAGATAGTCCCTAGATGTCACTAAATACCATGTCTGGTTTAAATTTAAACCAAGAAGTTTTGCACCAGACGAGCCCTTTTCACTCTGGAGACACGATGTATTCCTACCAGCTGGAAAATTATAGCTTTCAAGAAGTTATTTTTGCATTCAGGCCTTCCATTTCAATCGTGAAGTAATTGCATATTGAAAATGAGGGAAGTCGGAGTATGACAAGCTGCTCAAACACCAACATTAGGGAACAGCTGGGTTTGCTCCTGAGCTCTGCCAGACCTGCCAGGTGGTTTGCATCTCCTTCTGGAGGTGACTTAGGGCTTGATCCAACAGCTTCTCAACAGAGAGGGGAAAGTCCTGTTCCTCCAGTGCTTCTGAAATCCCTCTCTTTCTTGTTTTAAATCACTTTTCCACTGCAGTTTATCCATACTACATGTCCTTCCTATACTTCTCAGAGGCACTAGGACCCCCAGGGCTGAGAGCGGTGAGGAGCAGTGGCCAGGGCCCTTCTCATCAGCTGTGTTTGGTTTTAAATCTAGTCTTAGTTTTTGTCTTGCTTTCCTGGGGTGGTGAGCATAGGAGATAGCCTGTTCTTGCCAGCTGAAAACAGTTCAGGTGAGCTCTACACAGCCTCTTCAGTGTCGTGACTGACTGACGAGTATCACCATTATAATAGAGCATATTTTTCACCTCCTTGCCTTTATCTGAAACAACAAGTCATATGCAACTCCCTACAGGAAACATCTCAATAACTCAAGTTTTTAAAATCGAGTAAGTTAGCGGTGTTATACAATGGTGCTTTCTGCCCTGTCCCAACACAAATCAATTCACGGCGGTGGGACCACACTCCAGCACCAAAGCCAACAGGTATGGAGCAGCCCGTGCCTGCACTTTCTGCTTACTCCAAAGCACCGTGAGTGCCTGCAAGCTGCCGTTTTGTAGCATCCCTCCCTCAGCCTTTGATAACACCTCAGCCACTTCTCAAAATAATTTAGAAGACTTCTGGTTAGAATCATAGAATCACTAGGTTGGAAAAGACCTTAAAGATCATCAAGCCCAACTGTACCAGCCCACTACTAAATCATATCCCTGAGCACCTCATGTGCCCATCTTTCGGATACCTCTAGGGACGGGGACTCAACCACCCCTCTGGGCAGCCTCTGCCAGTGCCTGAGAACCCTTCTGGTGAAGACGTTTTCCTTAATGTCTAATCTGAACCTGCCCTGGTGCAACTCGAGGTCATTCCCTCTCATCCTATCACCTGTCACTTGAGAGAGGAGACCAACACACAGCCCTCTACAACCTCCTTTCAGATAGTTGTAGACAGTTTAGCAGGTTGAACCAAACCAAAACTATATCAGAGACTGTCCTGAGATAAATCAGCCGCGTGGGTAACTGCACTCTTGTTCGTGAGACTGTGACTTGGTTCCACTTCTCCTAGAGCTGTGGAAATACTGCCTCCTTGTGCTCTCCAAACAGGGAATACATAAAAGAGAGGGAGGAATATCTGAATTATTCAAAATGTTGATTAAACTTTTAAAGCTTTTCATTGCTTGGAAGCATAAGGGCTGTGCATAGTCAAGCGTGTTCATTACTAGTTTCTTCTTCAAGTGTGTTTCCAACACTTCTTTTATCCAGTGCTAATGCTTGGTCTTTCCTGGTAACATTTCATTTTTAAAAAGCTTGTTATGCCCCCCCTGTTCTAATTACATTCTCTGTGGAATTATATCTGTATAGTTTCCACAGAGAACTCGCCTTCATACAGAGAAATTTTGTTGAGAGGCTGCCTTTGACAAACTATAGCCTATGGGGAAGACTTTTCAAAGATAGATGTGACAGATGATGTTTTTGATCATCTGCCTTTACACTGCAATACAACAAACTGTGCTGTACACTGGTATCATCTGCACTTATTGACATCTAGAACTTCCTTGGACTCCCAAAGTAGCTCCAAAAGAGCATGAAATATGTTAGTCCAGTGGCTTTTTCTTATAAAAAGGAAAGCTACTTGCAAACATCAAAACCCTCCCAAATGGAAAAGACGTTTTGTTTAAAATGGAAAGTGAGGAGACACTACCTTTAAACTAAGAGAGAAAAGCAACAAAAGAGGTCTCATGGGGTTCGTGCTAACATAAGAGAAGCTGTAAAATAGAAACGTGCTCCACCAGCAAATCCAGGTAGGTGTTGCTGTTGCTGCTACAGCCTCTCTCTTAGTCAAACAGCACTGACTTCTCTGCCAGAAAAACACCCCAGTCTGAGGATTTATTCTCAAGGTCAGGACACCTGGCAGCTTTCTGTAGAGTTCATTAAATCATACCTGAACTTTATCTGTCTTGACTACTTAAGCACTCTGTTCAGCAGACTCAAGTGTAGTGCTCTGTTCACTTTTCATCCTTATTCTTCACACTGGCAGCTCAGACACCTCTGGTTGTGCTTATTTGCCCACTGCTGCAGCAAAGCTTTCAGTTTGTCTCCGACAAGCGTGGGTCTAGGTGACCCGAAATAGAGCAATGGAATATAGATCTTGCATTATTTTTTGTATCAAGTGGAAATGAAACAATACAACAAATGGCTGGGAAGAAGAAGGCACAGGATGAATCTCAGGAAATCAAAGTTACATACATAGGTGTGGATTTACTGTAAACATCAGCACTGCGAGGATATACACAAAGCATGGCTCTATAGCTTTCATGCCATTATTCCCTTAGTACACTGTGATTATTAATAGTAGTTATTTTTTTGTACTGTAATAGTGCCTAAGAACCCAGCCACAAAACTGGACTCAGCTGCTCTATGCGCTCAACAAGCAATAGGACAATATGCCAGTTTGGCTCAATGAGCTCTGAGGTCTCCAAGCTCTCACCCTGCAGCTGCTGTTAATACTGACAGCTCACCCATTTGCCCCTTGGACAACACTTGCAGGGCATTTAACGAACAACAGGGGAAGCCTGAGGGTGTTTCTAGGGAGCTTTGGTAAGGTATGATGGAAGCAGCAGAGAAGGAAAGTTAATGTTTACTTCAAAAACATAAAAAGCAGGTGATGAAGACTGTCCTTTTGTCTAAGAGGAAGGCTGTAGAAGAGTCAATACATCGCTACTGTATTAGATATGACGATGTAGCAATAACTGAGATATAGTGGGAACCTGAATGAAAATCTTATCTGGGTACAGGGACAGAAAAGATCTCACAGATGTAGGTAGTCACAAAAATTCAGGGACAAGCTCAGTATAAACATATGGATCCAAAAGGAAGAAAAACAGTGTTATGGGCCTGAATGATAGGGAAAATGAGTTCCCAATGACTAAGAGAGAGGATGGAGGAGGGCATGCACAGGTGAGTGTGTGGGATGGGCTGCGTTGGTTTTGACACCAAGATATTCCCAGGTGATCTGAAAAGACCTGAGTTTTGAGTTTGGACAAGCAAGAAAAGCTCCAGAGCAGAGAAGTGAAATTCTCAAGTTCCCAGCATGCATTTACATTTATGAAGAAGATATCTAAAATTATTTGTATATACACATTTTCAAAATTAAATTACAAGTCAAACTTGAGATGCACTTGCCAGCTGGTGAATGCTACCAGCTCCTGGAGAGTGGTTTGAAAAGATCACCAAGTATTTGCAGTTGTCTGGCATGTTTACATCCTGTTCTCTGACCACAGCCAGTCACAGACCCTTGATTATGGATGGAGTCTTTCTGCTTCTCCTCAGAACTCCACAGTCTACTACTTACTGAAAAAAAAACCCACCTGTATTTATTTTCTAATGCTCTGAACAAGTTCAGATCTTGTTCTTTTGCTCAGTCTTATTTTGTTGATCTCCTGCATATAATTTAGGATGCAAAAGCTTCAAGAAATCTGTCAGTAGATGGAATAAATTGTATATCATATGTCAAATAAGCAGTATGATTAGAAAACCCTAAAACAATGCAATATAGTTATGGCACATAAAATGCACATCATATAATGATAAAAATATATATGCAGTGTATTATTGTTTAGATATTTAATGAAAGCAAGCAGAAAATTACGAATTAAAAAACCCCATAAAATTAAGGGTTACTTCATAAGGTATAATTAAGGTAGAAAATTGTGCCTCACTTAGGTAACATTATGGTTTTATGGTATCTATGGATAAGAATAATCACATGAATACAGCTGCAAAGTCAGCATTGGACCTCCTTTTCATTACTGTAAACAGTAATATAAAGTTATTTAGTCTGCATAATGTAAGTGTATATAAGAATACGACTGTAAATCAGTTTGAAGAAGGGAAGATAATATCTTTTGGCTATACAGCAATCAATCTGATTTTATGACTTTTTGGTCACAGAAAGCCTCAGGCCATTTCTGCCTTTTACTCAGAGAGTCCCCACAACATCTAATTTCCGATTAATCTAATGAAAGCCGTGGTGGCAGAAAGTGCTTGCAATGATTGCTCATACAAGCCAAGCTACTGCTTATGTTGCCTTGTTTTAGCACTAATGTTATTTCTTATGTTACTTTATAGTAAACACTCCGCTTAAACGTGCTCAGGGTAAGATGAAATGCCATGTCTACACCTCGTGCTGAGGTATATGTCATAAATCACCAGCGACGATTTCAACCAGCTACTGTGGAACCTGACATATTTCAGGGAGGATTTTTGATATTTCATCTGAATAAAGGCAAAAGCACAAGTACAAGGCTGTGTTGTTACAAATTTCTGTCATTGCCTCCTATCTGCCCCTCACCAACATTCTCAATGAGCGTGTTCCAAAAAGCAGTTTCCAAATCTTTACAGGTTTGGGCGTCTCGCTACCTGTGAACTCAGCATCCGATCTTGGGAACTTGTAACACATCCTGGAAAGTGCTTGCACAAACCCTGAAGACAAATTTTGAGTCCTAAACTGAAGCAGAAATAGCAGCTCCCCACGTATGGGCAAGGTAGCAGAATCACAGAATCACCAGGTTGGGAAAGACCCACCGGATCATTGAGTCCAACCATTCCTATCAATCACTAAACCACATCCCTCAGCGCCTCATCCACCCGTCCCTTAAACCCCTCCAGGGAAGGGGACTCACGCCCCTCCCTGGGCAGCCTCTGCCAGTGCCTAATGACCCTTTCCATGAAATTTTTTTCTGATGTCCAGGATGATGCCCAACCTTCTGCTGAAATCCAGGGTGAAACACAGCTGGTGGGCACGTGGCACAGCTCATGGAGATCTCTCACTGCTTCTCCGTTTCTCTTCAGTAACGTGTTGCTATGTAGCAGAGCAGAGGCTTCAGCAGCTCACGTCCTGAGACAGTGATGTCGCTGCAAAAGAAGCAAACTCCTGTTCAAAAAGGTGGTTAGCCTTCAAAGGATTCAACATAGATTAAGGCCCTATCTGGAATAATGTGTTTAAAGTTTGGCTGCTGCCTTCCTTGGAGATAGTCCAGAGAAAAGCAATGAGAATGGTGGAAACTGGAAAACTCTACCCTCTGAAAAAATGTACTGCTTTGGATGAGAAGATACATAAAACTGTGGCAATTCTGTGGGAAGGCTCTGTTCTCCATGCCTGCGATGAGCTGGGCAAGCAATAACGTGCTGAAGTTACAGCAAGAAAAATGCAGGTTTACCATCAGGAATTTTTTTCTAATTTTTCTCAGTAGAGAAGCACCGATTATGTGGAGGTTTGTGGAGCCTGCGTGGTTAAAGGTGGCTTGACAGAGATATCTGCGACGAGAGGAGGACAGACATGTTGACCTCCTTCAGTACCTTTCAAGCCCAGGCATTATGATTTTATGATTTAATGAGTTATGTCAAATAACTGTTAATTTGAATTGTTTCCATGTTCCACTGCAAATCTTGTAATAGCTTGACACCACCTCTATATTTAAAGAGAAAGTTTTCATTTCAATCCAAAGAAAATCCATCTTAACTACAATGTGGTTCTTTCTATAGTGGCTGCTGATCTTTTTAATTTGGCATCCCTAGTACTAAATCCTTATTAAATCATCGCTTTAAAACACTGCAAAAACTAGAGTTTTAAATAGTTCTCTCATTAAATACAAAACCAAAACCAAAAAAAAAAAACCCAAACAAACCCCAAACAAAACAAAAAATCAAGTGCAAGGCCACAATAAAAAAAGAAAAACCTAAATCAAGGCCAAGTGCAAGGTCCCAAACCAGGGTGGGGACAACCTGCGGTGTCAATACAGGACGGGGGATGATGTGATTGAGAGTTGCCCTGCAGAGAAGGACTTTGGGTGCTGGTCAATGAGAAGTTTGATATGAGCCAGCAATGTGCACTCACAGCCCAGAAGACCAACTGTGTCCTGGGCTGCATCGAAAGCAGCGTGGCCAGCAGGGCAAGAGAGGAGATTCTGCTCCATTATTCCTCTCCTGTGAGACCCCATCTGGAGTGTTGTGTCCAGTTCTGGAATCCTCAATGTACAAAGGAGATGGAGCTGTTGGAATGGTTCCAGAGGAGGCTACAAGGATGATCAGAGGGCTGGAGCACCTCCCGTACGAGGACAGGCTGAGAGAGTTGGGTTTGTTCAACCTGGAGAGGAGAAGGCTCTGAGGAGACCTTAGAGCGACCTTCCAGTACCTGAAGGTGCTCCAGGAAAGCTGAGGAGCGACTGTTCACAAAGGCTTGTGGTGATATGACGAGGGGCAATGGGTATAAACTGGAGAGATGCAGGTTTGGACTAGACATAAGGAGGAATTTCTTCACAATGAGGGTGATGAGGCCCTGGCCCAGGTTTCCCAAGGAAGCTGTGGCTGCCCCATCCCTGGAGGGGTTCAAGGCCAGGTGGGATGGGGCTTGGAGCCCCTGATCCAGTGGGAGGTGTCCCTGCCCATGGCAGGAGGTAGAACAGGATGGGCTTTTAGATCCCATCCAACCCAAACTATTCTGTGATTCTACGATTCTAACAACAAGATCAACTACCCACCAAACCTCCACACCTCATCCTTTACAACAATTACCTTTCCTCTTCGTCTGCATCCACGCACCGTTCGTGCTGTAGTTTCACCGCATGTATGGGCCGTACTGGACTCCAAGTCCTCACATCAAAACTGTCTTTCACCAGGCAGGATCAGCTGTTTTGAGACTGCTGATGATTTGAGATCAAAGGCACAGCAATGTACTGCTTCTACACCTGATTGCTGCAGTAACAAATCAGATTTGGCTTCCAGTCCCAAATTCACCATGCAAAGTGCACCAGAGTCATAAAAATTTCATTAAGCAGCTTTATTTTTCCCATATAACAAACTTCAAAGGAAAAGAAGGAAAAGTGTATGACATAAGAAAAATAATACAGCTCCAAATGAAAGGATAGATGAAGAACTGGGACGTTCCTTCGCAGAAGCATTAAATGCCCAAGGCTGAAAATCACTCCACAGCACTGAAAATCAGGCCAGTGTTCTTTAATCAAGATGAGCCATTTTTCACCTCTAATTTATCAACACTAGTCTGTAACAACCTTACCGCAGAGTAACCAAGTGCAGCGTTTGGCCTTCAATATTTCTCTTGCAGTAATTTCTTCTGCTGTTTTATGGAGAGGTTATTCCTCCGTTCATGATATTAGTGTCAACAGAAATCAGAGAGTCCCTAATTCCTAACAAGACTAAAGAATGGCAAAGATTAATTTGAGAGGAGACCATCTTGAGGATTGCCAAGACTGACTGAAATTTTCTTTTCTGCTTTAGGGAGATGCTAGCACCCTTCAGCTTCTCATTAGCACATTGCATGGGATGAGGCAACCTGAGAACTCCTCAGCCCCCATCAAACCCTCCCAGAGGAAAACAGCTCAGTCTTTATGACCTTATAGGCAAGGCAGAACAGTTACGCTGATACGTGAAATACCTTTAAGTCACGTAACAGAAGACTGATTGCAGCAAATAATTAGTTGTCAGCAAATTTAAAAATTACAAAGGTGGTTGAGTCTCCTTCCCTGGAGGTGTTTAAGGGATAGGTGGACGAGGAGCTGAGGGACATGGTTTAGTGTTTGATAGGAATGGCTGGACTCGATGATCTGGTGGGTCTTTTCCAACCTGGTGATTCTATGATTCTATGAAAGGACCCACAACCTGCAATATATTATTTTTTTTCCATAGTGTCTTTTAGTTGTAGTGGCTCTTCCACATACTTTGTGCCCTATAAATTATATTTTGTTTTATTTCAATTTATTTTTCGTATATGCAAGGCAGGCAAGTTTCACTGACTTATTCTTATTCAGTAACAGGCAAAGTAAATCCCAAATAATGAATGTTGACCCAGGGTTTTGGGGGATGTGATTTTTCACATTGCAAGCAAATGTAATGGTTTGTTCTTCACTGTGATTTCTGGTGTCTTTGTTCCATAATATTTCACACATATGGAACAACACAAAGTCTGCCCAGCAGACATTAAAAAAAAAAAAAAAACCAACAAAAAAGAAGAAGATGAAAGCCAAACTAAGACAAAAACCAAGGTCAGAAGCAAAACAAATACAGGACAGTTTGGATGGGGCCGTGGGTAACCTGATCTAGTGAGACATGTCTCTGCAGGGGGCGTGGAACCAGATGATCTTTAAGGTCCTTTCCAACCCAAACTATTCTATGAGTCTAATATTTTCCCAAAGTGTCCTCTTAAAAAATGAGTAGTAACTAGTGAATATAGGGCCGTATAGTAACCTAAATCCTTTCTTTCTGGTCAGGATTTGCTTCTTGGAGAAAAGTAGCTTCCATTTAACCATTTTTTTATAGTTTCGAATCAGACAAATATATATGTATGGAAAGAAAGCTGCTTTTACATGGACACATTGGAATCTTATTGTCTATAGCAACTTCAGAGAGTACCCATCTAAGGTTCATAATCACCAAAAATGGCATTTAGACTTCTAATTCCCATCTGATAAGATATATGCTTGATACAAAATCCCAACTAAATCTGAAGTATGGCAAGGGTGGAAAAACCTGTGGCCTCAGGGCCTGAATTCAAGCCATGACCTCATTCTGCCAGGCGTGTGAGTACGTGCTTTTTTCTTGTTAATATTGGATAAACAATTGTAGTTAATGTTTGGCCTAAAAAAATGGTTTTGGAAAGAATATTCAGCATTTGGCAAGGCCTAGTTTCCCCACCTTGAATGTAACCTATTCAACTGATGCCTTTCTTTGATATTCAGAAATTCCAACACCAATAATTGTAAAAGGGAGCCTATTTATCTCACAGAGAGTATCCATAATATATCTGCTAACAAGGTACAGGTAGAAACCTAGGTCCAAGAGAGGATTTGAAGTCACATCTGGTTGCAGAACTTCTTGAAACAATGTTCATACTGCACTGGTCAGTGCAAGAACTTTGGAGGCTGTTTTGCTTTAGCACGTTATCAAATGGAAGGCTTCTGCTGCACATAATGTAGCCTGGCTGTAGTAATTACATTTTATGTTATTTAGTGTTGCTGATGAACCAAATCACCTCTGCTGCAATTACATGAGATTTCAAGAATTTTGACCAAGGATGAATTGCATTCATTCAACTTATTTTAAACACAGCAAACAGTAGGTTATGTATTCCAGTATTATGGAGGGATTTCCGTTAATTCAGCTGTGATATGGTGGTACTTAGATTAATTTTGACTCAACTACCGTTAAGAAATCTGATGTTTAGTCAGTAGCTTTTCCCTGACATGTGCAATACATTTTCTTCCATGCAATTCATGCATCCAGAATAAGATAAGGGATCAGTTTTATACAAATTGGTTCCGCTCTGGTGAAAGTTTCTGCTACTCAGTCAGTCAGGTAAGTCTGATTTTTTTTTAAAAAAAGTTATCCTTTGAGATTTTTGCCAGCCCCAAAGTTTCGAAACTCAAATCATCCACCACAAATAAATTGTTCAATGTATATAGGAGACTTTTATCAAACAGGAGGTCATGGCAGTCTGTTTTTTTTCCTTTCTGCTATTTTGAAAGTGTATTTGACCGTACTTTCTTGCTTTTCTCTTAAGACAGATGTCTTAAACATTTCTGGTTTTTAATGAATGTTGTTGTTTTTTTTTTTAATGATCCTGTGACTTCCCTACCTGAGATTTAAGAAAGCGATCAAATATCAGGAAACTTAAGATAAAATTACAAGAGTTGTTACCACATCAACTGCACATACAAACAGGGATATAAGTTTGCTATGGATGACTGACTTCTCAATCTTTTTAAAAACCATATTCCTACTTTAAACCACGTCTTTACTCTTCTAGCTTATCTCCAAAATAATTACTTACTATAGTCTAACACCTGTAAGAATCATATCTATTATGGGGGCAATTTGTAACCTACCCTTCCTTTCCTAGGATTAGTCAGAAGAAAGAGTAATTCAGAATTTTTCTTTTATGGATCTTTTTACATTACTTCACCCACAAACCACATAGTCTCATATTTTCACATGGACTTCAAAGTTTGGGTTACTCACCTATGAATATGTCTGCACAGATATTTGATTTTAGACAGTTGTGTTCTCCCTGCACAGATCATGCTGACCTTGAAATCCTAGACTTTAAAGATACTTTAAAGATACTTTATACCTTCTGGTTTTACTTTTCAAAGTCCTTAAATAATATTTTGCAACTTTTACTGAAGTTTTTATGTATAGGTAAGAATTCACTTGAATCTTAGTATCTCATTTGATAGGCGTCTACCAATACTAAAATTAAAGAAGCAGAAAAGCTTGAAAAAACTGAGAGTGAATTCCATGTGGATTGCTTGATTTACGGATGTTCTTATGTTAATTATTTTATTTAGGGCACCCCCTCAAACCCAACAGAAATTATGTGGCTGCTTGGCTTTGATGAGATTTATAGAGCAGTGGTGCTCATCTCGCATTTAGAAGAGGAAGGAATGTGCTGCGTCTGGAGAGACATCGTTGGTGGTGTGAAGAGCTCCCTCCTCTCTCAGAGGACTGCGGCCACCAACATCTCGGGATTGCTTTTTCCTGAAGCCAACTAAAAGCAATTCAGACACTGTCATCCTAGTGGCCAGCTTCAAGTCATCTGCAAGCTATAGATAAAGAGATTTATGAATGCAAGATAGTTAAGCTATCTCGTTGCTAAATCCATGCTGTCCCCAAAAGTGGCAAAGGGAGTGCAACAGATACCACCTGTGGCCAGAAGCAAAAACACACAGAGAAAGAAACAACTTCAAGGTCACTGCCTGTTGCCATAACCAGCACGGCTACCACTGCAAACTGTACTGCTTAGGTCATAGAATCATAGAAAAGATTTGGCTTGAAAAGGGATCATCTTGTTCCACCCCCCCCCCCACCATGGGCAGGGACATTCCACTAGATCAAGGTGCCCAAGGCCCATCCAACTGGCCTTGAAGATGTAGTACTATCCAACTAGAAGAAGTACTAACCAACACTTGTAGACCTGGTACCACGCTGAATCTCTGAGGAAATCTATCCTTGCTGTTAACATAACTTTGAAAATGTTAGGTCGACTTTCCACTTCAAGCTTTTTCTGTTTCACTGTGAGTTTACCTTAACGTGAACAAGCCTTAGCATTCCAGCTAAGTAGGCAAGGTGGGATAGTTTCCTCTCCTCCAACAGAGACAGTGATGGAGGAGCTAATTTCTTCTTTCACAAGGGAAGAAATAGCCTCCCAAGTATTCAAACATTTGTTACATTCAGAACAAATGAATGGTGAAAGTCATCTAGCAAGTAGATAAGTCTAGTTCTGCCATATTCTTCCTGAGATGGCATGACAAGAAATGTGTAAAGAATTCAAGATAAGAAGTGCCATGATTATATTCTCTTTTTCATTTTGTTCTAATAGTGCCTCATCTGCATTGTGTCTTTGCAATCACAGCTAAGCACTGAACTTATGTCTCAGGAGAACTAGCCACAACACCTCCAAAACTTAATTTGCTGAGCAGTCCCAGCTCATTTAGAATCCATCACTACTCATGTATAGCTATTGATATTTTTCCCCATGTGAATTCTCCATTTTATCTGCCATTTTGGCATTTAATAGTGTGACCTTCTTCAGTAGCATTCTATATTCAGTTTTAATTATGACCACCCTTCCCCACCAAGTAATTTTTTATCCAGTACAGACCTTCACCTCTCTAGTAATACCTTTATTCCAGGCTATTTCTCAACATACTGAACAGCAAAAAATGTGACACTAATCTTCAGGGGCTTCTGCTCATGATTGTGATCTAGAAACATAGAATAATAGAATGGTTTGATTCGGAAGGGACCTTAAAGTTCATCCAGTTCCAACCCCCCTGCCATGGGCAGGGACACCTCCCACTAGATCAGGTGCCCAAGCCCCATCCAACCTGGCCTTGAACCCCTCCAGGGATGGGGCAGCCACAGCTTCCCTGGGCAACCTGGGCCAGGGTCTCACCACCCTCATCATCAAGAATTTCTTCCTAATGACCAATCTAAACCTTCCCCTCTCCAGTTTAAAGCTGTTCCCCCTCATCCTGTCACTCCATGCATCTGTAAAATGTCCCTCTCCAGCTTTCTTGAATGCCTCATTCAGGTACTGGAAGCTGCTCTAAGGTTTCCCCAGAGCTTTCTCCTCTTCAGGCTCTAAGCAGTTATTCTTACTCTTAGTTGGTCCAAAACCTGATCTGACGTCTAATCCAGCAAGGACCTGTTATGCCTAAGAGCCAATTAAGAGCAGTATCATCAAAATGTTTTAAAAGTTAAGGGGCATCCTTAGGATTAGTTCATCCCTTATGCAAAGGATATTTAGGCTTTTGAAAGCAGGACTTCCATATGCCAACCACCAAAAAAAAAAAAGAGGATGGGGCTAGAGGCAAGGAAGAGAAATGTTTTTGTCATTTATGCCTTTGTTTATCATTTTTATTCCTTGTTAGATATACCTTGTCTCATGGAACTTCTTAAACCCTTTTATCACACAGCATTTCTTGCTCCCTCTATTACTGTGCTAGAAACTTCTACCTTAATTCAAAATCCCAGGCTCCTAGCCTGAAGGCATCCAGCTCCCCAACCCTTTTAAGTCAGGGTTTCCCAGAACCCTGCTCACAGCTTTCCTTCCCAGACCCATGTCCCCACCTGCCCTAGATGTCCTGCCTGGTAGGATTTTTCTTCTTTTTGCTCTCCAAACTGTCTCCCACCAGAGAATTTCTTGTATTGGTGACCACCAAGTCCAGTGTTGAATCCCCTGTGTCTAATAGCTGGGTTAAGCATGATCTTTATTTCACTCTAGGAGTCTCCTGACTCGCCTACAGCTCACGGTGCCACTTCTCCAGACGATGTCAGTTGAAGTGTTATTAACAGTAATTGGCACAGTTTAGCCATTTGGAACTTTGCAAAGTTAAAGGTTTAAACTTCAGTTTTCTCACTGCAGAAATAGAGTTTCCTGCTGATCTTTCCCTGAATGCTCCTATGACTGTACTTTTCTTAGATTTTAAGGCTCAAAGGCAACCATTATGATGTTCCTGCATATCATTGACCAGGTTTTCCAGAGCTAGTAGTTTCGATCAGCCCATGGCAACATCTCTCACCAGCTGTGATGTGATGCAGAGTGGCCTGCAGAAGAAAAATGAGGGGTTGTTTAAAGTATTTGGAATTGCGTTAGCAATCTAATACTGTTAATAGATCAAGGATAGTATCTGGATGTGAGCTTCACATTATTTTTCACAAAAGTATCACCTTGACTATATGTAGATTTTATAGATTTGTCATTAACATCGCTGATAGAATTTTTTATTTTTAATAGTTGATATAAGAAGATCAGATTTCTCGTAAAAATGAACAAAGAACAAAGCCCCACCGACACTCTAAACCTTAAAAGTGGAAAAGTTAAGAAGTGCTCATGTAAAATCATGTGTTTTAGCAAGACTTTCAAAGCTTAGACAGTCCCTGTGCAAGCTGTGATCATCAGAGTTAATCTTTTAGAGTGTATGGATTTCACTTTCAGTAAGAGTTTCCAAATAGAGAGGACTAAAAGGTGATTTTAAGGTCCTCTTCGGTGCAAAGTCACATTTAAATGCTGTTAATTAGCTCAATAGGGTCCTGCACTGAATAGGCATGAAGACAATCTAAGTCATTTCTGCTGGTTCCCATTTTAAGCATTTATAGATGTCTCTGCTCGGTAGTTATTGTCGAGAGCCTCTTTTGTGCCACGACTTTTGAAATTCCTCCTGGATTAACTTTGCCCTTTCTCAGATACCATCCTAAAAATACTATTAAGAAAAAACAATTGCTCTCTGACTGAGATATTGAGTCTGAACCCATGCCTTAGTTTTCCAACTACATTCTTAAAAATGAGGATAATATAATGCTTCTGCCGATATAACTTTCACTATTGTAGTGATAGAAAAGGCTGTTATGGGATAATGCTTATAAAATATTCGTCAGATAAATAAAAGATTAACTTCTTTATGTGAAACTCTGTAGAATACAGATAAGTGAGGTAATAAGAATGAACTGAACCTGAAGCACATTTTTATTCCTCCAACTTACCTGATTTAGGGAAAATAGTAAAGATCTAAAGAAAGGGGAATCAATAGGATTAGTTGCAAGAACACTGCAGTGTGTTTCTGGTAATCCTCTCCAATAAACTGTGGCTTTTTCAACCCTTTTCAACTAAACTTTGCCTCCTACTTGGTGCCATTAGCCTATGCTGATCCGATGCTACTTGCCTGGCTTGTAGAAGTACTCTGGACAGTCCTTTTTGATGGCGTCCCAACGGATTATCTGAACAATTTCCCACTCAAGGCAGTGAGTAACCACGGAGTGCTGAGGTAATATAATTTCAATAAAACAGTTCCATCTGAAATGTCAGATAATGGCCAAACTGCATAATGGAAATGGAATCTAGCCATACCCCTTTGTGAAATACCAGTTTAATGTGAAATTAAAGCCATTCATTCTTCCCACTCTGTAAATCACATCAGTTGAAACAAAGCAGAATCTGTTGACTCTGAAATTGAGGTGAAAACATAGATTCCAGGAAGGAGGTGGGTAACAGCATGTTGGGTGGTGTGATACCTGCTCCCTGAAGGGAATATGATTGCCTCCGTCCCAAGTTACAGTGTGGGGAACGTTCACCAACCTGAAAGGTATGGGTGCCCATATATATTGGTTTGATGGTTTAATTAATGAACTAAATAATGACCAGTGAACAAAAAATGAAGTTTCTCCCCTTCGCTTTTCACTGGGAGTAGAGGTCAAATAAGCAGGATCAAACCCACCTCTATGACCTCTAATGATAGTTCCCTATGTATCTGGCTCTGGTGTAGAAAACAGGATTGAAGATGCTTCTCTTTCTGGTAAAAAACTGACACTCCCCGGTGAAGAGCAGAAATTACACAGGGCAGAGGAGAGTCAGCAGAAGGCTCTGTAACCTAGGGCTGTGGTTAGGACAAATCTCTGGAAGTGTCAAGTGCTGATGTGACCCACCTCAGGTGTCGGAAAACATTAGCTCTCTCCTCTCTGAGACAAGCAGCTGGGTCATAAACTGCAACTGGAAGTGAGGTTGTGACAGAAAAAATTGGGAGCCACTTAACGATAAAAAGAGGATGACACATCCCCTCTCCCCTTGATCCAAGTAGTTGCCTAGGGGGGGAAGTTCTGTCAGTGTGAGGCCTCCCAAATAAATTACATGGGGGAATATCTGTGTTGGAGGATGGTCCAGAGATAGGAATGGGGATGCTGAGTTGGAACAGTTCACGCAGGACATTTGCAGAACTGCAGAAGCGTAGTAAGTCTCTTGGTGCTGTGTGGTCATCTTAGGTACCTTCAGGAGTAAGGGCTTTCAAGTAGAAGGAAGGCTTGGGGATGTAAAAAGATTTATGGTTCACATCTTGCAGTTTTAAGTATCTGAAAGCTGCCAAAATGCTGTTTTGGCCCACAGCACAAGCCCTACTCTGAACAGCAATCACATCTGAAAACCTAACACAGTACAGCGAGACCTGAGACAATGAGAAATGAGCTCCATGGAGGCTGGAAGCCAGAGCAAAAGTTCAAGGCATGAAACAGTGCTAGAGGTGCAGAGAATGAAGATTTTGATGGTACTCAGATGAGTAGGAACGAATTACAAGGAAGAGGCTGCAGCATTCGAGCTGAGAATTCATTTTGGCAGTAAGGATAAATGAGAATGAATATATTTTTCAAGCTGAGGTTGGAAAAGTAGTAATAGTTTTTGGCAAAGTCTTTGCTCTAGTAGGCAAAAGGAGACAGGAATGGCTTGTAACAGTGGTAATATTATTGTTACCTAGTACAATCTGTCCACTACTAACACAGATGTTCATAGGGAACACAGAGAGCAAACCCAGACATCATTTCCTAAGAGCTAAACTCAGCTAAAAGAAGGAAATTTTAATCTGAGTGCATTAACAAAGCAAGATGATGCCTAAATCAAAATAAATATGCATTCAGACATCTTCCTAGGTATATAAAACAGGGAAAGGTTCAGTCTTGCAAGCTAATCTTGCCTTGAAAATGCCATAATGACTCAAATACTAATACTCAGGCTAATGGGACAGCGGTCAAGTGAGCTGGGTGATTAGGATTAACTCAGGCACTAGCTTTCTGCCCTCAACACATATTTAAGTGCAGAAGTCTTATTTTAACAACTCGTAGCATCGTTACAGCCCTATGTACCACCTCACAGCCCATTGATTGAGCTGGTATCCACGTGCCCACCAGTGCCCCATCAGCTGTAGGAGCCTAAGGGGGTTCAATCACCGACATCAGGAGTGGTTTGAAGCCGCTCCAGTAGACAATTTTCATGGTGGCACATATAAATGGCCACAGGAAGAATTAAATTTGTCTGTCAATAACAGTTTATTTAAATAGAGTTGTACTGAATATGCACACACATTAGCTTAGAAAAGTAAAGCAGGAATATCAATATGCATCACTAAATGAAATCGCTGAAATAGCTGCTTTGGGAAGGCCTAAGATAGATAAGGGATATATATTTCTGCTGCAGAAGACACCGTTGGGTAGAAGGTTCCTACAAAGCGGGCAAAATCCCACTCAACCACTTTTTCTTCAACAAACTGGGGTGTGGAGTCGAATGCTGTGTCAGATCCTCCTGCTTGAGTCAAACAGGTGCGTGACTGGAGTCAGAGTCTTGAAATCAGAATATAAAAGGCTGTAGGAGATGAATGGAAGTAGAATTTGACTCCACGTCAGCGCTTTATGCCCTTTGCTCACTAACACTCGGGTATTCTTAGCAAACTAATTGTCGTTAGCTGAGAAAGCAGGAAGTTCAGAAAATGACAAGCACTAATCACAATAAATTGATTTTAATTTGTCTAAAAATAAAAGATGCAGTACTTCTCTCATATATAGCTGCAGGGAAACCGAATCACTGCACTTAAGACAAAATAGAAATTCTGAATTCATTCCCGAGGGTAAATGGAGCTAAGGAGCTCAGGCAGGATCACCACAGCGCTCCACTTCAGTATGCCAGGAAAACTGTATTCCAGTAACACTGAAGCTCTGCAATAAGATGTGCTGTGTTTTACTGTGGTTTCTGGTTGAAATTCCTATTACCTATGCGTTCCTCCAACTCAGAGGTTAATTCAAGCTGCCCTCAATTTATTCCACTTTTCCTTTCTGACAAAGGAGAGGTGTTAATTCCCTTGCAGTCCTGCTGTCAAGTGTCATGACACTCAATTACTCACTAATTTTGACCAGAAGATTCTTCGAAACCTTTTCAGCTCCAGCAACCAATGAAAAGGACTTTTTTAATGTCAGAGTTGGAATGGACTTCTGGATGCCATCTGGTCCCACATCCTGCGCCAGGCAGGGCTACCTTCAAAGTTAGATCAGGTTGCTCAGGACCTCGTCCAGTTGAGTTTTGAAAGGTTCTGAAAATCAGTAGACCACGTTTCTTCTCCCGATATTTTCAGCAGTGAAGGGGATCTCTTAAGGACAAAAGTCTGATTTGAGAAAACTTGGAAAACTGGAGATATTCCAAAAGAACAGGATTCTATCACTACAGGTCAAATCACAGAACTAATTACCTAGAATTCTGCCTATAATTAAAATGAAAATACAATTCAGGACAGCCAGCTTGCATTTACGGAAGGCAAATCCAGTGAAAGGATCTTACCTTTTTTTTGGTGCAGCAGGTTGTTAAAGAGAATATAACTAATTTTTAGAGCATAATTTTACTACTACAACATAAAAATTGGCAAGGTAGTAAATAATAAGAATAAATTTCTGTTATCTATTAGTTAAAACTGTACAGCCAAATATTTCAAGTTCCACAGAATGCATTTTAGTTCAGTTATATGCGAGGTAATATCGAGTGTATCTACAGTTTGGAAGACTGTTTTAGAAAGTATTGTTTCAGAGAATGATTGGATGTCATCTCAGATAACTGATCAAGGAAGGAAGCAATCTTGCCTCATGCACAATAAAGCTATTCCTAGACTATTTCTTCCTGTTCTGGTTTCTAGATGAAAGTAATGGAAGGAGTTGAAGCCTTCAAAATTATTCAGGAGCTGAAAAAATGATGTGGAAGAAAACTTACTGCCTTTATTGGGAAAAAAAGTAGAAATGTGACTTAATAGGCAGGGACATAGGAAGAAAATATCTGATTCTGAGGAAAAGGTCTTTTTGATCTGACAAGCAGAGGCAGAGTAAAAATATTTTTTGGCACATGAAATTAAGCAAATTCATCCCTGGTGTTCCTGGCTGAGAGTCATTAAACACTGCAGCTCTTGGGCTGGAAGGGTTGTAAGCCTGTGGGGAGTTTGCAGAGGACCACAAGCCATCTCCTTCCTCATGTATGAGTGACAGCCAAGAAGTCTTATCTTTGTCCTTGCCACGTTCACAAGACATGAAGACTGCATTGAGATAATGCATCCTCCAACTTGGATCCATACACCAACACCTAGTTGAATACCAGTGTCTGAGTTCCAGCAGGATTTTCTGACAGGTTGGACTGCAGGAACCTAGGAGATTTCTTAATCCACGAATCCACGAGCTGCTCTTGCCCTCTCAAAACTTCAATATCGTGATCAACTCCCTGACAGTGCAGGGCCTGCAAACACACATGGGGGCTATCTTTCTTTTTCTTATTAATTTCTTATTTAATTTCTTGTTCCTTGGAGGCTATGAGAATGGAAATACACTTCCATGGGTCATAAATGCTCACATTGAATAATACAATAGTCCAGGCTGGGCAGATTCAGAAAGCCCTCGAGGCCAAGAAAAG
This sequence comes from Clamator glandarius, assembly GCA_033459285.1. Classification (NCBI taxonomy): domain Eukaryota; kingdom Metazoa; phylum Chordata; class Aves; order Cuculiformes; family Cuculidae; genus Clamator; species Clamator glandarius. The sequence goes on from JAUNZM010000627.1 coordinate 207,829, forward strand.
AGAGATGAGGTCTGAAAGGGAGTTTTGATCATCATCCAGCCAAACCAGCCCTGATCTGGCTTCCCAATGAGGGCACATCTTTTCTGTCCCCCTAGGGTGGGAATGAAACATTCTTCTTTTCCACCAGGAGTCAGATTTCAAATGTTTATTAACTCAAAGCCAGGTAGAAATCAAGTGTAATAGTAAAAAAAAACCCAGAGAGTTTACAAATTCAAAACCAGAAAAAGTAATCCCAAGGTCTTCACAACAGCTCTGAGTCTACGCTGAGGCTCTGTTCATCCCTGAGTCCTGGTACAAGCTGCAGTTGTATTTGTTTCTTGCGTCCTCTCTGTGACAGCCTCATAAAACTAACCAGGGATTTATGCTGGATTAAAAACAAGACCCCTTCTCTGCCTTCCTGAACACTGAAATTGGGCAGAGGACAATACCTGTAAATCTATGGATGCTAGAAAAACGTGGAAGTTATATGAGGGGTTGTGATTCAGCAGGATTGTTTTTACCAAGAAAGAGATTAGTTGCCTTAGGATTTCTTTCCTGAACTGAGTGGTTATAATTTTCATGTCCCCAAAGAGAACAAAAGAAACAGAAAAATCCCTCCTTTTTCTTAGCAAACACATTTGCTCAAGAATTATCCATTAGCTGGCTGAGATGAAATAAACTGAGGAAAAAGCAGAATGAAAACTTTCAGGATACAGATGTGGTGAATTAAAATTGACACTGACATTTAATTTTGTAGTATTTTTCAAAAAGTTCCAATTAGAGTCAAATTTTGTGCTTTGAAGTGTTTGATGATTGTGGATGTCCGAAAAAAACATCATGGTTTGCTGGTTTCAAATCTGGACAAAACTAATTAAAATAAATAAAATAAGAAAAACCTTGAATACTATCAGCTGGACACTGCAAAAATAGCCATGGCAAAGATTAGTGAGAGAGCAAAGATTAGTCAATTCCATAAAATTTGTGACATAGAGGTCAGATTTTAGAAAGCACATGAAATTCTATAGACAGATAATCCTGTGTATTTTTGCCTGTGTTTCTCCTACTACAAAACTTCAGGGTCCTATTTTGAACTCCAAATCCTATGACAGCGATACATAAAGATAGAAGTTACTGCAGGTGAAGTTCTGATATCAATGATGATCTGACCACTCTAGAAACCTTGGTAAAAGCAGATTCAATACCCAAATTCACTTCTTTTTTACTATTCTGATTGTTAGATTTTGTTATTTGTGGAACACATGATGTGCCATCAGTGGTTTGCCTTAGTTATGACAAGGTACTTCTTCAGCATCTAAGAAAATTTAAAACATCTGGGCTGAGTTCTAGTAACCACAGTTGCATAATTTTTCTGTTCAGGTCTGCTCTCTTTCCCCTTGGCTTCACCCTGCTCTCTGTTGCTACAAAAGGATTATCAGATCTTCTGAAAATGTGTTTGAATGGGATTTGGATAATTGACCTCCAAAAGTTTGGCTCAGCTATGCTGATGATTATTTCATACTTTGACCCCTTGATTCACAGCAATTACTCATATTTAAGGAAACATTTCAAACCAAACAGCTGTTCATGTTCGATATGCAGGAAAAAAAAAGAACTTCATTTTCTATAACCATTCCTACTGGCTCATAATTTGCTAGGGAGAGTAGTCTGAGAAAACACAGGTATATTTTTTTAACTTCAATTTTATACAAAACAAGTTCAATGTCCTATCCACAAATCAGGTTTGATTTATTCTAAGCATCCGTAGAATGAGATGAATGTCTTCCACCTCAGTACCACAAGTTTAAATAAGCCATAAATCACTTCTTGTTGGAGTTTGGATACACAATAGGTCAAACTGTCTTAATGTTTGTGTCAGTCTGTCATAAAAGCACTTACAAAAATCTGGAACCTTTATACCCCCTCGCCTACCCAAAAACCTATATTTATTCAATAACCTTTTCTTCTTCTATTTGTTGCTCGCCCTTGTGAGACAAAACATACGCAATGGCTATTTTTAGCTTTTCCTTTGACAGATCATACTTTAAACCTGAAATGTTTGAATCAAGTCATGATGTCCATAGAAAGTCTTAAATGCAACAAGGAATCTAAGGGGTTTTTGGAACTGAACAGTGAAAGAAGAATTTGAACTTTTATAGTATGTGGCAACGTAAAGTAATTTTAGTGGTTTTGTACAATGAAATACAAATACACTCTTCCCAGAGGTTTGTTGAAGTATAATTTTTAGGAGATTTACTGGGTTAGGTAGCTGTGCAATGAAAATAAATGCCTGAGGTCAGTACTATTTATTTTGTTGTAAAACTGCTTTATCTCTAGACAACTTTACCTCCAAAATAGTCCCTATTAGCTTTTAGTATTTGGGGGTTGATTTTCTTTTTAAGAAGGATATTTTCTTTCTCACATTGTTAGTGTAATTAATGTAAAGAGTTACTGCTTTACTCCAGGACTGCAGCATGTAGATCCAAACCACAAAAACTCTTTTTGACCTCAACTGCATTTCTGTTCGATGAAGAATTGCTAACTTGGCTCTTAAGGCAGGTTTTTAGGATCAGGTGGTGGCCAGACAGCACGATAACTTCTAGCAATGTCTCTCTATTGATAAAAAAAAAGTCATAATAGTTATGATTAAAAAAACAAACCTTCTAGATAGTGTTTTATAAACAGTGTATCACAGAGCAGCTCCTAACACACTTTTGGACTTCTAGACAGGAAATCTCTGCCAGCTCATCATGCAGAGAGATAAAAAGTGGAAACGAGGTTGCTGATAGGTAATAAACTTCCTCTCGTTTTTTTCTAGGAGAAAGTTATGGTTAAATATATCAGAACTACAGATGTCCTAAGCAGATGGAAAATAAATCTTGAGGTATTTGTACCTCTGGAGACAGTGATATTTTGAGGGGATTTCTTGTTTTGACAGAGATCAGCCACAAGAAAAGTAGCTAAGAGGACTACATGTGTCTCTCGCTACCGAAACACAAATAATGGGTCAGACTTTAGTAATAAAGTTTCTGACTTGTTGTGTAAAGAGAAGGACAAAATAAAGCAATGAAGAGATCTGCTGTTTGAAAGACTTTCCAGTAGAGGAATTTAATAACAGCACAGATCAGTTATGTGCAGTTCAACTCCATAATAACCTAATGTTTCCAGAATCATGGAACAGTTGGGGCTGGAAGGAACCTCTGGAGGTCATCTGGTCCAACCCTCCTGCCATCTACAGGTGGTTGTCCAGGGCTGTGTCCAGATGGCTTTTTAATATGTCCAAGGACTGGGACTCCGCAGCTTCCCTGGGTAACCTGTGTCAGTGCTCTGTCACTCTCACAAAGTATTTCCTGATGTTCAGAACCTCCTGTCTTTCAGTTTGTCCCTACTGCCTCTGGTCCTGTCACCGAGCACCACTAAAAAGAGCCTGGCATCATCATCTTTGAACCTTCCCTTTAGGTATTTATAGAAACTGATGAGATTCCTCCTAAAACTCCTCTAGGCTGAACAGTCACAGTTCTGACAGAGTTTCCTCACAGGAGAGATCATCCTTGTGGTCCTTCACTGAACTCTCCAATATGCCTACATCTGTCTTGTACTGGAGAGCCCAGAGCTGGATACAATACACTGAGTAGAGGGGAAGAATCACCTCTGTTTATCTGCTTTTTAATGCAGCCCAGGATACCTTTAGCCGCCTTTGCACCAAGGTCACAATTCCAGGTAACGTCCAAATTGGTGTCCACCAGGTTCTCCAGCCTCTCAAGGTCCTTCTGCACGGCAGCGTGATCCTCTGTCCAATCAGCCACTCCTCGTAGTTTTGTATCATCTAAAAGGAGGTTGTGGAGAGGAGGGAGCTGGGCTCCTCTCCCAAGTGACAGGGGACAGGACAAGAGGGAATGGCCTCAAGCTCCACCAGGGGAGATTTAGGCTGAACATTAGGAAAAAAATTTTCATGGAAAGGGTCATTGGGCACTGGCAGAGGCTGCCCAGGGAGGGGGTTGATTCACATTCCCCGGGAGGGGTTTAAGGGACAGGTGGATGAGGTGCTGAGGGACATGGGTTAGTGATTGATGGGAATGGTTGGACTTGATGATCTGATGGGTCTTTCCCAATCTAGTGATTCTATGATTCTATGAAAACACAGGAAAAGCTGTTCTTTATTCCCTAGGAAATGGAAAAAAACTTCTGTTTTTTTTTTTAATTAAAATGTCATTTATTTATTTTCTTTTTGAGGCCATACCTCTGTCATCCCTGTTGTGCAGCTTCTCATACCAGCATGTTTTGAGATCTTACCTTCTGTCAATGCCAACATCACAACTGAGGCCTACAGACAGTTCTCCAGCAAACTAAATTAAGCAGAATTTGATATTCGAATATAAGTATAATTTAAGAGCAATCAAATAACTATTTATGCTGAATGCTATTTTTATATTTCATCAAGAAGTGGTAGAATGCATTTTTGTTTTACTCTCTCTGCCAAAGCAGTGGACAAGTACAGGTGGGCAAAGGTCTTTCCCAACCTAGTGATTCGATGATTTTATGAAAGCAGAACACTTTATAAGATATTTTCCTACATTAAAACCAATACCTCAACCTGTTTTAAAGTTGTACTTCTGTTTCTTTGTGAAGTGATACCATGCATACATATAGCTGATCTGCCTTCAGTAGCAAGACTTCTCTAACATACAGCCACAGAACTGAAAGATAACTAAATAAAAAACACAAATGACATAAAAGAATACAGATTAGGATTTGTTGAATAAATGCAATTAATTTGTTTGCTAGTATCTATCCTTATTAATATCTAGGATAGAATTTAAAGTAGCTAAATCACTTACTCTGCGATGCCATCTCAATACCTTGTGTTAAAAAATGTTCTGTGCTAGATTTTGAGTAACAAATAACATCGCAGAATACCTTAATTAATTTTCAGAGAACATCATACATTTTAATTCAATTAGAAAAATCATTTTGGTTCCATGCAAGGTCACAAAAGAGCTGAAAAGAAATTGATTTTAAGATAACTCAGACACATTTTATTGAATCTGGCCCTTAGTTATATGTCTGTCAGTATAGATGCAATACCAGGGTGATGGTGTTGCCTGTATAAAACCCATGAGTAAAACAAGCACTTAGCAGCCATATATTCTTCTCAGAGGTGTGGCTAATAATTATCTCCTTCTGGAGGCACTCCAAATGTGCTAAATACATTCCAAAAATTAAAACCACAGTTTCTATTGCTGGACAACTGCTTGCTGAAGTTTGCTGAAATGGGGCAGGGCTAGGGGGAGGAGGACAATGATGGAATCATAAAACGGTTTGGGTTGGAAGGAATCTTTAAAGGTCACCCTGTGACCCCCCCTGCAGTGAGCAGGGACATCTTCATCCAGATCACACAGAATCACAGAGTCATAGAATAACCAGTTTGGAAGAGACCCACCAGATCGTCGAGTCCAACCATTCCCACCAATCCCTAAATCATGCCCCTAAGCACCTCATCCACCCTCACCTTAAACACCTCCAGGGAAGGTGAGTCAACCACCTCCCTGGGAAGATTCTTCCAATGCCTAACGACCCTTTCTGTGAAGAATTTTTTCCTTATCTCAAGCCTAAATATCCCCTGGCGGACCTTGAGGCCATTCCCTCTCCTCCTGTCCCCTGTCACTTGGGAGAAGAGCCCAGCTCCCTCCTCTCCACAACCTCCCTTCAGGTAGTTGTAGAGAGCAATAAGGTCTCCCCTCAGTACTCCATATGCTGTGCCAGTGTGGCCATTGTGAAAGTACAGCTTGTACACAGAATCACAGAATCATAGAATAACCAGGTTGGAAGAGACCCACCGGATCATCGAGTCCAACCATTCCTATCAAACACTAAACCATGTCCCTCAGCACCTCATCCACCCGTCCCTTAAACCCCTCCAGGGAAGGTGACTCAACCCCCTCCCTGGGCAGCCTCTGCCAGTGCCCAATGACCCTTTCTGTGAAAAATTTTTTCCTAGTGTGTAGCCTAAACCTCCCCTGGTGGAGCTTGAGGCCATTCCCTCTCGTCCTGTCCCCTGTCACTTGGGAGAAGAGCCCAGCTCCCTCCTCTCCACAACCTCCCCTCAGGTAGTTGTAGAGAGCAATGAGGTCTCCCCTCAGCCTCCTCTTCTCCAGGCTAAACACCCCCAGCTCTCTCAGCCGCTCCTCATCAGGCCTGTTCTCCAGCCCCTTCACCAGCTTCGTTGCTCTTCTCCGGACTCGCTCCAGAGCCTCAACATCCTTCTTGTGGTGAGGGGCCTAGAACTGAACACAGGATTCGAGGTGCGGTCTCACCAGTGCCAAGTACAGGGGGAGAAGAACCTCCCTGGACCTGCTGGCCACGCCGTTTCTGATCCAAGCCAAGATGCCATTGGCCTTCTTGGCCACCTGGGCCACTGCTGGCTCATGTTCAGTCACTGTCAACCAACACCCCCAGGTCCTTCTCCTCCAGGCAGCTTTCCAGCCAGGTTTCTCCTAGTTTGTACCTCTGCACAGGGTTGTTGTGCCCCAAGTGCAGGACCCGGCATTTGGCCTTGTTAAACCTCCTGCCGTTGGTCTCTGCCCGGCAGTCCAGCCTGTTCAGGTCCCTTTGGAGCCTCCCGACCCTCCAGCAGATCCACACTTCCACCCAGCTTGGTGTCATCTGCAAACTTGCTAAGGGAGCACTCGATGCCTTCATCCAGGTCGTTGATAAAGATCAGTTTGCTTAGAGATTTGTTCAACCTGACCTTGAATGCTTCCAGGGATGAGGCATCTCCCACCTCTCAGGGCAACCTCTGGTGTAACACCACCATCCTCAGCATAAAAAAATTTCTTCTGTCCAGTCGAAATCTACCCTCTTTTAGTTTAAAACTGTTACCCCTTGTCCTAACACAACAGACCCTCCGAAAAAATCTGTCCCCATCTTTCTTACAAACCATCTGAAAGTACTGAAAGGCTGCCATAAGGTCTCCCCAGAGCCTTCTGATTTCCAGGCTAAACAACCCAAACTCTCTCAGCTTTTCTTCATAGCAGAGGTGCTTCAGCCCTGTGATACTTTTTGTGGCCCTCCTCTGCATCCCCAATCCATGATATGGTTGGCCTTCTGGGCAGCGAGCACACAGTCAGTATTGATATCAGGGCTTGCCCCAATTCAGTTTAGGACCTTGCACTTGGCCTTGTTGAACCTCATGATGTTCACATGGACTCAGTTCTTAAGCTTGTCCAGGTCCCTGTAGATGGCCATCCCGTCCCTCGGGTATGTCAACTGCACCACTTAGCTTAGTGTCACCTGCCAGCTTGCTGAGGGTGCACTCGGTCGTGTTTGTGTCTTTGATGAAGATATTAAACAGTACATGCTCAAACATAGACACTGAACAGTTGAACACTACCTTCTGGATGCAAACACGCAACCAATGTCTCATCCACTGAGTGGCCCATCTGTCAAATCCAATTTAGAGAGAAAGATGTTGTGGGAGGCTTGTCTAAGGCCTTACAGAAATCCAGGTAGGAGACATCCATGGCTTTTCTCTTGTCCAGTGATGTAGTCACTCCATCACAGAGGGTCACTAGGTTGGTCAGGCAGGGCTTACCCTTGATGTCTTGACCTCATCAGGTCCCATAGACATATATGTTCAGGTTCCTCAGGTGGTCATGAACCTGAGCTTCTCTTACAGTAGTTGAGACTTTGCTCCTCCAGTCCCCATTTGTGGTCTGTCCACTTGAGAGAGATGAAATGCTGCTTGGGCACTTTGTATAAGTGCAAGAGGATAGGAGCTTTGCATGAGCAATTTGAGCAAATGGAGACCATGACAGGAGACCGTGTTCTGAAGACCCCGACAAAATCAAAATCCAATGCGATGAAGCTCAGGCTGATGAATGAGTTTGGGAAGGGGCAGCCTCTATAACTGTGCTAAACTCCTATCTAACTGTTTAGATACTCGCTGCCTGGTTTTGACCCATGTCCTTGTGACCTTTTGCTCCTCAGCAGGGATGCACGGAGAGGCAATGCACTCCTTCTGCTTTGGATGAAGCACAAGCATTCCTCATGCCACTGGGAGCAATTCTTTGAAGGGGCTTTTATTTATTCAGCTAGACCTCAAAACAAGATCACTAGTCAGTCACTCAGTGCTTGGGACACCTCCATTAGGAGCTGAAAACCACAGTGCCTACCACAGCAATGCTGAGGGCACGCAGCTCACTCCACTGAGCAGCAGCGATAACTCAGGGATACAAACCTGCCAGGAGCATTGCAGCTTGTGGGGTTTGCTAGTGAGAGAAGGAGCAATGCTTGAGAAGATGAGGACTTGTAGCAGGGATCACCCTGAAGACAACTTTTCTCTGCTTTGTGCTGATGAAGCTCCAGATTGAACATTTCTGCTGATCTCAGCTAAGTACCTTGGATGAGGTACTTAGGGGCATGATTTAGGGATTGGTGGGAATGGTTGGACTCGACTATCCAGTGGGTCTCTTCCAACCTGATTATTCTGTAAACCCAGTGGCTGAGTCAAGGACTGGATCAGGAGCAGATTAGGACTTCACGGCTTTAAGCTAATGCCCTGAATTCCACAAAAATCTAAAGCAGGGAAACTGAGGCAGGTTACTGATAATACTGATAAAAAGGGGGGAAATTAATGGCTGAAGATGGCCTGTTCCCAGGCGAACCTGAGAGTTACTTGGGAACGCAGATAAACATAAGAAAAAATATATATATTTTAAAAAGAGACAAATTATAGGAAAAATTCATATATTTATTCTATTTCCAGTCCCATCAGCAAATATACTCAATTTGCAGACCTGTTGAACCTCAGGCTAAGCGATCTAGAAATCCACATAGTACCGGTCTTGTAAGATACAGACTGTCTGATTTCATCATTGAATTAATGCCCAACCCCGTATATGCTTTTGAAGTATAACAGAAAAAAAGATGAGTCAATTTTTTTCAAACTGGTTTCCTCCCTAGGAAAACATTCCTCTAGGTCACACAGTACTTATTTGCTCAGTAAATACTATGACAGTGAGATTTACAACCACATCATTAATAACATTGATTGACAAGGAACTTCCTCAAAATTCTTTCATCTCCACGCAAACATGATAAACACACAAAGAAGTGCAGTTATATATTTACAGCCAAACACGTGCGTTTGGAGCAAGGGTGGGTAGAGAAAGGAGGAGGAGCTCCTGAAAAACAATGCCTGCTTTTCTTTTTTTCCTCCCTATCATCAGTATTTGGGACTGACTCACATTTATTTTGCATAGTTGCTTACTTTTTTCATTTCTTGCTGTGGGCTCTTTCTATCTCTTAGAGGATGAACTGGAAAGGGATTCCTTTTTGGAGAACTTTAGGCTAGAATCGACTGATGATGAATTCATCATTTTGTCTTTAGAGAATGAATTAGATGGTAGTTTTCTTTGGATTTGCTTAAGAACCATCTTAATGATTTTCTCTGTTGTCCAAATGCATTCACTCCACATCTGCCATGCAGGAATTTTGAGAGGAAAAAGGAGACCTTGGTGGAGACAAATGCACTTGCTTCAATGTTCCTTTTTATTGAAGCTATTTTGTATTTCATTACTCTCTTCACTGTTTATGCCTCTTAATGGCTGTAGGATTTTATATTTATTGGTAGCAATTACACTTGGTCTTCTTTTTAATAAAACAATTTTCCATTGCAAAATGACCTTGTGTCCAAGGAGGAAGGTTTGTGGGACCCAGTTAACTTGGAGAAGTTTCTTTCTTTCTTTCTCTCTTTCTCTCTTTCTTTCTTTCTTTCTTTCTTTCTTTCTTTCTTTCTTTCTTTTCTTTCTTTCTTTCTTTCTTTCTTTCTTTCTTTCTTTCTTTCTTTCTTTCTTTCTTTCTTTCTTTCTTTCTTTCTTTCTTTCTTTCTTTCTTTCTTTCTTTCTTTCTTTCTTCCTTCCTTCCTTCCTTCCTTCCTTCCTTCCTTCCTTCCTTCCTTTCTTTCTTTCTTCTTCCTTTCTTCCTTTCTTTCTTCCTTTCTTCCTTTCTTCCTTTCTTCCTTTCTTCCTTTCTTCCTTTCTTTCTTCCTTTCTTTCTTCCTTTCTTTCTTCCTTCCTTCCTTCCTTCCTTCCTTCCTTCCTTCTTCCTTCTTTCTTCCTTTCTTCCTTTCTTCCTTTCTTCCTTTCTTCCTTTCTTCCTTTCTTTTTTCTTTCTTTCTTTCTTCCTTTCTTCCTTTCTTTCTTTCTTCCTTTCTTTCTTTCTTTCTTTCTTCCTTCCTTCCTTCCTTCCTTCCTTCCTTCCTTCCTTCCTTCCTTCCTTCCTTTCTTTCTTTCTTTCTCTTCAAATACTGGATTTTTACTGGCTGGGTGGGGCTAAACCATGACAATGCTTAAAATTTATTTCTTAATTCTTTATCATATTTTGGTGTCTCTTACACAATACTTAATGTTACATAATTCTGACATTACCAAAATATTGACCAACAAATACTGACAAACAGTTGGATTTTTATTCCAGAACACATCTTAAATTCTAAAAAAACATGAATGCAACTTACATTTTCTGGCCGTCCTTAATACTAGACTTTTTTGCTAATGTCTGCAGCTGCTGAATATGAGAGATACTTGTACTCTGCAGGTTTATGCTGAATCTTCAAGTATTTCCTCACTAGCCCAGTTGTGGCAGATGAATATAGGAAAAAACCCCTTCCTCTAAAGGCAGCATATGGATATTTTATATAGTCAGTGCAGAGAAGGAGCTACTTAGGCCTCCACAGGGAGATTTTTGTGCCTTTCTTTGGTGCCTAGCCTGAGGAAATGCAAGATTTGTGGAGAGTGATAATATATTTTATAGGTCTAACTCCAGAGGCTTTCAGAAGTCCCAGCCTCTTTCTCCATTGACTGTATAGGGAATTTGGGGTTTGTCTTTCGAGGAGAATTGCCTCATTAAGCATGTACAGTGTAAGTACAAACTGAATTTCCTGGCTGGTGGCTGCAGTAAAAAACCTTGGAAACTTCTTCTGAATGTGCACAGGAACTAAAGAGAAAGGCACAAATGGCTTAAAAATAAATCTCAGGGCTGTGCCAGCATTGCAGTCTTGAGGGTCCAGCTCCTGCTGCTCAAGTGGTGGGTGTGACAATGATATAAAAATTACTCAGCCAGGCGTTTGCATCTTGCTGCCTGTCTGCGTTTCTTTCAGCTTTGTGTTTAGTGAAGCCTGTGCCCCATCGCTGAATACACGCTGAAGAAGTTCTCAAGAGAGAGGGGCTTTTAAACACGCTACATCACTCGTGCCGCTGTTCAAAGAGGCGATGGCATCTCCTGTAGCTCTGGCAGGGAGACAGGGCACGCTGATGGACTCAGGATTTGCAGAGCTGGTTGTTGGGAGATGAGCTGCTCCAGGGCTGCAGCATCTTTGGGGTGGTGCGGGGGGTAAGGATGCGGGTTCTTTCCTCCTGGAGAGAGACGGAGTGACATGGAAAGCAGGAGATTCAAACAGGGAGCAGAGGCAGCGAGGAAGGGATTACAAGAGAGAAAAGTTACTGTGACACTGTGACAGAGGCAGCCTCGGCTGGGACAAGCGGTTTGTGCCCCTTCCCATAAGTCTGTGACGTAGCCGGAGTGCCACCTATGGCTGTGAAGTGCATTCACCTTGAGGAACAATCATCCAAACCGCATCCACGTTCAAGACCCTTCAGATGCCCAGTGTGATCAAAGTGTAGAGAATAAAGTGATACCAGCCCCCAAGAGCTATGGAACAAGTAGTCAGGCTACACCAGGGTAGGATGGAAGGGCGAGATGGGAAGGGGGAATAAGAAATATCCAGGGCAGAGATGGGACACAGATTTTCAAACTATGTTTAGTGACACTGTTGTCTGGAAAATAAAAAGGAATGATTAAGCCGAGCTGCACTTTCCCTGTCTCCTCTTCTCTTCGGCTGTATCTGCTGTACACATACAAGGGTTCTGAGAGTATTAACTGCACTACAGAGGTGATACTGAGTTAATGGCTGTATTGATATGGATTTGGGTTAGAGTTTGTACGCGTGAGTAGCTGGAGATTTATCAGCCCTGGGTGATGACCACACAAAGGCTGGTGCAGCCCTCCTGAGCAGGCACACCTGGGACATTCTGCAGCCCTGGGCAGAGCTGCAGCTTCTCTAGCAGCTACACTGGAGCCAGTGGCAATGTTGCAGGAAAACCACTAGATGTAGATACAGCGTTAGGCTGTCACTGGTCCAGGAAAATGTGGTGTCTGTCTTCAAGGGAAAAATTACCTTTCCGCGCCGTGAGAGGGAGCAGGTGCTTCTAAACAGAAATTAAAAAGCTTTTAAGGATTATAGTGATCTTAAGATTCATAAAAATGACAAGAATTGCTTTGGTTAAGAGTTTTCTGATAATGTCTTACTTATTCAAATTTTTTTTTTTTTTTAAAAAAAAAGAAGCCTCCTTCGCTTTGTTGCATTATGGCCAGGCTCCTCCAAATACCACGTTCTCCTCCTAAGATTATCCTCTTCACCCTCCAAAACCCTCACCCCTCCTTCAGCAGAGTCACTGAGGTTTGTTTGCCAGCTCCTCAGGGCTGTTCCTGCTGCAGGAAGCATTAGTGTGTTCTTGGTTGAGAGCAAAATACTGAGAAAAAAATGGGAGGTAAATAATGGCTCCATCCTAAGGTAATGAGGCTCTTTTTTTTTTTTCTGAATGTCGATGAGGAATTCATCAAAAGGAGAAGGCTAATGTAAACTCCTAAACATTTAAATCATCTAAATGGTGCATGAGAAGCACTGCCTGGTTCTACTCTGCCTTGGGCAATAGGTCAGAGCATCAGCTAATATAAATCCATCAAAGCTACAGCAAGGTACAGCGGCGCTGGACTGAGCCAGAAGGTCTGTTTGCAGGGGTGTAACATGGTCAAGAAAATACCCTATAGAAAGAGCATCCTGCTCACAGCAGGCCAGGTGAAAGGAACAAAAGGCTATTGCCATGGGCTTGTTAGAACCTGGTTCATCTTATCAGGAAGGAACTCGCTATTCTTACTCTCCATTTATTTTCCAATGTGATATAAGGTTAGGGTAGCAGGTTTACCCTGCAGCACTTTCCCAGCATCTGAAGAGCAGCAGAAAAGAACTTCTAGAAGGGAATAAAAAAATAAAATCATTGGCTGGCTGGTAATTTTCTTAAAGATAAGAGAGTGAGCAAAGAGGAGAGGCTGCCTGCAGGCTCACAGTGCTTGCAAGAAAATGAGCATTCAGGGAGGCTCAGAATGAAGAAAATTGGTAATTTTCAAAGACAAATATCAGATCCAATGGATAGCAAGGAGGCATCAGTCTAAAATGTAATTAAACTAATAACTACTGAATAATACAAATAAATAACTACTGAAAGACGTTTTGCAGCAACCTTATCCCTGTCAGCGTGTGCCAGGCAGTCCCATCCTATTCCTGAACACAAACATCACGGGATCCGCACCACCAGCTCTGTCAGGGCCAGAAGGCAGGTTTGAGCACTGGCCCACCAATTATCCAGGCTGTTAACATGCTTGCCAGCTGGGTTTTGGTGCGTGCCAGCTAAAACTTTCCCAAATCTTGCTTAAGCAAGGTTTGGGAGAGGCTGCGTGCGAGGGCCCGTTCCCAGCAGGCAGCACGGGTGTGATGGCACCAGGCTGGCTCCCTCTGCTCCATCCTCCAACTTGTGCCTGGGCTTTGCATCCACAAATTCCTCCAAAAACTCGCACACACAAAAAAAATCCTCCCTACAGAGGAGTGACAATAGTACAGAGGCACAAGATAAGATGCTGAGGCAATGCAGGTCGAGTGCTGCGTAAAGTGCTCGAGCTGCCTCATAACCTCCGGGACAAGGACCTGTTCCTAAGCTTGATTTAATTTGCAGTGTGGGCAGAGCCTTAAATCCCAATGAAGAAATGTATCGCTGCTCTGTAAATAACCTCATGTAAATAAAATGATGCATATGAATAAACTGAGTTCTGCACCACAGACTATGAATCAGAGAAGAAGAGTCAGGATTTGAATGGGGTAGGAAAGATCTCTCTGCTTTGGGTTGGGGTGGACCTGCCTCACTGACACCGAGCCGCGCTCAAGCAGCTGCCTGCAGCAATCCCTTTATGGCATGGAAACCATCCCTCAAACTCGGGGTGAGGTTCTGCATAGCACAGGTTGAAGAGCACCTTCTCTCTGAGATGAATGAGTTGCAAAAGTCAGCAGGCTTCTTCTCAATTAATTATTTTGGCAAGAATGACTTGTACCTCGAAAAAAAATTCTTTGCAAGACAGTAATAAGATTTCTCTTCTTTTGTGAAAAAGTTGAGCTGCTTAATTGTTTATCACCCAATATTTTGACGAGCTGTTACCAAAATAGCTACTATAATGTTTACAGGCTAAAATCTCAGTCTCTGATAAATCAATGGAAAAATCATCAAGAAACACTGTGACATCTTCACCAGAAAGCATAAAGAAAAACAACCATGATTAATGACAGCTTAAGAGAAATCAGATGACATAATTAGTTTTATAAAGAGTTTCGAATTTTAACACTTATCTCCTAATGCCAATGCCATTTTTTTGACCAGTGTTCTCAGACCTGCTCTCTGAAGTTAGTTATCCACATGCTCAGTGTTTGCTGTTGCCTTCAGCGATTACAATCTCGTTCAAGCAGAGACTCATCTTCTTGCATGTTTGCAAAGCTCTTGCACAACTTTGAATGGCACTCAAGCAACAGACCCATCAACACAGGCAGGAGATAAGAAGAAAAAAAAAATCTTTAAATTGCATTAGAGAGAAAATATTTGTTTTCAGAAAGGAAAGAGAAAGATGGAAAACATAACTCAAGATCCACATAACGACACAACTTAGCTCTGAGGCAGCTGTGTGGAGAAGAACACAGGCATGTTATGCTTTTGTCTATATTTGAATAGCAGGAATAAGCACATACGGCTCTGAGCTAGCCTCCCTCTGCTTCGTGTGGGTATACAACAGCGAGGAGGTGGCTAGGCTGGCTATGCAGGCTTGCCATGGGGTCCTCAAATGACTAACATTACCTGGAGCCCCTGCTGTTGTGTTTTCCTTGCTCTCACTGCCTGGGCTAAGCCATTTACAGTCACAACGCCTCATGCAGTTTGCGCACTGCAGAAAAAAAAGAAAGATATTCCCTCTAATAATGTACTTACTGCAGGAGATTTTGACCCGCATGTGAACTGAGGAGGTGACTCAAGAAAGGATGTCCACATACACAAAAAATACATCTGGGATGTTTGTGAAGATGACTACATCTCAGAAGGCAATCAGGGAATCCTGATGCACTGTTGTGACCTTCCAGGCTGATGTGCTACTATTTAAATGGGGAAGGGTTGGAGGAAGGAGGCTCTGTGGTTTACTTGAGACCAGAAAAATACCTGTGAAGGAGCCAAGTCTTCCAAATAGCATCCCAATGACCCATGTGCTCACACGTCTACCCTCCCAGTGTGCCTGTGCAACCTGAAGAGGGAGGAAGAGAAGGATCAGCAAAGCAACCAGAAAGGTGAAGAGTACATGGATACCTGCTCTGCAAATTAAACAATGGATACTGGAAAACAACGCTTACAATTTGGTGACAGTCTCCTCAGTGCCCTGAACCCCTTCACAGACAACAGCCCCAGCCTGACCTTTTAAACTTGATGGTAAACAGGTAGGACAGCTCAATTCATTACTTGATTTTGCTGATGAGATCCAACACTTACAGTTCCCTCATATGTGCTGCAGAAAAGGTTCTATCACATATGTTGATGTCTTATCTGTTACTCACCACAGAAAACATCCAAATGTCATTAAATCCTGTCCTTACTGTCCAGGGAAAACTATTTAACAGAGTAAGTCAGAGGGGCAGAGGGAGCTTTTAGACATCACCAGGTGAACAACTGAGACAGCACCAGCTGACTGGAGACATTTCCACTTGTGGCGTAAGAGGCATTGAATGAGAGATAGCTACTGGATTTATCGAGACAAAGAAGACAGATACAAGGGATAAAACAAATGCCTTCAGTAGAAAATATGGAGCAAAAGTCCAGAGGTCTCTTGATTGGAGTCAGTAAGGTAGGGGTGCTTGCACCTGGTGTGTGCAGCATTCTCCAGCCCCTGACTCAGAGCCAGCACTCAGGGTTAAAACAAGTTTACTAAGGTAAGGTGTGGAGTGGTTTTATTAGCTAGGCTAATAAAGGGATGTGATTTAGTAGTGGACAGGTATGATTGGGCATGATGATCTCAGAGGTCTTTTCCAACCTGTGATTCTACGATCCTATAAGTAGGTGCCAAGGCCACCACCCCCTTTACTGCCACTGCCTCTGTTTTCTCTGGGTTTTATGGCATCCTGTGCTTGGGTTGCCTCTCCTACACCACCAGTGGAACTAGGCTGTCCCATGCCCCATGGTGCTCCCCAATCCATGGTGGGGTCCCCAGTGCAGCCCAGTGGCCACAAGGCGTCAAGGTGCTGGGAGTGAGGAGGAAGAGCGAGCACAGTGTGAGTGGGCACAAACACAATGTGTAGGGTGAGCTGCAGCAAAACAATCAAACTGCTGAAAGCCACTTGAAGCATAGAATGGTTTGAGTTGGTAGGGATCTTAAAGATAATCTAATTCCAAATCCCTTCCATGGGCAGAGATACCTCCCACTGGATCAGGCTGCTCAAAGCCCCATCCAACCTGGCCTTGAACACCTCCGGGGATGGGGCAGCCACAGCTTCCCTGGGAAACCTGTGCCAGTCCCTCACCACTCTCATTGTGAAGAAATTCCTCCTTCTGCCTAGTCTAAACCTGCCCCTCTTCAGTTTATACCCATTGCCCCTCATCCTATCACTATAAGCCTTTGTAAACAGTCACCCCCAGCTTTCTTGTAGCCCCTTCAGGTACTAGAAGGTTACTATAAGATCTCCTCAGAGCCTCGTCTACTGCCAGCTGAGCAACCCCAACTCTCTCAGCCTGTCCTCGTATGCTGCAAGTTGTCTCCTTATCCTATGTCCTGGGACACTTGTCTGCACCTTGTTGCTCCCTCAGAGAAAAAAATTCCAGCTTGCTTTTACCTCCAGCAAATCACAGCCTTCTCACCCCAGGATTTTCTTTTATACGTATAATGCCACTTGAACATGCATCCATACTCCCAAGAACAGTGAGGAAACGGGAAGAATCTGTCTTTGGGCTGAGGTGTATTTTATTCAAATTTTTGAAAATTTCACAGTGCTTTTCTGAGTGTGGCTGCCTTTCAAAATCATGAACTCTTGAGTGTAAAGGACCGGACTATATCTGTTGCAACCTGCAATTGCTAAGTGCAGTTGACTTCTCCCATTCATTCCAATCCCCCAAACCACGTCCTGTCACTCTGTATTGAGATTTTTTTTTTTTGACACACCGTGTATAACAGATATGGGATACAGGTAAAAAAAAATATATGCATTCAGCTTTTCTTGGACAGCTTTCATATGTGATTAGTCTGCCACGTGTTCGCTGTTTAAAATAAATCCAACAAATGAGAGCCAACATGGAAGAAAAATTGCTCAATGCATGACCTAATCAATTCATGACTGGTGAGACCGCTCCTCGAATCCTGTGTTCAGTTCTGGGCCCCTCACCACAAGAGGGATGTTGAGGCTCTGGAGCGAGTCCAGAGAAGAGCAACGAAGCTGGTGAAGGGGCTGGAGAACAGGCCTGATGAGGAGCGGCTGAGAGAGCTGGGGGTGTTCAGCCTGGAGAAGAGGAGGCTGAGGGGAGACCTCATTGCTCTCTACAACTACCTGAGGGGAGGTTGTGGAGAGGAGGGAGCTGGGCTCCTCTCCCAAGTGACAGGTGATGGGACAAGGGGGAATGGCCTCAAGCTCTGCCAGGGAAGATTCAGGCTGGACATTAGGAAAAAGTTTTTCACAGAAAGGTTCATTGGGCACTGGCAGAGGCTGCCCAGGGAGGTGGTTGATTCACCTTCCCTGGAGGGGTTTAAGGGACGGGTGGATGAGGTGCTGAGGGGTATGGTTTTGTGTTTGATAGGAATGGTTGGACTTGATGATCCAGTGGGTCTTTTCCAACCTGGTGATTCTATGGTTCTATGATTGGAACCTGTAGCTCTTCAGTTTTAGTACTGGTATGGAGGAGATGCCATTTTCAGCCTCCTTCCAGTGAGTCCATGTGCAGACAGCAGGAGCCCCTAGCCCTCTCCCAGGTGCTGGGAACTTCTCTCCCCATTCCACCACTGCCTCTGGTTCTTCTTCCCTGACATGTACCATCCTCACTCTTCATGTTGCCATCATTTTTCACCCTTCCCTGACTGACCTCTGAGTCTGTGATGTGCTGTCCAGCTTAGCGCGTGCTTCCTTGATCCCTACTGCATTCGGGTGAAGGAAGAACAATGAGTGGGAAACCCCTACAAGTGGAGGGTAGCAATTGTGGACCCACTGCTACACGAAATGCCTGAAGCCATCACGTCTTGCAAGCTGCTTTCGTAGATTTAATGGGCATCTTGGGTCAAACACAGACAGGGCTTCCTGAGGTCCTGTTTGTACACGAAACTCCTCGTGCAGGTTGAAGATGTTGTTTTGCAGGTCATAGAGTACGCAGAACAATGCTAACAGACATTGCTTGCAGGGAGTGGGGACCAGGGTCCCAGAGGCAGACGCTACTCACCATTAGCCACTGAGGTGGTGAGAATCACCAGAAACTGCCACTACCGTAAAAACCATCACCAGAACAAGCAAATCCCCCAGATCTGTTCCTCACCTTGCTCAGAAGAGTTGAGAACACACTGGTGGTGGGTGTAAAAAGAAAATAAACAAGACTTTAAATTGGAGTCATCACTCTTCTGCCAGAAACTCTGCCTGACGTTTACTGCTTAATGTGTGAGTATTTCCCTTTGGATGAACGTGGCCATACGCTCCTTAAAATGTTCCTGCATAAAATGAAAACATAATTTGTAATGCAGTATGTTGAAGATGTATTGAAGATATTTACTCCATTCTCCTTATGTAGACAGTGTTTGTTTAACCATCTTTATTCACAATAATTAACCGTTGTTATTGCTATTGTTTTTAGTACCAATTAAAAGTGGCTGTATACTTTACCGATATATTTTTAAGCCACTCAGTGGTTAATACAAGTTTGTAACCTGCAGGCTCAAGTCTTGTGGAAACTTCTGTCCATGCATAATTCATAAACTGAGGAACAGTGGCTATTAACCTAAGCAAAACTATTTGAAACAGAAAGGTAGCCCACGCTTGAATTCTTAGCAGGAATTGGCCTTAAATTGCTCTTCAGAACTAGACTGCCCTATCAGGAAGCTTTCTGGTCTGGTTTTTTATTTATTTTATATAGGTAGGAAACATAAATAGAAAAGGTCTCCAAACATCTCTACATCTTCTACATTAGACTGAACTTTCACAAAGGTTGTAATGCTGTGGACAGCACCTTAAACCAGAGTTCCTCATTGCCTCGACATTCAATAGTCTCTGTATGACTGTGAGGAGGCAGATAAGGTGACTCAGATGCCATTAACATCTACAAGACGGTTCTGCGAAGCATTAAAAGCAGGCGCCGATGTCAGTGAGGCTCAGCTGTCATCCTGTGCATTTGCATATGCAGTATAAACCACAAATCCCAACTAAGTAATTGTTGCATTCCTTGATTTTCCTTAAACAGAGACAAAGCAGAGAAAATTGTGAAGAGCTATGAAACTGAACTCAGCTGTCACATTGACAAAGTGCCATGCATTCATCTTGCTGTTAAAAACTGTAGGGAAAAATATGGTAAGAGCAAAGCTTTCCCTGCTTATAAAGTAAACTGAAATACAAACAGGATTACTTGTCATGTCAGGAATATGTCACTGTTTTTTCAGAGTGTTAATCCTGATTATGAGTTCTGGCCATTTTACTACAGAAAATTGCCACCAGCTTCACTGGATTCAAGTAGTAGTAAAAATAATTCTATGATTCTATGATTCTATGGTTTAGTGGCAGATACGAATGGTTGGACTCGATGACCCTGTGGGTCTTTTCCAACTTGGTGATTCTATGATTCTATGATTCTGTGATTCTATGATAGTGAGGTGTTGTAGCCTAAGGTTCCCTTTACCTTTTGTGCTGTAGAGAAAAAGTGTGACTCTTGCCCTTGGAAGTTAAAAAAAAAAAAATTCTAATTGTAGCTGTGATTTGCACATTTTTAAGGAAAATTAGAACCAAAAAAATTTTGAAACCTAATTTTTTTTGAGCTATCTGCTATCCTCTAACCATGTGAGGTGGCTATAACACCACAGAGCACGGCTCTCCGCAGTTACTGACTGCAGCATGAACATCCACCCCCTAGTCTCGGGGCAGGCAGTTCATTAGCAGCCAGTTTATCAACTCCACCTTACCACAGGTTTGTGAGCCCTCTGAATTTTTCATGACCTCCCCTTAAGAAAGCAAATTCCTAATTTTTTATACACAAGCAACAAGACGTGGGAATCAAGGGATGAAATGTAAATTCTGGACTTTGATCAGTGAAGTTTAAGAAATTTCATGGATTGAGATGCATTCCTACACTTCCCCTCCAAAACTACCTTTGTTTCTTATAGGGAAGAGTATTCCTCACTATCCTTTCTGGTTTGACCTTCAGCTGAAGACACAAATTTCCAAATTTCCATACAGAATGTGCAGAGTTGCCCAGTCCTCCTTAGCTCCATGCATAGAATCATAGAATCATAGAATCATAGAATCATAGAATCATAGAATCATAGAATCATAGAATCATAAAATAGTTTGGGTTGGAAGGGTCATTAAAGATCACCTAGTTCCACCCCCCTGCCATGGGCAGGGACACATCACACTAGATCACACATGATTTTGCATCTTCACCTGGTTTGTGTGGACTGTTCAGCGTCTGTGTTGCCTCCCTCAGGTCAACAAACCCCAATTAGCTTTTTCTCTGTTGTCTCAGGAAACATTTGTAAACATTGCAGGACACAGGAATGCAGCCTGGGTTTCATCTGTGCCTTATCAAGATGTCCTGGCTGCTAAGCTCTTGCGTCGCTCCCCTGTCACTGCCTTGCATCACTGGCCGTGTGGCGGTCCTGCTCCTCCAGTGCTGATGGGTCTTGACAAATGAAGAAGCTGCTCTCTAGTGTCATCAGTCCACCTCTTCAGGACTTTTTTCTTCCATACTATGAGTCTGGTTTGATTAAAAGTTAAAGCACCATTGGTGATGTTTGCCATAATGCTTAATCACATTTCAGAATCAGATTTTTTACCTCAGTTCACATGGCCTGATCATAATTATGCTTCAGAGGTGAATTTTGCCTGCATTCAGTACAGTCTGTAGAACTGTCTCAGGTTTTGGTAGACGCACACACAATCTTTATTCAATATTATTAGGAAGGTATTAAATAAAATCTAGCCCTGGTGCATTTCTGAGATTTAGATGAGACACAAGGAAGAAATTCTTCATGATGAGGGTGATGAGGCCCTGGCCCAGGTTGCCCAGGGAAGCTGTGGCTGCCCCATCCCTGGAGGGGTTCAAGGCCAGGTTGGATGAGTCTTGGGCACCTGATCCAGTGGGAGGTGTCTCTGCCCATGGCAGGGGAGTTGGAACTGGATGGGCTTTGAGGTCCCTTCCAACCCAAACTATTCTCTGATTCGATGATCCCAAAAACCCAGTTCAGCTAGTTAGGAAGCATTGCTGAACACGTCTGATGGCTAAGGGAGAGCAGAGCTTGCAGCCCCCACCTTACAGGTCCCTGGGACCTTGCTATCAGCTTGCTCTGTGTTTGTCTTGTGCAAAGTTGACTTTTTGAAGCTTCCCACTCCCTGTGTGCTATGCTCCCTCGTATTTCAATCAGCACGGCTGCACGACAAAGAACAAGTGGGGCAGCCTTGTAAAGCATGAACCATCAGAGCACAGGTACTTTGAATAAACAAACCATAAGGAGAGAAACAAATTCTGACTGACGCCTTGTGTCTCTTGACAAAAGCGGTATGTCCTGGAAGTCTGTGTGTCTTGTAGGTCCTGAGGGTTTGGTGTTTACTTGCTCGTTCCAGGCTGCACAAATTCTTAGTCTTGTTAATGTCTACATGAGTTTTTGACAGGAAAAACTTATGTGGTAAAAAGAGCTGCTTTTAAATGATCAGTTACTAGCTGAGCTGGATGTTCCTTCATCAGCAACCTAAAGCTTTCCTTCAAGGGGCTGAAAGAGCTTTTCTGTTCCCAGAGAATAAGGATCTGGCTGGCTCTTGTGGAGCTTCATGGAAGGAGAAGATCAGGAAAAAGGTGGCACTGCTGTGCCTGTACCAGAGGAAAGGGGAACACCTCCCTCTCCTGTGGGACTCCGGGTACGAGTTCACCATTATTTAATGTGTGGTATTTAATATTTTTCTTCTGGTAGTGACTAATGCTCCACTGTATCCCTGGGCACTTTGTCTAAGGTGATGTTTAACAAGAGTAAAAGCAAAATGCTGCCAAGAACACACAGTGAGGGTTTGCAGAACAAAGTTAGGAAGGTTCCCTGTGGTGTCATGCACTTACAGCACCAAGCATGGCACTGTGTATGTCACAGCAATGGCCCATGGCACTGGTGCCTGCATAACCCTTCTTTTTGTTGTTCATATTAGCTTTATTAGGCCCATCTTTCTTCATATACTTGAATAGGCGTATATTAAATAGGATTTTTACGGGTTAGGTAGCAGAACTATTGCCAGATGATGTGATGGTTCAGCAGTGAGTCATGTATTGCTGTTGAATGCCTTTCTCTAGTCCACATCACTCTGGAGAGCCCTCTGGGGTTGTGTGGAGCTTCCTTCCCTCACTGTGGGATGTGACCAGTGCTGACGTGTCCAGTGTAGCCTTCGTTACCGTTTTCACAGCTTGTGAAATGCTGATTGCAAGGAACAAATAATGCAAAAAAAGTAAATAATAAAAAAAACTCTGTCTGTTATTTCCAGTAAATGGTGCTGTTGTTTAAATAAAGAGATGCTGAAAGAGGAAACAGAATACTGCCAGCTGCAATAGCCCATGTTTTTAATGGCTCCACTTATCTGGATCTTATTTTGGCCTGGCACTCCTGATGTGTCTTTACTTCTCAGACATTAACACCAGCACTTAAATTAAATCATGCTCTGAGGACTATCTGTTGAGATAAACTCAGCCTACCCAAAGTGGCAACATTAACAGCCTTGATGGAGCCTCAAATAGAACCGGCAACTCCTTTGCAATGCTAAATACAGTAACAACAGAAAAATCACACCGCTTGGTTACTCCATATGCAAACAAATTTCCCAGGCTCTTTTACAGGTCCTAAAAGGTCTGGGGAAACAGCAAGATATGCTCCTTTTCTGTTACAGCTAAAAGTCATCTCCATTAAAAATTCTGGTATCAGTTTTCATAATTTGAGAGGGTGGAAAAAATGGGAGGGGTGGGGAAGGACAAAACCCAGAGTTGCTCCTGTTTCTAGTCTTTAATTTACCTCCTTACCTAATTGCTGCTTCTTTAGTGGGTTTGCAAAAATGGGGCTAAAAGACTAAATGAGTAGGAAGCGAGATGCTGGTTATTCTGTGGCTTGTGCAGAGGTACAAGCTGAGACGAAGAGTCCTTTCTGTGTATTGCTTAATACCCTTGGTGAGTTGAAGGGTAAAACCTCTGGCCTGTTTTTATTTTTCAGGTAATACTTTTACTCTGAGGCTTTTATGTTTGCTTGCTTATCACATTGGAAATAAATGCATGGTAATTGCAGGAAGGAGAGATGGAAGAGGGGTTTGGAACCTGACAATCATTAAGGTTCCTTCCAACCCAAACCACTCTGTGATTCTATGATTCTGATAGTCCCACAGCTAAAAGGAGAAGCAGGATTTCCTCTTTCACCCTGGAGTCCTAGAGCCATCCTTAGAGCTCAAGGAATTGCCTGTCCAAGCCTATGTTAACCATACTGTGCATGGCAATAGGAAGTCACCATGGGTATCCTATAAATACTTTACGAAGCAGCAAGCACCCAAACTGCCCAATCTACCTTTTCACAAGCTGTCTTACCACTGCCTGGGGCCCTGATACTTAAGGAAATGAACTAACTATTTAAATGGCACAAGGATTTTGCAAAAGCTGGCTAGCAAGTTGTTGCTGGATGTATCTGGATTCATATTCTCATAGTTGGTTCAATAACATTGCTCTGGTTTAAAAATGGAACTGAGTATATTTCCTATTTTCTGTATTACCTGATTAAATCAGTTTCTTTTCTTGTGTGGGAGACATTCACAGAGGACTCCTGTCTCCTCTCAGTCTGCCTTTTGTCTAGGTGCCAGATAACTTACACAAACTAACCTGTTCGTGAACTGTTGACTTACACTCAGCCGCATGGCCTGGCTCCAAACTGCTGATTGGAAACTTCTCACACAAGTGTCCTACGACAATTAACAAATAGCACAGTGAGGTTCGTGTGTGTATTCACAATGACCAATATCTCATTATACGACGGCAGAGTGAGCTTCCCACTTGGCCCTTCTCGTACTCCATATGCTGTGCCAGTGTGGCCATTGTGAAAGTACAGCTTGTACATAGAATCACAGAATCATAGAATAACCAGGTTGGAAGAGACCCACCGGATCATCGAGTCCAACCATTCCTATCAAACACTAAACCATGTCCCTCAGCACCTCGTCCACCCGTCCCTTAAACACCTCCAGGGAAGGTGACTCAACCCCCTCCCTGGGCAGCCTCTGCCAGTGCCCAATGACCCTTTCTGTGAAAAATTTTTTCCTAATGTTCAGCCTGAGCCTCCCCTGGTGGAGCTTGAGGCCATTCCCTCTTGTCCTGTCCCCTGTCACTTGGGAGAAGAGCCCAGCTCCCTCCTCTCCACAACCTCCCCTCAGGTAGTTGTAGAGAGCAATGAGGTCTCCCCTCAGCCTCCTCTTCTCCAGGCTAAACACCCCCAGCTCTCTCAGCCGCTCCTCATCAGGCCTGTTCTCCAGCCCCTTCACCAGCTTTGTTGCTCTTCTCTGGACTCGCTCCTGGGTCCGTAGCTAACTTCTACAGCTCACTCTGAAATAAACCACAAGCACACAGCTTTTCTGCATTTTGCCAGCTTAATTTTTTTTTTTATTTATTTTAACTGAAGGACCATAACCTCTCAGAGACAACAGCAAAGCAACATCTCCAGTATAGACAGGGTTAGAAAACTCATTTACTAACACACATTTGCACCGTGTCTGGCTTTTATGAAGTGACATGTCAAAACAATAAATATTAAAACCTAGCACAAGGATTGACAGTAGAAGAAAAGGTTTTTTTCAGTTGAAAGCATCAGAAAGCAGTTGTAGAGAAAGGACACCTCTTGAACTCTATCAAAGTCTGTGTGTGAGGTCTCTCTGTGACTATGAATTTTAATTTATGAACCGAAGAGAGAAGATTGGTAGAGTCTCTTGGAGACCTCTGTTATTGATTGAGTCGCCGTCCCTGGAGGTGTTTAAGGTTAGGGTGGATGAGGTACTTAGGAGCATGATTTAGGGATTGGTGGGAATGGTTGGACTCGACGATCCAGTGGGTCTCTTCCAACCTGGTTATTCTGTGATTCTGTGATTCTGTGATCAGAAAGAAGAAAAAAAAAAAAAGGAAGGAAGAAAAGTAAGAACTTAGTAATGGCTAATAAAACAGCAGAAGCAGAACTGGGTGAAAGAACGGTTCTTGTAAAAGTCATCAGATAGAAGGTATGGTTAATGATTTTCCATGTAGAAAACTAGCAGATAACAGTGAGAAATAACTGAGAAATGGATGTACAAGAAGTTCAAGTAGTCCAGACAAGGACATCTGGGAATTAGAAGTACTGTGTAGAATGTAATAATAAATACTCCAGGGAAAGCCGAAACACAATCAAACAGCAATCAAGACTTAAATTCTGGTATTGAAGCATTTATGCCAATGAGAAAAGAGAAATAAACAGCAGACTGCCGCAATCTCTTCAGTACTGGCAATCGTATAGAAAAAAGATTCCTTACGATTACTTGAAAAGATTTAGCAATACAGGAAAATAAATACTATGGAAGACAATATCCCTAAGGAAGGCTTTCAGTTCCCAGATATTGGTTAGTATGAAAATCAGATAGTTGGCTTGATAGCTAAGAAATTTCCTCATTAGTTTGCAACTGAGAGACAAATTCAAGAACAAAGAAGGGATTTGTATCTGGTCTTGTCAGAACATGTGGTTGTTGTAATAGTGCTGGCCATAGAAGACAGTCTTGTTTCACGTGGGGTTAAATTAACTGGAAGGATCAAGAAAAAGAGCCCATATTAAAGTTACTTCAGCTTCAGAAGGGGAATCTGTATGGTACAGGAAAAGCTAATGAGTGAAGTCACTGGCACCGAGGAATTAAAAAAAATAGACTGAGACTTGGAGGTTAAAGACAGAAAAAAAGTGCTAGTCAGAGCTTTATCAAAGAAAGGGAGAAAAACATAAAAAAAGACTTTTAAAATTGTTTGGGTAAATAGCCACATAAAAATTATGGTGTGCATAGGTTAAAAAAAAACAACCTAAAGACAAGGCAAAAGAGCTTTTCCAAAATAAAAGCTGAGTCTGTTGCTCTATATAACAATTCTATTCTGTCCATCGCTGTATTATATCAAATCTACAGGTACCTCTGAAATTCACTGTGATCTTTAATACATTTAATGGATATTGTGTTATTCTCTTTTCCTGGATGACAGGAACTTTTGCTGGGTGATTAAGTATATTTTAGACTCCTTTTCATCTTACAAAACCCATTCAAAGTGTTTGAGATGTTTTGTTAGCTTCACTTCAACTCATTCATCCCATAGATCTTGGACTGAGCTCACATCCACTGCCAAGGATGATGCTAGAGCATGTTTTCCTTTATAGCTTGCCCCAGCTGTCTGACAAAATATGTGGGTTTTCACCACCAATCAAGTAGGAGGAGGGCAACCAGCTGAAAATGTGTAGAGAAGGTGTAAAACCAAACTCAGTCATGTACTCAGGTGGGTCTAACTAGAATCCCCCACATTCCCTTTAAGTCTTTTCTCACCTTTGATCTGTAGTTGCCTTCTGGCTTTGCTCTGTAATAAGGATCCTACTGTCTTTAAATATTACAGGTTTCTGCTGTGTTTCCAACACTGCCCTGAAATTACTGAACAGAAGGATCACAGTAGCAATTTACACAAGGAATGGAAGTGCAAGCAATAGTCCCCATTTTCTTTCATTTTTGCCCATGGTTCAATAATTTATGTATGCTCAAGATTTCAAATTACTTTCAAGTTCTATGACTAATAGGGTGTGGAGCTATAATTTACTTACATGAATGTTTCATGACTTCCTTTCTAGTGAATTTGAAGAAGGTGTCTCAGAACCTCAATTCCTTAGCATTTTGACATAGAGCCAGTGGCTGAGCTGACATTTACTCGAATTTAGCATATAAATTCTGTCCATCTGCAAATGAAAAAAGATTATATAGTCACTTCACTTATCACTACCTTACACTTACAAGGAATTCTTCAGATGCATTTGGCTACGCTCTCAGGAAGGCAAAATATAGCATGTGAATCAATTATTAAAATACAATATTCATTACAATAGATATAGTCACTAGGAAAGGCTAATGTGCTCAGAGATACATGTTGGTCTTGATTTATAGATATTAACTCATGCACTGATATTTAGACAGAACAAGTACTAGGTAGAGGAGGAGTGGTATAAAAAAAGCACTCACCAAGCAGCAATGAAAAAAAAAGGAAAGAAAGGTGATTTATTAATATTTTATTCTTTGCAGTTAGGGCTGCGAGGTTGAAAATTCATCCCTTAGGTTTTATCAAACACCCCTACAACTTTTGTATTGTACCATCTTGAAGATGTACATCTTTTCCAATTTTTTTTTCCATCTTATTCCCTGTTCACTCCTAATACTGCCATCCTCTTGCTTCCAAAGCTGGCATGGTCCTCCCTCTCTCAGAAAAACCCTCCTCTGAAGCTTTTGTATTATCACACCACTTTTCTGCCTCGTCCACACCCAGAGCAACATTAGCCTTGTTCTCTCACTGGATCAGACACCTTAAAACATTTACTGAAGTGCTCTCCATGTTGGAGTTGGTGTTACATACATCTACAAATCCCTACATGCCTACACAGGGTCTACGTCCACCGTCCACCAGCTAATGCAAAACATTCCTCATTGTTCCAGCCTCTGAAGGCTCCTGCTCTTCCCATGGAGACAAACAACCTGAAAGGCAGCAGCCCATGCAATCTCATGGAGTTTTAGGACAACTAGCCACAACAAGTCAGCATGTGAATGGCATTTCCCCAGAACTGTTGCAATGAAAGGCAAATCCAGCATCCAGGATGTGCAGTCCAGTTCCCAGAAGAGGTTGCCCAAGGAAGGGAGGGAATTGCCGGTGTCATTTTATTAAGAACAGGTTGGACAAATAAGTAACAGGAGTGGCAGAGGCAGAGATAAAAAAGCCTGCTTTTGTGCAGGGGGAGGGGTTCAAAGACGCGGTACACTCCCTTTCTCCTCGGTTTTCTATCATTTGCCCATGTGCACTCATTTTTGGCACCTTTCCTGAGGCTTCCCTCCATGCCCACACTCATTTGGACAACAGACCTGAAGAGAGGTGCTGGAATGGGAATCAGGATGCCCGGGGCATGTTTTTCCCTTCAGTGTCCGACCTTGAGCATCTCGCATCCTACCATGATAATCGAGACTGCGCATCAGCAAACAGAGCTCAAGAGAATTAATCTGCTTCACATGCTAAGATTTTGGGTGATGCTCAATATGCAAAAAAACACCCCACTATTTTTGTTAAAAACATTAATCATATGGAATAAGAAGAAAATAAATTCTAACCCATGTGAGGGAGTACAACGGTAAAACATGGAGAACAATCACAGAAATGCGTTCTTACATTGCGTAAAATCAGTCTGGGCTTTGCAGTGCTTTCCATATTTCCTAACGGACGCATCAATATCTTGCCCCACACACCAATATCTCCCCACACAATTGTGGGGAGACTTGCAAACCATAGTGAATACTGCCATTTGGATTACATTCACCTCGAGTTGCAGCTAGAACCTCTGAAAAATGAACTCAGAAAGCCTAGCTGGGAATGAGTTAATTAGAATGAGGTGATTTCTGGGAGGGGAATCCTGGCCCTACGCTACTGCTCCATGCTGCACCTTTCCCAAGTGAACCCACAGTGATGGCAACACCTTCTCTTCTAACAGCCTGCTCGTTTAGTCTTAATTCCTGAGTATCCAGAACTGGCAGAAGAAGGAACCTTGATAGGGCAGTTGCATTTTAAAGTGATTGACATTTTCCATATATTTCTCATGACAAGGAGCAAAATATGTTTGAAAGTAATACGGTTCTTCATGGGGAGAAAAACATTGCCTTTCTTCACAAGAGAAAATGTTTGAAGAACGGGGAGAAGTAGAAGGAAAAAACTGCAAAAGGTATAAATCACTTTTGGATGAAATTGCAGCTGCTGGCAGCCTTGCTAAAAGGCAGGACTAGCAATCAGTGAGCAGAAATGCAGATTCAATAAACATGCCTGTGTGTACAAGCACAGAGTAAAGAAAAACTGTTATAAGCTGACCGTAAAAACTAAGATTGTTCCTTAGGCTGAGTTAAGAGCAGAAGAAACTTGTTTCATAGAATCATAGAATCACCAGGTTGGAAGAGACCCACCGGATCATGGAGTCCAACCATCCCTATCAAACACTAAATCATGTCCCTCAGCGCCTCATCCACACGTCCCTTAAACACCTCCAGGGAAAGTGACTCAACCACCTCCCTGGGCAGCCTCTGCCAGTGCCCAATGACCCTTTCTGTGAATTTTTTTTTTTTTAATGTTCAGCCTAAATCTCCCCTGGCGGAGCTTGAGGCCATTCCCTCTCATCCTGTCCCCTGTCTCTTGAAAGAAGAGCCCAGCTCCCTCCTCTCTACAACCTCCTTTCAGATAGTCGTAGAGAGCAATGAGGTCAATTTGCACTACTTTCTTAATCCACGACCAAACGCATGCCTTCCACGCACAAAATTTCATCCTAACACATTGAAATTTATGTAGCAGTCCCACAAACCACAGAAGGAAAATTGTGGTTGTACAGGTTATAGAAAACTGGATTTTCCTGAAGTATTTTCCTATGTGAATCCTCTCCTACATGGATTAATGCATTCCGACATCCCTGCCCTACCCAGTGCACTGCTGCCTGCTGGACCACCGCTGGCCTCCAAGTCTTCATTTCCCTTTTGCCCACCTATACTGGGAAGAATCTCACTCTAACAGTTCAGAAATAGCAAAATAAAAGTGTTTCTGAATAGAAAGTGAAAAATGTGTGAATATTTGCTGCAATGGGAGCTCTGAGTTCCCCTGAGGTCTTCACCCATTTCCATCCATTCACAGAATCATAGAAACATAGAATCACCAGGTTGGAAGAGACCCACTGGATCATCGAGTCCAACCATTCCTATCAATCACTAAACATCAGCTGTGGACCTGTCCTAGGCTGTCTGCTAGTGAGCTCCTGCCAAAACAGATTAAACAGTATATCTGTGTTGTAGTGTCATGTTATAAGGCTGGAACTTGGTTTGATTATATTTGCAGAGCCAAATTATTCCATGTGTAAGTACTTTAGACTCAACATCCTCCCCCAGCAGGGTTGGAGAGAGGTCACTACTTAGTGCCGTGTCACTTTTAATTTCTCAAAGAGATATTAAGCAGGAATGAAAACGGTGACAAGCAGTGCAAACACGGTTCACCCCAAAGTCCATTATTTAAAGTACGTACCTTTTGCTGTTAATCAATACATCCACTGTTAGCCAGGCTAAAAGTCAGACACAGAGTTCGTTTATTTATTTTATCAGCTACATTTGGTCGCTCTAACCACATAAGTATCTGTGCTATTAAAATGTGTGCGATAAAAGCAAAAGGTGAGCATGGAGCAGTGGTCTGACAGAAGCCTCCTGCATATTCAAGTGGTACGGGCATCTAAAACCACTAAGATGTTTGCTTTCATTGTCATTTTAATAACATTAATGTGTTTGGCTTTGCCTCTGGATAAGGCCAACGTGATTGTAAATCCTGCTTCTTTTCATGCTTCCTTTATTCTGGTAAAATCAAATAATTCCTTCATTTGACAAAATAAACTGTTTTCTTTTAGTGATCACTGTCATTTGTTGTTTCTAAACCAGCAGATGCCAAGCTGTTGCAAACCCATTATTAGAGCTGATAAAGAAGGCGCTAAAGCCCCATGAGGAATGTAATTAAATACTTGTTTGTCATGTTTTTTATTGAATATTAATCTTCAGCCATCGTATTTTAATGTTGAAAGATGTAGTTTGTGTGAGTGCTTGACAATGGAAAACTTACTGGTTGTGTCATGAGTCTCCCCAGGAATAACGCACACAAAAAAGATAAAGTTTCTAGAGTTGCACTGAATCAGCTGTTTTGCCTCAGTTAAAGGAAGGAATCACAAGCAAAGATGGGGAGTAAGGACCATTAATAGATTACTTTCCAAATTACCTTCAGTTAGATTTTGAGTTATTTACCATCCAAGTTTCTCTGCACGTATCTTCTGAAATGCAAAAGCAATGCAGATGCAATTTCAGATGTTGAATTTTGCATCATCTTGAAAATATTTGGATGAGTCTCCTGGTTTTGGCTGTAAGTCCTAGTGATTATTCTAGCACCGTTACTGAGCCTTAGTTCCATTTTGGTGTTTATTTTATTAGTTTTCTGAAAGTGGAAGCCCCTCTCTTTCATGAGGCTCTGGAGCGAGTCCAGAGAAGAGCAACGAAGCTGGTGAAAGGGCTGGAGAACAGGCCTGATGAGGAGCGGCTGAGAGAGCTGGGGGTGTTTAGCCTGGAGAAGAGGAGGCTGAGGGGAGACCTCATTGCTCTCTACAACTACCTGAAAGGAGGTTGTGGAGAGGTGGGAGCTGGGCTCTTCTCCCAAGTGACAGGGGACAGGACGAGAGGGAATGGCCTCAAGCTCCGCCAGGGGAGGTTCAGGCTGGACATCAGGAAAAAATTTTCACAGAAAGGGTCATTGGGCACTGGAACAGGCTACCCAGGGAGATGGTTGAGTCACCTTCCCTGGAGGGGTTTAAGGGAACGGTGGACGAGGTGCTGAGGGAGATGGTTTAGTGATTGATGGGAATGGTTGGACTCCATGATCCGGTGGGTCTCTTCCAACCTGGTTATTCTATGATTCTATGATTCCTTTGGTCCCTCATTGCAACAACTGAAGCCTGGAAAATTTTCCATATGAAACAGGAAAAGACATAACAATTTTATTTAATTCAGATGTCAACACTATGGACCAGAAATACATGCCAGAAGATGTGTAATTTTCAGGTAATTTCTCTTGCCTGGAATGGTTCTATCCCATTTGAAACCTTCATTTCAAGTGAAAGCCTAAGGGCCCAGTCCATCCTGCACTTCGCTGAAAATGAAACTCTTAACTAACGAGATACAACAAACTGCTGGTGCCAGCAAGCAATATATCTTTGATGCCTGCATGTTTTGTTGCCTTAATCCAGAAACACATTGTACTGCAGGTAGATACTCTTATTTAAATGAGGCAACTCAGAGGGGAACGTATTATTAAATATACATAGGAACAAAGAAACATCCTGAGTGTCTTTTTTCGAGTACAATCCTATGAATGATGTTTCTATACTCATGCACTAATAGCCATAGAGATTTTTACATTTGCAAGAGCCATCGGAGGACATCCAATTCCCCTCCATTCACCGGAATCTCATAAAAGCAGCCAAATGATGGCCAAACCTAGGCCAGCTCTTAGGCTAAAGCAGGGGGCTTGCTTGTCCTTGGGAATGGCATTCTCAGTAATTGCAGGAGTTATATTAAAAAATATTTGGCCAAGTAGACTAGATTTTCAGCCAGGTTTAAATCTGCATTCAAATTCTCTTTTAAGAGTGTCGTTATTACCTAGTAAAAGGTGCAGACCTACTTCCCAGAACTGAAGGAAATGTACCTGCTTTTAATCCACAAAATGAGGGGTTTTCAGTATTCTCTTATTTTACTGAGTTGTGACTCAGCTGAAGAGTTTTCAGTATTATCCCCTGGAAGCTGACTCCCCAGTGAGACTTGAGCACACTTCTTAGACCTTTCATAACCAAGACTTTTCAATTCATCCATCTTGTTCTCTCCTTCAGCTTTGAAAGGGCAAGGCCTTTCTTTTTGATAGCAGTTTTCTGGAGAAGCAGGTAAGAGTCACAGTGTGAATATACCTAGAGATAATCCCATGAAAGAAAAGAGACTCTTACCTGCAACCACTCTCCTTGATGTGCTCCTGACGAGCACATTTGCAGCCTGCACTCCTACTCCCTTCTTTCAGATTATGAAGAATTTTGTGATGCTGCACCTGGAGGAGTTGCCAGGATGCCTTAGTCTGCCCCTGTGACCATAGTGCAGAGGAGATGGCCACAGGCAGGGATTTGCAGTCACTGCTGGCTATAAAATCCTCCATAGGAATGATCCCCTGCTGCCTGAGCACACAGACAACCAGCACATCTCAAAGGGTGGATAAAGTAAACCTTTGAGGGGCAGTTCAATTCAACTTTCTTTATCAAAGACTAAAGATACTGCATGAATTCTTGAGAAAGTTATATCAAGGTAGCTAGCTGAAAATAAACTTGCTTTAATGAGATGTATGTGGTTGTTCCATTATGCTCAGTCATCATTTTCTACATCTTAATTTTCTATATCTTAATTTTCCTTCACATCTCAAATTCTTACCACACAAAATCAGATTTGCTTTCCTACGCTCCCCACTGCTCTCAGCTTCCCAGGCTTCTTTGTAATTTACTTCACTTCTCCTGTGGGTGAATCATCTTTCATGCTGGTGTCTTCTGCCAGAAACAATTTTTGGTTCCTAGTGCACTTTATTGAACTGTGTTCCTTCAGAAAGTTACTGATGATTCCAGTAAAACTCAGAAGTGGTTTACAACCAGTAGGAAGTTTTCTGTGACAGAGAAATAACTTAAAGCTTCGTGACAGCTTTGGAAGGCTTTAGAGAATAGGGTTTAAAAAACCCAAACAACTTGGGAGAAAGCATGTAACACAAATATTGAGTCTCTTCAGCGTCACTTGTACTCAGAGGGTATTTCTGGGAATGACGCCAGCCAAGGGTGACATATACGCTACCACAGCTGAGAGCCAAGTGCCAAGTGACTCCAGCTGGGGCTCTCTCAAGAGCTCCTGCCAAATACCCTGTGAATGTGAGGCTGGAGTGGATCAGTCCAAACACCACCAGAAGATTCTACGTAGGACTGACAATGTCAGAAACAACTGTTGAAGAGACGCAAGTATCTACTTCTCTGTTTTCACCTTTTGCTGTAAAGTCTCCTCTTCCGATTACCATTCCAGTGCATTATTTGCACAGGTAAGGACTGGCTTAAAGGCACAGATTCTGCCTGGGCATCGCATTAGGCCATGTCTAATTCTCACAGCAAGACTACTCCAATCAGAACAACCCATGCTTACTGTCAAATCTTTGTCCTTCAACTGATTCACAGCCATTCAGTGATGGCAAGCTGTGTGAAGACCACTGCTCTAAACTAGACGTAAGGCAGAATTTCTTCACGATGAGGACGGTGAGGCTCTGGAACACGTTGCCCAGGGAAGCTGTGGCTGCCCCATCTCTGGAGGTGTTCGAGGCCAGGTTGGATGGGGCTTGGGCAGCCAGCTCTAATGGGAGATGTCCCTGCTCATCACAGGGAACTAGATGATCTTTAAGGTCCCTTCCAACCTAAACTATTCAATGATAAGAACAAAACTCTTCTATGATAAATGCGCCTCTGTAAATGCAGCGCAGTCTCTTCCCTGCATAAGAGCCCTTGGCCTGGGACAGGTTGAGCAGTGAAGGGTTATTAACTGAGCAGTGAGCGTTACTTCTTACAGGGAGAGATGCTAAAGCATCGGTGGGTTTGTGGCCACAGTGGCTGCAGGATTTATGGGAGAATTTCACCCCTACACCCACTGCGGGCAGCAGTGCAATAGAGTGGGTTTTCTCTGTAGAGTTCAAATTCTTGCACACTGCAGAAAATTTTGGTCAGCCTGCAGAGCCTAGGATCTGGAATTCAGCCTGCTGCTCTGCTGAATCTATAGCAGTGCTCAAACCCTTACCAGTGAAATAGCCCTGAGATGGTGAAGGACATGAAAAGTCCAGAGGTCTTTGAATATAAGCAGGAGAAATACACACAGACATGAGCGTTCTGGAGAAGGAGATGCATTTGAAAGCCTTCTTCAAGCAACAGTAGATTATTTCACGCTATTGTGCTTTAAGTTCTACGAAAATGTCTGCCTTTTAAAATTTCAAAATATAAAGCATAATCAGATAGCTTTCGTATGGAGGAGGGGATTGCAAACAGAGCTATGTCAGAGTGTTGACTCATAAGGCTTTTCAATGACTTTTATTTACCTCAGAAGATAATCTATAGAATAGACATTGCTGTGAAAGGACTTTCTACAGAATTGTAGAAAAATAATTTCAAGGATCGCATGCTTGGATTTCTTTCAACACAGGATAATCTTGTCCCTGAATCAGGAGCTTACAGACAGGTTAGGCCTTTTGGAATCATTGGCATATCAGTGAGGTGCAGTTATTATGAAATACAATGCACAATATGCTATAACAAACAAGATGCCTTACTGTTTATCTCACTTAGAGCCTCTCAGCAATAATTGTTTCTTGGTAAATTACATCTTCATAATCTTTATTATAGCTCTTATCTTAGAAAGAATTTTCCTCTCTTGCCCACTTAGCTATCAGAGGCAATTCTCTGGTGGGTCTATTCCAACCTGGTTATTCTATGATTCTGTGTCATAAGAAAGAATTCTACAAGAAGGTTTTGTAACTGTGAAAACCATTGTAATGCATCTCGCCCAGCAGATGACCAGTTGTGGAACTGGTTCTGCCTCAAACAATGGCTTGTTCCACAACCACGCTTTTCTTTTTTGTTTCCTGTAATATTTTGTCTAGTTTTTAGGCACTGCATCCATTTTTTTGAGTCCTGCTTGAGGAGCACAGCTTTCTAACCCTGCAGATACCAAGGAGCAATTCTCTCTTAGTCTGTTCCACCGCTTCCGCTTCTGTCCTTTTCCTCACTAAGAATGCAAAACACTTGAAAAAGGTGATGCTAAGAGCTGAAATCCACAACACTGTGAGTCAATAGAGAGATGTTTTTAACGGCACACCGCAGTTTCTCTCGTCCCCCCATTAACTTTCCACAACCCCATAGGCAACGCATTACCTGCCGTATTTTTTTCCTTTCAGTGATAATCACCTTCTTATCTAGCATCCCCCATGCTATTCCTGAGGTTCAAACTCCCCAGCCACTCTCAGTTGTCTCGAATGATTTGCATATCTAATTAAATACAGAGCAGGTAGGAGTTAGCTCTGAAGCTTGCTGCTTCTGTTTTATACCCAAAGAAGGGCTTGTGTGCCTGAAAGCTTATCTACTTCTTTCAAATACAGAAGTTGTTCTCATAACAGATTATCCACCAACCTTCTCATGTGATATGTTTACAGTGGTAACAGGATGTGGGGGACAGAGATGGGAGCCAGAAGGAAGGTTCAGAGAGAGGAAAATGTGAACAAAGTCTCAGGGGGGATGAAGTCCCAGAGTGGCAATGTTTTTACTCACACTTTGCTTGGTTATCTGGTTAGAATTAGCACTGATAAAATTACTCAAGTAGTCTGTGTGGGATCATAAAATGTCAAAAAGTGAAGGATAACAACCAAGCATCTCAGTCCAGGATTTTTCTCTTCACACGTTTTTTTCGGATGTTAACAAAGCTTTGAGAAGTTCCAAGTTTATGAACTTTTCCCCGCAGATAAATGTGTATGTTTATAATGTTGACATCAGAATTCCTTCTGTAACTGACTTGACTCCCTGTCTGAAGTTTCAGTGAGATAAAGAAATTTTTCCTTTGTAAATTGCTGTTTGGCAGGATTACGGCGCTTCTGTTTTCTTTTTGCTTTGTTAAGAAAAAGTCCATAGTAGAATAAGAGAAACTTTTGAAGATGAGGATTAATCATGAATAGGTACAAAACAATAAGAGCCGACTGAGAGCCTTCAAACTAAAAAAAAATTAAATAGGCTAGGTTTTTAGCCAACATGTTCATTGACAAAATTGTCTGATTTCCCTTTAAAAGGCTAAAGATCTATGTTATTCACTTAACTTTGCGTGTACAGCAACAAGAAGAGTCAGATTTACATTTTATACATAAAACAGAGGACTGGATGACCATAGAAAATTCTACCTAAAAAAAAAATTGCAAAACCACAAGCTTTAAAAACTCATTTAAAAACTCATTCTAACAAATCAGCTGTGAAACCAGGTGCTTGTAAAAATCTACTACTGTATTTTTAAAATCATCACATTACAGTCTCTTGACAGAGAAGAAAATAGGATGGAAGGAATATGAAAGCTTAATGATACTTTCAGCAAATCTTTGTCTATTAATAACACAAAATTTCAGGTCCAGTAAATTTTCAACAGCATCAGAGAGTGGCCATAGGCAAGGGGGCAGCAGGGCAGCAAAAACACCTGCAAACCTGCAAACAAAAATATAGACTTATAGAATCATAGAATCACTAGGTTGGAAAGGACATCTCCAGTTAAGAAAAAGGGAACTGTGCATTTTAAGGAAGGACTTTCTGATGATAAATGCATCAGAGAAAAAATGTTTACTCGTCTCATTAGAGCTAATGGCAAAACTGATATCAGCAAATAAATAATTTATTTCCTGAAACAGAGTGAATCAGTTCAGTGCTGGTTTTCCTATTAAGTTTCCACTCCTGCTCAGAACTTTGGATTCAGCGGGAGCTCCATGATGGCTAAGCAAAGCAGAACAGGGTAATTAAGTCTCTCTTTCCTCTACTAGAAAAGAAACAGCTCATTGTTCAAGTTTAAAGCTTCCTCTTGCCTCCTTCCAGAGGCTGTGATATCTTCTTAAACATCCTGGTACATATAAAATTAAAGACCTAGAGATTAGAAGGCTCTTCAGTTCTTTGTTTAACGTTAGTGTTTGATTCACTGTGTCCTGGGGCTGGGTCACTCGCTGTCAAAAGAAGAGGCTCTGGGTGTCTACATCCCTGCTTCCTCCATCAAAAGGCCTTTTACAGCTTTCCCATAACTACTTCAAAATTCTTGTTCCTGATTTTCAAGGTCAGTAGAAGGTTAGGCTTCAAGTTTGATAGGAATGGTTGGACTCGATGATCCAGTGCGTCTCTTCCAACCTGGTTATTCTATGATTCTATGATTCTAAGTATACTAACAAGAACAGTTTTGCCAGCAGGATTTCCTAGAACTTTGTTTCCTACTGCCCAAGGTACCCCCAAGAGCAAGGTCTTGCACCTCCCTTCCCTCAACCATAACCCCATCCCTCCACATCTCTCTCTTTCTCAGTGTGGCACAACCCATCTTTCATCCCTAAAAAAGGTTTGGGTGGAAAGAGACCTTAAAGACCATCACTTTCTTCTCCTTTAATACCCAGCCTAGAAATGTATTCTGATTTGAATAGCCTACAGCAGGAAACATAGTAAAATGACCTGTGCAGGAACTGTCCACAATATTGAAACTCACGTGTCCATCATTAGTTTCCAGGGTTAACTCACTGCAATGAACGGGAGAGGTACCAGCTTGCAGTGTCTGTTTGTAAATACCTGCTGAAGACTTCAGACAGAAAAGTTGGTTTGACCTATTTTCGAAAGTGTAAGAATATTATCATGTTATCAAATAGAAAAAAAATTAATAGAAAATAGAGTAAGACACATGTAGAATATACATTAAAAGATGTAACCAAATCTGAGAAATGCTATTAAATAGAAATATTACAGAAATACTACCGTAATTACAGAAATTATTTAGTGGGAAACTTTTATTTTGTGATCGGTCATGGAGCAAGTGAATCACTTGACTCAGAGTGTTAGACTATTCTCCAGTTTTCAGATGTCCTGCTCACTGTCACTTATTTGTCACGTGTGACAGATTTGATCACTGCAAAACTGTTAAGACAGGTGAAAGACACTTTTTCCT
This sequence comes from Clamator glandarius, assembly GCA_033459285.1. NCBI lineage: Eukaryota > Metazoa > Chordata > Aves > Cuculiformes > Cuculidae > Clamator > Clamator glandarius. Next base: position 246,809 of record JAUNZM010000627.1, read on the forward strand.
GATTATGGATTCTTTACTGATCTAAAAGGCTCCAGTCTGAGCAGGACCTGGACACTGCACTTCAAGTTTTGATAAAGAAATTTAGCAAACTGGTGACTGTTATTTCTTGGTAAAAAATACTTCCCTAAAGAAGTAATTATTGCATGTTCATATTTAGATGCAAATGTATTTCTGGTGTAATGTCACTTGAAAAATAAAGGTCTACATTACGTTGGAAATAATTCATAAGAAAAATCTGGTTTTAAAGGCGTATGTAGAATTTTAAAAGCTTTAAAGGCCATTAATTCAAGGTTCCTTGATTTTTTAGGTGAAAGTAGTTTTTAAAACAGCTTTTAAGACTTTCCAAATCTTTCTAGATATTTTGACTTAACACAGCATTTTTCCATTATTCTTATTTCTTTCTCCTGAAACTCTAGAGTTCTGTGTATGAGCTTGGCAAATCTAAGTTTAGCCCAAGCGATTAAAGAATAATTGTTCTTTGTAGTATTCCCCTATCCAAAAAGGCTTCCAAAGATGTAATTGTAACTTCTGTTGACAAGCATAATTTGAAGTATCTGAAGGAAAATACGAATGTGTTTTCATCCCTGTTAATTATTTTGGTATATGAAGGTCAGGAAGCATTGCATGTTATTGTATGTTCGTTTCTACATGATTTGTAGTTTCAAATTAAGCATTCAAAAGCCTTGCTCCATTCCTCATTCCCCTTGCCTAAGTACTATATAATCCCATGCAGTTCAATCTGCAAAGTAAAGACGACAGGTGATATACGATGGTGAGATTGCATAATCCTGTGAATGTCTCTTCCATGTCTCAAATGAACTATCAGGCTTTGAGGGTAAGTAACCAGATTTTAATCCACCAAAGCAGTAGGACTATGAGGACAGGCTGAGAGAGTTGGGGTTGTTCAGCCTGGAGAAGAAAAGGCTCTGGGGAGAACTTATAGTGACCTCCCAGTACCTGAAGGGGCTACAGGAAAGCTGGAGGTAGACTTTTCACGAGGGCATGGAGTGATGGGATAAAGGGGAATGGCTTTGGATTGGAAGGGGTGAGATTTTAGACTGGACATTAGGAAGAAATTCTTGATGATGAGGTTGGTGAGACCCTGGCCCAGGTTGCCCAGGGAAGCTGTGGCTGCCCCATCCCTGGAGGGGTTCAAGGCCAGGTTGGATGGGACCTTGTGCAGCCTGATCCAGTGGGAGGTGTCCCTGCCCATGGCAGGGGTGGAACTGGATGGGTTTTAAGGTCCCTTCCCACCCAAACCATTCTCTGATTCTCTGATTCTGTGATTCTACGAAAGCAATGTGAGACTGGAAGTTGCCGCAGTGCAGGGTGGTTGCAGGAGCCAGGATGGGTGCAGGAGCCAGGATGGGTGCAGGAGCCAGGATGGGTGCAGGAGCCAGGCTGTTGCATGGGAGGAGGACACTTTGCACTGTCCTCAGAGCGGCAGTGGATGCCCTGGGTACTGACACAGTAATTAGAGCAAGAAGATTGTGGGGGCTATCTGGGGGCTCGTATCTGTGGGTGTTTGGTGCAGGCAGAGGACACTTGCTCTGTGCAGACTCCTTTTCATAATTCACTGCACTCATTTCAGCCTTGCCATCCCGGGTGTGAGTGGTGGGCTATGAACCCCAGAGCAGACACGGATCTCTGCTACCAATACCCTGTGGCAGAATACCAAAGAGGTGAAAAAGGGCAACCTCTTCCACCAGCTGTTGCTCGTGCATGCAATGCTGAAAAGACAGTGTGATGTATGGAGGATGGGTGCTGCATAACGCTTGACAGTGCTAGAATCTTTCTTCTAGGTCTGCCTGCAGCTGTTGTGTCCCTTGGAGTGAATATCTCCCTTTTTCCCACCGCTGACCTCATCATTCAAACCATAAGTTCCGAGGTGCACTTCTTGTCTGTCATCAGGTATCTGTGCAGAGCTGAGGACAACCAGCCCTGAATCCCTCCTGTGCCATCCCAGACACCACTGCCCTGACCTGCAAGTACCAGTGGGGCTGAACAGTCACTCCATTGCATTACTGCCTTTCTCTTTTCTCCCACCACGGAGATTATATATTTGTGACCTGCTGAGGCAGCAAAGGATTCATATATGAAAGAAATTTAATAGGTGAAAAAATCACACAAACGTAAAGCACACATAAAACAAATGGCGCAAATACAGATTAATTCTGAATCCCAGGATGCTATCTTGATACAAACTACGGCATAAAGTGCTTCTGCAACAGTTTCCAAGGCGTCTCCTTCGATCAAGTGTGCTGTGTACAATCATTTGTTAACATTTTGTGAAAGTCTGTTGGGAAATGTGAAATTAAAAGTCACTCTAATGAAACAACATAGCTTTGAATTTCAAATAAAGCTTGTACAACTACAGAAGACTCATATAAGCAATTCCCATATTAGAGGGCATCTTCCAGGAAAGCAATTAGCATTCCACCTTTTGTACTTCCACCACTGGAGAACCTGGATGCTGACAACTGTTGACATCTTCTTACTTACTCCATTTCCCCCTGGCATATCCAGCTCCCAAACATGAGTACTGTTTGCTTAACTCCAACCCTTTCATTAGTGATAATAACAATGCTTTCGCGAGAGCAATTCAAACCATCCTCTTGAGATACTCGGCAGTCATTTTCCCTCATGTTAAATATGTCAGGATCTGTGTCACCTACAGTTTGACCACAAAGTAGTTTAAAAACTTCCCCACAATGACTTATCGTTCTGTCTCCACCACTTACAAGACATCAGGATGGTGATGGGGAGGCTGCACACAGGCTTGGTGGAGCAGCCAGATCTAGCAAGGGCTGGTTTTAGCATTGGAGAGGGGCTCTGACTATGCCTACGTGCTGGGGGAAAAGAAAAGGCATTTTCCATAGGTACATTCACTAAGGCACGTTTCTCAGGATGGTATCCCAGACTGAATTTGGATTCTATAGAATTTTTATGAACGCTATGCTCATAAAATTCAAGAAATCACCATGTTAGTATTGAACAGTATCAGGTAACCAGTACCTTATTTTTAAAGATTCAGCTGATTAACACTGCTTGTATTAATGGAAAGAGGGGTGAAGGTCGTGCATCATATTCTTTCCAAACAGGTGCTTTAATAGACCACACATTCTTCAGTTCATTGGATAGTTCTGAAGAGAATGTAAGCCCTGGTACTAAATAAAAATATATAAACCAAATAAGCACTGAAAAATATAATTATACTTAGCTAAAATAGATTATAGATTATAGATATCAATTGTTCTCTTTTCCTTTGTTAGATTCTTAAAACCAGATCTGGAATTATTGTCTCAAAAATTATTTCAGGAAGAGAAAGTATTTAGTTCTCCAATTCTAAGCTATATTACAGATTTATGGGGATACTGGACCAAGACACAGTTATTATTTTGAAAGTAAGATTAATCTTCTCCAGTATTTACCCTTCTTGTACTAGCAGGATCTTTCCTTGTCCTTCTCTCCTTTTCCTGCATGAGCCACCAATCATTTTAATTAAGTTGCCAAGACTTTTCCTCTTCCTTTCTCCAAGCTCTTCTATGTGAGTGCGTTTACCAAGGATCAGATTTAGCACCAGAATATGTTTTAGCAAACAGAATTTATTCTCGACCTTCAGCTCCCACAGCCACTGTTACAAACCAATCCTTCATTTAATTCTTCACTTAAGGCAACATCCGAGGAAGAAGATTCTCTATAAAAGTCTTTCAAGCCATGCAGACTTGGAGGGATAAGCTGTCAAAACAATGCACTGAAGGGGCTACATCCCATAATACTTGCGTCTGTTCACACCACAGTAAGGTTTATAGTCTACACTTTCCTCAAAAGCCAATTCTGAATCTTGATTTCTCTTTCCAAAGGTGGGATTCTGGTATTTTAACTCATTGCTGATAACATTCTAGCCACCCATAAAATGGAATGGTAGAGGCATCCGTACATTTCATAGAATCACAGAATCACAGAATCACAGAATCATAGAATAGTTTGGGTTGAAAGGGACCTTAAAGAGCATCCAGTTCCAACTCCCCTGCCATGGGCAGGACACCTCCTGCTGGATCAGGTGCCCAAGGCCACACCCCATGGTAGCTCTGCCTCTCCCTCCAAGCCTCAGCACCTCCCACTGAAGTTAGTAAATCTGTTTCCTGAAATTTTCCTCTCCCTTCGCAGCTCTTCTCATTGAGCTGTAGAGTTCCTGGAGGCATTTAATGACATTCTGACAACTGCAGCCTGTGAAAGTGCCTTTACTTGTTTAATTTTAGCCCCATGAAGTGTGCTGCTGAAGTCAATGAGACCGCTCTCTGGGCATATTTAAGTGCATCAATTATTTCAGGGGTAGTTACTGCATCTGGAGCATGTAGATTCGTTTAGACAAGTGAACTATTTTTTTCTGTATGGCTGAAGGCAGTATCCAGTGTGCCCAGGTGTAAATAAAATACCTTTTGCCCTGAATATTTTCACTTGACGTTTAGGCTGGTTGCTCAATATAACAACAAAGCACAAAATGAGTGGTAGCAAATTATAACATACTGGGGCAAGAAGCAGAAAACAACCTTTGTCTTTCTCCCAGGACTGAATTTGGAGTCACCAGCACCCAGGGAGGTGAACCTGGGAACATTTTCCATACTCAGATGAGTATAGAGATTATAATTGTTTCTGTAACCTCAAAAAAAATCCCATACAATATAGAACAGGTCAGTTCAGCAAATTCACTAATAATAAGAAATTTGGGCCGTGAGCCCTCCCAAATGTCCTAAAACAAATATCCTTTTCTCCCTGTGTATTAATATCACACCTAGAGGAGTGAAGAAGTGCTATTGGTGACAAGTATAAGACAGTAGCACAGATACATCAGCTCTGCAGTGTTTGTGGTTTTGTACACTGGCACAATCTGGTACTCTCCATAAGGTCTAAGAAATACTACAATAAGCTGCAGTAGTAATTTTTGTTTTCACACACCTTTTCCCAGATCTACTGCATGTCATGTAAATACAGTTTGAGTTATTTTTCATCTAAATGGTGTAGAAATTAAATGGCAAGAGTAAAATGACTGTATCTGCTACGTAGTGTTATTGCTCCATTTACCATCCACAGAATGATTTCCAGTTTTACATAGTCATTCAATTTTTATGAACCTGCCGTCATTGTAGAACATTGATATTTTCTGTTATGCATTGTTTCTAGCTACATGAAATACGAAGTCCAGAGCAAAAAAACCTAACCTACAGACTAATCCTATTGCTCTGGAACCAAGAGTGAGAGAGGAGAGACAAAGAAGCGGTTACAGAACATTTTCTAACCTGTCATAGAGAGACAAGGCTCAACTCAGTCACTTCACTCAGTATAAGTGGACGTGTGTTCAAATACAGAAGTTTTCTTACCCTCTATTGGAAAACATTGATGTGCAAGAGTGAAGAGTGAGTTAACACCAAGACAACATGTCAGCCCACAACACTTTTGTCTCTGAAGTAGTTTTTAGCTAATAAGAACATCAATGTGCTTGAGCACCCCCCTATTAGCCAGGTCTGGCACCACGATAATCGTACCTCTTCCCAAAGATCAAGTCAGTGCTCAAAGGAACTCATTTTTTTGTAGGCAGAAGGTGTGAAAGCAAAAATAATGGAGATATTCAACGGCCCTTCAGAAAATGAAGCGCAGAATTGCTTTCAATGTCGACAGCACCATATGCAGCTGTGTGTAAGCTCAGAAAAGAACTAATTTGAAGGTGATCATAGTTGATTTTCTTAATTTGTTAAATAAAAAGAGGTACACAGTATCTTTTTTATTGTGTCAGACTTCATAAACAGCAGCTAGTTGGTCCTTTGCCTGTGTCGCTCCTTTCTGTGAATTGCTTTTAAGCTTCTACAGTAAACCCCACTGAAGGGTACGCGGTCTCCTTCCAGAAAACAGTGTTGGATTAATTAAGTGTATTACAGACTCAGAAGTGTTAGCAAGAGACAACATCCAGAGAACACAGACATCACTTTTGCTATCAGAATTTCTTGCTATGCTGATTTATATTTCATTTAGACTCAAGGCAAAGAGATCACATCTTAAGTGCTAGACTACGGTGGACTTGTATGTTAATGTCAAACCCTACTGTCCTGCACTCCACTGCTTGAAGACACTGCATTCTGCTATCTTCATGTCTATTCTTTGAGACCTCCCCTAAAGCCTGTTTTCGATAAGCTATCATGCACATTTCTCATCTGCACTCACAGAGGCATTTTCCCTTCTTCTATTTTAATTTCCCTCAGGAGAATTTCTGAAAGCTTCATTAAAAATCAAATTCTCTGTGTAGTCCAGAGAAAGCTGCAAGGGCAAAACAGTATGAGCCAGTTAGGAAGTACAACATGGGCAATCTATAACTGGATGAAAATTGATGTGTTTATACCAGAGGGAGACAGACGTACGGCAGTATCCCTGCCACATCCCTGAGCATGTTCTCTAAGCACTTATTACTGGCCCCAACCAGCACCAGGATACAAGGCAATTTTGATCCTTGGTTTGATCAAGTACTGTCCTTCAAACGGTTTTATTACACTCGTTTTTGTCTGCTTCTTCTCCTACAACCTGCCCTTCTCCTGTGTTAATTAAATCCAGCCTCCTACTTTCACACACCAGATCACTTACATGTAACTTGTGCCACCACTATATGTCACCTGTGAATTTGGCTGAGAAAACAGCCTAGTTTCCATCTTACTTAATTACTCTCTATATTATATATCAATTTTTCAACACATTCTAGAAGAATCAAGAAGCCCTCCTTAAATATTTGACATGATGTTACAATTTGTATGTGTCTGCAAACTATTTAAAGGTGCATGTTGCCCTCTAATATATAAAGCAAGAATAAATGCAGTCTTCGTAGTCATGTCTTCTCTTACAGCTAAAGAAAAGTGAGCAATTAACTATCATAGAATCATAGACATAGAATGATAGAATAGCTTGGGTTGGAAGGGACCTTAAAGTCCATCCAGTTCCAACCCCCTTGCCATGAGCAGGGACACCTCCTACTAGCTCAGGCTGCCCAAGCCCCATCCAACCTGGCCTTGAACCCCTCCAGGGATGGGGCAGCCACAGCTTCCCTGGGCAGCCTGTTCCAGGGCCTCATCACTATCACGGTGAAGAAATTCTTCCTTCTGTCTAGTCTAAATCTGCCCCTCTCCAGTTCATACCCATTGCCCCTCATCCTATCACCACAAACCTTTGTAAACAGTCCCTCCCCAGCTTTCTTGTAGCCCCTTCAAGTACTGAAAGTTTGCTCTAAGTTGTCCTCACTGCCTTCTCTGTGCTATTTCCACTGCAAATACACACCTTGGTTATCCATGAAATGCCTTTTCCCTGCAGGTATACAATTAGATGGAGCACTAGCACCCAGGAGGACTTCCCAGCTGGTCAGCCTTGGCTGAAAACACAAGGCAGAGAGGTGTATAAACAGAAGATTTGAAAGCTCTTGGCTAAATATCATTATATATCATTGTTATTGTTTATTATTATTATTATTATTATTATTATTATATTGTCACAGTCCAAAGGCTGCAAGACTGTGGAAAAACTGAAAATTGCCTTTTCTTCCATTTTAAACACAAGATAATCCAGGGAAAACAAATGTCATCAACAATCATAATGTTGTTGTTATGGTTATTTGGTGAAACTCCTTATCATCCCTGAAATTTTTTTTTAGGAGTGTGTTAACCCTGCCTGTGCCACACTCTGGGTGAACCTGGCAGCAGGGTCAGCCAAGGTCATATCACAAAATTATCCAAAGTCCTGACCAAAGGGCCAAGTGGAGTTACAGGACTGGCAAAGCGGTGTGGGAGCAGAGTGGGGCTTGAGAGCCTTCCCGGCACAACACCAGGGCTACACCCAGCATCATCCTTCACAGACTTCTTTACACGTTCTCCTAAAGCAGGCATATTCCCAAAAAAGATATGGATATTTGCACAGAAGGTCATCACCTGGGTAGTCCTGAGGTGGTAAAAGAGGTATTACAAGGCACAGTTCATCTCATAGCAAAACAGATGCCACCAGCAAGCAACAGAGGAGCAGAAGGGACTGACACAGGAAGGCTGGTTCAAATGCTGAAGTCTACAGTGCTGGAGTTACTCTGAGATCAAGTTCCCTAAGCAGAGGCATCCGGTGCCATTTGAGTCACAAAAGGATGTGTTAAGTGGTCTCATGGAGCCATCAAATATGGCACATACCCCACAGTCCACCAATGTCCTTCCAGAGGAGCAACTGGAGATCCCATGACATTAATCTGAAACATCTCAAATGGCACAGGAGGACTACATCTAAGCAGCTAAACTCAATGGACTTTAAGGTGATCTACATTATTCTCTAATGATTGTGTTGATAAGTTTTCCATTATCTGTGGCTCACTTCATCTACATGGGGACACAACATTTTGTCTTCTGCTGAATCCCACTGATACCGTTAAGTGAAATGAATCTAGGTATGGATACATAGTAGATTATTTAAAACATAATAATCACAGCATTTCAGACTGCCGTGGTCTGAAGGCTCACTGGAGTACAATGGAAGTGAGAACAAAGTCTAGGTGATGGGTTTTCCCCTAAGCTTACATGCCAAGTTTTGAAGATTTAAGATCAAACATCCAGCCCCTGTTCAGAATGAGCTAGTTTACAGATCTGCCTTGACAACATAATACACCTTAAGTGGGCTTTGCACTAGCCCATCAGATACTATTTCTGTTGGTTGCATTCCAGCAGAGCACTGCAGGGATAAATAACTCAAAGGAAGCATTGTTCAAAAGGAGTGTTGACCACCTTCTACTAACCTCAACTGCTTTGATACAGTTAAGTGATAAAATGATTAAAGCCAATTGCAATATTGAAAGGTAAAAACATCTAAGTGACAACAGTTTTCCCTCTTTTATCCTTGTTCCTTTTCAACCCACAAGCTTGAGAGAACTCCTCATACTTGACAAAAATGCATTGTTTCTTCTGGCTCACGAGAAAATTGGACCCTAATTAATGTGGAATTGTCAGGGAGCCTCTGTTTGTCCTCAGTGATCACAGAGCAAATGGCTACAACCTGCTCTACAAACACCGTACTAAAGGCTAAAGACAACTTAGTACTCCTCTGCTTGCTGGGAAAACAAAACTTCGGTGACTTCTGACGCTGAAGTTGAAATTTCCTATATCGTGTTTTTGAACTAGATCTCTTCCAAGGAATGACCAATCTGTGATCTAATGGAAAGGAGTGAAGAAACCACGTGGAGGATGAACTGGATGTCAGTTGTAGTGACCGGGGAGTCCCAGGCAGCACCTTGCTTCCAGCTGCAGTGTGGGAACAAAGTTGCTGTGGTGTCTGGAAAAGCTTTGAAGAAGCTTTTCCTTCAGCACAGGGCATGGACAAACACACATAGAATCAGAGAATCATAGAATAACCAGGCTGGAAGAGGCCCACTGGATCATCGAGTCCAACCATTCCCATCAATCACTAAACCATACCCCTAAGTACCTCATCCACCCGTACCTTAAATTTTTCTGTGAAAAATTTTTTCCTAATGTCCAGCCTAAACCTCCCCTGGTAGAGCCTGAGGCCATTTCCTCTTGTCCTGTCCCCTGTCACTTAGGAGGAGAGGCCAGCACCCTCTTCTCCACAACCTCCTTTCAATCATGTCTTTGGAGAAAGGGATCAGCTCTGCCAGGCAGCCTGAGGCCAGAGACTGGAGCTCAGTTTCTTGCTACTATCTTGGGGAAAGTCAGGCAAGAACCTGCTGCTCTGGGGGATGAATGGCTAAGGTCAGCAGATAAAGCAGCGCAACTGGACCCTGTTCTATCAACTGCACATTGTATCTGGGATATACGGTGCTCTGGTCTGCTTGTATCAAAAAGGGTCCAGTCCAGGAAACGTGGGATCCCTCTAAAATGCAAATGAAAGTGAAATAGAAGAAGGTGGTTAGGAGTTCGGGTTGACAAAGCCACAAATGAACTGAATTAAAATCAAAGTGGACACACTAATGGATTACCCTATAACTGAGCTCTGTGTGTGTGAGGGCTCTTCTTGCCCTTAGACATTAGATATGGCTTTTTTCAGACTGTGTTACTATCACTGTGTGTTACTATCACTGTGTTACTACGGGAAGCTGGAGGAGCTCTGCTGTGAGGACAGGCTGAGGGAGTGGGGGTTGTTCAGCCTGGAGAAGAGAAGGCTTCAGGGAGACCTTAGAGCATCCTTGCAGAACCTGAAGGGAGCTACAAGAAAGTTGGGGAGGGACTTTTTACAAGGACTTGGAGTGATAGGACAAGGGGAAATGGCTTTAAACTGGAAGGGGTAAAACTTAGATTGGACATTAGGAAGAAATTCTTCCAGGGAAGCTGTGGCTGCCCCATCCCTGGAGGTGTTCAAGGCCAGGTTGGATGGGGCTTTGGGCAGCCTGATCCAGTGGGAAGTCCATGGTAGGGGGTTGGAAGCAGGTAGGCTTTAAGGTGCAACCCCAACCATTCTATGATTCAATTTAAAAATGGAAAAGCCATTTTCATAGTGATCCTTGCACTGATCTGCATGTATTTTTCAATGTAGATTCTGTCTGTTCTTGGAGCATTTTAAACACTGTGAATAGGGTACAACTGGTTAATTTTGTCCTGAGAGAGAAAACTATTTCTGTTGCAGCCAGAGACTCTCCCTGTGAAACAGGATCCCAGTGGAGGAGCTCAACTGTCCTAACTGAGTGGCACAAAGCATGAGCTGGTCCATGAGATGTCACTGATAGCAGCCAGCTGTTCTCCATGGGGGAGCCAGGGAGCATCTGCTCTCCTCTTGGAACAGCCAAGAGACGTGGAAAGGGGAGAGTGAGCCAAGGCCCCAGCTGGGGAGCCATAAGCAAAGAGACTAAAGCAAATGGTCTTCATCAGGCTGCAATTAGCACAAGTGCGATGGGAGAGGCGGCTTCCCCTGCAGGATGGTGAAGGCTTGGCCAAAGGCAGCAGTGAGGGAATAATGGTGCAAGGAGAGGGAAGGTGATAACAGAGGGAGAAAGCTGAGAGGGAGAAGATGGACAGTGGGGCTTATGTGCTCTGACTGAGATAAAACAAAATATCAACCAGTTATGTCAGTAAGTGCATTTCAGCCTTCCCCAGTGCAAAGCTTTAGTCCAGTGACTTTGCCAGTAATCTAATGCTACTTTACTTCAAGCCACACAGTGCAAAACCAGGGACGAATAGTGATGTCTTGCTGGGAAAGAAAGCGAAATCTTGCTGCTGTTGTGCTAGCGAATGCAGCTCCCAATTCCACAGGCACTGACACCATTTCTAACATTGAGCCACAAAGAACTACATGCTTTTTAAAACAGTGGTCATGGGCCAGGTTTCAAATCTGTGCAATGTGAGCCAGGGCTGTTGATTAGAAAATCAGCGCCAGGCAGAACAGAAATACCTTATTAAAGAGGCAGTCCAGTTTCAAATGGAAAGAAAATTCATTTGATGTGCAAGAAAATGCATTCCCTAGTGCAGAGGTCACACTGGCTTTGGAGGGTCTTAAGACCCATTTGGAAGGTGAGGGGAGAGCGCTGTGGCTCACAGCCTTCACACTGTGCCATCCCCAAAGGAGTGAGTTTCAGCAACGCTGCCTAGAAACACAAGACTCTCACCAGAAAATGGCTCTGCTAGCTGAAGGATTTATGTCACCTCTTTGAATTATATGTAAAATGATTTAAATGTGCATTAGAAACATTGCCTGTTATCTGCTTTCTTTGTCTGGAAAAGGTAAGGTATTACGTCTTTTTTTCCATGCTCTGTGCAGCAATATAGAATAGAAAGTTGATTTTGCCAGCTGACTTCCTTGCTGATCACCCCTTTTCAATCTCTAAAATCCTTTAAAACGTATTACTGCAACTTAGTGACCAATGTATAATCTCAGCCTTACTGTCTCAAAGAATAGTAAAAAAGCACAAAAGGCGGAGAGTTGATATTAAATCTCAGAGACGCAACCTAACTCTTTGATTTGTCATATCCATTTACATATAGAGTATTAGAAATGCCTAGATAATGTTTTCAGAATAAAAACCTCTCACATAAGCCAACAGTGAATGTGAGCACACCTTGTCTACAGTATTTTTAAGCTTCTAAAAAGGTTAAACAAAGCTTAAATTATACTTGAATAATTCATCTAAACTATTTTATAATAAATATAATTAGTTAAGTAATAAGTCAAGTTCTTTACAGTATTCATCTCCTTCCAAAACCCTTGTTAATGGTTCAATGAGCGCTGACGTCTTTGGCTAGCTTGACGAGAGCTAAGTCGTTTTTATTTCTCGAGTGATTGTATCTCTGAGCAAACAAACTTGCCTGGTGCTGCATGCCCTTATCTCTGACTGAAGCCAGTGGGGAGTGGAGCTGCTCATATCTCAACAGCATTCAAAGATACACCCCACAGAAAGTCTTCATTTTTTGTCTGAAAAGCCATGAGGAGGACACACTGTAAATTTCCATGATCTACAGCCTATCTCTTCACCCCTGCCATGTTCAAATAGTTTAACTCAGCTGAAGAAGCAGGCTCAAGAAGGTGGGGAAAAAAAAGAAAAGCCTGGAAAATTGTGGTCTGACGGGTGACTGGTGTTCTCAACAAGTCTGTGCAAGCGTCAAGTGATTCACAAAAGCTTCAGCCAAGGTTGGCTCTGGTGAAATCAGATCAAGGGCAGTTCCAAGTGCCACAAGGAAATAAACGATGCCAGAGACAGCGTTTGACTTGAGGGGGGCCCCCTGCAAGTCGATTTGGGGGCACATGTAGGCTTTTTCAGGGCCCAGCATCCCCAGAGAGATGGCTCCATTCAGCAGAAGGTCTGCAACAGTTGGACTTCGTTCTTCCAGCCTCAGAGGGGTTTAGCTCAGGAAAAGAGATGGTGCTAATCCATGTGCCACCCCATCTCCCCCAGCTACGCACCAGGGCTGACCACGCAAGGCGCTGAGAGCACCTCCCGTACGAGGACAGCCTGAGAGCCTGGAGAAGAAAAGGCTTTGAGGAGACCTTAGAGTGACCTTCCAGTACATGAAGGGGCGTACCGGAAAGCTGGGGCGGGACTGTTCATAAAGGCTTGGAGTTACAGGACAAGAGGCAATGGGTATAAACTGGAGAGGGGCAGATTTAGACTAGACATAAGGAGGAATTTCTTCACTATAAGAGTGGTGAGGCCCTGGCCCAGGTTTCCCAGGGAAGCTGTGGCTGCCCCATCCCTGGAGGGGTTCAAGGCCAGGTTGGATGGGCCTTGAGCAGCCTGATCTATATGGATATTCCAACCTAAACTATTCCATGATTCTACGATTCTACGAATGCCCACAGTGCACAGAGACATCAGGAGATTCAAGAGGAAACTCAAATTTTGCATGACTAGCTGTGTCAGTAATTGTTTGCACACCCTCTTCCCCTGTGAGGGAAGTGCTTTAGTTCAGTCTGGGCAGGGTGTTCACTGCTACAAACTCAAGAACCAATGAACAATAAACTGAGGTTATATATCTCTCCAGTGAAGGCTGACTTTCAGTGGGAATAAATAATTAGAAAGAAACAAAAATTTGAATTGTTTCTGTAATTGGATTCACTGGGAGAAACATACGCACACTGCGCAAACCCCCAGATTAGAAAACTTAGTAATTATGGGCGTCTGGAAGTATTTTTTTTGAGCAATATGGAATGCTAATTATGAAAACTATCTGTTCATTCATTACTTAGTACCAGTCTAAACCAAAGGATTAAGGATCTCAGCTAAAATTTTTTCTACAGCATACTGCATGACTTGAGTTAATGTATTAATTCTTGTTTTCTTCACTCTCATAAGGCAAAGGATAAATTCCTGAAGAAGTCAATGGAATAAATAAACATTTTCTTGTGGTGTGAAAGAAAAAAAATACGGTTTAATTGTTAAAATAGTGCAAAAGTGGTCTTGGGGAGGGGTACTCTTGAGGGAGTTTGCGAATGTGATAGTGGAGGCAAGTTTTAAGGAGAAATTTAAAGTAATTCTGTAATAACAAGATGATCTTTAAGGTCCCCTCCAACCCAAACTATTCTGTGAGTCTATGATCCTATGAATAACTATCTGCAGTTACTCTTTAATTTTTAATAATAAGAAATGACTTCTATTAGACCTACATTGCAGGTCTCCCTCTGAGTTCAGCTGGTACTAAAATAATAGAGACTTTCTATTCAAAGCCAAAAAACAATAAATTCAGGTTACTTTTCTCTCCAATGAAGGCTAACTTTCAGTAGGGATAAATAATTACTTTATACAGCAAACAAACAGTCTATCAAATTTCTTTGTATGTTAGTTGAATTTAATGTTGCTATAACTTCTTTGTTTTATGCCCAAAGATGTTCTAGGTAATTTACAGACTAATCTAATACATGAACCAGAAGCCTAAAATCTATATAGAAAAAAAAGAAACAAATGGATCACAGTAAAAAAATGGAAATTAAATATGTGTTCAAGAATACCAAATTATCAGCTATTGTATTTTCACTTTGTTCTTCTTGTTCCACAAAATCTCATTGGTCTTTATATAATACTTCTTTGCAACACTATTTTTATTTCTAGGCCATAACCTGTTCTGGTCACACAGCTGACCCTGTTTGGAGCAGAAGGATGGACTAGAGACCGCCTGAGGTCATTTCCAACCTGAATTTCCCTCTGATCATAGAATCATAGGAACAGAGAATCATAGAATTGTAAAATAGTTTGCTTTGCAAAGGGCCTTTAAAGATCAACTAGATCAGGTTCTTCAGAGCCCTGTCCAACCTGACCCTGAATGTTGCCAGGGCTTCTGGGGCTTCTACCACCTCTCCAGGCAACTTGTTCCAGTGTTTCACCACCTTCATTATAAAAAAATTCTTCTCTTTATCTAGTCAAATATACTCTCTTTATGTTTTAAACCATTAGCCCTTGTCCTATCGCAAAAGCCTCTACCGAAAAATTTGTTCCCAACTTTCTTATAAGCCCCCTATAACTACTGAAAGACTGTAATAAGAGCCTTGTCTTCTCCAGATCCTATGAACTGTGCTGACTCCGCTTACTTCCTTTTCCCAGGCTGAAATGTGTTTATGGGCCACATCTACACTGTCAATTCCCTCAGGTCTGACCCTAGTGCCCAACGTGGAGAGGGGCACCAGAGAGTGAAATGCTGATGCCCTGAAAGCAGAGCCGGTGTCAGGATGAGGGGGTGAATGGTTTGGGTTGGAAGGGACCTTAAAGATCACCCAGTTCCAACCCCCCCCCCCCCAGATAGAGATATCTCTCACTGGACCAGGATACTCAAGGGCCATCCAACCTGGCCTTGAACATCTCCAGGGATGGGGCATCTACAACTTCCCTCGGCAACCTGGGCCAGGGCCTCACCAACCTCATCAGGAATAATTTCTTCCTAATGTCTAATCTAAATCTTCTCCCTTTTGAATTAAAGCCATTCCCCCTCATCCTATCACTCCATGCCCTTGTAAAATGTCCCTCCCCAGCTTCCCTGGAGTCCCTTCAGGTACTGGAAGGCCACTATAAGGTCTCCCTGGAGCCTTCTCTTCTCCAGGATGAACAACCCCAACTTTCTCAATCTGTCCTCATAGCAGAGGTGCTCCAGCCCTTGTATCACCTTCGTGGCCCTCCCCTTGTCCTATTCCAGCAGTTCCATATCCTTCTTGTCTTGGGCATTCTAGAACTTGACACAGTGCTCCAGGTGGAGTCTCATCAGAGTGGAATAAAGGGTGTGAATCACCTCCCTGCTGGCCACGCTTCTTTTGATGTGGTTGGCCTTCTGGGATGTGCGCCCACATTCCAGCTCACACTGAGCTTCTCATCAACCAGTACCCTCGTGTCCTCCCCTCCTTGGCCCTCTTGTGCCTCCAAGGACACACCTCATCCCTTGGTTTAGCTAACTACCATGCAACTAAGAGTCTAGTAAAGACCCAGAAGCCTTAGGTTTCTACTTTAGAAAACCATGAAGTTTCACTTTTTTACATTTCTCTCTACAAAAGATATCTTAGAAAGTCTTAAACATATGGCTTGTTTTATAGAGAGGATGCCATAAATAAGGCTCCTGTTCCAGCCGTACTTGCAAAGACAGAAGATAACAAGAAATTGGTAGAAGAATATTTACTGGCAGGTAAATTCCTGGTTGGACACTGAATAGTCAGATGGAATAAATGATTAAAATCTCCAACTCTTCCAGTTCTTTTCTGCTCATTGAATCTTCTTTCTTAGAGAAGGAAGCAGGACTGATATGGGAATCCTTGTAGTCCAGCAGACAGAAGTGGACATATTCCAGCTTATGTTAAGGTTGAACATCTTGTTAGCACTTGAGTTAATGTTTGCAGGGTAGAGGTGGAGCTGTTTGTTGAAGAAATGTGGACCACTGATTCCCAGAAAAGGCCTGCAGTATGAATAGCTCTGTGATCCTGTCCTGAGCAGTTGCTGCAGCCCCAGCATGATAAGATCTGGCTGAATCTCTAGTTTTGTTTAATGTAGCTCTTGCAACATAAACCTAACGAGGCTTGAATACTGGGGCTTATGTTTATTTGTTTTGTATAGCTTTGGAATTGATATAATTATACAGAACCACTAAGCCATTTTACTCTCATTATCCAGGACATTACTTAATCTTCACAGTCAATCAGATTAAAAGAAATCTGTTATCACTTTCAAGACAAGTTCCTGTAAATCAAGAATTTGTAGCCAGGTCATCCTGAGAGTATTGGGAAAGCTCTTGTTATGCAGGGTCAGGTGATGTTGGGGTGCATTTAGAAGGACTACGAAATGCAAAGGGCAAGGCATTCATGAGTTTCACTGGACGTGGCCTGATTTCACAATGTAAATAACTGTGTCAGAGAAATCAATTACAACACAGATGTTCCCAAGCTTAGTTAAAACACAGCTCTGCAGGAGAAGAGAAGGGGAAACAGTCAACGAATTAAACTTATGCTGAGGACTCAGAGTTGCATCTCTGGGCTCAGGCTTGTTCTCTCACCTCCGGACTAAAACTGATGTGATTTGACCACACCTGCACTATTCAATTCTCTTGTTTGCCAAACAAAATAATTGGGAATAGTCATTTGCCTGTGCTACCTCCCAAGTTAGGCAAAGAAAGCATAGCCTATGTACCCTTTGCCTACATAAATACATACAGACGAGACTGAAGGCTCCTTTAGGCTTGGAAGATCTTTGCCTTTTATGTCTAAACTGAACAAAAGCTCTTTAGAAAGTGACAGAACAAACCACTACGCCTTCAGAGATACAGTGATTGATGACCATTAAATCTAAGAGTCTGTTCTTGGCAGGGGAATTGTCTCACTTTCCCATCTAACCTCTAAAAGGAGCTCTTGCATCAGAGAACTGAAGGCGAACTGAAAATATCTGAAAGGAGGAAGAAAGCAACCTACAGCAATACATATAAGCACATTTATCAGTTTGCCTAGATTTGTTTCTTTCTTGTGCCCACAACAGTAGAAAGATATCATCCTTGACAGCCCTTAAATAGCTGTGCTCCAGCAGTCTCCTGTAACTACCCCATGCCCATCAAGAACTGACCCATATGCTAAAGGGCATGGCAAAGCATTTAAAATCTTGAAAAACATAGAAAATCACAAGGCATCTCAACAGTAAGCAATACTTTCTCTTTCTGTGTAAAGGTAACATGCAGAGCTTCACTGGCCAGTAACTCTGCTAAAGACAACATGCAAGATCTCTTCCAGATCTAAATTAATACCTAGGAAGTACACATCAAATGTTGTCTTCAGAGGTTACTTTACAGATAGGAAAGAGGCTGAAATTTGCAGCCATCGATAAGGAAGGCTGAGCAATTGCTAGCTATATCTTCAGATTAAGTTTTGCATGGACACAAGAAAACAGTAATCATGATCACATCCAATTTATCATTTAAAACTTAGCCAGAAGATGGTGAGCTCCATATGTTACACCATGTCCATACATTACAAGTGCTGGCTCTATACTGTACAGGTGATATCTGCAGTGTTTTGGTGTTTGACTGACAGATGCATTCCTTTAAATATTACGAGGTGCATCCATGCTAGATGGAGTTAGGCAAATTTGTTCAGTCACATTTACTCTATGATGAGTAGTGATTTTCTTGTAGTGATTTTCTTGTGTGTGTTTTCTTGTGTGTCTTCCTCACAACCAGCCAGATTTTTAGAAGCCGCCCTGCACAAAACACTTACGGAGCTTCAAAGATACTGAAAACATAGAATGCGTTTGCTGTCAGCTCAGAGATCACTATGGTCTTTTATGGGTTTCTCCAACCAGAATAAGAACGCAGACCTGTTTTCAGCTGTGGTGGGAAATGCTGCAGTGCCGAGGCTCCCACGACCATTATCTCAAGGAAAATGTGTCAAAATTCTTGCCTTAATATAAATGTTTTGGGTTTAGTAAATAACTACTCGCCATAAAACATCTAATACATTCTAGTGAAAATTAATAAAATAAGAAGGGAACAGGATGTCTAGCAGTCTGTGTCTGAGCAAGGCAACATCCACATAAGCTGCTAGGACATGTTCAAATGTGTGAAGACTGAACTGAAGGTCGTTCAATTCCTATGCAACATTAGGATTTTTATATATTAATAACTTTATTTCTAAAGTTGATTCTTCATAGTGGAAAATGAGACTGGGAGAGATTATAACAGCCTGAAAGATAGATAAGCTGACATTTTCAGATGTCATATTGTGATTTGAACCCCTATCTCCAGAGAACACCTTGACCAGCATTGAAGGATGGATTTTTTCAATCTTACCTGCTTAGATGCTTCCACTTTGCATTAATTAAAAATTCACGGGATATCCCTCATTTCCTATGTGCATGGACTCTAGGTTACAGAATTAATATCTTCTGCCTACTATCTTCAGTAAATTTCTAGTTAGGCAAGTAAAATAAACCATTTTCAGCAGCAGAATCTGAGGGAAAATGAACTGCAGCGCTGATATTGCAGCTACTGTGTTGGAAAGCAAGAAATCTGATTTCAAATCTTTATTCTGCACCTGGGAAGGGCAAATGGCCTCATACACTTGCCAGGTCAATAGCCCAATTATCAGGATATAAATTGTATAAAACAGACAACAGGCTTCTGGCAGAAGCCCAGTAATCAATGACTTTTTATACGCTTTCTAATCTATCACGTGCACTCTGACTGAGCCTATGTGTGGGACTAAACAGGGGAATCTATGGGATGTCTGTATGCGCTAAGTCTCTCAACTTCTTGAGACCACGAGAGACACGTGTGATGGTCTTTGCCTAGAGATATCTAACACCTTGGCACTGTAGCAGCAGAACTTCGCACTGATTGTTTTAGGCATCTACAGGTCAAGGACGCAGCAAAGAGAGTTTTCAGGAACCCAATGACACACAGATGCTGGAAGATCCCTGAAACAACAGGGAATTATATGACTCTAAACTCTTAACAGGTTTTAGCTTTAGATTAGATGAAAGGGCTTTTGTATGACCAAAGATAGCTATATATGAGACTACGCTAACAGTGCTTCCCCAGAGGAAAACTGGGTGGATAAATATGCTGATGAGTGAGAAGGATTGCAGTAATTCATAGAATCATAGAACAGTATGGGTTGGAAGGGACCCTAAAGATCATCTAGTTCCACCCCCTCTGCCATGATCAGGGACACCTCCCACTAGATCAGGCCTTGAACCCCTCCAGGGATGGGGCAGCCACAGCTTCCCTGGGCAACCTGGGCCAGGGCCTCCCCACTCTAATCGCAAAGAAATTCTTCCTAATGTCTAATCTAAATCTTCCCCTCTCCAGTTTATACCCATTCTCCCTTGTCCTATCACCAAAAGCCTTGATGAATAGTCCCTCTCCAGCTTTCTTGTAGGCTCCTCTCAGGCACTGGAAGGTCTCTCTAAGATCACCTCATAGCCTTCTCTTCTCCAGGCTGAACAACCCCAACCCTCTCAGCCTGTCCTCGTACGGGAGGTGCTTCAGCCCTCAGATCATCCTTGTAGCGTCCTCTGGACCCGTTCCAACAGCTCCATCTCCTTCTTAGGTTGATGATTAGGACCACCAGTACATCACCACACAGAAAGTGGGGGTGAACACACCTGATAGTGGTAAGGGAGATACAGGCGCTCTGGTGCTACCTACTCCAGTTACCAGGCAAATGGGAGCAAACTCTGTTCCCTCTAAGAGGGCTGAAGGCTCGGCAGCTCAGCTGAAGTGCATTTACACCAACGCACGCAGCATGGGGAATAAGAAGGAAGAGCTGGAAGCTGTCGTAGGGCAAGGAGCCTATGATGTTGTTGCCATCACAGAAACGTGGTGGGATGACTCATATAACTGGAGTGCAGCTATGGTGGGTACAGGCTCTTCAGGAGGGATAGGAAGGGAAGGAGAGGAGGCAGGTAGCCCTCTTTGTAAGGGAGGACTTGGACACCATTGAGATGGATTGTGCGATGAGGAGATTGAGTGCCTGTGGGTTAAAATCAGAGGAACCTATAAGAAGGTAGATTTTGTGATGGGAGCCTGTTACAGGCCACCCAGCCAAGGAGAAGCAGCTGACGAGCTCTTCTATAAACAGGTGGGGTTAATCTCTAGATCGATGCCTCTCATTCTTGTGGGAGACTTCAGTCTTCCTGATATCTGCTGGAAGTACAATAGAGCAGAAAGGCAGCAGTCTAGGAGGTTCCTGGAGTGCGTGGAAGAAAACTGCCTTGCAGAGCTGGTGAATGAACCAACAAGGGAAGGTGCCCTCCTGGACCTGCTGTTTGTGAACAGAGAAGGCCTTGGGGGGGATGTGACAGTAGGAGGACACCTAGGACTAAGCGATCATGAGATGATAGGATTTTCTGTTCTAGGTGAAGTGAAGAGGGTGGTTAGCAGGACAGTAGCATTAAATTTCCAGAGGGCAGACTTTGAACTCTTCAGAAGGCTGGTTGGCAAAGTCTCATGGGAGACAGTGCTTAAGGGCAAGGGAGCCCATGAGGGCTGGAAGCTCTTCAGAAAGGAGATCCTAGCGGCTCAGGAGAAAGCCATCCCCATGTTCTGGAAAAAAAGCCAGCAGGGGAAAAAACCAGCTTGGTTGAACAGAGAGATCTTTAGTGATATTAAGAAGAAGAGGAATGTTTATGGGCTCTGGAAGAGGGGACAGGCCTCTTGGGTGGATCACAGGAGGGAAGTGAGATTGTGTAGAGAAAAAATCAGAAGGGCCAAGGCTCAACTAGAAATCAGATTGGCAAAGTCTGTGAAAGATAACAAAAAAATCTTTCTATAAATACATAAATAATAAAAGGAGGACTAGGGAGACCATACAGTGCCTATTGGACGCAGAAGGAACAACAGCGACAGGGGACGAGGAAAAGGCTGAGGTACTTAATGCCTTCTTTGCCTCAGTCTTTAATTGTAAAGAAAGTTGTTCCCTCTGTGTACAAATCCAGGAGCCAGAGGAGCAAAATGAGGCTCCCATGATCCATGAGGAGGTGGTCAGAGCCTTGCTTGCCCAACTAGACACCCACAAGTCTATGGGGCTGGATGGGATTCACCCGAGGGGGCTGGAGAACAGGCCTTATGAGGAACAGCTGAAAGAGCTGGGGGTGTTTAGCCTGGAGAAGAGGAGGCTGAGGGGAGACCTCATTGCTCTCTATAACTACCTGAAAGGAGGTTGTGGAGAGGAGGGAGCTGGCCTCTTCTCCCAAGTGACAGGGGACAGGACGAGAGGGAAGGGCCATAAGCTCCACCAGGGGAGATTTAGGCTGGACATTAGGAAAAAATTTTTCACAGAAAGGGTCATTGGGCACTGGAACAGGCTGCCCAGGGAGACAGTTGATTCACCTTCCCTGGAGGTGTTTAAGGCATGGGTGGACTAGGTGCTAAGGGACATGGTTTAGAGATTGATGGGAATGGTTGGACTCCATGATCCAGTGGGTCTCTTCCAACCTGGTTATTCTATGATTCTGTGATTCCAGAACTGGACACAACACTCCAGAGGAGGTCTCACAAGAGAGGAATTAGGTGGCAGAATTACTTCCCTCACCCTGCTGGCCACGATGCTTTTGATGCAGCCCATTACACGGTTGGCCTCCTGGGCTGCGAGTGCACGTTGTCTACTCAAAATGCACTGCCTATAAATGCATAAAGTACTTAAAGAAGCAGCCTGACCCATTCCTGTGCCGGGTGAAGTGACTGTGTATGAGCTCGGTTAGTTTGTAAAGGGTTTTGCAGTGGCCGAGGGATGCAGTTTTACAACTGGAAGTTGTCACTGTGGTTACAGGGGAAGACTGTGGGAACATTTATCCACCTTATACACCGCAAAAGCAACAGTAAAAACCTCTTACTGAGTGCAAAGTTTATTTTAACACACGTAAAATACTTTCATTCACAAAGGGTTTCAATTCAAAATTCAAAGGGTCCCTTTGTTGATCAAGCAGAGTTGTGATGGGAGTTAACTTATTTATTTCCTCCGCAGTGTTGTAGATGTATTTTACTGTGAAAACTCCTGCTTTTCCCCATCCTTTTTGTACATTATTCAATGACTTTGATCTCTCCAACAACATACCAAATACGTCATTCTTTTTAAATCAAAATATTCAGCCTCAACATTTTCACACACACCTAAATTCGTTGGGTACCAAACTTGGGTTGGATTTTTTATTTTTTCATAGGTTAGGCATGTGTTAGGTGTATGAATAATTTAGTGTAGGCTCAGATATACTGCAGGGACAAAAGGGCATCCGAGGGGAAGGGAGCATGTCATGGCTTGTATCTTCTTCCCCTTTGGCACTGCCTAGTGTAATGCATGTTGCATTTGTCAGCTGTTTCATCTCTCACTCTTATGGTGTTATTCATGATTTTTCTTCTGCTCTTTGTTCCAATAAGGCTCCCCAACACTGACATGAGCCAGTGTGATGCAGATTACAGTCCTACTGAGATATATGATGGCTCTTCAACCTGAAAAGTGGTACACACAGGGTCTCCACAATAACTCTGCCAAAAAATAAAGGCCACTAATTGATTAATTTTAGGAGTAGGACGTCTTCTGACTAAGATGCTATGTTTAATGAAACAAACAACCTGGAATTATGGAGCAGGAAAGGAAGATAAGTAATCTGGCAGTGGTGGGAAAGATTGAAAGTGGATACAGAAGTCATGCAGGTCTGACTCTACCAAAATCTTTGCTTTAGAGTGCTCAAGCCCTGAAACTTAAAATTCTACCTGAAGATGTGTAGGCATGCATGTATCTTCTATTGCCTGAATCTGAGGATGAACCGTGACTTTCACTGATTTAATGTTGAAAGGCTTGAAATTTCGACACTGGAAACAGCTGGTTTGAAACTCTTCATTCCCACTTTATGGATGTAAATTGCCCGAATGCAGCAAATGCCACTCAGGTTTGAAGCAAAACACATCGGCTTCAGATGAAGAAAAGAAGAGCACGGAGTCCAGCGATGTGTCTGTGCCAGGGAGCAGCCAGGAGAGTGGCTGCTCGGCTGTGAAACAGAGAGCATTGGGTACAAGTGCAGAAGGGAACAAGATGGATCCCACACCTAGTTCCCTACCAGGGAGCAGCCAGAGTAGCCAGGGGAGTGGCCACTCAGCTTTAAAGAGAAAAGCATCGGCTTCAGGTGGAGAAAAGAAGAGCACAGAGTCCAACGATGTGTCTGTGCCAGGGAGCAGCCAGGAGACTGGTTGCTCGGCTGTGAAACGGAGAGCATTATGTAGAAGTGCAGAAGAGAACAAGATGGATCCCATGCCTAGTTCCCTACCAGGGAGCAGCCAGAGTAGCCAGGGGAGTGGCCGCTCAGCTTTAAAGAGAAAAGCATCGGCTTCAGGTGGAGAAAAGAAGAGCACGGAGTCCAACGATGTGTCCGTGCCAGGGGGCAGCCAGGAGAGTGGTTGCTCGCCTGCGAAGCGGAAAGCAGTGGCTTTAGGTGGAGGAGGGAAGAGTGTGGTGTCCAAGCGTGTTTCCAGGAAAAGGAAGAGAAGACGCCGGAGAAGACGAGCAAAGCGCAATGTCCGTGCTCATGGCTCTCTGTTGAGGCATGGTGTGGAGCCCGGGCATGGCCACACACCAAAGGACACCGTGGAGACAATGGAAGTGGATCCACCCGACAACACTGAAGAACCAATGGAAGTGGATCCACCTCGATAAGAATCATCCACGGCAGTGGGTCCGCTGGCCTAGCCATCCCCCGGCAGTGCTCCAGCCACGCAGACTCCTCTGCGTGCAACGGTGGTAGCAGTGGTGCAGGAGCACCCAAGCAGATCCCTCCCATGGACTCTGCCTTCGCAACCTTTGGTTCAGGCTTGAGGAGGAAGATGGCCCTTCCCACCTGAACCACCATGTGATTCTGTGGAGGAAGGTAAGCTTCCTTTCTTCATTATTTTAGCTAGAGCTACAGTCGTTCTGAAGTGTATTGTGTCAGATGATACTGCAGAAGGTGTTGCATACCAAAAAAAGCCTTCGCAATCATGAGGAGGAGCCAAAAGAATAGAAGGAAGTGTTGCTAGAATCCAAGGCGAGGTTGGCAAAGCGAACTGGTGGCAGCAGAACAGAAGAATGGAAAGAGAAAGAGGGTCTGCAGAAGGTACTAGGATGTTCTC
Source organism: Clamator glandarius (assembly GCA_033459285.1). Lineage (NCBI taxonomy): Eukaryota > Metazoa > Chordata > Aves > Cuculiformes > Cuculidae > Clamator > Clamator glandarius. The sequence continues at coordinate 271,369 of JAUNZM010000627.1, forward strand.
TTTTTATTGCATTTGTGCATATTTGTGTTAGTAATTGCTGACTTTCTTTTTAAGCTCTTTTCTCATTTGTGCATAGTAACATTTACCTGGTGAGAGACAATAAACTAAAACCAAGCATATTGTTAGAAAAAAGCAGAACCTTTTGCTGGTGAGGTGGTGATACACTGGCACAGGTTGCTCAGGGAAGTTGTGGAAGCCCCATCCCTAGAGGTGCTCAAGGTCGGGTTGGATGAGGCTTTGAGCAGCCTGACCTAGTGGAAGGTGTCCCTGCCGAGGGCAGGGCGGTTGGAACTGGATAATCTTTAAGGTCCCTTCCAATGCAACCCATACTATTGATTCTATGTCACAACCGGAGCAAATCACCTTCTGATCCGGGCTGCTCCTGCTTTTCAGACAGCACATAAGCCCAGCACTGAGAGCTGCTACGGGGAGAGACCACAGCCTTGGGACACAATTGCACTGAGAACATCCAAAATGGAAGCATCTCATTTCTATTAGGATCTGAGCACCTCCTCTGTCGTCTTCCCCTTGCCTCTCACCTTCCACTGTCACTTCTTTATTCCTGCACTTTGACTGCTATAAATCAAAGGAGTGTTACTGCCATGGGGAACGGGGTGGGAGCGTAGATGGCAACGACCTAAGCTTTGCACACATTATACCTTTACCTGCAGTCATACTGCAGCAGCTCTTTAGTGGCTTTCCAGTCTCCAGCAGCAGGAAAACACGTCCTGGACACGTCCTACTAACACAAACAGAAGTGAAAAGTCGTTTGTCTTACCCTACATAAAATTCACCTATAGTTATTTAGTGATAACTATAAATGCCAGCTGACTCGGAGATATTCTGTAAAACTCATCCCTTTCATGGGAAGACTCATGTTGTGAGCTAAAGTTTAGCGTGTGCAGGGTTTGTTTGTCTTACCTTTGCTTAAGGCATCACTGACAGTGAGAGACCAATGCCAGCTGACAGCTGGGAGATGGATGCTGCTGAGCCCCTTGTTTCTTCCATTTCATAGAATCAAAGAACAATCCCAACTCTCTCAGCCTGTCCTCGTATGGAAGGTGCTCCAGCCCTCAGATCATCTTTGTAGCCTCCTCTGGACCCGTTCCAACAGCTCCAACTCCTTCTTACATTGGGGATTCCAGAAGTGGACACAATTTCATTGTCTCCAAGCCTCTGCTGGGCCAACTTCTTCACTTGAGGCTCTCATAATGCACTTTATCTCACTCCACTTTCCAGAAAGAAATGCAATGGCTCTCCCTTCTTTAAACACTCTTACAGCGTATCCATAAATATAAGTCTTAATGCCAAGAGTTACATATATATAAAAAAAATTCAAATCACATAAATATATTTTAAACTTTAAGGTTTTAAGTTCTTAAATATGTGACCTTAATGTCTTTTAAACAGCACATAGTCATGTGGTTGCTATATTGTGTAACTTATCAAGGGGGGGACCATGCTGAAAAATTTTGTTGCTCACGTTTTCTCACCTCGAAATGACTCTTGTGCCACTTTAGATGTCATTGGCATCACACAGGGTTCACAAAGAGAAGCATCTCACATTTCAAGAAAGTCAGCTGTAAAGCTGCGGTTCTTTATGAGAAATTTCTTGTGACATGCACTTTGTGGAAAACCAAAGCATTTTGCTTTGTTAGTGAGAGGGGCAGGAAACTGGTCTAAAATAAAAAATGTTCCATCAAAATGTCTAGGTTGTCTTTCAGGCATGGCTTCAAAACCTAGGAAATCTTCAGTGAAAGAAGAACGTCTCATTTTTTTTATGTTTAGAAACCTTTTTTTGTCCAAAACAATCTATTTTTCAGTTGTTTCTGTGTGTTAACTCTAAACACAAAACTATTGTCCAATGACAAAGCTATATAATATTTGCTCTTGGTGGTGACTTTTTATGTGGCAAGGAATGAATAAATAGCTTTGATTAAAAAAATGGAGTTGCTTAATTAGACCACTCTTACTGATACTCATGTATATTCATCGTCATTAGCTCAAATGAATGCAAACACAACACATCTGCGATTTTTGGTTTACATTCTTAAAGCTCAGAGATACAGGGCACAAGAAATTGGAACAAACACAAATTAGAATACATGGAGGGATATGAATATATGTCGGTACATTATCCAGCATCATAGAATTCCAAGGAAAAAGTTCATGGAGAAACTTAAGACATATTTGTCAATATGGGTATGGGAATAAAACTTCAATCTCATTACTAAATTCATCACATCTATTAGCTTATTGCTAAGTCTCATTGTCAGAATAAATCAGTCTTCTCTTTCAACCCACCCTTACATGAAGCACTGAAATACGTAACAGAATTAACTACACTCCTACACATCTGTGTATGAGCTACTTTAACGGGGAAGGGCTCCCTGATAATTAACTGTGCTTATACTTTCATTATTCTCTCTTGGGTTTCGAGGACATTAATTTTCAGGTCAGCTGTTAAGTGGACCAGCTCTACTTGTATACCTGTAGAAAAATTTTCTTTTCCTCTAAAAATACACCTATTGTACGTATCCAGAAGAATTCTACTCCCACCAGGGGAGCTTTAGGATGAACATTAGGAAAAAAATTTTCATGGAAAGGGTCATTGGGCACTGGCAGAGGCTGCCCAGGGACGTGATTGAGTCACCTTCCCTGGAGGTGTTTAAGGGACAGGTTGGACTCGATGATCTAGTGGGTCTTTTCCAACCTGGTGATTCTATGATTCTATGATCCTATGACTCTATTCCACCTGAGATCCTTAGTAGGAACATACAGAAGTATGTTTCAAGGGGCTTTTGAGTTCAAATCCACGTGTTAAGGGACAAAGAGGATGTAAAACTGTGGGGAAACCACTGCAGAACTGTGCTGGTAAGACAATATGTCTGTTCTGCATTTTTCTAAGCAGGTCTTTGCTGAAAAACTAGCCCAAACTCAGCCCAAGGTTGCTCTAAGCCCTTCCCTTGTCACATTGAGAACCACTCACCCAACTCTGTTGGGCTTGTCTAGGGTGGTTGGCTAAAATGATACTTCCAGCACGACCAGAGTCTCATCACTTTTCACTGGGGGCAAAGATGAAATCACTTCACGCTCATAAGACTCAAATATGAACACACAATGCACAGCAATGTGTTTGGGAAGCTTGACCGTGTCTTCCACAGCTGCACCAAAGTCAGGCATGTGCCCAGAGGAGCGCAGCTCCACTAAATACCCAGCTGCTCAGGTCATACTCCAACACTTGGTACCTTCTTATGCCTAAATGAGGATAATGCTCACTGTTACGTGGACCAGCTCTACTTGTATAGCTGTAGAAAAATTTTCTTTTCCTCTAAAAATACGCCTATTGTATGTATCCACAAGAATACTTCTCCCACCAGGTGAGCTTTAGGCTGAACATTAGGAAAAAAATTTTCATGGAAAGGGTCATTGGGCACTGGCAGAGGCTGCCCAGGGAGGGGGTTGAGTCACCTTCCCTGGAGGTGTTTAAGGGACGGGTGGACGAGGTGCTGAGGGACATGGTTTAGGGATTGATTGGAATGGTTGGACTCGATGATCCGGTGGGCCTTTTCCAACCTGGTGATTCTATGATTCTATGCTGGTGGTAGTGGTATGGCTCAGCCCTTTGGTGATGATACAACTTCTCGGTAAAGCCATCAGAGCAGGGCTTAGTCTGGGTAGCCACACTCCTGGAAGGGCAAACACAAAAACTGTTGATTTCCCACCCTAAAACAAAGAAGTTCCACGTACCCAGGATGCTCAAGCCCCTACCACCTGGCCCAAGTGATGAAGAGGGCAACGCATACCTGACACCTGACCTACACTCTACTGACACCAACAGTGCTTAGTATGTTTTTTCTCCAGCCACACAGTTATACGCAAGTTGCTCCTGGTGGCAGTGGCGTACCCTGAATTTTTCTAACAAGGACAAGGAGGCCCAAAGCCCATTTCTCCCTTTGCAAACATGCTTGCTGCAATTTACTGATTGAAAAGATCAAGTCAGTTTAGTGACTGTAAAGATCAAGTCAATCATCACATAAGCATTCTGATATTATAATGCCACAGATTTCACGGGCAAATAGGAATGGTTGGACTTGATGATCCAGTGGGTCTTTTCCAAACTAGTGATTCTATGATTCTATAAATGAAAAAAGAAAAAAAGAAAAAAAAAAAAAAACAACAAAGCAAACAAAAAAAACCCCAACAAACCAACAACAGCTTTTGTTTTAACAAAAAAACCCGACAAACCAACAACAACAGCTTTTGTTTTCTACGTGAGGAAAAATGTTATCTATAATTCAGTTGTTACTAACCATGGGGAGGTGCATCTCACATGAGTAAAAGTTGGATGTTCAGACTGCCCCCAGGTGATTACCTATGACTTACGTGTCTAATTTTCAGGTGTTTAAATTACAGCCAAAGGCTCTGCCTTGCCTGCTCAGAACTGCCAGTGCCAGATGGGAGTTCTGCCCCTTTGGAAACCTGCCCTGCATCTCTTAAGGGCAAAGATTTATAACACGCAATTCAGATTTATGCCATTCCATGACGCTTCACACGTGCACCTCCATGAATAAACGTCTTCCTGGTTGTCACTTTCCTCAAATGCCCATCGTGAATCTTGTTTTCTCTTTCCAAAGGTAGGATTCTGGTATTTTTAACTCATTATTGATAACATTTTCGGTACCCATAAAATGCAATGGTAGAGGCACTCATGCTTGTCACAGAATCATAGAATCATGGAATCATAGAATGGTTTGGGTTGGAAGGGACCTTAAATGGCATCTTGGCTTGTATCAGGAACGGTGTGACCAGAAGGGCCAGGGAGGTTCTTCTCCCTCTGTACTCGGCACTGGTGAGACCGCACCTCGAATCCTGTGTTCAGTTCTGGGCCCCTCACCACAAGAAGGATGTTGAGGCTCTGGAGCGAGTCCAGAGAAGAGCAACGAAGCTGGTGAAGGGGCTGGAGAACAGGCCTGATGAGGAGCGACTGAGAGAGCTGGGGGTGTTTAGCCTGGAGAAGAGGAGGCTGAGGGGAGACCTCATTGCTCTCTACAACTACCTGAGGGGAGGTTGTGGAGAGGAGGGAGCTGGGCTCTTCTCCCAAGTGACAGGGGACAGGACGAGAGGGAATGGCCTCAAGCTCCGCCAGGGGAGATTCAGGCTGGACATTAGGAAAAAATATTTCCCAGAAAGGGTCATTGATCCCTGACAGAGGCTTCCCAGGGAAGGGGTTGAGTCACCATCCCTGGAGGGGTTTAAGGGACAAGTGGACGAGGTGCTGAGGGACACGGTTTAGTGTTTGATGGGAATGGTTGGACTCCATAATCCAGTGGGTCTCTTCCAACCTGGTGATTCTATGATTCTAAAGCTCACCCCGTTCCAACCTCGTAGCCCTGGGCAGGGACACCTCCCGCTGAGCCAGGGGCTCCAAGCCCCATCCAGCCGGGCCCTGGCCCCGCGGAGGCTGCGCGGGGAGGGGCGGCAGGTGCTGCCCCAGCGAGGGGGGAGGCTCCGCCGCATCCCGCCGCGGCCGGTGGCCCCGCAGAAGGTGCTGCGGGCGCCGTTCCCCGCGCCCGGGACTCCCCGACCTCCCCCAGCCCGGGATTGGCCGGGCCCGGCCGGCGGGAGGAGCGCAGCAAACCCCGTCGGGGACGCGCAAACCGCTCGGGGACGCGCAAACCCGCTGGGGACGCGCAAGCAGCGCCGAGAGGGGCCGGGGCAGCTCAGCCCTGCAGCCTCCAGCCTCACCTCGCCCTTTTCTGACCTTTTTCTTTAACTTCTCAGCTTTTTTTTTAATTTGTTTCTCCTTTCCTCCCCCTTCTCTCCCTTTTCTGACCTTTTTTTTCTTACTTCTCAGACTTTTTTTTGTTTGTTTCTGCTTCTTTCTTTTCCTCCTCTCCCTTTTCCTTTTTTTTTCTACTCCTCAGCTTTCTTTTTTTTCTTCCTTTTCCCCTCCTCCCCCTTTCCTTCCTTTTTTTACTTCTCACCTTTTGTTTTGTTTCTTTTTTCTTCTCTCTCCCATTTTTTCACTCCTCAGTTTTCTTTTTTCTTCTCTCCTTTTTCTTCCTTTTTTAACTTCTTACCTTTCATTTTGTTCCTTCCGTTCCCCTTTCTCCCCCTTTTCTTCCTTTTGTTTTTACTTCTTAGTTTTTTTGTTTCTCCTTTTTTCCTCCTCTCCCTTTTCTTCTGTTTTTCTACTCCTCAGCTTTCATTTCTTTTCCTCCTTTTTCCCTCTTCCCCTTTCCTTCCTTTTTTTTTACTTCTCACCTTTTACTTTGCTGCTTTTTTTTATTTTCTCTTCCTTTTTTTTCATTCCTCAGTTTTAGTTTCTTTTTTTTTTCCACTTCTCTCCCTTTTCTTCCTTTTTCTTTCTTTCCCCCACTTCTCTGCTTTTTTGTTTGTTTCTTCGTCTCTTTTTCTTCTTTTTTTTTTTTTCTTGTTTCTTCTTTTCCCTCCCTCCCAAGGCTGGATGCGGGATCCGCGTCCCTGAAACCTGCTATGCCAACTGAACTCTCCCGGGCCGTGAGAATGCACGCCATCTCCGACCTCCACTCATCCCTCACCCTGCGGCTCCTCAACAAGGGCCCCGAGTATCTCCGCAGGCAGATGGAAGCAGGCAACCCGGGCAGGAAAAGCGCCGTGGAGAGGTTGGCAGCCGATAAAGCCAAGTACGTGAAAAGCCAGCGGGTGATCAGCACCAAGCAGGAACCCGTCATCGTGCTGAGCTCGGCCTCGGAGAGCAGCAGTGAGACCTGTTCGGTGGAGAGCAAAAAAAGCAGCAAGGACTTTGGCAGAGGGAAGGGCGCGAAGCCCCTGGAGTTGGCAAAGGCGGTTTATTCGTGCCATGCCCCCCTGCAGCACGGCCCCCCCATAGCCAGGCGCAGCACCCCGAAGAGGCAGATGCGGCCGGATTCCCTGGTGATTTACCGCCAGAAATGCGAGTTTGGGAGAGGTCAAAGCCAGGATGGCTCCCGGGGGAGCTTGGTGAGGAGGATCTTGCAAGGGTCTGTAAAGGAAAAGCAGTTGGCTTCCCCTGAGATGCCCAGAGTCATGGAGGACTCCGTGGTCACCGAGAGCAAAGAGCATCTCTCACCAAAACAGGGTGACTATGAGCTGAGTGACCACGGAGCGGAGCAAACCATCGCTGTGAGCACCGAAGCCCCAGAGGTATGTGCCAAAGAGCATGAGAGACCCTTAAAACTGAGAATACCTCCTGAGGAGGTTAAAGAGGTGAGGAGGAGAGGTCTCCATCGCTCCCAGTCGGACATCAGCTCTCGCTATTCCAAGTCCTTCTCCGAGTTTGATACATTTTTCAAGTACTGTGGCCTGGAGCAGGAGGTCATTGAGGATCTCGGGAGAGAGAACTTCTCCGTGGTGTCCGACAACGTCTCTTTCAAGATCCGCAGCATCAGCGTGGCAACGTCCGAGAGTGACTTCACGAGGCACAGCGGGGATGAAGGGCTGCTGGAAGATGAACTCACAGAGCAGGTCCCAAGCAGCACCTCGGTGATCGAGCGCAACGCTCGGATAATCAAATGGCTGTACACGTGTAAGAAAGCCAGAGAGACTAACAAGGTGATCCAAGAGCTGGCATGATGGCTTCTTTCAGCGTGCACTGCAACCTGGTGAAGTCAAGGTGTGTGCAAAGCCTCACCCTCTTGATTTATCTCTTTCCTCTTTAGAGAGTGGTTGGCTTTCCTTAGTTTATTTTAGTCTTTTCGTCAAAGGCAGAAGGAAAATGTCAATGTATTCTTTGTACACTACATGTGCAAGTAATGGTCCTTCTGCAAAGCAGAAACCTGGTTCGTTACAAAAGCCAAAATGCAAACAAATAAATGCATGCAGCTTGCCAGATTTTGATCGGACCCCCCACGTGAAATTAGAGTTGGTGTATGTGAGGGATGTCTGCCTTTTGCAGTTGCCTGCTTTGTAAATAACTTGTTTTCTCTTAATTTCTGCTGTACTACATGCTAGAAAAAGAAAATTCAGAAAAGTATTCCACTCTTAATTACAGTTGCTTAGATAACAGACTGAATTGAAACTATTAATAAGTAGGAATACACTCTATTTATAAGATATTGCTGCAATTTTCTCCTGCTTTCTATCCCTCGCTCTCTCTCCCTTCTTATACTTAGGCACTCCCACGTATCAGGAAATTAAAGCTGAGTCAGTGCTCCTGCTAGCAAACTTATTCCACCCTGCAGTTTTCTGTTAGGACCACAGAAGTTTGTTCCAGGTGACCGGCAAGCATTTCACAGCCCTGAAAAGTTTCCTGTCCTGTTTGGCTGTAGTGGATTTTGCTGCTCTGCAGCAGGTTTTGCTGTGCACTTTTGTATAGGGAGCTGGGAATCACTCATGTGGTTTTTCTTGGTTAGAGGGGTAGTTCATTGTTTTAAACTAAAGATAATTAATACAAATGTGTGGCATCTCGACCTGGAAATCAATAACTTCACAGACAAAAGCAGAACAAATTTAGCCTGGGTAAAAGCCAATAACCTGGTTTAATAAAAGCCGTGTTTCTTTTCATTGTGATTTCCTGAAAAAGGACTATATTCATGGTGCCTTTGGTACTGATCATCCAGTAGACAGCAGCTTTTTCTCCATCCCATACATGAAGCCCTTAGGATAAGCACTGCAGCTTACAGTGTGGTATTTAAAAATTGTATGAGTAGGTCTTAATATGAAGGATTACATTTATATTTTCTGACAGTTTGTAATTGGTGCATGAGAAGAACATCATTTTGTGTAGACACAGCTGTTGGTAGAGCATGTGAGCCTTAAGAATGTGAAGAAATGTAGTACTTGATCCTCTTTGTTGTGTGGATGTGGGGCTGCCACTCCTGGTTCCTTCAATCTACATAATGCAAAAAATCCATTTACTTACTTAAAATGGGTTTTATTTATGTGAAATTTTGATTACTTCTAAAATTTGAAACCTATTTTCTTCCTGCAAGTTGAGGGAGGAGGAAGGGAAAGAAAGAACTATTTTCACACAAACATTTGAAGCCCTTGTAGATAAGACTGGTTGTCAGGTGTCCCTCTGACAACTGGAAGAAGTCTTGTTATGTGACAGATCCTTCCCCAAATTACGCTAGAGAGAAGAAAGAGCTGTCCTGAGCTATACGTTTCTCCTCGCTCATCCTTCTGTGGCCAGAAGAGACACCCAAACCAAAATGATGCAGGTAGAGGTTTGTGAAGTTTGGTGCAGCTGCCCATCTTGCTAAGGGCAGAGGACGGGAGGCAGATTTCAGTGCAGTAACAGACCAGGGAAGGTCTTTTCAAAGGGCTGAACTGGTGTAAGCTCTCGAGGGCTTGGTCAATGTGTTCTTTTTTAACATTCGAGACAAAATGTCAGTTCGTAGCACGCAGTCTAACAGGATGGTGGAAAACCTCCGTGAAGTAAACAGCAAGTTTATTCAAGGATGTTGTCATTCTGTGATAACTTCAATACCTAGAACAAGGGAGTGCTTTACACCGGTCGCAATTCCCTTTGGCACCAAACTTTTTGGCAGCCTAGGAAACACTGATCGGTAGGGTCTGTATTATAAACCTCATTTTAAACACACTGAGGCTGACTCTCAGCTGGTAGATCTCAACAGGAGGGCTATGATGGCCTCCAAGCTAATTTCTGAAAACTGTGAATATACTTAACATTTAAACCACAGAAACAGAAAGGTCGGAAAGGTCAGCTAAAAATACCAGTGCACAGCAGCCAGAATAAAGGACAAGATTCATAAAGGGCTGTCATAAGTTCAATACAAAATTTACTGGGAAGAATTTAAGCTGAGAGTGGTCATCACTGTGTGATCAGAAGATGAGTCCTGTCCTTCTGATATTAGTGTTTCCTTATACCCAAATATTCATCTTTTCTTTTCATCTTCTGCTTTCTTTTGAAAACACAGCAGCTAGTAAGATATCTGCGTGTTTTAATTCATAAGTAAGTAATTAATAATTAATGTATCCATGTATTTGGCTCTGTTTAGTTTACTTACTGGTTATTAATGGGCAGTGGACTCCTGTGCCTCACAGGGAGTGATGTGCACACCCTCATGCTCCCAGGCATATCCTTGAAAGCTTCTTTTTTTACACAGAGGCTTGAAAACTGTTGCATCTTCTTTGGAAAAAGAGGCAGAAACCTGTTTTCTGAAGTCCAGCATTCATTATGAGGAAAATATCTTTCAAGAACTGCATGGCTTTTGTGGGCCAGTGGTCATCCCATTCATACTTTATGTTCTCCATTCAATTTTTCATGAGCCCTCTGGGACCTGGTGGCACACCATGTGAATAAAACAGCTATTTGAAGGATCAGGTTCGCTAACACATTTTGTGACAATTGCAGGGTCTGAGAGTGGGTTGTGATCTTGAGGAAACCAAGGTCCTCAGCGAGACGGGTCTTGCTGCTTCTTGGTGGGATTGCCTGCAATTCACCTCTGCAGTTCAGCTCCTCTCGCTGTCAGTCCTACTTGTCTCTAAGAAGGGTGCTTACTCCACGTCCTCCTTCCTGGCTTCAGTCAAGATTATTCAGCCTTGAGTTTCAGCACTATTCTTAAATGGATGTTCATTATTCTAGTGCAAATCTCCTGAGAGGGGCAATTACTATGTTTGAAATAGCCATAAGGGCCATTGGGCACTAACAGAGGCTGCCCAGGGAGGTGGTTGAGTCACCTTTCCTGGAGGGGTTTAAGGCATGGGTGGATGAGTTGCTGAGGGACATGGTTTAGTATTTTGTTTAATATTTGATAGGAATGGTTGGACTCAATGATCCGATGGGTCTTTTCCAACCAGGTGGTTCTATGATTCTATGATTCTATGATAAGCAGCTGAATAAAAGCTTTAGAATATCACCCTATGCTTGTCTGTTGTGATAAATGATAAATGACAGGTTTTTTTCCCTCTTTCTTCAGAATCCTCGACTTGGAAGTTGAACAAAACCAGACACAAGGAGAAACTCTTCCCTCATCTGGCTCATGACTTCATCCAAGTTTAGTATATTACTATTGACTTCTACCTTCACCCCCATCCCTGGGCAACCTCACTCTTATCACAAGTGCAGGAGTGTCCAAGAGTGCAATGACACATGGAGACTGTGAACTGGAAAAGCAAAGTGTGGCAACAACTGCTATCCACAATAATATTCAGCATCAGCTGCCCGCCCCAGGATGCCACTCCAAGCTGTGACAGAAGGTCTGCATTGTGCACCCGTCTCTTTCCAGCAAGGAATTTGTCCGCAGGGATGGGAAGAGAAAGTGGGAATGAAATGGCAATGACCTCTGGGTCAGGCGTTTCCTTGCAGGCAGACAGCTCCACCTGCACATTCAAAGGCTCTGTCTTACCAAAGCTGTTTGACCAGGGCTCATCCTGACGTCATTAGGTGTTATTTGCTTGGCTGATAGGGACTAACTGTGGCAGCTTTATGTGGTATACTTGGCAAACATGTTGTAAGCTAAATCCCTGCCGAGCTTCTTTTTCTTAGAGTATTCAAGCGAAACTGGAGTATCTTGTATCTGTCTAGCTTGCTCTGCCATACAGCTTGTGCAGACAGTGGAGAGGAATTGCTGTTAAAACCTTGCCCAAAATATTTTCAAGATCATGATTCCAAGAAACAGGTAGTCAAGAAAGAGGGAGGGTTTTGCAGAACTGTACAACTCACATGTACCAGGGCTCCTCCAGTTTATTTGCAATACATCTCAGGCTCTGATATTAAAAACATTGCATTGTTTGGCAGCTTCTGGTTTAACATCTTTAATGTTATGTACTATGAATGAGCAGCGGGTTTACAGAATCACTTTAGGAATCTGTATCCCAGGCTATGTAAAGCCACACTTCCCTAGGGTGGGTCTGGAGTAGGGCTGTGCTTGAGATGTACAGGGTGGCAGACTTGTGCTGGAGGCAAGAAGGCATGTTAGGGTAGGTAAATGTCCTGATGGAGTGAGGAACCCAATGTAGACAGCACCTTCCTTGATATCATAAATAAAACGCTTCATTTGGACTGGCTGAGCTAAAAGTGCTTTAAAACCTGATAAGAAGTACTTTGGATCATATAGTGAATGAGGCCTCTACAATAATTCATGGAATTTGCTGGCTGTGCCTCAAATACTGACTTTAATCTGTCATTCCTAGCTAGAAAATCTCGTGCACCAAAGCATTTCTTTGTGGACATTCCAAACCACAGAAGAAAAATAAAATAATGCAAAAAACCCCCAATCAAATCCAAAATCAGGTTTTTTTTAAGTCGCACCAATGCCCACCTGTGAGATCAGCCCTGTTGTTGCAATGGTGACTTGCCCTTTGGGTCCTGCAGAGGTTAAAATTTTACTTTCCATTGCCATGGAGGTAGTGTCCAGCTTATGGGGCCACCAGCCCTGCACTTTGAGGAGAGCAGAAGCTCCAGCTTTCATTCTCCGCATTCCTCCTGCCTGCACTGGGGCAGCTCGTCCCACTGCCTCTTCTGGCCCAAAACAGCTGCCGAGTGGATGCCGAGCTCAAGTGAGCACTCAGGCTGCCTTTCTCAAGTGTTTGCTGCTCTCAGTAAATACGCCTGGAGGAGCAGAAAGGGCGAGGGTGAGCAGCGACGATCCAGTACAATGTTGGTGGTAGGAGGAAGGGTTGCCCTTGAAGTGCTCATCAAGTGGTTCCGTTGACATGAGTTAAATTCACAGCGAGATCTTCTGGGTTGCATTTCCATACGTTTTAAATGTGTCCCTGGATGGCTAGTTCTCAATTACGGCAACGGTTTGGGAATGTATGGCATTTGTCTTCATTTTCTAGTGTTATTTTCTAAGGTCTGCATGTCTGAAGTTGTCAAGATAGATGGATAACGATTCTAGATAAAATAATTTTGAGCCCGCTTTACACTCAGGAGGAAACTAAATTGTTTGCAAGGGTAAGTTTATGCAAACTTAGGGAAGCCAGTACATTTGGTTATATAATGGGATTTCCATATATATTTGTTACATTATTATTAAAGGAAAATTCTCAGAAAATTCCAACTCAAGATGCTGCTAAAATGATAAGATCTATGCACTTAAAGGTGCAGGTTTTTAAGGGATACAGTCTAGGTTAATTAGTCGGGAACACAACTTGATGCTTCTGTTCTTTTCTTGCTCACTTTGCAAGGTGCTGTACCACGTAGATATTTATATGCATTTGTCAGAAGTCAGGATTGCTTTACTTTGAAAATATGCATGACTGTAGACAGCTTGGAGAGCAGGAAAACTCTTTAACATTAGAAATCGGTGCCCTGATACAAGGGAAGAGTATTATTTTGGTTTGTTTCCAAGGATTTTTTTTTTTGTTTAACTTTCAAACTTCTGTTTGTTTTTGCTTTTTTCAGTTGAACAGCTCTTGAAAGTTAAGATGAAAGGTGCATTGGTCATGTGTTCTCAGTGTTCGGAAGGAAAATGTTTGATTTGCTCAAAAGTACCAACCTTTCTGATGAATGTTTTATGGCAGAGATTAGTGAAATCGGAACTGGCCCCATTCTGAATATTTTTTTAATCCCCCTTTTTATCCCTATGAATGGTTTAATAGGGTTGTGGTGACTTTTCACATAGATACGTGGCAAAATTTCCCTTGCTTTGCTCAAACTCTGGTAGGAACACCACCCTCTCTGAGCTGTCATTTACTTCAGAGATGATGTGGACCCAAGATCTTCCTCTCATAAGCTGTAGATTCCCTTTATTCAGTAGTACCTTCTGGATAAACTAATTACCTACCTTTCCTAGTATGCCAGGAATGACAGGAGGTGAGAATCCTTCTTCCTGCATGTATCTTAGGAACAGGTCATTTGTTGCATTTTTTAAAGAGTGGCAGCTCTGGGCTTCACGCGGTTCCTGTTACTGTTACATGTAAAGGTTTTTACCTTCCTTCTACTAGGTCTTCACATCACAGCCCTCAAAATGATAAAAATTTGCTGACAAAAGTCATTATCTATCTTTTTCCCAAAGGAACTCAAGATTTTTTTTTTTCTACTAATTCATTATAAAAGACTTGCTTTCTAAGGGGTGAGTATTTTTCAGCTTAAGTGATAAACTGAGAGACCATTGCATTATGAACAGAAATTTCAGCGACAGAGCTGGATTTCCAGTCATTTAGGAAACATAAGACTGACTCTGAGGGCAAAGGCAAGTCATAAATTGAATGATTTCGTTTGACTGGAACTATGTAAACTAAAATAGTCAAGTGGAGCGCAAGCGTGCAGCACTAACTGCTGTTTACACCCAAGCGTTTCAAGGTGCTCCAACGCTGTGACAAGGGGCAATGTCCACAGCTGTAGTGGAACAGGTGAAAGGTACAAAGTCTCTTTTTTATGGCCTGCAAGCAAGTATTGACAATAAAGGCATCAGATAGAGACTGTAATCCTTGCACTATATTGTAAATATTACTGTACAGAAATCTATAAGTAAGAGATATAGATTGTTCTATAACGTGTATATTCCTTTTCTATGGGATATAGGCCTTCATGTTTTGTGAAACTGGCCAAACATTACAGCCATGGGGATTAAGCAGAAGCTTTCTCCTGGGAGCAGGTTGTTCTATCATTGCCTTCTTGCATCTGCTTTTGAATCCTTCAAAACGGAGTACTGGTCAGATCTGGTATGGATCTAAGTTGCTATGTTTGTATTCCTATGAAAGAACTTGTGTACTAGGCATACAAATAAAAATACCAATATGAATGTTAGTGTTTTTTAAAAAAGTTTACTTTTATTTTGCTGTGTCCATCAGGGTACTGTTATTTTAAAGCTAGAATCCCATTAGGGAATTAATTTCTCTGTGAGTGAGGCCGGTAGTAGGCTGTGAACACAGAATCTTAGAATCATAGCATAGCGTGGGTTGGAAGGGATCTTAAAGCCCATCCAGTCCCACCCCTGCCATGGGCAGGGACACCTCCCACTGGATCAGGCTGCTCCAAGGCCCATACAACCTGGCCTTGAACCCCTCCAGGGATGGGGCAGCCACAGCTTCCTTGGGAAACCTGGGCCAGTGCTTCACCATCCTCATAATGAAGAAATTCCTCTTTATGTCCCGTCTAAATCTGCCCCTCTCCAGTTCATACCCATTGCCCCTCATCCTATCACTCCATGCATTTGTGAACAGTCCTTCCTCAGCTTCCTTGTAGCCTCTTCAGGTACTGGCAGGTCGCTATATACGTCTGAAAGCACGATGCTTCTTTGGGCTGTAAGCAGCACCCTGGTTAAGAACTGAGGCAGAGAAGCTTGTAAGGAGATGACACTCAAGATAACTTAGCTCTCTCTATCAGTAAATTTGAAATATGGGATACTAGGGCTGTTCCACAATATTCTAGTATTTTTCAGTTCAGAATACAGCTGAGGAGTGAGATAGTTTATTTCTGAAGGGTAGTATTTTTGTCCAGGCTCTAGCTCTACATTTGGGTTAACTTGTTGTCAAAAGCTGCAGTGTGCTGCAGGCAATAACATATTTCATTGCAGCCAGTCCAAAGCAGCAGGGAGTTTGAAGTTCTGCTTTGAAAAAAGTGTTATTTCCAGAATCATATTAACATGGAATCAGAGAACCATAGAATCATTGTATGGTTTGGGTTGGAAGGGACCTTAGAGATCATCCAGTTCCAAGCCCCTGCCATGGGCAGGGACATATCCCACTAAACATGCTGGTCTTGGACTGGATTCCACAGGAAGAGTTCAATATATGTTGCTAATTCCCTGTGCATGTATTTTGTGACAAAAGCAGCAGAAATAATGGTTGCATACAGCGAGTGTTTAGCAGAGACCAATGCATTCCAGTTGCATAATTATCATTTTGGTGTGATCTAAGCTTTGCAGACATAAGTATTTCACCAGCCACCATGTGAACGCAGCTGGAGGTAGACCAGATAGACTCAATGATCCTGTGGGTCTCTTCCAACCTGGTTATTCTATGACCTAACTGATGCTTGCTGCGCAGATTAGGCTCATCCACAAAAACCCAAGGGCAACTTTATCATCATTGACATGTAGCCTTCTCCACACAAAACATGGTTTACCTGTGTCAGTGCAAGATACAAAGCAAGTCAAGGAAAGTGGTGACAATTTGTGCATGTCCCTTTCTATGGAGGTTAATTTCCAAGAGCAAGTCTTTGCTAGCATTGCTGCCTTAGAGAGGAAAGAGCCAGCAGAGCCTGTGATTAACCTTGGGCTACAGACTGGATTAACATCTAAGAACATTGTCCTTCAGTCATTTTTCACATAAATATTATGAAGGTCAGTGGAAATATTCCAGAAAATAAGGATTTGTGACCTCCTATTCTTGGACCATCTGGTGTAAGCAACCTCCTGAAGTCCACAGCCTACTAATCACTGCTTCTCTTTTGATTTATCTCTAGGTAGCAAACAGGTGTGAAAAAGAAACTCTGCAAAGATCTAATACCTGGGAAAAGGCCTTTTCAGGTGGCTTGTATATGTTTTAACACTCTGAATACAGAACTGCTGAAGTACTTTATATCTCCAAGGAAAAAGAGTGATCTGTTTCAACAGCAGACAAAGAACACAGGGCTTACCTTGACCCTGCAAATATATGCCTCCAAATTTTGGGGAGAGTAGTGATTAGGCTGAGATTTCTCCTTTGAGACTACAGGGCATTATATCAATTCACTTGGATGGAACATAGTGAAATGGATATAGAAAGGACGTCTCAACTGATTTTCAGGTAGTGAAGTAGCAGGCAGTTGAGCCCAGGTAGGTCTCAATGACAAAAGAGGTTGAGAATTTTGATCATTTACACTTGCCAATGTGACTGGTTATAGACCAGAAAAACAAACAGAGAAAAGAAACATTTAGATGAAATATGTCCATCTCCAGGAATCAGTCTAGCTCCTGGAAGACCATAAAATTCTGTAAAATTAGTTTGCACGTTTGTAGGGGAGTTGGGTTACCTTGGCAGTTAAGATGATTAAAAAGACATAAGATCTTTGGTTGTTTGGGTTTCACAGTTTGCCTCAATAATCAAGAGTCCCAACAGCAGCACCAACTTTCTGGTGTTTTATAGGCTGTAGCAAGAACCAGAGGGTAGCAATCATCCACAGTTACCCACAAAAACATGTGATTATTCATCAGGCTATGATCAACATAAGACAGTGCCGAACCAGCCGGAGCCAACATTTAGACTCACGCACAGAGGCAGGTAAAGCTGAGCACGCCAAGGGGAATGCTGCTCTTACTCCTTCCTGTCAACCCAACCTCTTCTTACATCACTGCTTTTCTCATTGGCGAGTGGGAAGTCTGAACCACTTCCACAGTTACTCATCAGTTTGAATTGCTCATCTGGTGCCCTCCCTGACAGTCCCTTTCCGTGTTTACATTTCCAATGAACTCACTCGTGCCAGCCATGTTACACAAGGCACTCTTCTATCTATTCTCATTCTTGTGCAGTCTTTTTTTTCTGAGTAATGTTTCCAGTTAGGTTTTAATTCTGCTCAATCTTTATCTGTCTCTTCACCAAGGAAACTAAAAACTAAACGTGCAAACGGTCAAGAAGTTAATGAGTTGCGTAGTTAAGCAGAGATCTCTATTCTTTTCATTGTTATAGAAAAGCATTCCATTTATTGATGTCAATTACTATGAAGAGGCTGAAAATTGTGTAATTGCTGATAAGAGGCCTTCAATGTAACCTTACTAAACAGGCTAATCGTCTGGAGGGTCCAATTTTCCTGAATGTTCCATTATTTGCTGTTTAAAGGACAGGTGGACGAGGTGCTGAGTGGCATGAGTTAGTGCTTGATGGGAATGGTTGGGCTCGATGATCCTGTGAGTCTTTTCCAACCTAGTGATTCTGTGATTCTGTGATGATTTAGATCACATAACTTTACTTGTCTACAGCTGTGGGAAGAAGGACCACCTCATTCCTCCAGAGCATGACATTCACATATCATCTTACATTGCTCAAAACCCATTGAGGAAACAAAGTGATGGGATGGCAAGAGGATTTCTTCTCTGCCCACTGATTCAAAGTCTCCAAAGCAGCCACTTCGTCTAAAATCCCCATTTACAGCTATCTGTGCCTGATCGCAAACTATCACAAATAAATTCTCCTGACACTCAAATATTTATAAAATCATAGAATGGACCTTAAAGATTACCCAGTTTCAACTGTCTGCCACGAGCAGGGACACCTCCACTGAATTAGGCTGCTCAAAGCCTAACCCAGCCTGACCTTGGACGCAACTGCTGGAGTACAATCAAATCTAACTCTGCTGATTAAGCCACAGTGCATAAGAAAGTCTGATGGATTTCTTATGGAAAAAAAGTTAGTACGGTGCAGCAAAAAAACCTGTGGCCTGCAAAATTCAAAGAAACAAGGAAAAATAACATGTGGGAATGTTTGGTTCCCTAAGTCACACCATTTGATATATTTTCTGTCGTTCTTTCGTCAAGGACGTAACACATAGATGCCTCCCGCTGAACACTTATCCATACACTGAACATGGAAGCTTCCAGAGTTATCAGCCCACTTTCTTCCGAGTACGCTGAGAAATGTATTTACAATTTCCCTAAGAGTTTAGCAGAGCTGGCAAGATCTGGGGTAGTAAATTACAAAAGGGATGATTCCTCACAGAATGAAGCTCAGTTTCTGCCTACAATGCACAGGCACGGGAAACTGTTGTTTAATTACAGGTATGGATTTAAATCTATTTATATTGCTTTAATTGTAAATTAAAGTTGATTCAAAAGGGCTGCAAACCTCTGTGTGCACAATAGTACCTTCAGCATTCCTGTCTCTGTTCAGTTCAAGTCAACTTGCTGCAGGTTTCAGCTGAAGAGAAAACTGACTGAAAATCTTTGAAACTCTGAAATGTTCGTTTAGCTGAGATGGGGCCAAGCAATGAGAGCCTGGTATCAAATGTGATGGCCTTGTTGAGCTAGTTACTGGCTGTCATCTTCGGAACCAGGCTCTGAAGTGTGCTGAAGTGCAAATTAAAACACGCCGGTCACCTCCAGCAAAGCTTTAACAATTTAGCACTTCCCTCGGAATCTTCTCACGCTATTGTGCACGTGGCAGGAGGTGATGAAGGACTGGGGACTGCTGTGAAAGGAAGCCTGCTAGGAAGAAGGGTGGCTCACCTGGACTCTAAAACCACTCACTAAGCTCATCCTTTCACCAGTTCCCATATCAGCCTCAAGACCTCTGCCTACTCCAGAAGAATACACACCAATAAGTTAAAGGAAGAAGACAGGGTTTCTTTTCATTTCAATGTATGCTCTGCCATTGCAAACAATCCTGTATTTCTCCTTCTAAAGAGATTGCAGATATATATTTCTATCATGAGTCCAGCTTAAAATGATTGAACTCATTCCTAAATTAAAACAAACGCTGAGCAAGGACTCCTGTACTTGTTTTCTCTTGATTTTACTCAACATCCTTCTAAGTATATATCTTTTCAAGGTACTTCTTTTCAAAGAAAAGCTTTTCATGGTTCTACAAATAAAGTTATCATCTGGATCAGAAACAGTCAAACATTTAGGGCTGTTCAGTTATTGAATCTGGAGAAGAAACAGAAGGACATCAGTTTTCTACTTTGCCTTTTACTTCAAGCCTGGTTTTCATCCAAGTTCATGGTTCAGTGGAGGAGGCAGGAGTGCCCCAGGGAAGTTACAGTATGTGGCCAGGGTAAGTGCTCTGTTTTGTTCTAAGTGTATAATGTATAGTAGCATCTTAGGTCCTGGGCATGACTGCAAAATGTAAATATTCCCATTATTAAGAACCCCATGATGTTTGTTTCCTGCAGACTTCCCAGCCTTCCCTAGTGCTTCTGTTTGTTGTGACTAACCTCAAAGATATAACTGGAGACAAACCGATGGTGTCTGGAGACTCAGGATTACACCTTTGCCACCATGAGCAAGGGTTATAATATAAAGCAGAGAAAACATATTCAGAGCAGGAAGTAAACATGGATAGATGTGAGTAAGAACAAATGAGACAGTGCAATGAAAAGTCAATATATTAAAACATAAATGTATGTATTCCTTAGGGAGAAACGTGCTGCACGGCAACAAATCCATCAGAAATAAGAGCAAAGCAAGAATTGCTGAAAAAAGAAGGTGAAAGTTAAATGAATTAAAGGCAGATTTTCAACAATTAAAAAACAAGAGGAATGAGGTGAACTGAAAATCTCCCAGACTGCAGAAAGTGTAAGATACAGCTGTGATGATGAGGTTTTCAATTGTGTGGAGGATGGTAGAAAAATTCTTCAGGAATAAAATGAAAGGACACATGGGCTGGTTTGGATTCATTATAATTAGTCGGGAAGGGTCCACTATTCTGTGTGACTGATAAGCTTCCCAGGTTAAGCAGAGCTGATATGAGAATTATTTAGATGACATCTTAGGGACTGGATACTAACTTTATACAAAGTTTTGCTTTTCAGGCTCAAAGTTTCTCGACGTGCTTAATGAAGTAATTAATTTGTTATTGGTAGTACCTGGAGACAGAACAAGCCAAGCGATACTGCAGGCAAGAAGCAGGGACTGCTAAGATATTTGGTAACAGCTTGAGCTGTTTGAAATGGTGTAACATTTCCAAAGCAGTTACAGCCTTTCTGAGTCATAATTCTCTTTATCAGAAGTATCTCAGAGCCCGTTTTACAAACAGATGCTGGTACTAAGGGTTCAGCCACATGACTCGGCTACGGCAGCCGAACCTGCCAGCACTTGTCCTGTGAGCTGCTGTGACTGTCCCAGTGCGTCCTCCTACCCTGCTCCAAAGCAGAGGTGCTGCAGCCTAGCCCAGCCCAGTTCACAGCTAAGGCAGGTAACGCAAACAGGATCCTCTGGCAGCACAACACATCTCACCTAGCTTTAACCCCCTAGCAGCTCCCTCTGCAATCAGTGACTCATTCCACCTTTAGATAGATTGGGATATGAGGGATGAATCACTCCTGGAGCTACCTGTGTTTCACAGCTTATTACAGAGGGGGACTACATGACTAGTTTAGGCTAGACTACTAACCTTTGGCCAGTTAAAGTTAGACAAGAGCAATCCCACCCTCAGGTGATGTTCATAACTATGAAACCATCACGAATTCAGTGTCTGTCTGAAGCCACAGAGCCTACTGGGATTTTCAGGGAGGGGCTGCCAGTTTTTTTCAGTTTTTATTGAGACTAAGCATTTTGGTCAGTCTGGCTAGAGTTTCTGAAAATCCCCACAAAGAGCGGCAGGAAGAAGCTGCAGTTTGATGAACCAAAATCTGTCAAAAATTAAGTTCTCTGGAAGAAAACGCTGCACAGCGTTTGGGGTTGTTTAGCCTGGAGAAGAGGAGGCTGAGGGGAGACCTCATTGCTCTCTCCAGCTACCTGAAAGGAGGTTGTGGAGAGGAGGGAGCTGGGCTCTTCTCCCAAGTGACAGGGGACAGGACGAGAGGGAATGACCTCAAGCTCCACCAGGGGAGGTTTAGGCTGGACATTAGGAAAAAAAATTTCACAGAAAGGGTCATTGGGCACTGGCAGAGGCTGCCCAGGGAGGGGGTTGATTCACCTTCCCTGGAGGTGTTTAAGGGACGGGTGGACAAGGTACTGAGGGGCATGGTTGATAGGAATGGTTGAACTCGATGATCCGGTGGGTCTTTTCCAACCTACTGATTCTATGATTCTATGATACAGTCAATGCAGTCATAGCCTGGAAGTCCCAGTGTGGCAAAGGACCTGAGGTACCTCCAGCACAGATGAGGCTCGGGAGATGTGGCACCACAGTGTTCCCCTAACAGCGAGAGGAAGCGTTAAATGTGTACTTACTTCTTTAGGAACAGGCAGGTTAGTTAAAGATAAACTTAACATTTGGCACATTAATTAACTTCCGCAAGTGCCGGCTGTCTAGACCGAATTCTGCATTGTCTGCTCCCTTCAGATTCTTTTCTTAAGGTTAATTTAAACTCCTAACCCATGGGTTAAACTAATGCTAACTGAGCCGTGGTGACATTTGGTATATTCCTTTGACAGAGCGCAACACAGAAGGCAAATCTGAAAAATCAAGAGATGTGCTCCTATCTCAGAAAAGAGCTGGGTCTTATACCAAAAAAAAAAAAACCAACCTGAAGCAATTGTTGGAAAGGCAAGGGAAAGCAAGGCAGGGATTGATTACAACCACCTTTGAATTTTTTCAGAATGAAAGAGGAAAGAGTAGTTTGTGAAAACAGTTGTAAAGGTGATGAAAATCAGTAGGGAAAGGATCTGTGAGTCACTGGTGTACATAAATCTAGATAATGGTAAGCCCAGTCAAATAATTAAAAAAATAAAATTCATAATGAAATTTGATTTATTATTTTCAAAAGTACAGAATGAATTCCATTCCCTTTCCCCCAAAAAATTACTCTCCAACAATATTACAAATCTATTAAAAATCAATATATTTTTGCCTGGAAGAACAACCACAGGTCAAAGCAAAACATCAGCCGCGTAATAGAGGAAGCACATAGCAGGGAGAGAAGCACACACAGAGCATCTGGTGCACACAGAAATAAGCTCATATTCAGGTTGGATTTTTTTTATGAAGGAAGGTGTCATGGAAAAGCTTAATATAATGAATTTTTACTTGTTCAGCTGAACTGTACGGAGGAAGAAATTATTTGAATGTGAATCCAATAGGTAACAGCTTTTTTTGGTTGTTGTAGGTAAGGGCAAGAACTGCTGTGACAACAGTTTTAGAGAGCTCTTATGATACCAATAATGCAAAACATTCTGTAACAGCACTGCTGAGTGCAGGCACTGTACCCCCTTAATCTTAAAATTTCAATATATCCATATACTTTCTGTAGTCTATTAAGATTAAAGTTTAATGTTTGTTACCATTCCAGTCAGCCAAATATGTTATGGGCCATTAGAGTGCGGTATAAATATTCATTCCTTTCTCCAGAAAAATTGTATTACACTTATTTCAGTGCAATGCACTGAAAAGGAAGCTTTCATTTTAACTCTTGAGTCGGATGATGTCTTAATATATGATTGTACAACTACTGCAGCTGTTAATATGTAACTAGGCGAAAGACACTTCGGAATAGTAATCTGAAGTTTTCACAGTTGTGCTACAGTCCAAAACATGCGATTTACATGTGCTGTGATAAAACGTCTTAAACACATTTTGCAACAGACAAGGAAGCAAAGGCACTTTTAGCTACCCTTTTTTTTTTTCCTAAATTATACCGGTTCTCTCCCTAACTATCACTTTATCCTTACTTTCATGAAAGGTAAATCTGTTGGGAAACACTTAATCATCCAAGAACTCTTGTAGTATCCTTCCAGATTATTAAGCAATGCTATCTTTATATCCAAGTGGATGCTATCTTTATATCCAAGTGGAAAACTGAAGAAAAAATAAATGAGAATGCAAACAGAATTAAGAAACGGTATACTCTGCTAAAGGGGAAAATTGTTATCTCTGAAAGAGAGCTATAAAGGAAAAACAGGGGAAAAATGAACACGAAAAAAATGAAAAGGAAGAAGGAATCACAGGCAACATCACCATGAAATAAAAGCGGCTAGGAAATAGTTATCCATAAAATGTTTTACAGCAAAGCCCATGACCCGTTGGTAGCTCAAGGGTGTTGCAAACCCAGCTTTCCTCCCTAAGAAATTACATTCTACTACCATTTCTTAAAGTCTGGGAGACATGATTTTCATAAACTGTTTATAAGCTCATTGTTTTACCCTTCACTCCTAAATTTGTCCTTCCCTGGCAGTTTTCCTCCCCCATCACTGACCCTTTGATTTGTCACTGTGCTGATTATGAAAATAAAGCTGCTTGCAAGGTTGCGCAACACCCCCCATGGTATCCACGAGGCGTACCTGAAAGTCATGCCTTGTATTTGCCTGAGGAATTAGCTGCTCCTCCCATAAAAGGGCAGAGATTGCATCTGTTTGCAGATGAAATCTATATTATTGATTTCTGCCCATCAAGGTTCATGCAGATGCTGTTTGCTCAAACCCCAAGGCAAAGTATAAATTGCAGCACCAGAGAGACACCAGACAATTTTTCTTGCTCCTGCCATTGCCTTGCACTAGCACATATATCTTTTATTTTGACTTTCTCCTCTGGAGACATGTCTATGTTGTATTTCACATAAATATCTCTTGTATCCTGAGATTTTTCCTTGCTCTTCTAAATATACTAGTCTTCCATACTCCAGCAATCTGTCAAAGGTGATCAAAGAAGGAGCAGAGAGGAGATAGTTTAAAAGGAATTGCTGATTAAAGGAATAGAAAAAAAACATTTTGACTGAGGATTTGTGATGTTATGTCATGGGAGGATTAGTAGAGTGGGAATAATTGTCTATATTGTTATTAAAATAAAGGATTGTCATAATAATAGTTTATTTTAAAAAGACTCTAATATCTTTTATTATTGTCTAATTAAAATTAACCAGCAGCTTTCCAATAGCTTTTCAGAGCCTTTCTTCAGGCCTGAGGGTTCTTTTTTCTTTAGCATACATTTAATTCTTTCTCTGAAGTCTCTTGAACTTTTGAAGATACGATACTGGACTAAATGGATCAGCATTTTTTTTGTTTGTTTTTGCTTTAGAAAATGCACACACGTCTCGAAGATGAAAATTTGACTATACTGATAAAGATTAAAAGCTATGAAGGGCAAAACACGTAACTGGGACAAATTTCAATATTTATGTGAATCCACCAGGAAGCTGCTTGATTTGCACCAGGATTTGTGCTGTGGGAAATGCAACTACAGAGATCGGATCCCACCCAAAGCTGCAGATCCACTCTGCATGAGCACAGGAGTGACTTCAAAACCTATGTATCCAAACGCTCACACTGCTTGAAATGAAGCAAACACAAACATACTCCTCTCTTGTGAGACCTCATCTGGAGTATTGTGTCCAGTTCTGGAATCCTCAACATAAGAAGGAGATGGAGCTGTTGGAACGGGTCCAGAGGAGGCTACAAGGATGATCCGAGGGATGGAGCAGCTCCCATATGAGGCTGAGAGAGTTGGGTTTGTTCAGCCTGCAGAAGAAAAGGCTCCAAGGAGACCTTAGAGTGACCTTCCAGTACCTGAAAGGGCTACAAGAAAGCTGGAGAGGGACCATTCACAAAAGCATGGAGTGATAGGACAAAGGGCAATGGGTGTAAACTGGAGAGGGGCAGATTTAGACTAGACATAAGGAGAAATTTCTTCACCATGAGGGTGATGAGGCACTGGCCCAGGTTGCCCAAGGAAGCTGTGGTTGCCCCATCCCTAGAGGGATTCAAGGCCAGGTTGGATGGGGCTTTGAGCAGCCTGATCCAGTGGGAAGTGGAACTGGGCAGGCTTTAAGGTCCCTTCCATCCCAAACTATTCTATGATTCTAAACAAAAACATATTTGTGGCAAAATCCCTGTACATTCTAAGAGATGTAAAGAAGTGTCAGGCAGCTACAGTAAAGACAACAAATGCAAGTTAAAACAAAGCTAATATTTTCAAAATACTGCTAGATACATTAATCTATAGTTGGGTAACTTAATTACTCAATCATAGTCCTCATTAAAGTCATTAACGGTTGTGAAAGTTCTCCAATTCTGGAAAAAAAAATTAAGGAGAGTTCACGTTTTGTTGCCTGAATACAAGTGTAGGACTGAGCTTTTCAAAAGTTAGCAGGGATTTTTAATAGATGTGATTCAGAAAGACCAGCTTCAGACATGCCTGACAGCCCAGTTCTGCAGAAATGCCAGATAGGAACCCACTTCTTGGCAGTTTGTCTCCTCTAGTTGATAATTCAAAACGCTGAGGATTCTGATTTGCATTCCTGATTATAAATACCGTATCTGAAAATACAGACTCAACATGCATACATTATTTAGACTTCAGAATAGGCATTTGCTGTTCTTTCAAGGTTTCAGGATTAGCAGTGCTGGAGGGAAAGTACATTTTGTCACCAAACAATTTTATGGATTTGAACCTAGCTTTAAAAAAATAAATCAATAAGAGTATAGTTCACAATGACAAATCTCTCCAGTCTCTTTTTGATTAGGATTCATTCCTCTAAGTGATTCGAGCACACAGCAGAATTATTAAATACCTCAACATTTCTCCTCTCTTCTTTCATTGCCTTTTATTTTTATAATTTTTATTTTCTTTTTTTTTTTGGAAGACCCGTTTGTAAACATGTAGTCCTCATCCAAATTCTGATCTATCCACCAATAAAAAGCTAATAAAATCTGAAAATAATAGCAACAACCTGAAGCATAAACTAGAGCTACATATAGGCTCTCTTTCTTTATCATGGAATTATAGAATAGTTTGTGTTGGAGGGGACCTTGAAGATCATGTAGTTCCAGCCCCCCTGCTATGGGCTATGACATGTCCCACTGATCTAGAGATATCTAGAGATATCTAGAGATATCTAGAGATAGAAATAACTGTCACTGCTTGAGTGCAATTTGGACCCATAAAGTCACAGATGATTAGGCAGAAAGGGAGGCAGACACATAAAGAATTTTAAAACATGACTAATGTTCTAAATCATTAAATGATGATTGTATCGCTACTTTATCCTGTCTCTTTCCATTCAGTGCGATGCTTCACCCATTAGGAGCAATTTCTCTTCAGAGTTCCTCAGTGACTTTCCTAAGATATTTTCACCACTGTGAGAAAGTGCTGAAAGACCAATTACAGTATCTTGGAGTTCCCCTAATTAACACTGTCTAGTTAGCAATTAAAATGAATATCACAACACAAACATTTCTGGAGTTTGCGGACATTAATGATTTAATAACCATTATGACATGTAGAGTCACTTCCACATCTGCTTACATAACACAAACTTGCTGAAGTGGAAGATGATCAAAGTCATGTTTCTAATTAGGCAATAAGCCAAAGAGAAAAGGCAAATTGATAAACTCTTCATAGTATTTATATACGCCTTAATTACTAACCGATCACTAAGTATTGGTATGGAATGTGTCACACTGGCAAGACAAAAACAAAGCTGTTGTCTCAGAACTGTCAGAAAATGAAATTTTCATCCAAGGAAAAGGAAGCTTTTACCATGGAAATTCAGGCAATCCTGAATTTGAATGGATTTTATTTTGATTTCATACAAGACAAAAGTACTAGAGCCACTGAAACATTTGGTTTCAAGGATTTTGAAATGTTTAAGTTGACAATTTTGAAATCTTTCTTCTGCAAAGCAGCAGTGCTACCTATGGCCACTGAGGCTTCTAACCTCACTGTTACTTCAGCAAAATGAGAATTAGGACTGCAATTTGATTTTTTCAAGAGAAAGAAAGAGAAATGTAAATCCTGTTCTCTGTAGGGGACAATGATGATTAGGACTAGATGGCAGAAGATTGGATTTGGCATTATAGACATTCCCTCAGTGTCCCGTAAAGCAAAAATTCACATGCTCATGAGTCAAGATGCAGGAAACAATATGTTGAATGCTCTTCTCTAGAGTCATACAAGTCATAGACCTACCTAGCAGTCTTCTTCCGAGGACAACTGTTCTGCTGCAATTGAGCTACCGTGACTCTAAGAACACACAGCAACACAAATGAGTCCTGTCTCAAAAATCTACTTTTTTTTAATAGTTAATAATAAATGCATTTTTTTCTGTTTGTCCCTCAGTTTTCCCCATGACTCACAGTCTAATGAGGAATCCAATCCTTAGTCTTTGCTTAGGGCAGGAAATGTGAAACAGGAATATGGCCTTTTAAGCCCACAATTAATCTTGACTACTCCCCTAATCCTTGGAAGATATCTTCAATTTTTTCCCCCTTTTCTGAGGGAATGTAGGATTTGATGTGCCTTCATCATGGCAAAAAAACCCATCATTTACGTGGAACAACAGAAAATGCATCTAAATGCCTTGGAGGAGTTTGGTGTTATTTTCTCTAGAATCTTCAAGAATCTCTTCCACAGGATCTCATAATGATGCTTTGAACATTCCCTTTATTCACTGGCATTTTGCTTAACAAATTAAAGGCCTCGTATGTATATTCATTGTAAAAAAGACAAACAAGAGCTGTACAAAACCTGGGTACCAAGCCATACAGTGCTTGCTTGCTTGCTATGTTAGAAGCAATCTTATTTTCCTTTCTTTTTTGTCAAAGAGGTGATGCACAGCAATCACATTGGTTTTACTCCCTTGGATTCAGTCTCCTGAAAACCTGAAACGTGCTTTACTCTTAATATTAACAATGAAACCAGAGAATGTCCAGCACCTTCCAGGCTGGTTTTTCAATGCAGCTGCTCTGGTGATGCTGCTGCTGCAGGCCAGGGACGCTGGGAGCTGCAGCATCGCTCATGGCACAGTGGAATCATAGAATCATGGAACCAGGGAATCAATCATGGAATAGTTTGGGTTGGAAGGGACCTTAAATCCCATCCAGTTCCAACCCCCCTGCCATGGGAAAGAACACCTCACACTGGATCAGGTGCCTAAGCCCCATCCAACCTGGCTTTGAACCCCTCCAGGGATGGGGCAGCCACAGCTTCCCTGGGCAACCTGGGCCAGGGTCTCACAACATTCATGGTGAAGAAATTCCTCCTTGTGTCTAGTCTAACTCTGCCCCTCTCCAGTTTATACCCATTGCCCCTCGTCCTCTCACTACAAGCCTTTGCAAACAGTCCTTCCACAGCTTTCCTGTACGCTCCTTCAGGTACTGGAAGGTCGCTCTAAGGTCTTCTCGGAGCGGTCTGTTCTCTCCACCTATGTAGGTGAGGTCTGGCTGCATTTATCTTGTTTGTAATGGTTGTTGTGATCCTTTTAGCATGGAACACTTAAGAAAATGCCTGTTGGCAGGGGGCAAACACAGCTAGCAAGTGTTTCCTTCAGCATGAAAATGGAGGTCTTGCCAAATCCTCCTAAAATTCAGTGAAGCGGCCCTTGAGAGCAGAGATTTATTAATTTATTTCCTGTGAGAAACTGCAAACATTCAAGTTCACCACACCCCAAAGCAAACTCAGAGCCCGTGTTATTTGTCTGGAGCCATTTTCAGCTGCACAAGAGAAAACATGATTTCATAATGACATTACTTATTCACTCTCTCTTAGCAGCCCCAGCTCATGAAACAATTTAGGTCACCCAGATAACTGCACCCAACTCTCAAGCAGCAAAGCTGGTGTTTAAGAAGAACTCACCATTAATCGTGCTATATAATATTCAAGTATGTGCATGTTATGGTGCAGTCAGTGCAGTGCACAAACATGTACATACCAGCCACAGCTAATTAATAGGAGGCATATAAAATAATTAAACAATAAAAGGCAAGGCATTCCAGGGAGTTCAGTGATTCTGCCGATAGTCTTGCAAAGCCTGAGAGCAACAACATAGATTCTTGAACAACACGTGGAGTGCAAAACTATTCACAAATTGTGCTCTCAATCGCTCTTTATGTCTTAGATAAAGTTGGATAAATACACCTAAAAATTATTATCATGGTTATAAACCTGTACTGCTCTCTCCACTTAGTTCCCATGGGCAGCACTGGAGAGACCCGCACAGGCACCCGATCCTGCCAGGCCATCAGCTTATGTGCTTGAAGGGGGTTACAAGAAAGCTGGGGAGGGGCTGCTTGCCAAGGCTTGTAGTGATAGGACATGGGGCAATAGGTATAAACTAGAGAGGGGAAGAATTACACTGGTTGTAAGGAGGAATTTCTTCACAAAGAAGGTGAGGAGACACTGGCCCAGGTTGCCCAGGGAAGCTGTGGCTGCCCTATCCCTGGAGGGGTTCAAGGCCAGGTTGTATGGGGACTTGGACGACCTGGTCTAGTGGGAGGTGACCATCTCACTAGATGGGAACTGGATGATCTTTAAGGTTCCTTCCAACCCAAACTATTCTATGATTCTTTTCCATGTAGCAAAACCACACCTGCCTCAGAGATATTCTTTATGAGGCTACAAGAAGCACATGTCACCCAGCTCAGCAAGGAAGAAAAGCTTCTTTCTCCACACAGTTCAAAGCCCGAGGACCGAGAAGACCCTCTTGCATTAAGCACCCCAGTGACACATCAGCTTGCAGAAAGCATGTCGCCTTCTCGTGCTGGCACATGGAGCCAAAGAGAACTTCAGTCCAGGCACGAAGGACATCCCTCAGGGAACAGGTAGTTCAGCAGGGCTTGTGGGACTGTGTCTGGGTGCCTCTGTGAGAAGTGTGAAAAGCTAGTGAGAACTAATGCCCCTGTGAAGGTCTCATTTGTGCAGGATTGCTTCACCAAGCATCAAGTGCTTCGGAACAGCTCAGGGACATAGGTTAGGCAAGCTGCATGCAATCAGAAATTAATTTCCACATAGGCAGATGTTTTCAGTGAGAAGTAATATGAGGCAAATGGAGAAAAATATGTCTACTCTGCTGTGTGCCGTTATGGCATTAGATGAGGAAATCAAATGCGAAGACAGGATAGAAAAGAAGAAAACTGTTTGACAGTTGGGTAAACTGGCTTGGAAAAAGTGTGAAAAAAAGAGAAGGAATGACTCTCAAGACCAGGCAGAAGTACTGATATTAAGAAGTTTTAACATGCTATCTTCTGTCTTGGAGTATGAGGGAAGTAACCTCTGTGATAAATCATAGAATCATAGAATGATAGAATCACAGAATCACCAGGTTGGAAAAGACTCACCGGATCATCGAGTCCAACCATTCCTATCAAATACTAAACCATGTCCCTCAGCGCCTCAGTATCCAGATAATGTTCGTCATAACTTGTTATCGGCCATCCAATGTCTATGTCTTACAGCACTCAGTTTGGAAAGCACTTCTGATGTTCTTGGAGAGGTTTTCTCAGCTGCAGACCATGGTGGATATACTCTGGACTGGGCTGTCAACCAGATGCAGTTCTGCATCTTCTTTCTCAGTCAGTCCCAGCATCTCAAAGGTCTTTTCCAACCTGGGGATTCTGTGATTCTATGATTATTTGTGGAAGGTGGCCCTTTGCATCTTACATTTTGGCAGCTCTCCACTCTTCCTCCAGCAGGTGCTCATCCATAGCATGCACAGATCTATATAAAATTAATTCATTGGTCCCACAAGTGCAAGTCCCCAGAACTGCAGATGTTGTCCCCATGTATTAGTCTTGGGCCCTGACACAAGGACTGTAGAGCTCCTGGGATACCAGGTTTGTCTGTTCCCTTACCTAAAGCTCCTCAAGACATCTGTGCTTTGTCTCACCCTTTCCCAGCCTTGCAAGTTCCTGTTACACAGGAAAGTTTGTGAAACAAGCACCTGGGGCACAGGGCCAGTGCCAAAACCACCTTGCCGTGGATGCCTTTTGGGAAAACATTTCATGCCATGCATTGGCAGCACAAATTATGCAAGATCATTTTGCACAACCGTGCCAGATTCTTGAACCAAGACCCGGGGCAGAGAATGAGGAGCATAGGAATGGTTGGACTCGATGATCCGGTGAGTCTTTTCCAACCTGATGGTTCTACGATAGAGGAATTCACTGAGCCTCGGCCATGCTATCCTGTCTGTGACCACTGCTTGTAAGATTCACCTCATCATCTGCTGCTGGGCTTTGCCAGCGAAGACTTATCTGCCTTCACTCACTGAGGATTATGCAGAAACAAGAGCTAATGAGGGGAGGTGCTTTGATGAACCTCCTGCTTTCAAAGGAGGAAGAACTGTTCAAGAATGTGAAGCTTATGGGGGCAGCCTTGGTTACACCACAAGATGGAAAAGGACGAGAGGGAATGGCCTCAAGCTCTGCCAGGGGAGGTTTAGTCTGGACATTAGGAAAAAAAAATTCACAGAAAGAGTCATTGGGCACTGGCAGAAGCTGCCCAGGGAGGTGATTGATTCACCTTCCCTGGAGGGGTTTAAGGGATGGGTGGACGAGGTGCTGAGGGACCTGTTTGATAGGAATGGTTGGACTCAATGATCCGGTGGGTCTCTTCCAACCTGGTGATTCTATGATTCTATGATTCTATGATGGAGCATATAATCAGCACTGGTGATACCATGTCTGAATACTGTGTCCAGTTGTGGGCTCTCCAGAACAAGGGAGACATGGACATCCTGAAGAAACCAGCAAATTGTCATGGTGATGATGAAGGCATTGAAGCACACATTTTAAAAGGAGAGGCTGAGAGGGCTGGAACTGTTTGGTCTGGAGAAGGGAAAGTTAATAGGTCTCTTATTGCTGCGTATAAATAACCAGCAGAGATGTAAAGAAATAATAGAGGTCAGACTAGACACCTCTAGTGGTCCCTTCTAATGCATCTGTTCTGTGATTCTGGAAAGAAAGCTAGAGTAAGAAAGCACACTTTTAAGTGTGTCTACTTGGAGAAGAAGAAATTGAGTTTCCAGTTTGTGTGTAATGCCTGGGCAATTAGTTTATCCATTGGTTTTAACCTAAAGCTCAGAAGAATATGCTCATCCCACAGTTCTTAGACAAGCAATGACTATCACTGGCCACAACTCTCTCAGGAATTTCCACTAATGTAAAGGAAACTACACCACTGAAGTGGATGTGCCTGTAAAATAACTGATGATGTGCTGCTTTGCACAGAGAAAAAGGAAGCAATATTTTAAGAAATAACATCACTGAAAAGCTGTGATGATAAGTTTGAAAATCATTCTGGTAAGAATTTTATCTGAAAAGAATGTGAAAGCGTGGCTAGAACTGCTTAATTAGATATATTTTGTCCCACTCTGTGGTATTTATTACCTTTGTCATCCACTGTATTATTATACGTTCTCAAGGTCAGACTTTAAAGTCTTGCTTTAGGTTCTTTCATTCGCTCAAAAGTGCCTGGTCTCAATGCCCTCTGCTCAATTCCTTCCTGCAGAGGTTTTATCAAGCATTTATTAAATTTATATTTGGCCTGTGATTTTTCTTTTCTAAAGCTAGGGGAGATATGAAACTCATCCAATTTTAATTAGTACTTTAAATGGGTCATTATCATATCTGAAATATCTGAATGAAGTTCTTGGAGCTGGCACATCTTCTCAGAGGGTGGCATATTTGGGTGCTTTACGTAACAAGGTTACAATACAAGAGGGAGCTCTGTAATTTTCCCCAAAGTGGTGCAATGCAGAAGGATGCAAACTAGACGAGAACTCCCTGAGGAGACCCTGCAGAGCAAGAAAGTGCCTATCATGTCCACACATTGCAAGGACATTCTGGCTTCTTTGCTGAATACACAGAGTTGTCAACGAAATAGGCAGAGGCTTGGACTCATCCCTCACACCAGAGCCTAAGACAGAGCTTCACTGCCCTCCTCTGCAGCCATGGGGGAAGGAGGAGCAGAATCTCCCCAACCTGCTTGTGAAACACACCCCAAGTCCCAGCCACGTCACTGCCAAAGTGACTTCTTGCCAGCCAACAACAGACGGGAGTGAAGAAACTGAAGGAAGTAGCCCTGACAGCCTTTTTGTGTTCCTTTTGAGTATTTACATGTGGTTTTCCTCCACCCCTTTTTGCCCTTTAATGATGTTTGGTCTTTCTTTCCTTCTTGTTTCGCATAGAGAAAAAACGTTCAGTGCCAGCTTCTACTGAGGATCAGACTCCTTTTCAAAATCCTTTTATTAACACCAGCCAGTAAGCGAGGTGCATCAATGATTATTCCTTATCCCCATACCCTGTGAGGTCCTTTTTTGGGGCTGCATAATGGCAGTCTTATTTTTTTTTTCCCCATGTTAGGTCCCCAGCTACATTACCAAGAAGGGTTAAAAATGAACAGAGATCCCTATCTGTGCAGGCAATCTTCTGCTTGGCCTCTGCCTGCTTGTTTGGATAGATGAACAGTGTGTGATCCCTTAATATTCTGCAAAGAACAAGTATTTTTTACCCACCACTGCTTATCTCATGTTTAGTTACTGGGTGGCAGGCTCCAATATAAAATGTTGCCCCTGATAATACAGGCCAGCAAGGCTGCATAGGTAGGAGGGTAAATAGTCTGCTTAGCACGATTCCCTGCAGCCCTCTGATAAAAGGAAATGTGAGCAGAGGTGCACCTTGACCAGCTGGAGGCTTGAAATGTGTTTGCAGGAGCTCAGGTTGCAGCCTGTGAAAAAGCTTCCCTTGTGTCATGGTTAGATCAAGCCTCAGTGGCTGCTGTTCAGTGGTGCATGTGGAATTAAAGCTAAGGACAGGTAAAAAAAAAGGAGAGAAAACACATGGGACAGAGCAAGGAGCAAGGGCTGGTTGATGTTATCACTCAGGTGCAAATAGCAGGTCAGGGGAGGGGAGGGGAGGGAGGGCTGCTTGTCCCAGTTAATCCAGCCTACTGGAGATTCAAAGAGGCTCCGTTTTCCTTTCAACTCCAGTTCCCAGAACGGCGAGACAAGGAAGATAAACAAGTGGAAGAAGCTTGGAGGTGGGCAAGGCAAATAAAACATAGTAATGGCAGAGTGTCCTAAAGTGAACAAGGAGAGGAAACCGTAAAACATGTTTTTACTCAAAACAGATGGTTAGGTTTCCACCTTGAATAGCAATTGCCTGTTTCTTCCAAAACAAGTTTAGTAGCATTCATGTTAGGGATGGTATCACCTTCTCTTTTCTCCACACTTACCTGCGTTAGAATACACAAAACTGGGCAGCAATTAATATTTCAAACCTGAATCCAGACACGCATCTAAACACAGCTTTAAGTTGAGGAACATCATTAGTTCCACCGAAGTCAACAAGCTATTGATTTGATTAAAACTTAACAGGTACTCCAGTGTTTAGCTGGACTGAGACCTCCCAGACATTTTTGTTTGCTATTTACAGAATCATAGAATCACAGAATCATAGAATCGCAGAATCGCCAGGTTTGAAAAGACCCATTAGATCATCGAGTCCAACCATTCCTATCAAACACTAAACCATGACCTTCAGCACCTCGTCCACCCGTCCCTTAAACACCTCCAGGGAAGGTGACTCACCCGCCTCCAAGGGCAGATTCTGCCAGTGCCCAGTGACCCTTTCTGTCAAAGATTTTTTCCTAATCTCCAGAATAAATCTCCCCTGGTGGAGCTTGAGGCCATTCCCTCTCGTCCTGTCCCCTGTCACTTGGGAGAAGAGCCCAGCACCCTCCTCTCCACAACCTCCTTTCAGGTAGTTGTAGAGAGCAATGAGGTCTCCCCTCAGCCTCCTCTTCTCCAGGCTGAACACCCCCAGCTCTCTCAGCCGCTCCTCATAAGGCCTGTTCTCCAGCCCCTTCACCAGCTTCGTTGCTCTTCTCTGGACTCGCTCCAGAGCCTCAACATCCTTCTTGTGGTGAGGGGCCTAGAACTGAACACAGGATTCGAGGTGCGGTCTCACCAGTGCCGAGTACAGAGGGAGAAGAACCTCCCTGGACCTGCTGGTCACGCCGTTTCTGATCCAAGCCAAGATGCCATTGGCCTTCTTGGCCACCTGGGCCACTGCTGGCTCATGTTCAGTCACTGTCAACCAACATCCCCAGGTCCCTTCTCCTCCTGGCAGCTTTCCAGCCAGGCTTCTCCTAGTCTGTAAATGTCCAGGGTTGTTGTGCCCCAAATGCGGGACCCGGCCATGTTAATCCTCATGCCATTAGCCAAATGAACCAAGGTTGGACTGAAGTGTTTAAATACAATCCAGGTCTTCTTAACTCAGCTCTCTTTGACTGATTTTGGTCAAAGAGTCTGCACCAAGCCAACAGGTTTAAGAAGATGGTAACTTCTGTCTTGGCAAGGATGTTGAAGATAGCAGCATCTCCATCCCACAGCGAGGGCTGCACATCGGCTGTGAGGCTGAAAACATCTCAGTAGAATTGTAGTATTTTTTTCATTCGACAGTCAGGGGAACAAAACATGGATTGTTCTTTTTCTTGGGCAAAGAATACATTTACTTGGATTCATATTCACCTTGTGTCACAAACCGCCAGTGATTCCTAAAGCATGAAGGGTAGATGTGGGCACCACTTCTGAGCTATAAATGCAGGGCAGAGTCTCTGTTGTCTGAAGTCTCCCCTTTGGAGACAAGCCATGAGGTAGAGCCATTATTTCTGTTCCCCTGAGATATTTAATGTTTACATGTACTTGAAAAAGGGAACATTTCCCTGCCACAGGAAAATTATTGTAGGTGTGGACCAAAGCTGTAAGTTCCATTCATTCACAAGGTTGCCTGTATAAAATGAAGAAGGTTTTACCATCCCCTTAAGCCATGGGTGTCCCAAGCTTCAAAGCATGTACAGGAAACACACCTACAAAAATACACAGAATTCTGAAGCCTCAGGTTAAAAATATTATACATGGCTTGTTGATTTGGCACATTATGCCCAACCTGGTAATTCTGTATCATGCTATGCAATTAAAAAATGTCATGTCAAGCCGATAGGGGAAATTTAAAATATCCTTCTCAAAAAAACATACCAGCACCATGACTCAGAATTGGTTTTCAACATAAGCAAAGTAGGGAAGAAGCTTGCTTGGAAGGCAAATCCACCATGGGTTAGCACTACACAGCCTTGAAAACTCCTTGGACATAGGCTGAATTCTAGATGCTTTTGTTAGGGTGAATGAATCCAATCTTATAGCAGGTGCCTTAATGACGGTCATAGTTTAGCCCCACCCCAGCTTGACTGGCAGCTGCTAACCGTGAGCCGTTGTGGTGGTCTTAGTTCCCTTCCTGCAGCCCCTAGGGAAAGAGAACTGAGAGAAAAAGACTTGTGAGTTGGTAACTGAAACACCTTTAATGAAACAAGAATAATAATAAGGAAAATGCTATAAAGAAGAAAATAATAAAATATAGAAAGCATATGAATTTGCTGTCAAATAAGAGAGTATGACCCTCATGATCTCTCAGTTTTATACTGAGTATGATATATAAAGGATGGAATATTCTGTTGTTCAGTTTTGGGTCACCTGTCCTATAGGCTCCTCACTGCAGGTATGTCCCTTTTTTGCCCCTTCCATTTATGACATTCCACCAGTTCCAGGTTGGCTTTGGTTTCTATAGGAGTAAGTCTAAGCAGTGACCTTTCCGCATCCTGGTGCCCTATGTTATCAGTTCTAGAAAGAAACATTGTCCAAAAAAACAGTTAACTTTCAGAAAAATGAAGTTACTTAGATGAGACTTAGCTGAAAAATTAGAAAATTGGTTCTACAAGAGCTCAAACAGGCTGCCCAGGGAGATGGTTGAGTCACCTTCTCTGGAGGTGTTTAAGGGACAGGTGGATGAGGTGCTGAGGGACATGGGTTAGTGATTGATAGGAATGGTTGGACTCGATGATCTAGTGGGTCTTTTCCAACCTGGTGATTCTATGATTCTATGATTCAAACCAGAAGAGTCTCTTAGAGTTGAGGCTTGGCGCCCTGGGTAAATTTCTCAGCCCTCCACTGAATTCAGGCATCATGAGTTGCCCTGCTTATGCATATCTGGTACCGGGTGTGAAAAAAAAGGCTGTTGTGGGTGTGAGGATGTGGTAAGCCATTTTTTGTAAATTTTATTTCAAGAAAAAAAAAAACAGACAGAAATAAAATCTTCCATGCATTGTGGTTTACTCTGAAACCATTGAGAAAACCTGGATTGTTTATGTCTTTTGCTGTTAAATTTGATTAACATGGCCAAGCAGAAGCAAACGCAGCAGTAAAATGTTTTAAAAGTCCTGTTCTCCTTCTCTCTGTTATTTTCCAAATTGCTTTCTTCCTTTCTGACTGTATTACTCACTAGATTGTATTTCAAAGATCACTAATCAGGCTAAATGCCTGTGGCTTGCTGGGAGAGACGCAGTTTAGGAAGCACACAGTGCACAACCCCATTTTAGCAGTGAGATGAGGTGGGGCATTCCAGGTGTAAGCACGTCCAGGACTCCAAAAAAAAAAAAAAAAAAAAAAACAAACAAACAAACCAAAACGTGCATTTCTTGAAATACTGATTGCACTTGCAAAGGTCTTTCCAGCAGGCAAGAAAGCAATCTTGGAAGTGCTATTCATCTTTCACAGCTGTTACTTCTCGAATCAGACACTATAAGGATTAGAGACAGGATTGATGAAAGTGCAGTGGGAAGTAGAGACCTGCCTTTCCCCCTCAGTCCCATGATCTCTAACCTTGCCACAGCTGACTGGTGCTGCACCATCATCATTCATTCAGTGCCTCCAGTTCCCTCTACCAAGCAGACGACAATCCAAGATCAAAAGAAATCACGGCAAATATGACTTTTCTGCACTTCACTTTAAACATGCTCAGGGACATGGGTTAGTGGCAGATAGGAATGGTTGGACTCGATGATCCAAGAGGTCTTTTCCAACCTGGTGATTCTATGACTCTATGGAGATGCATCAAGGCTGTGAATAAAAACAGCTTTCTTCCTGCAAGTTACACTATGAGCCTGGATATTTTGGAGAAACGCACGCAGAAAGAAGGATGATCTTCAGCCAAACACTACTCAGTCCTTTTCTTGCAGAAACAAATGCAGTGAGAGGTTGTTTGATGTTAGTTGTTTGCTTATTCAAGTACTGTCCAGACCTGCTTGGACTGCCTTGTCCTATCGAAGCAGCCCTGAACTCTGCAGGGCGAAGCAATATTAATCTTCAGCATTTCTAGGGAGCTTAACACTTTACCATTTCTTCACAGATATGAACTGAACTACAGTCATAACATTTCTATGTGAAGCAGTGAGCTGACGGCGAGGTGAGATAGCAAACAGCATCTTGCCTCTTCAACAGATTGATAACACAGCCTCACTCAGAAACAACAGTGTCAAAACAAGTTTCCGTGATCATAAATCTGGATAGTGGTCTGAATGTAGTGTAATGATGCTTTTTTTTTTTTTTATTTTTTGCTAAAAAACCCTTGGGAAAAACAGTGACAACACCACTTTCCGTGACTAAAATGACCTTGAAAAATAGAAGCCTGGCAGATGCAGAGAAATATGCCTCCCAAAGAGCATGCAGGAACAAATCAGCCACAAATGAAAGAGAATTGAAAGGCAAGGAGGACAGTAAGGGTAGAGTTACACTGAGAGGTTCTGTCCTGCAAAGATATATGGGCATGTTGACTTCTGCACCCTGGGGCTCCGCCTAGCGTCTCAGTGACTTTGTCTGGCATCATCCAGCTCCTCTGGGGCATTATCTAATAGCCCAGCTGCACGGATGCAATTGCCAAAGGGCAAGGGCAGGGGTAGCCCTGGAGAACCTGATGGAGGATGGAGAAACTGTAGCCGTGTATGACAAAGATTGAATCATCTCATGAAGGTAAATATCCTTCTGGAGGAAAGGCAAACAACATAAGATAAGCCCTTCAGTCCTCTCTCAGTAGATTTACATTGGCAGAATAAACAGGGGGATGGTGTTCACACTGGTTATATTTGTTAGTAAGTGCATTGGAAAAATGTCTGAATATTAAGCTACGTAGTTAAATCTGTAAAGTTTAAAACTAACAGGTATCTCAGGTGAGATGTTTCTGTTCACATGACCTAAGCCAGAGTAGTAATGCCCATAAACAACCTACCAGGAAAGGAGAAAAAACTAGCTTAAATTCTGTGGCTTATTACTGCCTGTAATAGCTATTTCATCATTATCTTAAAATGAAGAATTATTAAAGGCTTCTTCTTTCCTTAGGTCCACGATTTTTAAAACTTTCCTGTAAGACTTTGACTAAGGTATCTCCAGTAGCTCGGAGGAAAGCACTGTGGACGCAGAACAAGGTGGATGTTAATATTACTGGAGCACAGAGTTCAAATCATTCTCCCCACATCTGTGTTATTAAACTCTGCTGCAAAAACAGTGTCACATTTTGTTGCTAAGCGTAGGAAAAGACGTGCTGTTCAGTAAAGCAGGCTGCCCATCCATCACACACACCAGAAGGAGAACATCTGCTTTTTACTAGGATCAAGGTTTAATCTGACTCCTTTAAGAATGCCTAACTAAGCCTATTTTAAGTTGTTTGTTTGCACTGCAAATGGAATATACTTGTGTCAACCCAGTTAAGACCTCCATAAGTAAGTGCAGGATTCATCAAGTAGTCATCAGGATCTGCAGACGTTAAGTCCTGTGCAAGGCTCCTCGTTAAATTAATCCTTGGTTCCTTAGTTGTTTTCAGACAGGTTTGCTTCTGTTTTCTCTCATAGCAGGGTTGGACTGATAGGAATTGAATAAGCAACAGCTCTTTATCTAAATCACTGAGCTGCTACACTGATATGCAAGGGAATAGTCTTTGCTCAAATTAAACATGAAGGCCAATTAAATTGGTAGATTTTTCCTGTTTGGAAAAAGCTGTTACCATACCTCTTCCTCTAAGTCACAAGGCTGCTCTCTAAATGAGATAAGACCTTCTAGTCCATGGGGTTGCCTTTCCTGTTGAGATATTGATACACTGCTGCTGTGAAAACATGGGAAACCAGGTCTTATTTTAGATGAGTTTTCTCTCTGCTAGTCAAGACCCTCACACAAGAGGCCACTTGACTTGCTGGAGCACACAATAGCTCTCTGGTAGGTTTTGCAAAGGAAATGGTGTTATCTGATAACATGAGCTGTATCATAACATTTAATACCATGCTTAAAAATATAATCCCCGAGTTAAGTGATAATATGGAAATCTGTGGTAGTTAAAATAATAAATATTATCTAAGTCAGACCTCACTGCTGTGAAGAAAAGCTTGAGAATTAGCACCCCGAAACTCACAAACCATGAAATAAACAAAAATAATTCAGACTAGTTTGTGCTTTTTAAAAAACTATGAAATATGAGACCCCAAAATTTCCATGATAAAAATGCACGCACTATTTCTGTTTGTATTTTCTCTTGTTCTTAAAGAAATCTCTTGAAAAGCATTGGTGCCTGTACCTAAAAACATTACACACTGTTGTCTTTTAATTGCAAACTAGAAAGATTGTCACATGTTTTCTTACACCGGTACTGCTGCTGTTTATAAAGGGGTGAGGTGTTGCACTCTGGAACAACAAATATCCACCAAAATGTTTAAAGTTTTCTTTTTCATTCTTAAGCTTCAAAAACCAGTTTAATTTCTGGATTTATTTAGACTTTGTTCTCAAAACCATCATGAACACTTTAATCTCTGCCAAAATCCCCTTCTTACCGTGCAAATTCTTCTGCAATTTAAGACTATTTCCACTTCGAAAAAAAGGTTAATTCTTGTTCTGTGTGGCTACTTTGTTTGGACTCCAAGAGGTCTTTTCCAACCTGGTGATTCTATGATTCTATGATTTGTTTTGGTGGACATGGGAACATCTTTCCAGCTCTGTGTCTTTTTTACAGAGGGACTTGGATGAGGGGAAAAGGACCATAAAAACAGGCAGTGGGGACACACCTTTCAGCAGCTGTTTGCTCCTGCATCCTTTTGCCAGTTTGCCAGGTAGAGATTCTGCCTTCAGTTTCAACTTTTTGATCCACACAGAGGAGCACGACTGCAGGAATTACCTACCTCCTCCCAGAATTTATTGCAAACCTTATCCTCGGCACTAAATTTTTCTCCAGTCCTGACCTGACTTGACTCTGCAAATTTTAACATGCTTTCCCTTTGTTTCCTCCAGCCGTCTCCTGCAGCACTTTTCACACATTTAACATCACCCAGCAGCAGCTGTCATCACACTTCAACAGGCCCTTTATGAGGCTTAATTTACTGTGGCCAAACTGGCTTCTCTGTGACACATTATAGCCTTAGGAGCTCTCATTCCGGTACCTGGGATACACGAGAAAGGAAGAGGAAACCTTTCACATCATGTTAAACTTAGCAGTTTATTTGTATTTAAAAAGGCTGAAATACGTATTGACAGCTGTCTTCCACATATGGTATCATGAGAAAAGCGCCCCTCAGGGCTGCTTTGAGAACTGCATATATTTAGATGAACTCTAAGGATAAGAATAATATTAAGTTCATGCTATATGGGCATCAGCCCGAGGAATTTTGTTTTCTTACAGTCATGCCACTTCCAACAGTAGGTGACAACAGAAGATCATCAGGGAATGAAAACTACATCATGTGGCTGAAAACAAGACTAATGAAAAATGCTATATGGTTGTCTGGGGAGGACCTTTCACACTTTCCTAAAACCCCATAAAATTTGAACATAAATAATATGAAGTAAACATTGTTGACCTCCTGAGACAGAAAGCCACAATAGCCATGCCAACCTATTCTAAGGATTTCATGTTCTTCTCACCCTCTCCCTTCAGTCTTACATAAAGATATTTATTCTAGGTGGGTCCCAATTTACCTTTAGTGGGTGT
Organism: Clamator glandarius; assembly: GCA_033459285.1. Taxonomy (NCBI): domain Eukaryota; kingdom Metazoa; phylum Chordata; class Aves; order Cuculiformes; family Cuculidae; genus Clamator; species Clamator glandarius. Next base: position 313,440 of record JAUNZM010000627.1, read on the forward strand.
CTTAGGTGATTTTAGTGGCAACCTTATAAAAAATATCTAGAGAATTTAACAGAGAAGTCAGCCTTAATGTACCTGTAGTACATTTACAGATCAGTGAAGCAGTTGTGCTGGAAACTTATGGTGATTTGCAGTGGAAATTCAAAGAGAAATCCTGTTATCTCCTGCCTAGTTATGCTTATGCAGTTCCTGCAACACGCCAATAGATCTCCTGAACTCTTTGAAAGCAAAACAGAGGGATGTGATTTAGTGGTGGAGTTGGCACTGTTACTTTAAGGGTTGAGCTTGGTAATCTTAAAGGTCTTTTCCAGCCTAAATAATTATACGATTCTATGGTTCTGCCTGGATTGCCACCCCTGAAAAAGGCACACTGCCTCCAGGTAAATTTGCCCAAGTAATTATCAAGACCAGCCTGAAATACCATGAAAATAAAAGGCCTTTTCCACAGAATTTCTTTCTCTTAAGATCTACAGACAGCATCTCATGGCCCCCCTTTGGTCCCACCTCCTGCCTCTCTCTCACAGTGACTCCATCTAAGAGGGTCTTTTTTGCCATGCTCACTTCTCCAGCTTGGAAATGCCACCTGGGCAGAATATGAGGATTCTCTGCTTTTGTCCATGACTTTTCTGGCTTGCCTCGCATCCAGAAACCACAGAGGTACTTGTTGGGGGAGAAGGATGCTCTTCAGAACACCTGCAAAAGGCTTATTCTTTGGGAGTAATGAGGCTTGATTTTAGTGCATGGGCTTCATAGAAGATCTGTGTGTTTGCTCTATGTTTGACATGCTCATGAGGTTTCACTTTAGTACAAAGAATCAGTGCATGCTCAGTAGGTTTGGAGGAGACTGAGGGGACACCTCATTGCTCTCTACAACTACCTGAGGGGAGGTTGTGGAGAGGAGGGAGCTGGGCTCTTCTCCCAAGTGACAGGGGACAGGACGAGAGGGAATGGCCTCAAGCTCCACCATGGGAGATTTAGGCTGAACAGTAGGAAAAAATTTTCATAGAAAGGGTCATTGGGCACTGGCAGATGCTGCCAGGGAGGGGGTTGAGTCACATTCCCTGGAGGGGTTTAAGGGATGGGTGGACGAGGTGCTGAGGGACATGGGTTAGTGATTGATAGGAATGGTTAACTCAATGATCCAGTGGGTCTTTTCCAACCTGGTGATTCTATGATTCTATGATTCCCAGATGGAATAAACCCATTAGGTACACACTGCACCGAAGGCTGCAAAAATTACTGCCTGAAAAATACATCTACCTCATGAGGCCCTGAAATGCCCTTCCTGGGAGTCAGTGTCTGAAAAGCAATTAAATTTGAACTACCTTTCTAAGAGGCTGCATGAAGCCAGAAACCCAAACCCTGAACAGAAGTCAAGATCAGCCCCAAACGAGTCATCGGCCACCTCCTAGTAATTTGTTTATAGCAAGAATCTGGGGGAACACTGACTGTGGTCTCCTCCCAGTCATGCCCCCACTTCTACCATACACTGAAAAAGCTGCCACTGCAGAAGAAAAGTGAGGTGGGGGGTTGTGTTTTCTTTTTCAAGAACTGTCCTCCAGGATATAAAAGAGTATTTCTTGCCTGTATTATTGGAAGTAACCCCGTTTACAAAAGTCAGCAGCCACATTTTTGCCAGCAGGTTGCCAATTGTTTCAACTTTGCAAAGCATCCAAAAATGTTTCATCTACTGGACATATTTCATATTTTTTTATGCTCAAACCCTTCCACTTTGATAGGTCTTAGAGGCAATGAAAATATCTGGCAGTGCTCAGATACTGACTTTGCCACAACCCAGCTTATTCATATTGTGCCCTTGCAAAGGGTGCCAAGGACTAGAATATCACGTTTTATAGTTTTATTCCCTTCAACTCTTAACAGTCCTGTCAAACCTAGTAAACTGAGAGACCTACACACATTCCCCCCTCATAATTTCACAGAGACAAGGCTAAAGCTCCTCTACCATTGTGGTACCTCTCCTGCTCTGCATTCCTACATGCCCAACAGAGGTGGGCTTGGTCAGAAAGCTGGTGAGAGAGTAGCATCACAGGGATGCTCTGATGCTGGCTGGGTACCACAAGTGAACAATCTGTGCCAGAAGGCATATTCCCAGCCCTGCAGTCCCCCTCTGGTATCCAACACCCTCTCACAAGTCAGAGGCAAAGTCACGCAATGAGATCTAAATCCACAGGGAGAGATCAGCCAGGCTTCATAACCTACACAACACAGCCAGTAATACTAGAACCCCACTGGGAGGTGTGCAGGAGCCATTCAGAGGCCACACCACATTCTCTCAGTCTTGTCGGCTGAACGTGGGCATCTAGGCAAAGAGAAAAACAAAAAGGCTTTAAGCCGACACTGCCCTGCATTGCTTCATGAGGTGGGCTGCAACGTCACCTTCAGCTAGTAAAATAAACCTGGTTAACCCCAGTGAAGTCTCTGTAAAAACAAAAAGCAGAAAAACACTTTGGATTCTGGAGAGGTGATTAAATCACGCGACCTGTAAGCTCTTATTATAGTAATCACTTTTGATATGCGCTGTGAAACGTTCAGCTGGTTTTCATCCTTACATCTGTCTGCTGTTTGTGGTTGAAGAACAAGTGACGTTTATTCTGGGCTAAAAGGCAGCTTTGTTCCAGACCAGATGTCTCATTCACTGCACATATGTCAGCCCTGCAGGTGCTGTCGCAGACTCAAGAAACAGCAAGTTTTGGAGCAAATTTCAAACAACAATGCAATGTGAAGATATTGCTTAGACAAAATAATAAAACACTTTTTGTGCCTCGGTTATAGCAAGTTTTGAGATTGTTTTTTTTCACCCCAGACAGTGAATTATATTGTGCTTTCTCTCACATTGCTATAACTGAGAATAACAACTGACTTCAGAGGGAGGTTTCACATCTATGCTACTAAGAGTGAAATTTTAAACAAGCACATGGAGATGCTGAATATTTGAGGGACTTGACTGGTTTAACACTTTAATTCTTCAGGAACTTGGCTTTCTATTTTCTTGTCTCAGATTCAATGAAAGCAAATCCAAAAATTTAATCAGTAATTTATGAATTTCAGCTTTGAGGGGAAAAACTTTATTCCAGGAACATGAACATGATATCACCTAGATGTAAACCACAAGATGTCCGTCCACATTTAATCCAGCGGTTGCATCCCATAACATACCATTTCACCCATCACTGTAACATCTTCCTCCTTACATATTTAAAACCTATTTTGGGTGTCTGTTAATATTTTGTACAGTCACAGATAGCTGTCATTGCAAATACAGGTCCTCCTCAAATGTAAATTACAAGAGTTCCATTTGTATTTCTTTATAAGTGGGTTAAACTTAGATTTTAAGATATTAAAAGCAGGCTGCCCCAGTGACTCCTAAGATAATACTTGGAGGTAAAACTTTGCTTCATTTTCAGCTGTATGGCTGCCATAAATCAGTAAGCAATTAGGGACCAGATCTACAAAAGAGCCTAAAGAAGAATCTAAACAGAACCAGGATTCTGAAGACCAGAAAGCCACACTCCTGGGGTTGTTTATCCTGGAGAAGAGGAGGCTGAGGGGAGACCTCATTGCTCTCTACAACTACCTGAGGGGAGTTTGTGGAGAGGAGGGAGCTGGGCTCTTCTCCCAAGGGACAGGGGACAGGATGAGAGGGAATGGCCTCAAGCTCCAATAGGGAGGTTTAGGCTGAACATTAGGAAAAAATTTTTCACAGAAAGGGTCGTTGGTCCCTGGCAGAGGCTGCCCAGGGAGGGGGTTGAGTCACCTTCTCTGGAGGGGTTTAAGGGATGGGTGGATGAGGTGCTGAGGGACATAGGTTAGTGTTTGATAGGAATGGTTGGACTCGATGATCCGGTGGGCCTTTTCCAACCTGGTGATTCTATGATTCCAGGATTCCAAAAAACTGCATTATACTACAGCGACTAGGAACATTTTTGGTGTGGCATTAAGTTATACTTTCATGTATAGAACATACTGTGTTTGTCTTTGAAGGACATCACTGTTCCCCATCCATGGGTGGCAAAATCCACCAGCCAAGCTTTGCACTGATAGTTGGGATCTCTACACACTGTGCTGCTACTACATTTAATATGCTTTGCTTGCAGGCACTTGGGGACATCTTGTGCCAATTTCTACCACAGGTCCAGAGACAACCGCATCAACTTAGTGCATGCCAGCACTGGAGTTAGACCCACCAGTGAGTGAGGAGAAAGACATACAGTCTGCCAGGCTGCACTGTAAAATCCTTTGTTTATGGATGTGAGGCATGGTATAAACCACAGTGTTCTTTTCAGCTGTGTTTCTTGCCTTGTGTTAGCTGGAAATTAATATCTTTTCTAAAAGCTTCATCTTCAGAAGAACCAAAACAGAACAAAAACAGTGAAGACAAAATTCCCAAACCCGACTAACAGACCTCAAAAAAGACATATTTTCATAGAATCATAGAATAACCAGGTTGGAAGAGACCCACCGGATCATTGAGTCCAACCATTCCTATCAAACACTAAACCATGTCCCTCAGCACCTCGTCCACCTGGCCCTTAAACACCTCCAGGGAAGGTGAATCAACCACCTCCCTGGGCAGCCTCTGTCAGTGCCCAATGACCCTTTCTGTGAAATTTTTTTTCCTGATATCCAGCCTAAATCTCCCTTGGCAGAGCTTGAGGCCATTCCCTCTCGTCCTGTCCTCTGTCACTTGGGAGAAGAGCCCAGCTCCCTCCTCTCCACAACCTCCCTTCAGGTAGTTATAGAGAGCAATGAGGTCTCCCCTCAGCCTCCTCTTCTCCAGGCTAAACACCCCCAGCTCTCTCAGACGCTCCTCATCAGGCCTGTTCTCCAGCCCCTTCACCAGCTTCGTTGCTCTTCTCTGGACTCGCTCCAGAGCCTCAACATCCTTCTTGTGGTGAGGGGCCCAGAACTGAACACAGGATTCGAGGAGCGGTCTCACCAGTGCCGAGTACAGAGGGAGAAGAACCTCCCTGGGCCTGCTGGTCACGCCGTTTCTGATACAAGCCAAGATGCCATTGGCCTTCTTGGCCACCTGGGCCACTGCTGGCTCATGTTCAACCAACACCCCCATGTCCTTCTCCTCCAGGCGGCTTTCTAGACAGACTTCTCCTAGTTTGTACCTCTGCTTAGGGTTGTTGTGCCCCAAGTGCAGGACCCGGCATTTGGCCTTGTTAAACCTCCTGCCATTGGACTCTGCCCAGCAGTCCAGCCTGTTCAGGTCCCTTTGGAGCCTCCCAACCCTCCAACAGATCCAGCTTCCACCCAGCTCTGTGTTGTCTGCAAACTTGCTAAGGGAGCACTCGATGCCTTCATCCAGGTCGTTGATAAAGACATTAAGCAGGACTGGACCCAGCACTGAGCCCTGGGGAACCCCACTTGTCACTGGCCTCCAGCTGGATTTAACTCCATTTCCCACCACTCTCTGGGCCCGGTCATTCAACCAGTTTTCCACCCAGGAGAGTGTGCGCCTGTCCAGGCCAGAGGTGACAGTTTCCGAAGCAGAATGCTATGAGAAACTGTGTCAAAGTCTTTACTGAGGTCTGGGAAGATACATCCACAGCCTTTCCCTCGTCCAGCAGCCGAGTCACTTGGTCATAGAAGGTGATCAGATTAGTCTGGCAAGACCTGCCTTTTGTGAACCTGTGTTGACTGGGCCTGATCACCCAGTTCTCTTGCATGTGCTCCATGATCGCACTCCAGATCACCTGTTCCATGACTTTCCCTGGCACTGAGGTCAGACTGACAGGCCTGTAGTTCCCTGGATCCTCCCTGAGACCCTTCTTGTAGATGGGCACGACATCAGCCTCCAGTCCAGTGGAACTTCCCCAGTCTTCCAAGACAGTTGGAAGATGATGGAAAGGGGTTTGGCCAGCACACCCACCAGCTCCTTCAATATCCTCGGGTGAATCCCATCCGGCCCCATAGACTTGTGGGTATCTAGATGGGCAAGCAGGGCTCTGACCACCTCCTCTTGGACCATGGGAGCCTCATTTTTCTCCTATAGCTCCGGGGTTTGTACACAGAGGGAACAACTTTCTTTACAATTAAAGACTGAGGCAAAGAAGGCATTAAGTACCTCAGCCTTTTCCTTTTCCTTTTCCTTTTCCTTTTCCTCTCTAAAGTGTCCTCCTTTTGACACACAAGAGCAAACTGTTAATAATGGATAATAAATCCCAGGAGCAAGCAGCATTTACGGCTTTTGCTTTCTTTTGCAATTTGTTTTCACAGTAGATAGGTGGAAGACACAGCTAAAACACTTTCTTTTGAGAAACCACAAATCTAAGTCATTTGTCTTCTTTCTTTATGAAAGCAATCTCTCTCTCATTGTGCCGCTGTGCATGCTTAAGTTTCAATTTTTTTGAACTCTCTTCACACTATCTTGGCTTACCAGTTTCAGGGAACACATACTGTTTGAAAAGTTAAGCCAAGAGAAACTCACTATGTGATGTCCGGAAGACAGATTCAAAAGCCAAAAATATGTCCAGACCTCAAAAGTTGGAAGAGGGTTGGTTTTATCTTTTTCCAATACAAAATGTTAAAATTATATTTTATGCCACACATTAGAATTAGTAGAAATGTTGAAGTTTGAGTACAAATAAATAATTTACAAGCAATTCATTTTCTGAAATACGTGTGTGGAGCAGATACGTCTTGACAGCCAGCATGGAGCAGCTTCTGCCACCTTCTTCTCTCCAATGTAAAACGAGGAGGTGCTCAGCTAGGCAACTATGTACAAAACTTTAATTTTGACCTAAACTACATGAAATAGAGGCTGTATAGCACAGTGAAGGGTGGATATAATCGTGCTGCCCTTAAGCTGTATAATAGGGGAAGATAACAATACAGCCATCCGAGGAATTAAGGATGAAAACACGCCACGTTCAAAATCCAGCAATTCCTTCCATTCTGCGTGCTAGCCCATACCACATTTTTACAGGTATCCTCTCATCTGCTAGGAAGATCGGCATCAGAGTTATCTAGACCATCAGCTTTATTTTGCTATGTAGTAACCATAGGAGGTTAAGGCATGTGCTAAAGTCTTTGCTAAATTAACACACTTGTGTGAGTAACCTGCTCTGCACCCTTTGGATTACTTACTTCACAGTCTGCCTGTTCTTACTCTACACTGAGATTTTTGTTGAAAATTCCCTCTTTGAAATCATTTGGAACAGCCACAACTCCAGAAAATCATGACTACTATCTAGAGAAACAGAGCAAAAGATTTGTGTTACCTTTAAGTGCTGTAAAGGAGACTTTTTATTCTCCACTGTGAATTAATACGTTATATAGTTCAAGAAATAAATACATACAGTTTCAGGGCATCTAGTCATTCCCCATAGTGCAAATAGTCTGCAAAGTCTGTCAATCAGGCTATTTCTTATTTCCTGCCTTCCTTTTATAGTGCTTCTTGCTCAAAAATAGATGAAAGATTACTTATAAAAAATAGTAGCCTTATAGCTTGGAGAAAAAATGCTTCCTTGCTATTTTCTTCCCACTTTTAGGCATTTTATTTCCTATTCTTACGGCTAAAAATGCTAAGATGTGGGATGGCTGGATGAGAATTCAACTTCATGCAAAAATGCGAGGAGAGTTTCATAGAAAATATATATCAACAATCCATGATACTCACCTCTTCCAGAAAAACTCATCCATTCTTATTTTAATTAATAATTCTAAAATGAACAATAAACACCCTAAATCAGCAGACATTGAGGTGAAGACCTGGTACAATTACTTCAAATTCAAGCTGCAGGTCTGCAGGGCACGTTTATCTTTTACAGCTTGGTGTTCATCTATAATCAGAAGGAGGTCAAGGGGGTCTGTACAAATTAGAACTCGCTGGAGAACAACCTCGAGTGTTATACTGCTCGTACAACAGGTATATGACTTGCCATGTCTAACTAACTATAGGGTTAATGCTTCAAGATTAGGGCTGTAGTCATATATCTTTCATAATCTCACAAAGCTGTATGTGTGAGTGACTGATCAGTACAACAATCGTGACACCAGCAGGCAGTTCTCTTTCTGAACCTGGTACGATCCTGATCTTCCAAGACTGGTAATTAATCAAAGCCTCCCAGGTGAAGGTGAAATCCTCGCTGTACTGCAGCAGATGCCAAAACTGACGTCAAGATGGCCAGAATTTTATTAGGAAAATTGGGTTTACAGTCTTAAAAGACAAAATATTGCATTTTCTTTTCTGAAAAAGACATTTACAGCACAAAAGCGATGTGACACGGGATACACCATCCACAGTAACCTGCCTGTGGTTCCTTCATCCAATAACTGGTTTTGAGACAAAGGCAAAACTGGAAAACAAACCTTTGTTTGTGATGACTATGCAACTGGAGCAAGAATCAACAAGGCACAGGGAATTCAAGGTAGGCGAAATGGTGGAAGAAAACTTTACAAATATTCAGGTACCTGGCTGGTACGTTGAAACCAGTCTAGTTTTCTTGCTAATTCAGTCAGATAGAAGATACTGCCTCTCCCTGTGACCCTTGGCATGCTCATATCTTTAGACTATGAAGGCTGCTACTAAAGTCTGATGGTACAAATACAACAGCTTATTACTCAAAGATTGACTTGGGGAAGAGAAGTAAAATCAAAGAAAGAAAACATAAAACTTGCCACAGAATACCTATAGGCTTCAGCACATATATTTTATAGTCAATGAGTGACTGAATATGTTGGGGCATTTGTATTGAAAGGGAACTACCAATCGTCAGTCTGTCTTGAGTTTTCAGACACAGCAGGATGTTTGCAGATAAGCACTTTGATAGCAGTTATAGACTATGTGTTTTTAACTAACCGTTAAACAAATCAAATCATCAGCAATTTGCCAGAAAATAAGTTTTTCTTACTCCGTGACACATACCTAATTATGTCTATTGTTTCATTTTGGTGGTGTGTAAATGGACTTATATGTAAGATTAATATGAAAAAGTGAGATTTCCTCATTTTTATGCATTTGGTATCCTATTTTGGGCATTCTTATCAGTTAAATAAACAATTAAGTATAAAATGTCAATAATATGTAAACTGCATAATTCAAAGTTAACCTTATCATCTTAGGAACAAATGAAAGGTAAGAATGAGCATAATCCACCAGTGCATAAAGGATCCAAGAATCCTCTCCTTGTCAGCTCTGGAAGAAGAAATAGATAAAATCAAATGAAAAACAGTGATTCTTTTTTTTTCTTTTTTTTTTGCTTCCATTAGAGGTGCAGCTTATTACTTCGTCTGTCAAAAGTCCATTGACTGCTGAAAAGCATTTATCTTCCCAGGCAAGCTCAGTAAAGGGCACATATTTTTTTTCACTCAGTCTCTAGGTAACTGTGAAAAAAGTTCTATACTTGACACTGGACTCGAGTTGCTCCAACTGCCAGAGAAGACATTTTGTGCCACCTAATATCTGTAGTATATCATGTTAGAGGGACAAAGGTGATTTCAGATCTGGAAGCCTAAACCATGGAATGATTCTCTGTAACAAGCCTCTAAGAGAAATTATCTTAGGGCCCACTACTGAAGAAGGCTGAACTTCAGTGCATGTCGCTACAATTAGGATCAGGCTTTCTGTGCCTCTGCAAGCAAATCAAAACCTTCCACTTAACTCCCAGAGTTCATATCCAGCATTGATGAAATAGTCGAGAGCCCAAAAAAAGCATTCAGCACTGCCTAAAGCAAACAAGAGGTCTTGGTTTGCTCTAGAAGGCAGACAAAAATAACATTTTACTCCAGGGAAAAGCCTTACGTATGCAAGTATGCAATCATACATACTCTTTCCTATACCTCTCTCTAAAGAACTGAGCATTAGATACATTTTCCAAGGTGACAGAAAATGCCCTTTTTTTCAAATACAGTATTCAAAAGAAAAATTGCCTTAACTGTTCTTGCCAACATAGGAAAATGAAACATTATTTCTCCTCACTACTCCCTCACTTGTATCCAAAGACACTGTATTTTTAAAAAATCCAAGAATTAGTGCGATTTCATTTAGTTGGGAGAGAAAGCAGATACTGAAGGCCACCACTGAAAACTGCTGCATAGGATCCACATAACTTGGAAGTTCAAGTATCTGCTTTACATCTAGAAGGTATCGCCAAATCAGGCAAGTATTTGTTAAATATGTAGACCACAACTAGGAATATGTCAGCACCACAAGTTCCATGGCTTCTACTTTGCACAATTAGACGCTTCCATCCCCATTTGCCAGAGTCTGTTGCCTTCCTCTGCACTTTGCTACTTCTGGACCAGAAATCAGGAAAACAGGGACAAAAATGAACTCGGGTTTCTTCACAGAGCTCAAAAGCGTTTCTTAGGGGTCATTTAAAAGAATTCGTTTTACAAAGTTTAAGGCACTTCTGCAAGGAATTCTTTCATCAGCTCTGTTAATCATCATTGTCTACAGTCCTATGATGCCAAAAAGCTGCTTCAGTTTCTCCTTCATGGAGAAGACACTTTGGTACTTGTTTTATTTTGATTTGCTTTTGTCCGCTTTGGATTTTTTCACAAGCTACAACTTTGGCTTATTTGAAAATGCATAAAGGATAAAGGCTTCTAAAATAACACTTTTTAATAAAGAGTAAATGCATCCACTTTAAGTTACAAACACTAACTTGTTGTTAATCAGCCATTCTCCACGAAATGCAACACCGTTAACATTTAATTCCAAATTAGTCCAGAAACCCCTAGTCCAGCAGAAATTAAACTACAGTCTAAACTATTTTCACAAAGGAGTATGAAGACATGAAGAGAGTAGGTAAGAGTGTAAGAGAAACTGCTTGCTCTTGAGAGATCAGACTGGAACAGCAAGTTCAGGAAGGCTTTAAAAGTGTGGCAAATGCTTTAGAACTTTAATAATGCCAATATTTCTAAAACTATGGTGTGTCATGGGCACCCTTTCATTTGGATGTAGCGGTGGTTGAAGTGTTTCTACACTTGGAAGGGCTATAAGGTATAGTGTACTCTGTGCACGGACACAATTGCACCACTGCTCATGTAGGTTTTATTTCACCAGGTCTTAGTTATCTAATTGATCATCTACCTTAGCCATGTGAGGTTCCTCTTCTAGTCAACAGAGAGATAAAGTCCTGCTCTAATCAGAGGTGATAAACATTTGTTCTCTGCCTACATTAGGCAAGATGAGAAATTCATTTTCAGAAGACCCTTATTATCATAGAATCATAGAACAACCAGGTTGGAAGAGACCCACTGGATCATCGAGTCCAACCATTCCCATCAATCACTAAACCATGTCCCTCAGCACCTCATCCACCCGTGCCTTAAACCCCTCCAGGGAAGGTGAATCAACCACCTCCCTGGGCAGCCTCTGCCAGTGCCCAATGACCCTTTCTGTGAAATTTTTTTTCCTGATATCCAGCCTAAATCTCCCTTGGCAGAACTTGAGGCCATTCCCTCTCATCCTGTCCCCTGTCACTTGGGAGAAGAGCCCAGCTCCCTCCTCTCTACAAACTCCTCTCAGGTAGTTGTAGAGAGCAATGAGGTCTCCCCTCAGCCTCCTCTTCTCCAGGCTAAACACCCCCAGCTCTCTCAGCCGCTCCTCATCAGGCCTGTTCTCCAGCCCCTTCACCAGCTTTGTTGCTCTTCTCTGGACTCGCTCCAGAGCCTCAACATCCTTCTTGTGGTGAGGGGCCCAGAACTGAACACAGGATTCATTATTCCTTGCCGGCTTTCAGGGGCTGCATGACTTTCCAGAGTGTATCTTTCTCTCTATTGTAAAAGGGTTGCTAAACAGCAAGCCGAGCTGGTTATGGCTGCACCACGTGAAGATTCAACTTTCACGTGAGCCCCATCCTTTATATCTCACACCAGAGCTGTGTGACTGACCAGCAGCAGCTACCTGAGCACGATCTGATGATATCCTTTCTTTAATGCACAAGCCATTTACTGAAGAGCTGTTATAACACCATATGGAAGTTTACTGATATTTGCCCAAATGGTTCACTTTCTGCTGTAATTTTCAGTGCTGCTTCCCAGGTAGCTTTTCTGCTGTAATATCTAGCTACAGAAACAAGTTCTAGGAAAACAGTTCCCTGTAGATTTCACACCGGTACCACATCCAGGCTCGCAGCCGTTTGAAGGCAGCTATCCTGCCCTTGCTAAAATTGCTCAAGGAAATCATCTTCCTGTTAGCGAGAGACTGAAAAATTTCAGAGAGGTGATCAAACAGTTCACAGTGAAATATTGGGTTGTGCTTAAGTGCTGAAACTTAAAACAGTTGGTCTTATAATTATCTTTTGCTTTTCCAGATCAAAAATATTTTATAAATGCATCTTTTCCAGAAGTCTCTCACTGGGCCACATGAAACAGTTTCATACTCTGTGAGGACAACTTTCAGCAGGGAACGTCTGTTCCTTTGTTTAGTATCCATCAAACCGAGCTTTTTATCTTTAAGAGAAGGACAGATTGACTGCATCATAAAATAGAAAAACAGTATTATCATGATCACAAATTTAATTACTTCAATCTGTGCTTATGTTGTTGCATTTACAGTTAAATTTCTCTGACAAACGATTCATTACCATATAACCTACCACAAAAATCAAGTTTCTCTGTAAAACAATCTGCAGCATTACGGTTACATTGTGCGGCAGCTGCGAACAAAGGCAATTTAGGTTGCTTAACAAATGGACAAATTTAATCAGTACAATCACAGTGGAACAATCCCTCAAAAGAACAAGCAATAACAACAACAAAGCACTTGTAACTCTTTCTGTAAAGAAGACACATTAAAGACAATCTGCTCAGGAGTTTTGCTTCCATTTAAGAGTGGTTTTTGAGTCTGTTCATTGCAAGAAGGTGTTCCTCAGATCTGTGAAGTACTGCCCATGCCCAGTTTGCAATGAAATCGGAGTAGGGCTCATGGGGCAGTAGGGCTTCAAGTTCCTGTTAACTGTGAACAAACGCAGGCGCTCAGCCTGCTGAGGAGAAGAGCACAAATGCACTTAATTTTTGAGTAACGAGGAAGAATTGAAGAACATCTGCTGGGTTGTTCATTTGCAGTCAAGGGGAGAAGTTGCAGCAGGACAAACTGCAAACATTTCAGTCCAAAGACAGGACAGGGCAGCGGCAACATGTGGCACTGCAGGTGGAATCCGGATGGGCTGGTATATAGAGCAGAGGCATCACAAATCAGCACCATTCAAATCGTACTGACAGAAGTGAGGGGATGAGAGGCAAAGGGAAGTGTAAATGTAACCATACTTTACCCTTTTCACTGAAAAGATCAGATGCAAGAGCGTATTCCCTCATTTGTACGTAGTGTGAAGTCAAATTGTGGGCTTTTGTCTTTTCTACCTTGTTCTTCCGCTGACGTTCTTGATTATTGGAGGGATTCATGAGCAGGCTTTAGCTAAGTTTAGACTCCTTGAAAGTGGTTTATTAGCTCTGCTTATCCCAAAGCACTCTGCTAAATTTCAATGGTACTAAAGATAATCCAGCTGGACTGAGAGGCGTTTTTCTTTCTAAAGGATAAAACAATGCCTTTTGTTGCTATGTAATTTATGGCAAAGTTGCAGACTGACTCTGATTGTGAGGATGGCTCTCACGAGCTGTACATATTTGGCAACTATTATTGCTGTACCCAGGACATACTGCACCTGTGATACGCAAAGCGTGGCACATCATAGTTCTTTTAAAACATTGCAGACTTTCTACAGAGCCTCTGGAAGAAAAAAAACATCATTCAGTTCGAGCACAAAAATCGTGCATAACCTAAGCATTTATTATAAAAGAAATCTCTAAAATCTCAGGCTTTGAAAGCTCCTAGGCAGTTCTGCCATTAGAGCACCAAGGCTAAGATATCCAGCAGATATTCTTGCTTTTCAGGCTGTTTGGCATCTCCAGCTTGGTCTGCATCAGCGAGTAAAACGGTCCAGGGACCATGGGCTGTGAGGCTAAGTGGCAGAGCACACCTTGGATCCACACAGCTCCCTCGCTCACACTCATTTCTTAGGAACAGCCTCTGACAGATGCTGTCAACGCCTGAGCGTTCCTCGGGGAAGATGTGGCTGACACATGCCAAACCCCATCCCAGGGATTATTCTAACAGCCAGTTTGGACACCCGTGTGCCCGTGCTGGGACCCGTGCCCTAGCCCTGTATCATTGACTATTATCACCTTAGCTTCTGTCTCTCATTGCCAGCTCAAGGACTACAGATGCCCCTAAATGGAATGAAGAATGGGGATCACGGTGCATCGTGCCAGTGCTGTGACTAAATTAAACCATTATCAGATCATAAGTCAGTGCCAGCGAGGAGCGGACACGATCTCCAAGAGCAGAAGGAGGCATCTGTGGCCTCGGCTGTAACACAGACACCGAAGCACAGAACTGAATCACTTGGTTCAAAATCCAGGGGCAACCACTAATTTCTGGAAGGAATTTCAAAGTACCTTCCCCTTCAGATGTTTATTTTAGGCAGAGCAGTGACAGTGAAGGAGTCAGTACCCTAGGACTGTCGGGGGCTTGCAACTCTTACAGCAAGGCTAACACATCACCGCTATTCTCCTAGCACTGAACTGTCACTATTTCAAATCAAACTTTATGAGGAAAAAAAACCCCAAACCAACCCAGCTGTGGCTGAGAGCAAAATCCTACCTCTCAAGCCAAGTACAAGCCCTTGTTTCCATCTTCTCCCACGGGACAGGGGACAGGACGAGAGGGAATGGCCTCAAGCTCCGCCAGGGGAGGTTTAGACTGGACAATAGGAAAAAACTTTTCACAGAAAGGGTCCTTGGGCACTGGCAGAGGCTGCCCAGGGAAGGGTTTGAGTCACCTTCCCTGGAGGGGTTTAAGGCACAGGTGGGTGGGTTCTTGGGCACCTGATCCAGTGGGAGGTGTCCCTGCCCATGGCAGGGGGGTTGGAACTGGATGATCTTTATGTTCCCTATCAACCCAAACCAGTCTATGATTCTATGACACAGACCTCATAATATTCTCTAAGCATATTCTTTTAATCAGCACATCATACAGGAGTCAAATTAAGAAAGTAGTCCAGCTTCTCTCATTCAGGCAGATCTTTATGCAGGTCTTCAGTTTCCAAACTTCAGACAAACAGGATTTTTTTGGTTTTGTCTATTCTACACTCTCGTGACTGCTTTCAGTCATATCTCCAATTCACTTATTCCCAGGCAGTTTTTTGCAGCCTGGCCTTTTCACACATTCAAGATTCGTTATCCTGTGTGTCTTTTTCGGAACACCTGGTCTTTTTAGTAATGTGTATTCTAAAACACTTGGTACCATCCTCATGCTTTATCTTAGTCCCAATTAGTCTTCCATATACTTGGCGTTACTCCCACAAGGTACTTGAAGAAGGCAAGAACCATTAAAAGTACTGAATTCACAAAGGGTGTGTATGGAGTATTTGCAATTATACACTCAAAACTGGGAGAAATGTGCAATACACATTTTGTATGAGCTCCCAAGTTTCCAGTGACTACAGGATCTTAAACGATGTCAAATCAGCATCTTTATTTCACAGCATGTACTCATGGGATGTCTCAGTTCCCGTCTCACCAAAAAAACCCCACAGCTGCCATGATCTCTGCTTTGATGTTTTCAAAAAAGTGGAGTGGTCAAGGATTTCTGAAAGGAGATTTAAAAAATCACATCTACTCAAGTCAAGTCTTGCCAGGCTACATTTACTATGCAGGATAAATTTGATTTGCAAAAATGTGGAATATAGATTACTAGATTAAAGAATTAAAATAACAGAGCTTGCTGCCTGTCTTTCACTCATTTGCTGTCTCATGGGAAGAATAAATTATATTTTGTCTACTCACTGGAATAATTAAAGTTTGGAAGACCATGCAAGTATGGCTTTGAAGATCAGTCTTGTATTTTACTGAACCTTCCTTATCACAAAATCAACATCAGTCTCTGCACTTAGTCATTAAGAAGGAATAAATGCCCCACTCAAACCGCAATTTTTGCTACCTTTCCTCTGATGTAGAGAATGGATCCAAGCTAGGATCTTTGAATGACTTTTCTTTTTCCATTTCTTTCTTCATCACAATTGCTTTTGTCACAGACTTTGGGTTGTGAATCAGTTTTGCAGTTGCCATTGAATATTTACCTTTTTTTTGTGAAATCAGTGGAAGGAGGGCATCTAACACAAAGGGAGAATCAGGTGAGAGGTCTTCATTCAGGGCCAAGTGTAGCCTGTGAAATCCTTTCCTGTGGTTTCTGTGGGCACACGAGAGGGGACAGAACAGCCACTGTTCCTTTCAGATAACAAGTAACTATACTTTGAGGGGAGAGAACAGTGGGAAGAAACAGCTTCCAGAAGAAAGGTACATGCTGAGATACATTTGGTTGTGTGAGAAAGAGTTGGACAATTGGCAAAAAGAAAGAGAAAAGATAAAAAAATGTTGTATGTTACATGATGCTATGAAAAAGAGAAATGTGGGGGTTACGGGCAAGCAGAAAAGGAGCTTGATGCCAAGGGGAAAGAAACTTTATTGCACTGTTTGATTCCATGTATGAGGCTCCAATGCAGACAGGGGCTTGATGGAAAGGAAGGAGCAGTTTCCTCTCTGCGGTTGTAGGTAGGTCATGTTTTACTGGAAATGGGACTGCGGGGGACTAGTTTCCCTGATAAAAATGAAAGGAACATGAGTGTTTACTTTTTTGCTTTTGCTGTTGTGAATAAATGGGACTGCATGTAAGGAAGATGGCTTTAAATTGGAGGGGGATAGATTTAGATTAGACATTAGGAAGAAATTCTTCACAATGAAGGTGGTGAGGCCCTGGCCCAGGCTGCATGGAGAAGCTGAGGCTGCCCCATCCCTGGAGGGGTTCAAGGCCAGGTTGGATGGGGCTTGGGTACCTGATCCAGCAGGAGGTGTCCCTGCCCATGGCAGGGGGGTGGAATTGGATGGGCTTTGAGGTCCCTTCCAACCCAAACTGTTCTATGATTCTAAGATTCACTCTACGACAAGATCTGACTTCTTTATCAATTTCTTTCTCCGGTGGAAACAACCTTTAGGACTGCTGACTCTGGCTCATAGTCCAAGCGAGGTTACCATCTCTGTATATATAGATTCAGTGTGTATGCATATAAAAAGTTTCTCCTCTGAGATGTCCCTCTGCAAAACTCCTGTTGCTGTCGGTTTAGATTAGCCTTCTAAACTTTAGAGCCAGCAGCTAACAAGCTTAATAGCACAGCCTTGTAAATCATCTGTCTTGCAAAGGCACTTTTGTGGAGGGGTTGAGCATCTCTGAAAATCAGGCCATTTCATTTTCTTGTCTATATATGGAAGCAGAGACTTAAATTAAGCATACAGAAATGTTAGCAACGGGATTTTTTAAAGATTGATTGCTGCTTGGTTATTAGACCGTGCTCCGACTGTTTGTTTTGTGCCAGGAAAGATATGATGGCAATATTTCAGTAGCCAAATGGACAGAATGACCTTTTGGAAATGGCTCCGGCATGGGATGGGGCTGATTCAGCAGTAACAGCACAGGCAGGTGAATACTCAGAAACTCAGGGGTTTAGTTGACACGGTGGGTAGTTTTCAGCTAAGAAGGTAAACTCTAGATTTGGTGAGCTCAAATGGCCACCCCACAGCCTTGAAGGAGACGTGTTGTAAGCTGGCTTAGGCAGGTTGGTGGTGATGGAGATACACGGCTGAGAGTAGGAGTGAGGAACCAGTCAGTGTGTGTTGAGCCAGTCATTGGCACTCTTTAAACAGTAGGGCACGTGTCTTTCCACCTCAAGGATAATATGCCTGAGGGAGCTGGGATCCTTTGCCTTCTAGAAGTAGCACTTTTGAGCTACTGCTTCCCAAGCTTGCAGCCCTGTGCCAGCTCAGCTGCGTGGCAAGCAGAGTTTGTTTGTTCTCTGTGCCATGAGCTGCTGGCTCTGCCTCCAGGCTACTTGCCCAAGGACGAATATTTAAGTCCCGCTCCTAAAGTTGGCGCAGTTGCTGCCCACAGGCTCAGTCTTTAATTGAGCAGCTTGGGAGAAGATCCAGAGCATCTGCAGGTACTCAGTCAGCTTCCCACAGTGCTCGGAAGATCTCTGAAGGATCCTCTTTTTCAGTGAATGGGACAAGATGATATGGGCACTGTGTATGGTCTGCAGCCAGGAAAAGAAAACCTACTGAAGCTTTACTGTGTGGCAGATAGCCTTGCCAGTATGTCTTAACTGCTGTTGGGCTCAAAATTTTACAAATAAGACCCCTCTGTTCTGCTCCGTTCTGGCTCATCTCTGGCACATTATCTCCAGTCAAGTGGTTCCTCTGTACTAACTGCAGATGCTGATAACCACAACTCCCCAGGGTGTAAGGAGGAACAGTGCTGGTCTTTTTGCCGTTCTAAACTAATTGCTATGACAGGCTCCTGTGAAGGAAGGAGAGTTGTGATGCCCTTATTTAAGTAATTGCAGTCCAAAATAATTAAACCTTAATTAGTGAGTTGTTCTAACTTGCTTCAGCTCATAGCATTGGATGCTCAAGAAATACCGACTAAGTCGTGGTTTGATTTGGGCAATTAAGAAATTGTTCTTTTAGAACCATAGAATCACCAGGTTGGAAGAGACCCAGCGGATCGAGTCCAACCAGTCCTATCAAACACTAAACCATGTCCATCAGACAGCACACACATGTAGTCAGAGGAACCTAGTCACAAAGTCCAAAACTGAAATCTGCCTGACATGTAACGTTTGTCTAGAGACAATAATTGACTCTATCTTCTTTGCAATTTTTCATGTCTTCCCTACACTTCAGCTATTAGATTTACAGGACTGCAACATTTCCAAAATGAGTCTCAGTGCAGCAGGAGCTTCTAGGTCTGGTATTTTGTACCTATCAAACAGGTCTTTCACACAATTTCTTTAGGCAGCAATCATTTTGTAAAAACAAAATTATTTTTCTAAAGCCCCCAATTTATTTCAAAGTTATTAAAACAGATGGATTCAATTAGCCTCTGTGCTAGAGGCATCTAGGAAATAAAGATTTCTGGGTCTATTTTCAGAACCAGGCAAAGACAAGAATTTCATGTTTCAGGCAGGTTTTACATTCCACTTTCTTCTCATTCCTAGAGCCCTTCATATATGAACTGAATTTGGATTCTTGTCATCATGCAGGATGAGAGTAGTTACATGCTTATTACACCTAATATTGTGGAAATTGTTTACCAGCTATATGGTCAGGCTATAGTAATACAACAAGTAAAAGAAAAACTTTACAAAATTCAAGATCCATATGTTGTCCCATAGCTAAAGGTGTATTTTAGCACAATAACCTTGTCCTTGGAAATCTATCAACTTTCCTATTTGATCCTGTCAACCTTTGCTGTGTTGCCCAATGGATATTTCTTTATATATATTTCCTTAAATATATTTCTTTCTATTACATGATGGAAAAGGACCTGGGGGTGCTGGGTGACAGCCGCACTCAGCAGTGTGCCCAGTTAGTCAAGAAAACCAAGAGCATCCTGGCTTGTCTCAGAAAAGGTGTGGCCAGCAGGAACAGGGAAGGGATCGTGTCTCTTTACTCAGAACTGGTCAGGCCACACCTTGATTACCGTGTTTGGTTTTGGGCCCTTCGCTACAAGAAAGACATTGAGGTCCTGGAGTGAATCCAGAGAAGAGCAACAAAGCTGGTGAAGTATCTGAAGAACAAATCTATGAGGAGCGGCTGAAGGAACTGGGACTGTTTAGTCTAGAGGAGGCTGAGGGGAGACCTTATCACTGTCTACAGCTGCTTGAAAGGAGGTTGTAGGGAGGTGGGTGTTGGTCTCTTCTCCCAAGTGACAGGTGATAGGACAGAGAGAATGGCCTCAGGGTGTGTCAGGGGAGGCTTAGATTGGATATTGGGAAGAAATTCTTTACTGAAAGAGCAGTCAAGCACTGGAACAGGCTGCCTAGGGAAGTGGTGGAGTCACCATCCCTGGAGGTATTCAAAAAATGTGTAGGTGTGGCACTTCAGGACATGTTTTAGTAGGAATGGTGGTGTTGGGCTGATGGTTGGACTCGATGATCTTGGAGGTCTTTTCCAACCTTAATAATTCTATGTTTCAATGAAACTTCTAGATTACTTTTCTTTGTCATCGGATGCATGCGGAAGTGTTAATGTTATTCGTATATTTTCAGTCCTGGTCCACACTCAGCTTCTTGCTATATGACCTAATCATATTCATGCAAGTTAAAAGGCTCATGTGGACTGACATTTCTGCAGACCCTGCAGTTAATGGGCTAAAGTAACAAATGGATATTAGTATATAAAGAATAATTCATATCATGGTATACCTTAGTTATTTGGCTTTAAATAATTAATCAGCATTCAGCCACGGTAGGTGACTTCTTGCCCATTAAAAAGAAATGATGTTTACCTTATCCCACACTGGGGCTCCCCTGCAGCAGAATCTCCCTGTAGGTAGAACTGGATAAAAAATTGAGCTAGATTAGATTTAAAAGATTAAACAACGATGGGAATAAAGAGAGAAAAGATTAAACAATCAAAAAAGGAGACCATAGTAACAAGAGGAGGGCAGTTACATGAGCTGATGGTCAAAATAAGTCTCCATTCTTCCAAATAATGACTTAAAGTGGCCGGAATATTTCAGAACTTAAAGAGAAGATGGAATTCTTACAGGTCATCCTATCTTTTCTGTCATCATGTCTGTTATTTCCCTCTTTGCATTGACTTGCTTTTTCCCTTTCTCAGTCTTTCTTTCCCCATCATATTCAGGTTGAAGTATAGGACCCATTTCAACTTCTGCTCATCAAATACAGAAAATGTACAGACAGTCCTAATTTGTGTGAGGGCAGCAGCTTGATTTAAGAGTGTGAATTCCTCACAGGAACAATTATACTGGTACTGGTTTAGTATTTGATAGGAATGGTTGGACCTGATGATCCAGTGGGTCTTTTCCAAATTGGTGATTCTATGATTCTCTAATTCTAAATCCACACAAGGAAGAATTAGCATTAGTGATGTTGCTATAAGTGTTTGTTTTTTTTTAAAGCATGCCAGTCTTTACATGGACAAGATTACTGTAAGGAAACAAAACTAATGTGAGTAAAACTATCGATTTGATGGTATTGCTTATGTGAATAAGCGGCTAGGTTGAATAATCTGTTGTGCAAAATGGACCTGCTTTCTCTTCACTAGGAAGAAAACACTGACTGTGAGTTGCAAAGGCATCGTGCTCATGAGCTGCCTTGGTTTTTTAAGGCCTCACTGGACTATCTTTACAAATAATACGGTTTTTAAAAGAAAATCCACCAATACTCCACCAATGCAAAATACAACAGAATAAATATCTGATTGTTTCCCTGCTGCATTCTTATCACTACCAATTCTAAATTAACAAAGTTGCAATCTGCACAATAGCTACAAGTTCTCGTTTACCAGGAGCCAGGACCCTTCATGCTGCTTCCAGTACCTCAAGGGGCTACGTGAAAACTGGGAAAGGACTGTTTACATAGGCTTGGAATGACAAGATGAGGGGGAATGGGTATAAACTGGAGAAGGTAAGATTTAGACAGACATAGGGAGGAATATCTTCACCATGAGAGCAATGAGGCACCAGAACAGGTTTCCCAGGGAAGCTGTGGCTGCCCCATCCCTGGAGGGGTTCAAGGCCAGGTTGGATGGGGCTTGGGCACCTGATCCAGTGGGAGGTGTCCCTGCCCATGGCAGGGGGGTTGGAACTGGATGGGCTTTAAGATCCCTTCCAACTCAAACTATTCTATATAGAAACTATGTGATTAAATAGTTCCTTTGGAAAATAAAAGAATTCTGCATTTATCTGGACTTCAGTTGTTGTAAAAAGTATTTGTATTTCCAGAAGTATTAGAAGTTGCAGCTTATGGTAATAAAAATATCCCGGTACCCAATACCATGGAAAATGTCCCTGTATGTGAAACAAACCAAAACGGAGAAAATGTCCCTAGTATATCTCAGTGTATTTCTGTTAAATTCGGATACAAGAAATGGATTTCATGAGTACTAAACACTAGATTACACAGAAGCAGAGACAGAAGATTACATCAAGTTTCAATATGTAAAACATATGTACTATGGACATTGAACTAGCAAGGTTTCCAGTCTGTTTTGATTAGGTATCTGATGTTTGATTTGTCAGAGAAGATAGTTCTGACAGGGATATAAAAGCTTCCTACTATGTTTGTTCACATAACATTTGTGCTTCTCATTTGCAGACCCTGGGATCATTATTTATAGATAAGGGAACTCTGGATTATCACACAAGAATGAACGAGTTCTTTATCTGTTCATAATTTATTCTAGTCCTGCTGCTAGCTTTGGCAGATCAGCTATTAGACACAGTCAGACAATAAAAGCTCACAGCACGGTGTGGATCTGTTGAGTTTCGCTCTCTTCTTGCAATCTAGGCAGAAATATTCTTTGGTGAAGTAGGGGAAAAATTCTGTGTACCATCCAAACACATATTTATGTCAGCTATGAGCATTATCTGCTGTTGAAACAAATATAAACCATATATAACGAATGACAGATTCTGACATTTTATCTCTGTATAGTTTATGCTCACTCAGCTTCAGAACTATGTTTAATATGAGATAATAAGCAAAAAACTCCCACTTTTAAAAGAGTAAATGTATTTTGAACCTTACATATTTTATCATTTTATTCTTGTAATCATAGATACACTCACAAGTCCAAATAAAAATCAACTATATTAAATGACAAGCTGACTAGAAGCTTACAGAAGTTATAAGTTAGATATCAGTCAGTCATCACATCTGGGCACAAGTCAACATTGCAGTGTTGTCCAGTTTATCAGTTTGCTTTACCAGTTCCTTATCTAACAAAAAATTTATAGGGAAATTTTGACCTGCAGTTTGAGCAACTCCACTAAAATCAGGTAATTCCCATTTTCTGTCTCTAAAAAAGAACACCCTACAGTTTTGGTCTTGGTCTCTGGATGATTTTTCTTGCAGGGGGGTGTGAAGTGTGTAGGGAGCATTCCAAATTCCCTTGTTGACAATGGTGACATAACCCCCCTTGTTTCCTTTTTCCTTTTTTTGCAGAAGTTAAATGTCCCCTGGCACCACTCAGCCTGGCAAGAAGATGCTAGAACGCCTGATCCATCCCAGTGAAATGAGACAGGGCGATGCACAACCTTACTGTAAGCACTGGGAAAGTTAAGACCTTGCATTTGGATGCTACACTTTATACTTAAAAACCAGAGCCCTTTCCAAAGGGAATGCAGAATGTGCATTTCAGAAAGCAAAATGCAGCATCTCTTGACATTTTATGCATATTTTAAGGTGCTTTAGACATGCAGAATGCATGGGCAGTCTTGCAAAATGCATTAAACTTTCACATCCAGCTTTTCCCCAGGGGGGGATAGTTGTCATTTATGTTGGCACTTCTACTGAGCAAGGCTGACCCCATTGTGATGAATGTAAATGGCAGTGAGAAAGTTTTAGGTTAGGTACTAGGGCAATTCTTTTAATGACAGGGATAGTGAAGCACTAGATAGATTGTCCAAGGACATTGTTAGCAAGTTTGAAGACGACACTAAGCTGGGTGGAAGCGTGGATCTGCTGGAGGGTCGGGAGGCTCCAAAGGGATCTGAACAGGCTGGACTGCTGGGCAGAGTCCAATGGCAGGAGGTTTAACACGGCCAAATGCCGGGTCCTGCACTTGGGGCACAACAACCCTGTGCAGCTACAGACTAGGAGAAGCCTGGCTGGAAAGCTGCCAGGAGGAGAAGGACCTGGGGGTGTTGGTTGACAACCGACTGAACATGAGCCAGCAGTGGCCCAGGTGGCCAAGAAGGCCAATGGCATCTTGGCTTGGATCAGAAACGGCGTGACCAGCAGGTCCAGGGAGGTTCTTCTCCCTCTGTACTCAGCACTGGTGAGACCGCACCTCGAATCCTGTGTTCAGTTCTGGGCCCCTCACCACAAGAAGGATGTTGAGGCTCTGGAGCGAGTCCAGAGAAGAGCAACGAAGCTGGTGAAGGGGCTGGAGAACAGGCCTGATGAGGAGCGGCTGAGAGAGCTGGGGGTGTTCAGCCTGGAGAAGAGGAGGCTGAGGGGAGACCTCATTGCTCTCTACAACTACCTGAGGGGAGATTGTGGAGAGGAGGGAGCTGGGCTCTTCTCGCAAGTGACAGGGGACAGGACGAGAGGGAATGGCCTCAAGCTCCTCCAGAGGAGGTTCAGGCTGGACATCAGGAAATAATTTTTCACAGAAAGGGTCATTGGGCAGTGGCAGAGGCTGCCCAGGGAGGGGGTTGATTCACCTTCCCTGGAGGGGTTTAAGGGACGGGTGGATGAGGTGCTGAGGGACATGGTTTAGTGTTTGATAGGAATGGTTGGACTCGATGAATGGTGGGTCTCTTCCAATCTGATGATTCTATGATTCTATGACTCTTTGATTGTTGAATATCCATCCCCAAAAATCTTTCAAAAAGAGAAAAGCTATAGCTGATCCTGCCTCAAGGCAGCCAGTTGAACCAAATGAACACTTGAGGTCACCTCCAGCTTTATTTTTGTATGAGCCTCTCTTTCATAGCTAACTGTGAGTTAAAGCACACCTATTGCATCTGAAAATGTGCTGTGGGCAGCTCACCTAATCCGCTGCAGCAGTGGTTGAGACAACTTACAGGCACCTCAAGCAGCCACACAGGAGTTAGCGGCCACACCAGCCTGGATGAAATGCCCCTACTAGTGGATTTTCACCATGATGAACATGAGGCACAAGCCACAGGGAAAGAAAAAATTATTTATGACTCCCCTTTCTCAGTATCAAAAGGACTGCCTGTAGATTTTGTAAGAAACCCAGTGTATTGTCAGCAAACACCCTCTCATGCTATAATTTCTGCTGAGCTAGACTGCAAGACGGCTCTAAAATTCGGCTTTTTCATCGTTTTCTTGCAGGCTTCATTCCAACATGGATTATAGAGTAGCAGAGGAGCAGCAGGGTGGGACACATCTATTAGGAATGAAGAAGAGCAATGACGTTTTTTCACAGGAAGCTTGAGAAATGCTTTGTAGGATGCCAGTGATAAGCAGGAAGCCTCCACCATCCTGCAAGTTCTTCAAAACAGCGTCCAGAAAGTGCTTATTGTGTAACTTTTCTATTGCAATTAAACATAATCGTCATCATGACAGCAAGAGAGTCTTTAATTTTAGCACCATTAGATAAAGTGCAGGTGGTCACTGTCGTGGTGAGAATATTTAGTCTTCTTTACGAATTGAAACACTATGCATAATTCCTACTGATTATATATTTATATCCTGAACAGATAGATTTCCTTATCACCCTGACTGGTCATCTCAGCAAGGAGGCCAAGACTTGAGAGAAGCCTAAAGAATTAAGTACTAGGAAAAATGAGTAACACCGGAGGGGATGTGTAATTTCTGTTCAAAGTATAATAAATAACAATAATAAATAAAAATCATGCTGGAGTATATTTCATATGGGCTGAAAAGGACGGGAAAGGAAATATTGCCTGGTACCCCTACAGATAGATAAGAAGAAATACTAGAAAATTTACATTGCCAAGACAAACACTTTAAAAACCCCTGTGATGCAGAGCCAAAGATTTATTTTTTAAACCCAAAGATGTTCTATATGAATATGGGATCTGATGGTTAAGTGTTAAACGTAGCCTGGGTTGAATACAGTGATTGATTTAGATTGTGACAGGCACAGCTGGGAGTTTGCTGTTTCTGTTCGGAGGGAGGATTTCTGACCTGTCATAAAACTGATCCCAAGATAAAGGACTGCATAGTCAAAGGAGGATTAGAGAGATATTTCATGAAAACAGAATTCCAGTAGCAGAAGGCATCTTCAATGACCAAGACTGAAGCAGAGCTTTGCCATGAAAGACTCGTTAATCTGCATGCAGCCACAGAATTCAGCTTCTCCTCTGACTCCATGCTGTGATCTCTTTACTATTTGTACCCATAACTAAACTTTAAAAATGCATTTTAATAAAGCAACTGAAATCAAGCATCTTCCAGTGTCCTGTACCCACTTTGTAAGGCCTGTAACCTTCCTTTCACCAAGGTCAGCAGCCTCATTAGCTTTGCAGTGGCTGAGCTGTAGTAAATAAGCCAAGTTCACAAAGCTCTCTACAAATGCAGCTGGTTGCAGTATTTCTGCACTTTAAAAAAAGACCAAAAAAAGGATGTTGATCAATAATTACTACTCCCACAGTGACACAGCCAAGAATTATTTTAAACAGACTAGAGTGCACTCAACTTAAACATTTATTTTTGCTGCGCTCCTTTTGAAGCATCTAGAAGTTGTGCTGTTGAACAGGGTGGGTTGCTCTATTTGAGACTAAAAAGGCCAAGGAAGCACAAAATATTATTTCATGGAGTCATAGAATGGTTTGAATTGGAAGGGACCTTAAAGATCATCTTATTCCAATCCCCCTGCCATGGGCAGGGACAACTCCTGCTGGACCAGGCTGCTCAAAGCACCATCCAACCTGGGGTCTATTTCTCATGGATTAACTGCCTAAATACCAAATAAGTAATAAAGCTTTGTACTTTTGCTTTTAGGATTACAACGTTCTGTATGGACATGTGTGGGTGCACATCTATGACTGTGACACTGATATATTCAGCTATATATGGACAATGAACAGAGACATATAATCTTCATTAGAAATTATGTAATCCAACTAACGGCGTAATCTGGTGTCAGAGGTTGTCATGGAAATGCAGAGTTTGAGAGTAAAAACATATTTTAATTATGGAAGGAGATGAGAAAAATGGCCTGGTGGAGTAAAGTCTGATTTACATCTTGGACAGTTTTATTGTTATAATTTTCTTCTCATAATCCATTTGGATGCAAACTACACCAGCGCAAATCCATGTGTTCTTACTGGAATACTCTACTTTTTTTTCAGTTTCATCACAGTTTTCTGCCTTTTCTTTTTCAAAAAGTTCAGTATTTATAACCATAGACATTCCAACCTTGCTTTCCAAAAGATTGCCTACATTGGATGAAATTTTTATGCCCTCCAAACAATAATCAAGCAAATTAAAGTCATCTTTAATGTCTTCTCCTTTCATCTCACAAAGGTGATGCTTTTCTTTGCAGAAATCCTGTAATTGCCTCTGTCATAGGATCATAGAATGGTTTGTGTTGGAAGGAACATTAAAGATCATCCAGTCCCATCCCTGCCATGGGCAGGGACACCTCCCACTGGATCAGGTGCCCAAGGTCCATCCAGCCTGCCCTTGAACCCCTCCAGGGATGGGGCAGCCACAGCTTCACTGGGCAACCTGGGCCAGGGCCTCACCACTCTCATCATGAGGAATTTCTTCCTAATGTCTAGTTTAAATCTTCCCCCTTCCAATTTAAAGCCATTCCCCCTTGTCTATCACTCCATGCCCCTGTAAAAATTCCCTCCCCAGCCTTCCTGGACACCCCCTTCAGGTCCTGGAAGGTTGCCATTCTGCTGACTCAGCAGAGTTTTCTGCACGGCTTGGCTGCAAGTCCTATAAATTAATATTATGCAGTGCAATATATCAATTCAGAGTAACATTTTAATAAGAGTTTCAGAAATAGGCTAAGTAACCAAAGTTCTAATAAGAAGAAAAAAGACGAGGACAAAACTATAATATATATGTTATCTTTAACTTTACTATATCATCATATGCTCAACCATTCATTAACCTGCTGCAATAATATATTGAACCTTTCCTGTTATTAATTCATGCACTTTATCAATGACAGTGGTTATTGGTTATCATTATACATGTGCATACAAATGAATCAAGGGGTAGGAATTTTCTCTTTTTTCCAGTCTGACTTCTTAAGGCTTGTAGAATTCTCAATTTTCCAAAGACTGAGCTTTCAGCACTTTCAGCATTAAACGTTCCTGTCAGAAAAGGCTCAGAAAACTAGTTTTCTTTTAATGCTAGAACAACTTCTGTAAGCAAATCAGGTTAGTCTAGGGCACAAGAAAGTATTAGTGTGTAAAATTCACAAAGAAAGAACATGCAGGTGCTCCAGCTCAGACACCTAAGTGCATTTTCTTCATCAAGAAGAGGAAAAGGAATGGTGTCCTAGGAGACAATGAATAATTGTACAGACGACATCGGAGTGTGCTTCACTAGAAGCTAATATCTTGTTGTCCAGCCATACCTATGTGTTGGCCAGGAAGAAATTTATTATCTCGGATGATTTCAAAAGATCATTTGCTGAACGTTATATTGGATAAATTTCAGGCCTATTTTAATTCCTGTGAGAGAAAGCACCGTTACGTCCCTGATATACAGGAATATCAGTACAGACATTGGGAAGTTCCTTCTGGCTGAGCTCCAGAGGTTTTGTGAAAGGGTCAACCATCTACATCATAGAAGGAGCATGAGCAGTTGTTCTTAAGGTATCAAATTCATCTGAGTTTCTGCTATGAAAAAAAGTTTTGCTTTTTCCATCCTCCACACTCAGCATATTAGCTCACGGGATGCACGGCACAGAATCTTGATAAAATCACATTGATTTGTTATGTCTTAAGGTTTGCCAAAAACTACCCCACAAACATGGGACAGAATTCATTTCTTCTGCCAAAGCACTTAATCTAAAGGCTGCAATAATTTAATGAGGAAATCATTGATTTGAAGGTTGCCCAGAAAAAGGTTACACATAAATATTTAATCCCTGAATGTAAGAGATAACAATATGACAAAGTTATTCCAATAAAAATCTTGCTAGTTGTGCAAGCATTTTTCCCCTCCGTGTGGTGTTATGGAATCAGTAGGAAGCATCCTCCCAGCCCAGCATGGAACATCAAGTACAAAAAAATGAAATCTTTAATTACAAAATTCCTCCTTCAGCATTTTGCTGAAATTATTAGGGAATTTCTGTGCGCTGCAGTTGTTTTTTTTGGCTTGCAAGCTGAATCTGGGGGTTTTATGCTCCCTGATAGAAGTAGCTGTTGAAATCAGGGCAGAAATAATGAGGACTATAGCACATGAGTTGTGGCAGGTCTTTTATTATTTCACTGAAAACTGAAAGGGGGAGGCATAGAATATTTTATAAGTAATGTGTTTCTCATGCTTTGGAGTAAAATAAATAATAGGAATATGTTGGGAAAGTCCATGAAGTTTATCATCAGAACTGTGAAGCCACACGGTGCTCTATTTTTGGACACAAAGGAGAAAGAGTAGCTGGAAGGAAATAGAGCTCTGCAAATTTCAGATCTGATATCCCAGTGTCCAGAAGCACAATCCAGAATATCTAATTTTTAGTACTGCCTTTTACGAACACCAGCAGAGCAGAGAGATGCACACAACTCCTCTGAGATAAACACACCAAGAAAACAGCAGGCAATGGTCCAGGCACTTGTGCAGATGCTGGGAACCAAATGCAGCTCTACTCCTGCAAGGACTCTGCAGATCACAAAGCTTCAGATTCTTGCTTTATCTTTGCTGATCTGCCTGTGTACTTCCTATCATAGAATCATCAGGTTGGAAAAGACCCACTGGATCTTCAGGTCCAACCATTCCTATCAAACACTAAACCATGTCCCGCAGCACCTCGTCCACCCATCCCTTAAACCCCCTCCAGGGATGGTGACTCAACCCCCTCCCTGGGCAGCCCAATGACCCTTTCCATGAAAAATTTTTTCCTAATGTTCAGCCTGAATATATACATAGAGGCGATTCTTCCTTTATCTCCTCTCCCACTGGACTCCACCTTCCAGCATCATCTCCTGTGAATAGCCTGAGGCTGTAACTTAGGGCACCATCTTGGGAAGAGAAAGCTCAGAAATGCCTCAGAAGTACATTTCTCTATCTCTGGCTGCAGCACAAAACCCACCACCTTGCTCAACAGCTACTTGTCTTGTTAGAGGGAGCTTAGGCTCTCTAGGAATCTATCTTCCCCAAGAGACCTTCAGTGTACAGCTCTTACCCCAGCAGCAGCCCCACGTCAATCCAGCACTCATGCTCTCTGTAGATTCCAAGTGGTGGCACCATGGGCCCATATTTTCCGCTGCTTTTCTGCTGGCAGCTGCCCAGAGCCTCCCCCAGAGGAGCAACTCTCTCTCCATCAACCACACAGGCAGTGAAGGCATCAATCAGGGTCTGGAAGAAGGCTGGGACTGTGCTTTTTTCCCGCTGCTGCAAATTATCACAGAATCACAGAATCAACCAGGTTGGAAGAGACCCACTGGATCGTCGAGTCCAACCATTCCCACCAACCCCTAAATCATGCTCCTATACGGGGCGTTCATCAGTAAGGTGTGTGGACCTTTCCCACTGTGTGCTGCAATGAGCACAGGATAACGAGGGCAGCAATAGTGAGCGGTTGTGATTCCCTGTGTCTTGGAAGTACTACCCTCTACATTCTTTTGATATGCTAGCTGATAATCTAATTCAATGTTTAATTTTGATCATTACTAATATCATGGTTATTAAATAATGCATGCAAGCTTGATGAAGTATTAAACAATTACATTTAACTAATAATTTTTTAAATATGCATCAGTTTGAGTCAAATAAAAGTAAAAGATCCTTTCTGGGACAAATTTTTCAGCTCCAGATACTGAATTTACTTATCCCTTTTCAAAGATAAGGATATCCTCAACATAAGAAGGATATGGAACTGTTGGAATGGGTCCAGAGGAAGGCTATGAAGATGACCCAAGGGCTGAAGCACCTGTGCTATGAGGACAGGCTGAGAGAGTTGAGCTTGTTCAGGCTAGAGTAGAGAAGGCTCTGGGGAGACCTCATAGTGACCTTCCAGCACCTGAATGGCCTTCAAGAAAGCTGGAGAGGGGCTGTTTAAAGGGCGTGCAGTGATAGGATGAGGGGCAGTGGCTTTAAATTGGAAGAGGGAAGATTTAGACTGGACATTAGGAAGAATTTCTTCATAATGCGAGTGCTGAGACCCTGGCCCAGGTTTCCCAGGGAAGCTGTGGCTGCCCCATCCCTGGAGGGGTTCAAGGCCAGGTTGAATGGGACTTGGAGCCCCTGATCCAGTGGGAGGTGTCCCTGCCCATGGCAGGGGGTTGGAACTGAATGGGCTTTAATGTCCCTTCCAAACCAAAGCATTCTTGATTCTACGATGCCAAAAACTGAGCGCACCTCAGTTCCCTATTTATGTTGCACATAAGCATTTATGTTTCATGGATTATGGTCTGAAGAACAGTAGAGACCCGTGAGGCCATAGAAAAGGGGTCTATTGTTGATTTGTGGTTCCATATTTCATGATAAAGGTGCTTGAAGGTTTGTGAAAAATGTCATACTTGTTGGTTGAACAGAAATGTTGGCATTAGACGCACTTATTGATTCAAATAGTCTAGAGATGACAGTCTGACTCCTCTGCCCAGGAATATTTCAAGGATCTCAGTGAATCACCTTCCCTGCCATCCATTTAATCTTCCTGTTTGTTCACGCAGGCACAAGGAAGTGGCTTTTGGTCACTGCCAAACACTAGTTACAAGCTGATTATTTTAGAGTTCGGGTCTAGTTTTGGGTGAAGACTGTTCACTGTTACAAGAAAGCCCATTCTAGTGGTTTCTCTGTCTTTTGCCCACAATGAGTGGCATTTTTTAGTGCTACATCATTCAAGGTTTCCAAAACATTTGTTCTGCCCTCATGTCCCACCTTTAAATGAAATTTAATGGAAAATACATTAAGGCAACGCTGTGGTAAGGATTATCTATAGGTCTCCAACTCTGGCCTTGCAGACTTCTTGAGGATAACAGCTTGAGAAGTCCCTTTTATTTTTTTGTATTTTTTAAAAGGAGAAAAAAAATGTGTGTTCATTATTTCCATGTATTGCGAAGAGCAGCGTGACTGGAAAGCCTGTAGTGTCGTCACTGAGAATTGAAATCAAACGCCTCAGAGAATGAGAAGATGGATGCAGAAATCACAGCTTTAATAGGTGGGCAGGGAGACAATTCCTGAATAAGGGCTGCTCTTAGGTCAGCCTTATCCTCTTTCCTGCAGTCAAAAGCCCTTTAATGCAAGCTAGCATCTCTGCAGCCTGTGAACAGCGGGTATTGTCTGCAGAAAACATCTTTGCTAGAAGAGGGGACAGCTCAGTGACATCGAGCAGACCGGCAGAGAGCAGCAGCAGCCCTTTCAGAAGGATGTAGCAGAAGACAGCACTTTGGTTGCTTGGTTCTGTGAGCCCTATCTCCATGGAGAGGAAAACAGCCACTTTCTAAGATTAGCTCCACCTCTGCTTAGTGTTCCCTGCATGCCCCTTGGTGAATACAGACACAAGATGGTAAAATCCTCGAGCTGAGTTTGCTTGTCCATTTTCAAAATTAGGGATAACATGCAGTGATAGGCTTTAAATTGGAGAGGGGGAAGATTTAGATTAGAGGTTAGGAAGAAATTCTTCATGATGAGGGTGGGGAGGCCCTGGCCCAGGTTGCCCAGGGAAGCTGTGGCTGCCCCATCCCTGGAGGGGTTCAAGGCCAGGTTGGATGGGGCTTGGGCACCTGATCCAGTGGGAGGTGTCCCTGCCCATGGCAGGGGGGTTAGAACTGGATGGGCTTTAAGGTCCCTTCCAACCCAAACCATTCCATGACTCTATTAATTGGCTGGACACGGTGATAGCGCTTCTGGAGAGCTGAGCTATCATTCAGAGAGCACTGGGATGCTCAGCCATACACCAAACCTCAGCCAGAGGAGCGCCTGCCCAGGGAAGAGAGACCTTGGTGGTCCGCACCTCTCGAGATGCTTCTCTTCCCTCATTTGGGACAACATCATGTGGGAAGGTTAGAGGTGCAACACACCTGCAGGTCCTGGTTCTCCGTAAGGACGTCTAGTAATCTCAGTCTTCATTCTGCCCCCGGGCTGGCTGGCACTAGAATCACTCGGAAAGGCGATGCTAGAGGTCTTCATCAAGACTCAGCAAAACAGTAGGAGACTGCTACCCCTCCAGCTTTCCAGCTGTTAGCCAAGCCAGTACAAAGCAGAGCAGTAGCATAGCCTCATGTGTGCTGTTTCTCCCCAATCTGAATGTCAGTTTGCCTCATAATTGCCATTTCTATGAAGCCTTCGACTCGAAGAGCCAGGTGCTACCCACTGTGCACACAAAAGGTCAAAACTCACCTAAAACAATTTTCTAACCACTTTCACTAAGCCACCTCTCTCCTGTTTCTCTTTACTGACTGCTCTTTTATCGATGAGAAAGAAAACTTGTTCTCAGAGTGACTATTTTTCTCCTGTTTATTGTAGTATCAGACTGGAGAAACTATTGACATCAATAATGCTGAACAACATGAGAGATCAAATCCAGGCCCCAATGATTCATACAGGATTTAAAGGGATCATTGGTTCAGAAAAGGCATAATGCAATTTTCTGTATCACCAACAATCCACCAGCAAGGCCAGCTTCTCTTTCAAAAATGTTTTTCAAAATCACTTTAAAAAGTCAGTACACTCCACACTCAGCCATCTCCTGGTGAGTGTTAGTTAGCAGATAATTTAGATAAAGCAAATGAGATACAGGGAATCGTTTTGTCTTCTCATCTCCAATGTTAAGAAAGATTCCTCAGCGAAAGCCCAGCTTGTGAGGTGCTGAGCCATCTGTGGACCATCAAACACATGATTCTGAATTCTGCTTATTTGTAGAAAACCCTGTTAATAGATTTCACATGCTTAGGTAAAACCAGTCCACTGGATTATTGTTTAAACTACTTTTCTATGCCGAAGTAGTCTATGAGGGAAAAATAAAGTAATTTTTCTGGTTGACAGAGTGCATTTGAACTTGATTCTGAACTTCAGAGTCTATGATACATACCATCCAGAAATGGAAAGAATCCTGAAGATTCTAGCATAAGTAGCAGGCTGAAATCATAGAATTATAGAATAGTTTGGTTTGGAAGGGACCTTAAAGTTTATCCAGTTCCACCCCTCTTCCATGGTCAGGAACACCTCCCACTGGACCAAAGGCTCAAAGCCCCATCCAATCTGGCCTTGAACACCTCTGATAAAATTGGAGCGTCAAGAGCTGACATCACTTGTCTGTATTGTGAACAGCTGTCATATAAGTAATTCCACAAATTTGGTCTTTAGTCCCACATTTTGTCTTTTCAAGTTATTATTTTTTTCCTATTGTTCAAATTTCTCACCATAAAATCAAACAAGCATGTCTTTTTTCTTAAGACAACAAATACATTTTCTCACCTCTTGCTTCACTTCTCTGCTACCACGTCATCACATCATTTAAGTTCACTCAGCCAATCCTATATGACGTTAGAAATCAGTGATTGTTATTGTTATTTTAAATTATTTATTGGAAATCATATATTGTCTACTATAATAAAGTAATTCTGTATAATATAATTATTGTATTGTATTGTACTGGCCACTATAATTCTAACCTTCCAGGGAGAGACTTTTTACAGGGGTGTGGAGTGACAGGGTGAGGGGGAATGGTTTTAAACTGGAGGGGGGAACATTTAGATTAGACATTAGGAAGAATTCGTTCACCATGAGAGTGGTGAGACACTGGCCCAGGTTGCCCAGGGAAGCTGTGGCTGCTCCATCCCTGGAGGAGTTCAAGGATGGGGCTTGGGCACCTGATCCAGTGGGAGGTGTCCCTGCCCACCACAGGGGGTGGAACTGGATGGACTTTAAGGCCCCTTCCAACCCAAACCGTTCCATGATTCTATTGGCCATTCACTGGCAAGATACTTTGACTATTTATTAGATATTATTCAAATTAAAAGACTATTTCCACAACCCATTTCATAATATTACCTGGCTACTTGACTGACCATCTGGAATTCTTTAAGGAATGTTGACCCTCTAGGTCAGGGTGCTGATACTAAAGCTTTCAGCTGCATCACATCTCTACAAATAAACAGGACAAATACATCTACAGCATGGGGAATAAGCGCTGGATCTTCCTTGATCTTGACATATCGTTTGGGGAATACTTTTAAGTTTGGTTATAATCAATGATCTCTTTACAGCACAGAGCTTCAAACCAAAGTGCAAATCTGCAGACCTCTCTGGCAAGCCAATTAGTGATAGTCATTATGTAAATGGTTATTCCAGCAGAATTTCTGCTTTATTTATGGTGCCACGCTCTCCCTAAAAAATCAGGTCCCTTTCATT
This sequence comes from Clamator glandarius, assembly GCA_033459285.1. Classification (NCBI taxonomy): domain Eukaryota; kingdom Metazoa; phylum Chordata; class Aves; order Cuculiformes; family Cuculidae; genus Clamator; species Clamator glandarius. The sequence goes on from JAUNZM010000627.1 coordinate 348,524, forward strand.
TCTGTTTATTTAATAACAGAATTTAGCTACTCATGCACAGAGAGAAAAATCAAAATGTTAACGAGACGCCCTTTATCTTTCAGGACAGTATTTGTCCTGAAGTGTAGGAAAACATTTGGAGTACTACATCATTACACCAAAACTATTTCAGTGGGCTTAGTTCTACAGAAAACACTGCTCTAATGACATTTTTTTTTCATGCTGTGAGGGTTTCATTAGTCAATGTGCCAGGACAAAATATATCTCCATCTATCCACATATAAGCCTGCTTGATGCTGCCAAAGGAAGCTTAAATATCCTTTCACTTGAGAATGAGAATGAATGAGAAAAAATAATGAAAAGTAAAGCCCCCTCTAACAATAGAGGGAAATGGACCAATATGTTGATTTTTTCCACAGCTTTGAGCAAAAGTCATGAAATACTTCAATTTCATGACACCTTCTTGGAAAGGGAACCTCCCCTCCTGTACCTGGCATTTCATCATGCCTTACAAAGGGAAGCGTACGCTGGGTATTTTCCAGGCAAGCACCCACTGCAGCAATTCTTACATCCTTCCATCGCTCCCCCACACCTCAGGATATGAAATGTGTCTCCATCACCCCTTCTGAGAGCCTTGCGTTTAGCCACCAGTCTCCACACATGCCTAAGCGCACTCCCTCCTGCTGAGGTTACAGGTAGACAGTGCTCAACACTGGCACTAGATATTTACACTTAAAGAATTAAATTCTCTTCGAACTGGCTCTAGGCTTAGACAAGCCATCCTTTGGCTCTGCGTTAACTTGATCTCCATTGACAATAGTGGAAACTTTAGATATTTATTGAGTTTGTACATAGCTACAAGTAGGTACCAACATGTAAGTGTCTACTTCTAAATTGAATCCCCGTGTGTATATTTGGGTGTGAAGTTTTGAGACAATGTAGTCTTATCGTTACCTCAAATTATATCACTGAGGCCACTGATAAAAGCAGAATTCAGCTTTAATTACTCTATTTTTTATGTGACTTGAAATATTTTGAAGGCAGAATACTTCTTGCTTTTGTTGTCAAGGAACAAGCTGTAAAACTAAGAAAAGAAATGAAGACTCAGGGAAAAAGTGAAGAGTTCATCCTAACTTTGTAAAGTAGATGTGCTAAGAAAATAAACCACAACACATTTTTGGGAAAAGAAGAGCTAGCAGAAAATGGCCGGGTTTCCCAGCCTCCCTGGAACAAGTTGTAGAATCACAGAACCATGAAATATGGCACAACAAACCAACTATAGACCACTTTCTATGGCCTCACAAGCCAGATGTGGGTTGGTCAAGAGGGGTAGCCTTTAGCTCTGGTGCCATTTATGTTTATGTGTGGAATTCAGAGGTTAATGTCAGTCCTTGCCTACCACAAACACCTGAATCTGATGGGTCTTTTCCAACCTGGTGATTCTATGATTCTGTGATTCTATGATTCAACCTGGCCTTGAACACCTCCAGGGATGGGGCAGCCACAGCTTCCCTGGGAAACCTGGGCCAGTGGCTCCTCACCTTCATCATGAAGAAATTCCTCCTTATGTGCAGTCTGATTCTTTCATCTGACCGGTCTGGCAGAAAGCTTCCTGCGGCAGGACCATTCTCTGCAGGGAATTTGCATCTTCTTTCGTTACATAAGCTGATCAAAGGAACCATGATTCACTCAAGATTTGTTCCACTGTAAATAAAACCAACACCTTAACCACAAACATCTTACATGTGCTATTTAGCAGTGAATAAGCTCCATCCCCAGCCCCTTCTGGCTTTTTGCAACTAGTCCAAGATTCATTTATTACCATTCCATGTGTCTAACGCTATCCTGCTGATCTATAGAAAAAAGTACATAGTAAGCAACAACTGAATATTATAAAAGGCATCCACTTTTGCTGCTTAATGCATTATCTGACTCATATATCGCTGCATTACCACAAGGTTTCTGGAACTGAAAGTGTGGGAACGTGACTTGCATGGTGCACAAGATTTTCTGGCAGGCATACAAGGTATCAAAGGAACAGCTCCAATTTGGATAAGGTGTAGGACTAATAAGTGGAAAAATGGGCGCATGGTTGTATAACTGTTGACAGCTGGTGCAGGCATGGTCTCATTCCACATACGAGAGCTTTATGTGCTGCTGTCTCACTTAAGTAATGATTTCACGGAATTCTAGAATAGTTTGGGTTGGAAGGGACCTTAAAGATCATCCAGTTCCAAGCCCCCTGCCATGGGCAGGACACCTCCTGCTGGATCAGGCTGCCCAAGGTCCTACAGAGACCCGATGGCTGAACAAGCAAACTACATTCCCGTGAGGTACCCCTGATTTTGGAAACAACTGTCAACCTATACACTGTGGTCAAAGGTAAAAGATTGATTGCACTGCAATCTAAAATTCTTGGGGAATGAGCTCAAAAGAGGCATTGAGTAATACAGTTTCCATCACCCTTTTCCTTTGGATTTTGTCATTATTAATTAATTGGAAATAAGCAACACCAGAATTAGTCAATATACTAATTTATTAATAAGACATGATTAAGTAAATCATTACCGTATCAAGTGATTAGTTTAGTGATTGGTTTAGTTATTAATAAAAATGGTTGGACTCGATGATCCAGTGGGTCTTTTCCAACTTAGTGATTCTATGATTCTTTAATTCTATGATTCTATAACAAGAATGCCAGAGACGCATTCCCCTGTGTTTTAAGCAAATACAGAATAGACTGAAAATATTCAAAATTGTGGAAGCCTGAGAGACAGGAGATCTTATAAAGTCATAGAATCATAGAATAGTTTGAGTTGGAAGGAACCTTAAAGATCATCCAGTTCCAACAGTCAGTTAGCAAATGTAACTGGAGTTCCTAAAATTTTAAATGATGGTTTCCCAAGGGATTTCACAGAACATCAAATTACTTCATTAAAGACCTCCTTGGGAAAAATAAAAGTAATATGGAATTTGGCGCTTTGGGGAACCACTCTGACAAATACATAACTTATTGCTTCACTGCAGAAAATCATGACCAAAGTTGATCTGAAAGTAACGTTTTAAAATAAAATCTTGGGTTATTTCAATGACAGGTTTAATGGATGGATTTGGGATGAAGCAGGAAGGCGTACGCATGAGGAACTGAAGAACTTTCTCCCCTTTTAGTCACTAGGGGTACCCATGAAAGCCAAAATTTAAAAATCAGAAAACTTCATAACTCCTACCTAAAAATCTGGAATACTTGTCTAAAGAAGTGTTAGTTTTTCTGATGTTATTTCTCAGGAACTCTTAGAACTCTGGAGAAATACCAGAGAGCTGGATGTCAACAGGAGTCAGGTATGAAAAAAGACTAGTGAAGGAAGATAATATGTAGACTACTGCTTCAGAGCAACACAGATAATTGACGTGGTGGGTTTTAATCAGCACTTTAAAGTACACAGCTGAAGATTTTCAGGTGAGTTTGAATACTTCTGCAATGTTCCCATTCTGTCCAATACATCATTATCTTCAGATCTGAAACGTTTTTAAAAGTTGCTAAAACAAAGCTTAAAAACATAGATTATCTCCTTGAAAATTACAATGACTACAAGCCAATTTAAGCAGTTACTGAGGGCAGTGGTTTGCTAAATCACAAAATGGGGAATAAAACGATGAGTCTGAATGTCACAACACTTTTGTAAGGTTGCCATGGTGTCTTTACTCCCTGAAAGCCAAATCTAGGAAAGGGTCCTCATCCCAAACCTACCATCAGTCCAAACCTGCTTGCTTGTCATCACTTCCAGACTCTGTCAGTAACTAGTAATAAGATGCTTTCATAGTTCTCCTTTCCATGTTTATATAAAACATTATTTCTGATGTATATGAGATAAAGGGTTGTGCACTAATGTTTATAACCCTCTTTAGCAGTCTGAAAAGAACATCTAATTCTCAACAAGTAAATTACCTGTTTATTGTCAGTATCAAACTACTCATTAGATGTTGCCTCTAACGAATGTTTTGTTTAGTGTCTGGCCAAGTTCTAACTCAGTCTGATATGCCCTGGGGTCATCAGCATTTCTAAATCCATAACTCTTTGGAATATGGTTTAAAACTGTTGATTTGCTTGTTAGAAGACAACTGGGTGGATCCATTTGAGTTTGAATGAAGCCCCCAGAGAAAAGGGGCAAAAAGTAAAGGCGTGATCTCAGGTGACATTCTGATCCTACAAATAAAATGGTAAAAGTTTGAAAACATCTGGGTCCTAGCTGGCAGAGCTGCATGGCTGTCAATAGCTCTTTGGCCAGTGGATTAGAGAACACCTCGAAGTTACTAAGCAAAGCATCAGTAGGTAGAAAATCCTGGGGTTTTCTTCTGTAGCCTTGCTACAAACATAGTACTTGTCAAGTTTAGGGAGTTGACTCCCAGCTACTCAAAGTCATAAGAAGTATGATTAACTGCTTGGGTGAGTAGCTTAAAATCACAGTATTTTCCAAAGAGTACTTTATTTCTTGCCTTTTTTATATTTTCTATCTGAGTGTTGAGACTTGAGGCATAGAGTTGAAACTATTTCCTTGCAAGAGCTTTCATTACGGCTATGTAATCATATGGATACAAATTTTGAGATGGTGCGTTTCAGGAAATGTCATTACATTAGACAAAGTAAGGAGGGTGGGTTTTTTTTAATTTATTTTGGAAGTTTTTAGCAGACTCTGAGTGATAAATTTCCTCTTTTCCCAATACTACTCCTGAATGAATGCCTGCCTAAAATAAGTGTTATTCAACGGTGCCATGAATTATTGTGAGAATCCTGTGGACTCGTAACCCTTTCTTTTGATGGGAGTTCTTACATACAATTTAAGCAAAAGGAATACTAAACATATCTATGTTTCCACCTCCAAATTGCTGTTTTTTTAATTCATGCTACATTTTTCTCTCTGTAATAGGTAATAAAAGAGATATTCTTCACCTGTTCTGTCACAGAGTCTTTATTTTCTGTTCTTTCTTGTTGCTTTCCTTAATTGAAATTAAAGAAGCTATAGACTGCAAGAGTACGATTTGCTCCTTGTGTGTGAAAACATAATGTCTTTCTAGGTTATCTCAGTGGGGTGCACTATGACTGCAATGCACCAAAAACTCTCTGAAATTAAAAGCAAATAAAGAACATGCATTTGTGTTAAACAAAACAATGGAAAATTCCTATTAATATAAGAAAGAGAGCTTGCAGAGAAGGTATGTTCCTTGCTTTTTGCCAGACTCTCCACGTTCTTTTCTGCTCAGCAAGAAAAGCAGCACTGTGCTGTATTTTTCCTGATCAGTCACCATGATATTATGATTCTTTCTTTCTTACCATTATAAAATGTTACAAACAAGTAACTTAGAAAATTGGTAGTACTAGAGCTGCTGCTTGCAGTTGCCTTCACATCAGGATATGTCACTATTAGCCACGTAACTTGGTCTCGGTGTTTTAGTGGAAATAGCACTAGCCTGAAATTATTATGGAATTTTTCAAGGTAAAAGGGACATTTTCAGCTCCCACAGCTGAAATCAGCGCAATTACCTGCTGTGTCCAATAAAATAATCATTTCAAATTCAGCTGTAAGCCTTTGGTGAAAGTAACAGGCAAGTATACTCTGTTTGCCTTTAAAGTGCCAGCATGGACATAGCAGTCATAAATCAGGGCTTTTCTGTACAAATGCAGAACAAAAATGATGATCTTTGCCTCTCCGTTCCCTGTTCTAAGTATAGGTTTTACTTAGTGGTGACAAATGTTGGTTTCCTCTATGCTTTGTGTGACACTCTCTGAAATATATAACTATGCACCAGTGACAGCAAACCACACACACACCTGTCTGCAAAAGAAGGTGCCTAAGGTAGGAAATTAAACACCTCAAGACGTTCTTTGAATCCCTGCCATCCCTCCTGCTTTTATTTCTGCAAGTCGAAAAAGAACGAAGACAAAATATACCAATTCTGTTTTGTTAAATCCAGAAAATTACCCCAAAATAAGTTCAGATGCCCAGAGGGTTTCAGAACTCTATGGCTTTTCTTTAGGGGCTTGCAGGGTAAGCAAAACCCTCTTTTTATTCGACAACAGAAATGTTTTACCTGGTTTATACCTTTTTAAAGCCCCCAGAAGCCTCAGAGTCAGGACATATTTTTCAGACTAGGTCAGGTCAAATCCTGTTGTGGTTTTGAAGGAATTTCACTGGTAAAGGTACAGGTAAGGGAATTCAGCACGAAGGCAGAAATATTTCACACACCTGGTCACATTAGCATCTAGAACATTCTTTTACCTGTTCTTGTGTAGTAAAGTGGCTCAGAAATCTTTAGCGCATGGGATCACATAAAGGGAAGGTTCCTTATCTCTGTGGTTCACAAATAGCTTTCTTTCCTAATACTTCCAGTCTTTGTAAATTAACACCTCCACAAAAGTGAGTTAAAAATAGAAAGAAGGTTCAGAAGTGCTTGATGAAATGCCAGGAGTTAACCTGTGCTCACAGTACTTCTCACGAGAGTCTGTCTGTCTGATCCTCCCTCTGACGCCCGGTTGCAGTACTGGAGCTGTAGTGCAACAAGCCGGAGGAACGCAGGACTCAGCACTCCCACCGTGCCCTAACGACAAAAAATGCAGTCCACAAACACCTACGTTTTTTTGTGTAAGTTCCTTATCAACACAAATACTCATAAACATAGAGTGGAAGGTGCTTCGTCTACAGGGAAGGACTGCAGAGAACAAGTCCTCAAAGCAGAGCACCAGGGAAATGATAGCGGAGTCCTTCTGTAAATCTTGCTGTGGCTGTATGGATTTCTTTTATCAGTTACGTCACCTCTGGGTGATGCTTTAATGCAATGCTTGTCCTTATCTGAATAATTTCCATTACTGCATACAGAGAAGTCAGTTTTAATTAATCCCAGACCTACAGATAAATCTGCTCAAAATTAAGTCATTCCCCAGGTTTGGCTTCCGCGAAGAGTGAACTGTTCAGTGAAAGGCAGAAGCTGCGGTATATTGGGGACGTGCACCAAATATTGCACTACAATAATTAAACAGGTTCTCACAGCCCCACTTCTCCAGCCTGTCCAGGTCCCTCTGGATGACATCCCATCCTTCCAGTGTGAAAACTGCACCACCCAGCTTGGTGTCATCTGCAAAGCTGCTGAGGGTTCACTCAATCTCACTGTCAATATCATTGATGAAGATATTAAACAGCACCAGTCAGAGTACAGACCCCTGAGGGACACATCTAGTCACAGATCTCCATCTGGACAATGAGCCATTGACCACTTGTCTCTGAACAGGACCCTCCAACCAGTTTCTTATCCACTCTACCATCCACCTCTCAATTCCATATCTTTCCAATTTAGAGAGAATGATGTCGTGGGGGACTGTGTCAAAGGCTTTACAGAAGTCTAGATAGATCACATCTGTCTACCTGTGTCCACTGCTGCGGTCACCCCATCATAGAAAGCTACTAAGCTGGTCATACAGGAGTTTGCTCTGGTGAAGCCATGCTGGCTGCCATTAATCACCTCCATGTCCTCCCTGTGCTTGAGCAGAGCTTCTAGGAGAATCTGTTCCATGATCTTCCCATGCACAGAGCTGAGGCTGGCAGGTCAGTAGTTCTCAGGGTCATCTTTTCTACCTTTTTTAAAAATGGGTACAACGTTATCCTTCTTCCAGTCACCAGGGACCTCTCTGGATGGCCATGACTTTTCAAATATCATGGAGAGTGGCTTGGCAACCACACCTGCCAATTCCCTCAGGACTCTGGGATGCAACTCATCAGGTCCCATAGACTTACAAATGTTTAATTCCCTCAGGTGGTCACAAACCTGATCCTCCTCTACAGTGGGAGAGGGTTTATCCCCTGGTCACCGTCTTGCGTCCCATGAGCCAGGAGGGGTGAGGAGAGCAGTTATTGATGAAAATTGAGGCAACAAAGTTGTTAAGCACCTCAGCCTTCTCCTCGCCTGTTGATACGAGGTCACCATTCCCAACCATCAGTGGGGTATGTTCTCTTTGACCTTCATCTTTTGATTGACTTACTCATAGAAGCCCTTCTTGTTAGTCTTTACTTTCCTTGCCAAGTTTAGCTCCAGCTGCGCGTTGGCCTTCCTGACCTCATCCCTACACAACCAGACAGCATTCCTGTATGTGCTTTTGTAAAAAGTACCCCCCCCAGCTTTCTCGTACACCTAAACATTATAACATTTGCTAAATATTTGCTTGGACCTTAAAAAAATTGATGGTGTATGTGATGTCTATCACAATTAAACATTTTTAATACACTAAGGTGTAAAAGGAACATCTTTAATATTTGGGTGCTGCAAATCAAATCCTAATGAAATCTGTGGGAAGATTGCTACATACTTCAGTAAATGGAGGTGATGGCTCCCAGTTCCAGCAATGTTATATTTCCAGTAACTCTATTAGCTACGTGGGAATTCCTCCAGATTCACAGAAATGTGTCAGAGAGCCAAATTCAGTCAAAACTATTTTTAAAAATATTTTTCTAATCATGCCAAAATACCTGGCATGAGAATAATCAACATACATGAATTTCCTACCATGATTATTGACATTTGTTTAAAATATTATATACCCTGAATATTAGAGCAATATACATTGTCTGTGGCTTTGGCATATCCAATTTTGTCTTGAGTTTCTTAATAATTTTAGCACTAAAAATACACAGGTTTTAAGTCAAGTTTTATAGACACCATATTGTATCAGCCAAAAGGAAAAAAAAAAAAAAAAAAAGAGGTACAAATTACAGATTGGCACATTTAGAAATTTTCTGTAATAAACTTTGGGGACTAAGAAAGACTCCTGAAAGAGTAATTGTATCTTCTGATCCAGCAGTGTAAAACAAGTGAGAATTTACAAAACTAAGAAATGAAATGGTATGGCATAATTGCAGCTCTGTAAAGGTCACTCCTATAAACTACCATAAATCAGATTATAATATAGTACTGACTATTGCTTCAAATAACGTGTAAGCACTAAGGGGGAAGTAATAAGCAGTCTACTTTCAAAATAAGGGGATGTACTGAGTAAAATGTTGAAGCAGCCTTTCCTGGCTCTAGGTCTCTTCAAGGCACGGAATATGCTTCCCAGATGTCCAGATTTCATAAAGCTGAAGAATTTTATTGAAAGACAGAGCTACAATCCAAAATGAATTAGATAAATTGGAGAAGTGGTCCTAAAATATAGGTACAAGTGCAGAATATTACCTATTGGGAGTATTAATCATTTGCAAGTATACACGTATGGGGATAACTGAGTACACAGTGTTTTGAAAATAAGTTTGGTACTGAGACCAATATTAAGATGAAAAATCAGAAGTGCTATGCCAGTAGGGGAAAGCCATAGTGGCAGATATAAACATAAAGATGCCTCTAACGACATAAGGAAGTAATATTTACATTCTGCTCTGCTTTGGTAAGACTTCAGTTGGACAAAAGAACCTAATTCAGGTGCCAGCATTACAGTTAAAGCATTATAAAAGCATAGAGTATAAAAGCTGCCTATTACAGTTGTTCCACTGGGATGTCTTTTTGAGAATGTTTAACTATTTTTATGGCATTGATTTCAGAGATATTTGCACTGCAGCTGAAGAGGATGCAACAAGGGCTCACTGTGTCAGTGACATCTTCCAGCCGCTGTGTTTTATTAGTGAGATAAATTGGATAAACATGTAAACGCTGTTCTCTGTCTTAAATAATTCTCCAGACCTGAACTGCGTAGCCAACTCTGTAGCCTTCTACATAGAATCATTAGGTTGGAAAAGACCTTTGAGGTCATCGAGCCACACCGTACCTGTCCAGTACTAAATCATATCCCTAAGCACTTCATCTACCTGCCTTTTAAATCCCTGCAGGTGTGGGGACTCGCCCACCTCCCTGGGCAGCCTCTGCCAATTCCCAAGAACATTTTTGTGAAGAAATTTCTCTTGATGTCCATTCCCTCTTGTTCTATCACCTATCTTTTGGGAGAAAAGACCAACTTCCACCTCTCTACAACCTCTCCACAACCTCCTTATAGGCAGTTGTAGAGAGCAATAAGGTCTCCCCTCAGCCACCTCTTCTCCAGGCTAAACATGCCCAGGTCCCTCAACTGCTCCTCATAAGATTTCACCAGCTCTGCTGCTCTTCTCTGGACTCGCTCTAGGACCTCAATGCCTTTCTTATAGTGAGGGACCCAAAACTGATCCCAGGACTCAAGGTGTGACCTCACCTGTGCTGAGTACAAGGGCAGAATCACTTCCCTGGTCCTCCTGGCAACACCATTTCTGCTACAAACAAGATAAGGCTAGACCTAAAATTGAAGCAGACCCTAAAATTGCTTTCATTAGCCCAGAAACCCCAAACCCTCAAAAAACTTGTGTTCTGTACTAATTAGGCTGCAAGTTCTTTTCTTCAGTTGAACCCACTATCCGTCTTAATTTTTTTAATTGGTACTTACATTAAAAATAGCAAGAGACGAAGATACAATGTGTTTCCTTTGAATTCTATTTCTGACATGAGACACATTTATCATTCTGCTTGCCAAATGATCAGGCTTCTGAGATTCTTTTCTTTTCTTTGCGCAGGGCTCTGAAGCACCCTTGGTCCTTGAGGCAGTGATCATTGAATAACCAGGTTGGAAGAGACCCACCGGATCATCGAGTCCAACCATCCCTATCAAACACTAAACCATGTCCCTCAGCACCTCATCCACCCGTGCCTTAAACGCCTCCAGGGAAGGTGACTCAATCCCCTCCCTGGGCAGCCTCTGCCAGGGACCAATGACCCTTTCTGTGAAAAATTCTTTCCTGATGTCCAGCCTGAACCTCCCCTGGAGGAGCTTGAGGCCATTCCCTCTCATCCTGTCCCCTGTCACTTGGGAGAAGAGCCCAGCTCCCTCCTCTCCACAACCTCCTTTCAGGTAGTTGTAGAGAGCAATGAGGTCTCCTCTCAGCCTCCTCTTCTCTTCTGTGATAACAGACTTCACATCCTTCCTTTTTGCTGCGTGGACCTCCGACAGCGCGCAGAGAAAGGCGGTTGCAATGAACAGCATGTGTTGTGGCGCCGAGCACCTCTCTCCCTTGCACTGTCTTGAACGAGCTGTTTCAGTTCTCCATGCCGCAGCGTGCTGATGCACTGATGGACAGAACCATACTAGGTTGTGATACAGGTACAAATATTCGTGGTTTCAGACCTTCGGTAAGATCATAACTTTCGCTCAGCCACAGCCAAGTACTTCAATAAAGGCCAGCACAAGTATTGAGAAGAAAAACACACTCACTCCGTGTTTGAGATGTAAATATAGACGAGTGTTAAGTTCTCTTCAGGTGAAGAGAAAGATTATTTCCCTTGGCTGCTGTATCTCTTGAGAGTTTATAGATGCCTAGCATTTTTTTCAATATTTTGTCCACTAACAGCATGAAAATTGTAAATAAAGCTCAGCAGCATGCATACATTTTCTCTGCTTTTCGGCTGAATATTACTCACAGTGGAACCAGTGACCCCTACAATGGCAGACTGTAACACAATGAAATAGTGTTTCATGGATGAGAGGGAATGGCCTCAAGCTCCGACAGGGGAGGTTTAGGCTGGACATTAGGAAAAAAATTTTCATGGAAAGGGTCATTGGGCACTGGCAGAGGCTGCCCAGGGAGGGGATTGATTCACCTTCCCTGGAGGGGTTTAAGGCACGGGTGGACGAGGTGCTGTGGCCATGGTTTAGTGTTTGATAGGAATGGTTGGACTCAATGATCCGGTGGGTCTTTTCCAACCTGGTGATTCTATGATTCTAAGCTGCTTTTCTGCTGAAAGGATGCTAACGTATCTGGCAGTGCAATGAACTGAAGGTTTCTGTTGATATCAGCCAGACCCTCACCGTAGCCTTACATAAAGTGTTCTCACTGGAATCAAAGGACACGGTGGCTAAACCAAAGAGAGCAGCCCTGAAGAGAAGGACTTGGAGGTGCTGATTGATGAGAAGATCAATATGAGCCAGCAATGTGTGCTCGCAGTGTCCTGGGCTGCATCAAAAGCCTTGTGGCCAGGAGGGTGAGGGAGGAGATTCTGCTCCTCTGTTCCTCTTTTGTGACACCTCATGTTGAGTATTGTATCCAGTTCTGGAATCCTTAACATCAGAAGGAGATGGAGCTGTTGGAAGAGGTGATAGGACAAGGGGCAATGGCTAAAAATTGGAGAGGGACAGATTTAGACTGGACAGTAGGAAGAATTCCTTCATGATGAGGGTGGGGAGGCCCTGGAACAAATTGTCTAGGGAGGCTGTGGCTGCCCCATCCCTGGAGGGGTTCAAGGCCAGGTTGGATGGGCCTTGGGCACCTGATCCAGTGGGAGGTGTCCCTGCCCGTGGCAAGGGGGTTGGAACTAGAAGATCTTTAAGGACCCTCCCAACCTAAACTAATCTACAAATCTAAACATTTGTTTATTTAAAGCCTCAGCAAAGTGTGGGACTTTTCACAGCAAGATGAGAATCCACTGAACTTGCAACTACATGGAATGGCAATAATATTTACATTCTATAGAATGAGCAATGAGAAGGGCACAGCTTCAATGTAATAAGCAGAGCGGTTTGCTTATAATAGTCCCTATTTCATAAAAAAGAAAAATAAGAACTGGCAGATGGATGGGTACTATGGCAAGCTGCAGACTAATCATGAACAGATTAGATCCCTTACCCCTCCCTGTTCAGTGCAGAAAGAAAGGGGAAATACTGAGATGCTCTGCAGTGCTCTGAGCTTATCTGTGGCCACACTCTGACATTTGCTGCGTGTGTAAATCAAATAAAGCCACATACTGGACTGTATGAGCAAATGTATAGTCAGCAGGTCAAGGGAGGTTGTTATTCTCCTAAATGTGGAGCTGTTTCTGGAATACGGTGGTTGGTTCCCAGCACGAGAGCAACAAGGACAAACCAAAGCAAACCCAGCAGCAGGTTACAGGTTGAAGAGTGGGAGCAGCTGATGTACAAATTGATGCTGAAGGAACTGTATGTGTTTAGCTTGGACAAGAGAAGGCTGCAGAGGGAGACCTAGTAACAGCCTTCCATTTCTGAAAGGGTGTTTGTAAACATGGAGCCAGACTCTGAATCTCAAGAGTTGTACAGAGAAAGGACAAAAGAGGATGCGAGGGGCAATAAGGGAAATTCCTATCACATATCAGGGAAAAAAGGACACAGTGAGGGTAACTTAAACAGGCTGCTCAGAGCAATTGTATATTCTCCATCCTTGGAGATATTCAGCACTCAGCTAAACACAGCCCTGAACAAACCTTCTCTACCTTCAAAGACAGCTCTGCTTTGAGCAGTAGTCTGCACTGGATAACCTTCAAATGTCCTTTCAGAACTATTATTCTATGAGTCTCTGATTTTAAGTACTTACCTTGAAAATACCCATATATGTCTAACAGTCATTTGTCTATTTATAAAGCAACTGCCGTGGCAGAGCTCGAATGGCAATGCACAGAGAGTGAGCTGAATTTCAGAGGCAAGATCCTGCGTGTGGCTCTAGAGAAAAAAGTTAGGCCTTAATAAACACAACAACTCCATGAGTCAGTCATAATTATAACTTAATATTAACTGAGGTAATGGCAGAAAACCCTAAAATTAGATTCATAGAATTATAGAATCACTAGGTTGGAAAAGACCTTTGAGATCATCAAGCCCAACTGCATCTGTCTACTATTAAATAGGATGGAACAAAAGAGACAAAAAAAAAAAAAAAAAAAAAGGTTTTGCTGAACACTCAGGTTCTACAGGCAGAGAAATTTACAGGCAGGGAGCAGCAAGAGATGGGGCCATTCCTTAGGGGAAGGCAAGCTGGGAGATGAGAGCAACTTCTGGTCCAGCAGCACTTATAACAGGGAGCAAGAGCAGTCCCAGACACAGTGAGGACATGAATCAGGTCCATGGTCCATCCAGGGACTATCAGGAGAATTAAGGACAGAGACAGTACTAGAGACAAGGCTGTAGCAAAGGTCCAAGATCCATCCAGGAGGCAGGACCATCCACAGGACAGCTGGGGCCAGGACTGGGTGCCCAGACCAGAGCTGAAATGGAGCCCCCAAGCTACGATGGGGCTGGAGGCTCCAAGGAAGGCTGGTCAGGGCCATTGAAGCCTATTAGTGCTCTCACGATCCTGAAAAATTCATGCTTTAAAGCTACACTTTTTCTAATGATATGTGGCCCCAGTCTGTAGTTATCAAATCATATTAAGAAAAAAAAGCTTGGCAACTCAGAAAGCCTTTTTCACAATGCAGCACAAGGTGATATTTCTTATCCAAAAGGCTGATATTTCTTATCAACAGAAATAAAAATAGGGAAGTGAAATTTAATTAAACAAATGTTCCTGCTGATGAGTCATAAATCAAACCATTGCAACTAATTTTGACAAGATTCCTAAATTCCTTATTATCATGTCTTCTACATTTATCTCACAGGCCAGCCCTATTCACTATAACATTAGAAATTGATTGACATCTTGGTTTTTTTTCTCCATTCCAGCTCATGCTTTATGGTCACATTTTAAGAGAAATTGAAAGTGCTCTGAGGGCCAGATTCATTTCAGTCAAGTACACGCAGGATAAATCTGACCAGCTGTCACAGAATTCTCAACTGAATTTAGAATAACTTCAACCATGTTAAATAAGCTTTCCTAGAAACTGGAAATGCTCCACCAGTTTCTACCTAATACTAACAGATTAAATGCCAAACACCAGCTCTGGCAGTGGCTGGAAATGTGACTCTTAATATATCCCTAACACATAGAATCATAGAATAGTCTGTGTTAGAAGAGACCTTAAAGATCATCCAGTTCCAATCCACCTGCCATAATCAGGCCCCTTTCAGGTACTGGAAGGTCGCTATAAGATCTCCTCGGAGCCTTCTCTTCACTAGGCTGAACAACCCCAACTCTCTCAGCCTGTCCTCATATGGGAGCTGCTCCAACCCTCTTATCATCTTTGCAGCCTCCTCTGGGCCTGTTCCAACAGCTCCATCTCCTTCTTAGGTTCAGGTTTCCAGAACTGGACACAGGACTCCAGGTGGGGTCACACAAGAGCAGAAAAGAACATTTCACAGCACCGTTCCTAATGTAAGAAGTTCCTTCTGCACACCATAGTGCATAAAAAAAACCCTCATGATGAAAACCTCATAATGGTAACTGAATCTGGTTTTCAAACAGGTAAAAGACTTCCACTTTTTATTGACATCCCTGAAATCTGGGCTTGCTATGAATTTCCATGAAACAGTTCAAGCCCCTGTCTTGAGGGATAGCTCCTAGATGTTATGAAATCAGTGCCAGCAACCTCCCAAGACATGCTGAAAAATGAAAATGTTGAGTCTATGCAGAACTCCTGCTATGAAAATAAAGCAATACTTCCCACCATGAGATAAAGTTATCGCCAGTAAGAGTGAGCATATGGGTAATGAGGTAAGAACTGATTGAAGTCTCTGTTGGCATTTCAGCAATAGCTTTTGTATCATTTTCCTTTAGCAAAGCTCAGAAACTCAACCAAATTGTCTATGTTTTAGCATATAGGAAAATTAGTTTGTTGCTTCCTGACTACTTAGAACTCCACTCTTCTGTTTACTGTTATTGTTGTCGTTCTTGCCCCACGGAGCTGTATGGGATACCAACATTTTTCAGCTTGAAGGTACGTGTGCTGCTGATCCGGGGGCAGGAGAAATCTGTGTTCACTGTAGGGGCCAGCACTCTGGCTGAGTTTCTTCAGGTAGCACAGAGCACACTGGTTGTAGAATTCCCACCTGTCACAACCACGCAAGACCATTCATCAGCTCTCTGAAGCGTCTTGCCTCTGTGTTGATAACAAGGCAACGTGGCAGGGTTTCCAGCCCCACTATGAATCTCAGCAGTCAGCTGAAACTGCTCCAGAAGCCCTTCTTCCACTGGGAACGCTGCACAGTGGTTCTACTGCTGCTTTTCCTTCCGTCCCATACATCAACCTGATTCACTAAAAGAAAGTCTGCAGCAATGCAATTAAAAGTTGACTTAATTGTTGAGTTTCTTATCAACTGAAATCAGCTTTCATACAAAATAATTTTTCGCTAAAACTTCCTTCGGGCCACTGTTTATTCTCAGTGCTGGCACGTTATTCTGTGGTCCTGGTGTGCTGGAATCCTGACACCAACATTTATTTGCAAGAGCACTTGCAGTTTCCTAAGAGCAGAACCCAAATCAAATGGCCGATACCCAGTGAACGACTCACCCTCCAGTCTAACCTCCTTTCAACAAGTCCCTCTTCAAAGAGGACACTTGTCATTCTCCACGGCGATAGCTGCTTTTCCTATATCCAGCCACCTTGCCCTGCAGCCAAAGGCTGGAGTTGTTTTTCAACTTACTTCCCTACAAAAGAAACACAGTTATCTCAATGCCCATGTCACAGCCTTCTGAGTTTCTCTCAGCAATTGCTCTATCAAATTTAGATTTTTGTCCTATTTTTTATAAAACTATCTGCTTATCCCTTAGATAATTTTATGCTTTTTAGCATCAGGGACTGTCTGGAAAGCTCAAGCGAAATCCACAAAAATGAAGCAAACATATTGAGGGCTACAAAGATGATCAGAGGGCTGGAGCACCTCTACTACAAGAACAGGCTGAGGGAGTTGGAGTTGTTCAGCCTGGAGAAGAGAAGGCTCTGAAGAGACCTTATAGTGACCTTCCAGTACCTGAAGGGGCTACAAGAAAGCTGACAAGGGACTGTTTACAAGAGCATGGAGTGATAGGACAAGGGGGGATGACTATAAATTAGAGAGGGGAATAGATTAGACATTAAGAAGAAATACTTCAAAATGAGGGTGGTGAGGCCCCGGTACAGGTTGCCCAGGGAAGCGGTGGCTGCCCCGTCCCTAGAGGGGTTCAAGGCCAGGGTAGATGGGTCTTGGAACCCCTGATCCAGTGGGAGGTGTCCCTGCCCAGGACAGGGATGTGGAACTGGATGGGCTTCGAGGTCCCTTCCAACCGTTCTATAACCCTATGATTCTTATTATTACTACTCTCACAGAATCACAGAAATTACAAAAGGCCTTATGTTCCTTTATTGCACCGTCATACCTGGATTATTCCTGGTAGAGATCTCTCTAACTAGTTCCTAAAGTTCTTCAAAGACAGAGATACCACGACCTTCCCCACGCAGTTTTTCCATCCTTTTGCTATTCATACTGTCAGAAAACTTATATGATGTCTAACCTGAATTTTCTGATGTAATTTAAGCCCTTACATCTCATTGCATATGTGTATCACAGGCACAGAGAACAAATCATTTCCTTGATCTTCAATGAAGAGCTTTACTTATTTAAAGTTTGACACTCTTTTACCTCTTTCCCCTGAAAATCCCCTCTTCATTCATCTAAATAACCCTTGTTTGTGCAGCCTTTCATCGTAGGTCATGTTTTCCAGACCTCTGCTAATTTTTGTTTATCTCCTCCTGAATTTCTCCTTCTCTTCTTCCACAGCTTCTGCAGAAACTTCACTGATGCTCTGTAAAGACTAAGTATTACTTTGTATGCCTTGCAAGCTGTATTTCTCTTCATCTGGGCATCTTCATCTAACCGAGGCATATGAAGTATGTAGGTATCACCTGTGTGGGCAAGTAAGTAGCAGAATAACAAGTGACTTCCATTGGATTTCTTTCATCAGCTCTTACTTAGCCTCAGGTTTGTCTAGCGTTCCGTCATTTGAATTATGAAAGAAAAACACAGTCAGAAGCCCTGGACAAATTCCAGTAAAGATGAGACGAATCATAGCACTCAATATTAATACAATTGTCAGAGGGTATTCTAAAGCCAACACTGAGGAGGCAGAGAGGTCTGAATTACAGAGACACATCCACAGCTGGAATTTTGTGGTTAAAATCACATGGAACTTGAGTTTTAAAGGTTCTTGTTTTCTCCTGGCTATGCGAGAACTACATTCAGGCAGTTCTGCTGGGAAAGAACCATAGAATGGTTTGGGTTGGAAGGGAACTTAAATCCCATCCAGTTCCAATCCCCCTGACACTGGCAGACACACCTCCTACTTGGTCAAGGTGGTCAAAGCTCCATCCAACCTGGCCTTGAACATCTCCAGGGACGAGGCATCTACAGCTTCTTTAGGCAGCCTCTGCCAGTGCCTCACCATCCCCACTGCAAAATTTTTCCTGATGTCCAGCCTAAATCTACCCTCTTTGAGTTTAAAACCATTGCCCTTGTCGTGTCACTACAGCCCCCTTTAAATATTCAAAGGCCACAATAAGGTCTCCCCAGAGCCTCCTCTTCTCTAGGCTGAACAGCTCCAACTCTATTTTAATTCACAGGAGAGGTGCTCCAGCCCTCTGATCATTTTTGTGGCCTCTTCTGTACCCGCTCCAACAGATCCATGTCCTTCTCGTCCTACGGACACAAAAGCTGAATGCATTAGTCCAGGTGGAGTCTCATCAGAGTAGAGTAAAGGGGGAGAATCACCTCCCTCAACTTGCTGGCCATAATCACTCTATCTCCAAACAAAATTTAGTGAAATCCACACCTGGCTTAGGCTTTTCAGTTCAGTTCATAAGAAAGGGAGTTAGCTGAACACATAATTCCCACGTGACTAGAAAAATAAGCCCTTAGGATCTGGTAGACCAAAAGAAATATTGCTAATGGGGCTAAATAACCAAGAGTAATGACAGAAATGTTGGCAGCACTTGAATACAATTTGCAAAATGAAAGCTACAAGAAGACATGTCCTCTAATATTTTTGCCAACTTTTAAATTAAAAAAGTGAGTCATACTTCATGTAAATGTACTCCCTACTTTTACTGACTCACTGGATTTAGTGTGCAGGAAAAACAACCTGTTATCTGAAAAGTTCACAGACTTTCACACTCTGGTTTAAGGCCCATGGGCTGGAACTGTTAAAGGAGACTGGAATCTAAACATTAGTTAGCATGTTCTGGAATTCAGGACCCACATCTTCAATTCATAATCTCTATGCAGAGAGCTTAATGTTTATAAAGGGTATTTTTAAAAGACTGATCCAGTAGGAGGTGTCCCTGCCCATGGCAGGGGGGTTGGAACTGGATGATCTTTAAGATCCCTTCCAAACCAAACTGTTCTATGAATCTATATAGCTACATGATATCTTGCTACTCTTCTGTGGGCTTTGCAGCTAATTGTCATCCAGAAATGTTACTCCATTCCTCTGGTTATTGATGAAAACATTCAAAATTCCAAACCTGAAACAGATTTAGTGAAATTTTGTTTAGACTTAAAGCTCAGCATTGATGAAAGTCCTGTATTCTGCTATGCAGGAGAAAGGAACCGCTGTTTTTTCTCACAAAGCACTGAGAAAAAGGGTGGTTTTGAAACAAACCCTGGCATGCCCTTCACAGAGAGACTTCTTTCATTAGTCAAATAATGTGTGGGGTTTTTTTCTGAGATATTGAAGTTTGATGACCATTTGATGACATTTTATCTGTCGTTCAGTGTGAAAATATCAGTACCAGACATAATTCTTTTTGAATAATGATGGTTCCTCTTAAACTATTATATTTATAACTGGAATGCAAAATATGTTCTATATACACGTCTCTGCCCTCTCATTTTATCAAGAAAAATCTTATGTCAAGTAAAAATAACAGCATGTCCATTAAAACATTATTTTGCACTTTAATATTTATTCCCTGTTGTAAAATTATTATCTTTGAAAAAATTTTCTAACTGAAAAAAAATATTACAAGCTAATGCAAAATCCTGAGAAATATAAGTTATAATTTGAGTAACTGGATAAAATACTGAAATTGTGAGAGAAGAGTAGAGGTTAGAGGAATAAAAATTAGTTACAGGAAAGGATATTTAATGTGAAGGAATTGGACAAGAATCAAGAATTAAGAATTAAGATATTAAAGTATTAAGATTTTTGAACTTGTTCCTGCTACTATCTTGATGTAGCTTTCAGCAAGGCATTTGATCTTTCCTAGTTACATTTCCTTGTTGAAACACGAATAACACTGATTGTTTCTTTACTTATAGGACGCCTGCATGAAGGTGTGAACAGGACAGGTGACCCAAGTCTGACCAATGAAGTATTCCATGCAATAAATGCGTAGAAATCATGATGGTTACTCCTCTTCTTTGATGTCTGGTGTTCAGGAAGGACCTCACCTGTCTGTCTGTCCCTAAACCCACCCACGTGTTCCTGAATCCAGTCCAGGATCTTCCTCGCACTTGCCCTGCAGCATCACTGGTCACAAACATCCATGATCCAGGGAGTTTGAACTGGTTTTGCACACGCGTATATATATTAATTCATTTTTTTTAAGTTAATATTACTATCTTCCCATAGTTGTTTCATTAAAGCCTGTTTAGTTTTCTGACCTGACTGGAGTGGGGGCGAAACTGGGACAAGGAGTATTAATGAGGATGCGCATCTTGATGAAGAAGTATTAATGAGGATGCGCATCTTGATGAAGAAGTATTAATGAGGGTGCGCATCTTGATGAAGAAGGCTGTTACGGTATGGAGTGACATAGAAAATTCTTCAAGTAATTAAAAGGAATTTTCTTTTATTTCCTTCTTTTCAACTAATATTTTATAGCTCAGCTGTTAACAAGAAAAAGTTTATCAATATGCGAGATAATGACCTAGCAACCAGAGACTTAGAGAAACAGTTTAAACTCCCCATCCTTTCTCTGTATTTGCATACTTTGTAGTAGTTTGGCCAAGAAAAAGTGACTGATATGGACAAAGTGAAGTTCTTTTCTGCTTCTGAGGAAAGAATTACCATTTTCTGAATTTGCAGGAAGCCCTAGACCTGACAAGGAATTTATTTGCCTGAGTTAACTTGACAAGTGGCAGGCAGTTAAAGTTCCTACAATGCCTGTGCTACTTCACGCAAGTCAAGTATAACCAAGCCCTACTTGTCAAAGGCTGCAACAGGACAAGCTGCAGCGCACAAAGGAGACATATAAAGCCACCAACAAGAAGCTGAAAAATGTAATTCCACAACCCTAAGGGATGCTCCTCAGCTGGAACTCAGTGAAAACCTCTGCAAAGACAAAGCCTTGGCTGCATTTAGCCTCACAGGGTAAACGTATTCTCTAAGTTTCAGCTCTGATAGTGTTCCCTCTCCCCTCACACTTAGACTGCAAGTCTCTTACACTAGTATTTCAGCACTTTCAGGAGAGGGAATGATTATTTCACAAGTAAAATCATTTAGGACTACACTTTTTATCAGCCATTCCTCTTCACTGGCACAGTAGCCTTCCTCTTGTTTTTAACTGTTAATTCCTGAGCTATCTTATCACTCCTGGGTTGGAAAGTGCTCACACCTAAAACCTGGACAAAAGGCTACGGGAGCTGCACTTTGCCTGATTCGTCTGAATGACAGCAGGATCAGACTCGCACAATCACCAGCACTATCTGCGAGATCGGTTTCTTCTCTATGTGCTGGGTGAATGTAAACAACTTGATTGCTGGGGGTTGCTAATAACACAGTCTGAAGTGGCTTTAGCGGCTACAAAATAAAGTTACTGAAAAAGATATTACTGTAGAGCAATGTAGGGCTTAAAATGAGAATTTAAACCTTTCGAAGGGTATAAAATGTTTGACACTTACATTCCCTTATGCTAACGTGTTTATGGGCAGATTTCACGATGCATGTGGGAAGTAACATTACTACGAAAGCACAGAAAAGAGAAAAGGCAGCTGTAAAGCAAAATACGTATGCTAGATCAAGCCACATGACAGTGGCCTGCAGAAGTCAAAGTAGTTTAACCAAGGACAATCAGTAAGAAAACAACTAAATGAAGAAGAAAATATGACATTGTATATATGGTAAACGGCGTGGCCACCAGGACCAGGAAAGTGATTGTACCCTTGTACTTGTCATTGGTGAGGTCACACCTCGAATCCTGCTTTCAGTTTTGGGTCCCTCGCTACAGGATGGACATGGAGGTGCTGGAGAGCATCCAGAGAAGAGCAGTGAAGGGGCTGGAGAACAAGTTGTGTGAGGAGCAGCTGAGGGAGCTAAGGTTGTTTACCAAGAGGAGGCTGAGGGGACACCTTATCGTTGTCTCCAACTGCCTGAAAGGAGGTTGTAGAGAGGTGGGTGTTGGTCTCTTCTCCCAAGCGACAGGTAATAGGACAAGAGGGAATGGCCTTAAGTTGTGCTGGGGGAAGTTCAGTTTGGACATTAGGAAAAACTCTTTCACCAAAAAGGTTCTCAGGCACTGGCAGAGGCTGCCCAGGGAGATGGTGGAGTCCCCATGCCTGGAGGTGTTTAAAAGACAAGTAGATTAAGTGCTCAGAGATGTGGTTTAGTAGTGGACAGGTACAGTTGGACTCAATGATCTCAAAAGTCTTTTTCCAACGTAGCGATTCTATGATAAACACAAACAGTGATAGCTCCAAAGAGCTGAGTTATGCAAGTGGCAAAATACAAATAATTGATTAAGGAAAAACTGTATTGCATATCTCTCTGTTGTAAAAGTAGACTTGAGGTGTAGCATTCAATATTAATGAAAAAATTTGGGACTGCATTTATGATTTTTTAAAACTTGCAGTTAACGAAAGCTGATTTCTGAGGACATCAAGATAATGAGCTATGATATTTGTACATAAAAAAGCCTGTGCAGATTTTCTGGCTAAATATCTGCATGAGCTCATGTCTGCAAGTCAAGTGAAAATCTACTAACGATACAAAAAATTCATTTTTGTTTCCAGATGACAGAACACGGTGGGATGTTTGTCTGAGACGTCAGACACCACAACAATTAACAGCATCATTTCAGAGCTCGCTGAATCTGGATGACATCTCAATACATCCCATTCATGTTTAATGCTTACTGGTGAGTGAGGCTCTTTGCAACATATATCGTTTCTCTCTTTGAGTTACTTCAGTTCATTTCACACTCAAGTATGCAAATGTCCTCCACAACCTATAAAGTTCCAGACCTGATTCTTCAAGGCCTTGCATGTTTATAGCAATAATCCACTTCATGGCTCAGAGAAAATAACTGATGACACCACAGTCATGGAGCCCTTTCTATGTCATGCCAGTCATTGATACCTCTGATCTTAACCTCTGGGGACTATTGATTATTTGGTGATTACTAGCATGCAAAGGGCTCCCATCTTACCCCATGAACACTGGAAATTTGCCTTCTAATCTAGAACCGTCAAGAAGCTTTTCATATTCAGAGGGAGACAGAAGACCAAATTATTCCTCATAGAATCATAGAATAGTTAGGGTTGGAAGGGACCTCAAAGATCACCTAGTTCCAATGCCCCTGCCATGGGCAGGGACACCTCCCATTAGACCAGGTTACCTAAGGCCCCATCCAACCTGGCCTTAAACGCCTCCAGGGATGGGGCAGAGACAACTTCCCTGGACAACCTGTGCCAGTGTCTCACTACCCTCATTGTGAAGAATTTCTTCCTAATGACTAGTCTAAATCTGTCCCTCTCCAGTTTATACCCATTGCCCTTTGTCCTATCACACAAGCCTTTATGAAGTGTCCCTCTCCAGCTTTCTCGTAGCCCTTTCAGGTACTGGAAGGTCACTATAAGGTCTCCTCAGAGCCTTCCCTTCTGCAGGCAGAACAAGCCCAACTCTCTCAGCCTGTCCTCATATAGGAGGTGCTCCAGCCCTCTGATTATCTTTGTAGCCTCCTCTGGACCCATTCCAGCAGCTCCGTCTCCTTATTACGTTGAGGATTCCAGAACTGGACACAATACTCCAGAATCTGTCTCATGCAGACACATTTTTCACACGAGGGGGACAATAAGACTGTTTGTATCTGAAAGAGGATAAAAAATAAGAAGCTACTGTCTTTCAGAACCAAATGGAGATATATCCTGATATACAAAGGCTCACATTAGGATTTTTTTTTTTCTCTCTGGTGCCACCAAGAAGTTTACAATATCCTACAAATACCTGTTAAGGCTGGAAAAGTAAGGCAGTGTCAGGAAGCAGGCATGACTGCAAAGTCATTTGTATGGGCTTGGAAAACTACATTTTGAAAAACAATAGTAACAATAATAATAGGATTTTTTAGATAAAAGCAAAACCAAGGGCAGTCCTGGGAAGGCAGGGTTGACACACCACAGGTTTTGCCGGATTTGGATGGTGAATGCTTCAAATATGAATAAATGTTTACGAGTGTTAAGAATGATTATTGCTGCACATTCATAAACAAGTCCCTTCCAGTACTAACAGCATCTGTGGTGCTGAGACTCATAAAGCATTACTGTTGGCTTTTAGGATGATTCATGGGCCAATTTTAACAGAGAGAGGTATCTTAGCACAGCAATGGGAGTCAGCAGTTCCTCCTTTCTGATCTGGGCTCTGATACAAAATTTTCTTTATAGCCTTGAGCAGTTCACTTAATCTTCCTGCCTCATACTCCACGTCTGTGAAATATGACGTTACCATATTCACCCAACAATGAAGAAAGGTCATTGTTTCTCTCCTCCAAAAATATTTCCCTTAGGACATACCTCAGCTTAAAGTTGCATGAGAACTGAAAGTTACCCCTGTGGATTTTGAACCTTTGAGATCAGGTTAAAAGTTTGCCTGTGCTCGATGCTACAGAACTTCTCTCCACAGAAATACCCACTTACTGGTAAACTCAGAACCTGAATTGTAGAATCACCAGCTTGGAAAAGACCTCTGAGATCACCGATTCCAACCATACCCATCTGTGACCAAACTAGAGGTTCTATATCTTGATAGCAGAAACATATGGTACTCCAAATATGCTTTATTTTTTCCTAATTTCATGCCCAATCTGTTCTAAAAATAGTCTATATGATTGTCCTTCTTTCAATTCCTTGAATAATGTTTATTTTTACTGGTTGAGGATCCACTATTTCTAATGTATACTGTTGCCATCTAGTGTCAAAAACCAGCGGTGTAGTTAAAATTCTATTTTCAATTTTTATGAGGTTCAGTACGTATTTGTACGTCTCTGTTGACCTTCAAATTAGTTTGATTCTCTTCTGTATTCATTCTTTTCACTTTATTAAGCATTTGTGATAAAGGCCACCCAGCTTCTACCATGTCTACAGCATGGTAGATTCTACTAGTTGGACTCAATGATCCAATGGATCCTTTCCAACCTAATGATTCTATGATTCCATCTCCACGGTCAGCTAGTAGGGATCAGTGCTTTGATTTCTATCCTATTGGGCCACCTAGTCCTTTTATAGCAGTTGGGAACTATGGTGGGAGCTGAAGTTGTCCCCCAAAAGCCAGGAGGAATATGAGACGTCCTACAGGAAAATGAAAGGTGATCACAAAGGGAGTGAATCTCACCTAACTAAGTATGTTTACGATGCAAACACTCACCTTTTAGGTTCCCTCTCTGGTAACTGGAAAGACACAGGCATTCTTAGGGAACCATTCCTAAAGCAGAAGTGTTAAACGGGTCAAATTACTGATGTACCTTAAAAGTGCCTATTTCTCTCCCCTCCCCCTGAGTATATAGACAGCATCAGGTGGAGATCCCTAACCTAGAGATGGCTAAAGTCAGATGAGATAAATACTACCTTAACTCACACTCATAAGGTCTGGAAAGAATTTACTAACTGTCCAAATTTGAGCTTGAGCCTGTCATTTAAATAGCCTTATTCTGAATATTCCTCATGAGTGGTAATAAGATTTTCGAGTTATGTGCTCACTGAGGGCATCCAGTATCCTCTAAATCTTTTGTAATCATTTCAAGAGAGGTCTACGGAACACAGGAGGAGGAAGGACAATTTGATTACATAATTGATTAAAGTGAAGATACAGCCAAGCTGCCAAGACAATCCCTTCAGACCTGGAACCCCTAAGCACAATACAACCCCATAAATCATCATAATGGCAAGGAACTGGAGAACAGGGCTCCAGTTGTGACATTTTCCTGTAATATTTAAAAAGACAGCAGAAAGGTTGGGGGGGGGGGCTTGTTTTAAGCCAACATTTTAAATAGAATTGAATCTACATCAGAAGTGAAATTTTGGCTCATCCCAGTCCACTGGAGTCTTGCCACCGATTTCAACCAGATCAGGACCACATCCTCAGCGTTACTGCTGCCTGCTCTATCAAGTAGCTAAAACTTATGCAGCACAGTGATAAGTGAAGGAGCATATGCGGAGAAAGCTTAAGCCAAAAGAGAGAGTGTCTTGGAAAGAGTAAGATACATGAGACGTGCAACTTTTTCCTCTCTTTTCTGTCAAGTGTTCCAGTCTGACTATTAAATGTACACCCCCAGGTCTCATAATTCCTGTAACTCTCCCCACGTGTTTAAATTCCTGTTAACACAGTTAGCTCTGCTTCCATACGGCACAGCAGTGGCACTTGGTTGCTGTGATTAACGCTGAGCATTGGCTGAGAAGGTAAGCGAAAAGGCACGCTTTCTGCTGAAGCGATTTGTCAGTGAAGCTCTGCAAGCCATATGTTTCTCCATCTTCTTCCATCTTTCATCTTTTCTTCCATCTTTTTCCATCTTTTCTTCCATCTTTTCTCCATCTTCATTTGTGTTGATGTTGCTAGAAGGCGATTTCATCCAAGGAAAAGGAGATGTGCAAGATGGATGGTGCCGTGATAGGTTACTCAAAATATACAGTGCTTGCCTAATGCATTTTCATCCTCTGAACTCCGTGCTCTGCAGCCACCGAACTGCTGGTGCCACTGGAATTCATCAGACTACCCCTCCCACCACCAGGGTCTGTGGGGCCCATTACATTCTTGCAACACTGGAAGCTGTCAAAGATTTGCTGACATCTATCTCCTGATGGACTTTTTCCTCAAAGCACGCACATACTATATAAAATTGTAAAAAAAAATAAGTAATCTGGTAAGTGGCTGGTACTGCATTACATTAAATGGACAGCCTCAAGTAAGGGTAAATAATTTCAAATTGGTTTTGATTCAGGAACTTTCCTGATATGAAAACAAAATATATTATGCAGATTGGCAGAGATTTATTTGAAAAATCCTGTCTTTATCTCTTTATGTCTACAATTAACCTGCTGCCTCTCTTTCTACCATTCTTCTATCAGCAAGGATACAACAACAGGTGAGAACACAGCTGTGCTGGGCTTGGATAAGGAGGATAAAAACCATGCAGAGCACTCTGTCACCTGTCTCATTCCTCTTCCACCCACAGGGAGGTTCTGCCAACTTCTGGATTTGCATTATAAGCAAATGCGCAGGCATTTCGACTCCCTTAGCACTGAAGAAGACCAGAACATGGAAAGTACAGGGCTTTGAACCAGGTCCAAGGAAAATCAGGCCACGTCTTCTTGAGTAATCGGCTAGGGTATAATTATGGGTTGAAACAGTTTTCAGCATCCGCGTGGGAAAAGCACTGGACTTCAGACAGCGTTGTTAGTCTTAATTTCTTTTCTGTGATCCCACAAAAAGTACTAAAAGCTGGATATTCCAGAAGTGCAGTTGCTGCAAAGGCCGTGAGATGTGATCTAGGCCTTGTTGAGAAATGGATGGGACCTATTTTAAAAGTACATGGTCTAAAACTCGTAACTACATCCACAAGCATTGGGTTCTATAACCTAGGGGCTGCACTGTTTCTGGGAGCAGATATTTTCATAGAATCATAGAATCACCAGGTTGGAAGAGACCCACTTGATCATCAAGTCCAATCATTGTAACAGAAACATAATGTTATGAAGTAACATACCCTGTGTCCAAGAAATTATGCAGCTCCTACTTAATTTCTTACACAACAACAGAATCTTGGGGCCACTTTTCACTCCACCAAATTCTGACTGAAGTTACAGAATCACTAGATTGGAAAAGACCCATTGGATCATGGAGTCCAACCATTCCTATGAACACAGAGCCCAGTTCACCTCACAAACATAATCTCTGCAGCACAACTTTATTCCAGCCACTGTCATGGGACTAAGACTCCTTAAAATAGGTAGTTTCCACAACAAACATGGAAGGGACTACAGAAGGAATAACCTTCCTAAATGGTGGTTATATCCAATGAAACTTCATCTGTCACTATAGGAACTCAACCTAGTCCAGCTTTAAGGGTTAAAAAACCACTTAGTCCCTGACCCTCTTACCTCTACTATGCAAAATGTTTTGTACAGATCCCAGCTCCAGAGCTGAAAGATCTACCAAGATAAAAATTACTTCTTCCTTCATAGTATTTATTTAAATACATGAGTAAAATATAACCATGCTATAAAATAGAGACATAAAAATAGTACGTGGCATGCGTTTACATTTTAGAGCTGTCAGCAAATTAAATCAGAAAATCATGTCTTTAATATAAACGAATACAGCAAAGTGATTAACTGTTTTTAATTTAGCAACAACAAATTGTAATATCTTTCAGACAGGTAAATCAGAATGATGTGCTCACTTTAATGATCAGTAGGTAACTGCTGCATCCTCCCAAAACTGAAGAATCAATATAAGGGTAGGGGCTAACAGCAGCAGTTAATTATTAGTATAATGATAAAAGTGTTGGTTTAAGCATATTGATTTAGATGTGATGAAGATTCCCTAGAACAGAATTCTGTGGGGTGCAATCTTGCTGCCGTTCCCCAGGCAAAATTCCTTTTAGTTTCAGCAGATTTTGCAACTGGTGACAGCAGAGAACTGGACCTCGTAGCAGTCATAGAACACAAAGGATCTGACCAGGCCGTCTTTGGACAAGTCAGTTATATCTTTAAACAATCTGTTCACATCTTTACTGGATAATAACACTCCATAGAGTGTTCCAAACTCCATTTAATGCCAAAGACCTATTGCTATTGATAAGGAGTGGCTACTATCCTCCCCCACCGTACGAATTCTTCAGCTGTGGGAAGGTGAAATATTGACATACAGACCGTTAGAGGCGGCACAACTTTCTGATTTATGCACTGCCCTCACACGCATCCTGCACTCTGACTCTTTTCTAGGAAGGATCCTCAGGAGTTCGCCTTCAAATTGCCTTTTGGCAAGAGCACCCAGAACATCCACAGCCTGCACAGTGCCAGATCCGCACAGCAGGTCTTGTGCTTCGTGGGATGTTTTAAGCACCGTTCAGTTCTGGGCCCCTCACCACAAGAAGGATGTTGAGGCTCTGGAGCGAGTCCAGAGAAGAGCAACGAAGCTGGTGAAGGGGCTGGAGAACAGGCCTGATGAGGAGCGGCTGAGAGAGCTGGGGGTGTTTAGCCTGGAGAAGAGGAGGCTGAGGAGAGACCTCATTGCTCTCTACAACTACCTGAAGGGAGGTTGTGGAGAGGAGGGAGCTGGGCTCTTCTCCCAAGTGACAGGGGACAGGATGAGAGGGAATGGCCTCAAGCTCCGCCAGGGGAGGTTTAGGCTGGACATTAGGAAAAAAATTCTTCATAGAGAGGGTGGTTAGGCATTGGAACGGTCTGCCCAGGGAGGTGGTTGAGTCGCCGTCCCTGGAGGTGTTTAAGGTGAGGATGGATGAAGTACTTAGGAGCATGTTTTAGGGATTGGTGGGAATGGTTGGACTCGACAATCCAGTGGGTCTCTTCCAACCTGGTTATTCTGTGATTCTGTGATTCTGTACAAACCCAAAGTGTCCTTTGGGGGATGCTAGTGGCATACACCAGCAAGATCTGAGATGCCTGTTATGTTACATTGGATGCACAAGAATGCCATTTTGCCCCAAAATTAATCTCCCAGTAGTTGCACATGACGGTGTGGATGCCGTCAGTAGGTACCATCTTGTTTTCTTGAAGGGCCCACATGCTTATCTAGACGCTAAGCCCTGGTTCTTCAAAAGAACAGAGAATGACTGCAGTCTGGAGAGCCAATACTGGTCCAGGGCAGCCTTTTTTCTCAGGTCAGAACAAGGAAGAACAAACACCTCCAAAGAACCCAGAAACCAACCCAAAGGAGATGGGTCACCAGCTCACAGCTGTCTGCTTTGTGTGTCCAAGTCCTTTGATTTTTAACGAGGAGCTGTCTGAAACCTAGAAAGCCAAGGTAGGCGGAAAGAAGCAGAAGAAAAAGAAGGAAAAAAATTGAATCGAGGGTGTTCCTGTTAAATCCTCAGAGTTGCAAAGTCATTTATTTATCCTTTGGGTACAGATAGGTGATCATTGCGGCAGTAAATGTTATGTTTATTCAACCAGGGTTCTTGCAGCAGAAAAATGTGATCCTTGTAGCTAGAAAGTGGGATAACTGTACACCTAGCTATGCAATGTCAGTCCAAATAGCACTCCCGATGCTATCAGAAAGACAATTGCTTATTGACACCCTAGGGGCTCAGGTGGCAGTTAGAGAAGGCAAGGCTGTCATACAAAGTGGTGCTCATAGTAAAACAGTAAGGAAAGAACAAATATCCAAATGCAGGAAGTTCGACCCATAAAGCTTCACTGGACAAACTCATCATAACAATAAGAAGCTAGCATTTCAACTTCTTCAGTAGTAAATGTAAATTTAGGGATTGTAACTACACAGCTAGCAACACTATGAATAAGGTTCATAAAAGTATATTGTGTACCTGTTTCACACAATGTATTACTTTCTAAGAGCTGTTTAGTGCTCCAAAGGAAACTCTTTACAACCACAGATGACAGAGGATTACGAATCATGAAAATTGCTGTTGAAGGTAGAGGAATACTGATCACGTACTAATCTCTAAAAGACTTTTGAGTAGTTAAATTATCTGTAAAGGCCAGGTTGGATGGGGCCTTGTGCACCCTAACCTAGTGGGATGTACCTGCCCATGGCGGGGAGGTTGGAACTAGATTATCTTTAAGGTCCCTTGCAACCCAAACTAGTCTATGATTCTATGATTCTACAATTGACAATATACCTTCAGGTTTTGTTGTCACTGATTAGAATCACTCTGAAGCCCATCACTCTGCTACCTCACAACCTAAAGGCTATGTCAGGTTGCTTGCTGTTTCATCTCTGGGTCAGACTGATAATTCACTGTTGCCACTCTCCTTCAGCAGCGCTGCAAATCACTCTATTAAAAACAAACAGCGCTACGTTATTTGTAAATACATATTTTTTTCTCATTAAAAAAAACCTAATAGGCAGGCTTGCGTGTGCACAAAGACTAGATAAAAACCCTAATTTACAGCTGCTGTGAGGAGGTGATGCATTTTAAATATGACAGTGACTCCTTCTGGCCAAAGCCATGAACTGCCTGAGCTCAAGAATGAACAATGGATTTGGAGAGAAAGCAAGCATAACTCAGAACCTCCTGAGAAAGGAGTGAAAATGAGAGGTTTCAAAGCCATTACAGGACACCTAAAAGGGATCAAAGCCTAAACTGCATCTATCCATCTGTCACTATTAATAGTAGCCATAACACATTTCAAAGAAACTAGCCATTAAAATCCAATCCGATACAAAAACATCTACAAAAACTCAATACTCCAAAGCTGCTAAAATATCACTTCTTGTCAAAAAAGTTTGGGATGGTTTAAGCTCAGCCAGCAACTAACACACAGCCCCTCGCTCATTCTCTACCCCCAAGTAGGACTGGGGAGAGAATCAGAAGAGTAAAAGTCAGAAAGGTCATGGGTTGCGATAATAACAGTTTAATAATTGAAATAAAATAAAGTGCAGTACTAATATAAATAGTAAGAGTAATAAAAAGAGTAATATAGCAATAATAATAATAATAATGGACAATAACCAAAAGAGAGAAATTTAAAAAATCATTTTACTAAACACAAGTGTATATCACTCTGTAGAACAGTAGACTAGAAGTTTAATACTTCTTTTAGCCTTCCCAGCACCTCTAGTCGTTTTCATTCAGTTCCCCGCAGTCAGATTCAACTCCATTGTATAGCGCTCTTCATATACTCATTAAGCTTCTCTTTAAAACTAATTAGATTTCTTTGTTACAATTCTTCCTATGGGAAAAGCTGAGAGAAAGATAGAGGAAAAGGAGAGAGAATCTCTCTCCTGTAACAATTCAATATCTCCTCATTTGTAGATTAATTTCATATCTATTTTAATTATTACAGCTTTGTCTTCAGTTTCAACACGTTTTCTTCTTGAGCTGAATGTCCTCGTCTTTTCCAGCCGCAATCACTTTCTCTTATGATCAAATTTAAAACCACTGATCCAAACCAATTTATTGGTTGTGTGGATGCTTACAAATATGGTGAAAAAAGCTAGCATCTTACCAATATGGGAAGTCTGCTTCTGAAAATTCTGTTTTCTCTGATTAAAGGTTTCAAGTAGAAGGTTAAAAAGTCTCTACCTATCCTTCATTACCTATCTGTGACATTATTTACCCATGGCAAGTGGTGTCCCTCAGGGGTCCATACTGGGACCGGTGCTGTTTAATATCTTCATTAATGATATTGACAGTGAGATCAAGTGCACCCTCAGTAGGTTTGCAGATGACACCAAGCTGAGTGGTGTAGTTGCCACATCAGAAGGATGGGATGTCATCCAGAGGGACCTGGACAAGCTGGAGAAGTGGGGCTGTGAGAAATTCATGAGGTTCAAGAGGCCAGGTGCAAGGTCCTACACCTGGATCAGAGCAATCCCTGATGTCAGTACACGATGGGGATTGACGTGACTGAGAGCTGCCCTGCAGAGGACTTGGGAGCGCTGGTCAATGAGAAGCTCAGCATGAGCCAGCAGTGTGCAGTCACAGCCCAGAAGGCCAAACGTGTCCTGAGCCGCATCAAAAACAGTGTGGCCAGCAGGGCGAGGGAGGGGATTCTGCCCCTCTGTTCCTCTCTCGTGAGACCTCCTCTGGAGTATTGTGTCCAGTTCTGGAATCTTCAACATATGAAGGAGATGGAGCTCTTGGAACGGGTCCAAAGGAGGCTACAAAGAGGATCAGAGGGCTGGAGCACCTCCCATACGAAGACAGGCTGAGAGAGTTGGGGTTGTTCAGCCTGGAGAATGAAGGCTCTGAGGAGACCTTAGAGAGACCTTCTGGTATCTGAAGGGTCTACAAGAAAGCTGGGGAGGGACTGTTCATGAAGACTTGTGGTGACAGGATTAGGGGCAATAGGTATAAACTGGAGAGGGGAAGATTTAGATTAAACATTAGGAAGAATTTCTTCACGATGAGGGTGGGGAGGCCCTGGAACAGGTTGCCCAGGGAAGCTGTGGCTGCCCCATCCCTGGAGGGGTTCAAGGACAGGTTGGATTCAGCCTTGGGCACCTGATCCAGTGGGAGGTGTCCCTGCCCATGGCAGGGTGTTGGAAATAAATGATGTCTAACGTCCCTTCCAACTCTAACTATTCTATGATTCAATGATTCATTAGCTTAAAAGTAATGAGCATCACTTTTATAACTCATTTCTTATCAATTTCTATAGCTTGAACTGCTGTGAAATTCCACCTCAAACAGCAAATTCTAAAACCAATTTATTTCCTTTCTTAGTTATCTCTCTCTTATATAGGAAAAGCTCATATTTTGTGATTTTTTCCCCCAAATTTAGGGTCCTCCTCATATTTCTCCCACTGTGAATGAGTTAGTTGCAAGTATTCAATCTGTGATCAAACAGTGTAATTTCTGTTGGTGTCCCAGTGCTTTTAATTAAAGATTTGTCTCAAGGTACAGTACATGATGTTTTCCACATTGTTTCTTTGGAGGTTAATTAAAATCATAGTTTTTTTACTGCAGCATTGAAACTTCTTTTATGTCTCACATAATGTTATTTCATAGCAAACTGTTACTCTTTTTTTTTTTCTTGAATAATTACTAGTTTTCAGAATTCTTTGCCCTACACTATATGTAAACTAGATGATCTTTCAGGTCCCATCCAACCATTCAATCATTCTATGATTCTATGATTCTATAGAGTTTCCATCAACCAAAATTCATGTTTTTACATTTAATGGCAAATTATTATATAATAAAACATCTTTCATATTAAAATTCTATATCCCAAGCTACCAGGAGCCTCTCTCTGCTGTCCCTGGATAGAAGGGGGCTGTTCGGGGCCACACTACCTCTGAACTGGTCCTCAACCCCAGCAGTCAAGTTTCCAGCAAGGTGGGGCGCTCTCTTATGCATCTACAGTTATCTTAACACATTAAATGTTACGTTCTCATAATATGGGGTGGGTAATGAAGGTACCGAAGAAAAAGCAACAGCATCACCTCTTGTTTTGGCAGTACTGATCATAAAGATTTAGGGAAAAAAAATGCCAGCCACAAAAGAAACTTCTGGAGAACTGTATAACGCACTGGAAATCACATGTTAAATAATATTTAGGACAATAAGGCTTTTAGCCAAGCCTTGATGTTTTTTACAGGTTGCAAGCTTTCCTGAGAAATGAAAGTATAACTGACTTCTTGGGAAAACAACAACTGCTTGGATTATGTGTTCTTTTCTGGTTTTGTTTTACCTATAAAATACTATGACTTCTGTCCTCATCATTGTCATGAGCCCTCACCTGCTGCCTAATGATTCCACTGCTGCTGCACCACTTACCTGTTCCTTTGTGTTATCGTTAAATGTTGCTAAGTAACTGAATCAGGCTGTGGTATTACTTGGCATAACTATTCTGTTCTTTGAAATACGTATTCAGATTACTCAGTAAAATTGAAATGACTCCCCCAAAAGAAAGAAGTCCATTTGCATCTACCGCAACCTTCATTTACAAATTATTTCTAAGAAAAAGTGAAAGGGAATCCTATAAATACAATGCAACCTGAAAGGAGGTTGTAGAGAAGAGGATGTTGGTCTCTTCTCCCAAGTGACAGGTGATGGGACAAGAGGGAAGGGCCTCAAGTTGTGCCAGGGGAGGTTCAGATTGGACATTGGGAAAAATTTCTTCATCAAAAGGGTTCTCAGGCACTAGCAGAGGCTGCCCAGAGAGGTGGTGGAGTCCTCATTCCTGGAGGTGTTTAAAAAGCAGGTAGATGAGGAGCTTAGGGACATGGTTTAGTAGTGGGCAGGTGCAGTTGGGCTTGATGATCTCAAGGGTCTTTTCCAACCTAATGATTCTATGATTCTCTATTTCCAAAGCAGGTAGTACAGTAAATACAAATATTGATGAAAAAAATTGCTTTACCTTCTCCATGAAGTTATCCTAGGCCCACCTAAATAATAACACTTATTTTGCTCTTAATCACGTGTCTCAGCTCTTACAAGCAAAGCATACTAAACGCAAAATAGCTTTGCTTTCCATCAGTGCAAGCTCATTTAGAGAGTTCACCTTGCTGTGGTTTATTAAATAGAAAACATAATTTAAGTATCTTAACATGAAAGAAATGGGAAAGATGGAATTTGCCATTTAATTTAGGTCTCTTAATTTCATGTCAATGTGGCAATGATCTACGGTGTCTCATCTGTGCTACTCACAGGGACTTGGTATCAATAACAAGAGTAACCATCCAAAAAGGAGATGATCCACCTTCAATACAATCTTCAATTTACATCCCTCTGAAATAATCAAAAGTAATAACAGTCCCACTGTAGACCAGTGAGTTCAGTTTCCACTGTGAAGGTTCAGACTTCTTTAGCATTAAATAAAACATAACAGAGAATCACACAGAATCACAGAATAACCAGGTTGGAAGAGACCCACTGGATCGTCGAGTCCAACCATTCCCACCAATCCCTAAATCATGCTCCTAAGAATGATTAGCTCCAGATGAGGGCTGTGGCACTAGAGCAGAAAGATTCACACAGAATTTCAAGAAGAATTTCTGAAACAGAATAGTGTCGATGATTATTAAATTACTCAAGAATTGTTTGAGCTGACCAGTGTTGATTAGAATAGTTTCCACATTCCACTATGTTTAATGTTTCAAATCAACATATTTCCCTTTGTACCTTTTAACACAGACAAGCACTATGTGTAAAAATATTTTAAAATTAATTTCTCAACCTTAGAGCCTAAATCCTCTAGATAATTTTTTTTTTTATCAGCAGGAGCTTGGACTTTCAGACAGCAACCATTCTTTCCATGGGAAGTATCTCTAAATTTGCTCATTTGAAAATGTATCAGCTTTTCCTAAAAAAAGATAAAAGAAATGAACAGAAATCATAAATATTAAATAGCAAAAGGATTTCTGTTAGGGAGTACGGAGAGCTAAAATTACACTTGCAGTAGAGAGGATGGCTTAACACTAAGTGCACACAACAATCACTTTAAACCTGCTTGTTGAATTAGCAGAAGTTTTTAGAGATTTGGAATGAAAACACATACACAAAGTCTTATAACAAGTGGGTCTGCAATAAAAAAAAAAAAAATTCCACATTGTTGCAGCTCCCTCTAATGTATAATTAATATAAATACTCTGTAGCCAGCAGGTAAAATAGTATAATAGCTGGAGCAGCAGTGAATATTCAGGGAAGAGAACTGTCATAGAAAACCCAATTACTTTTGTACCTCGGTTATTAATGTCTTCATTAAATTTGCAGCACAAGTCAAGAAGTGTGACTGCCCAAACTGGGAAGGCAAACTTGTCCTTGTCCTTGTCCTTATAGAACCTATACCATAAGAGAGAAAAAAAGAATAAGAAACACATCACTTCCTCTGGTTCCTCCTTCCACATTGCATCCTTCCTAAGGTGTGAGGTATTCCCCCAGGGTACCACCCTCCAGATGGGCTTGATAAGCCTTGAGCAGCCTGATCCAGCGGGAGGTGTCCCTGCCCAGAGCAGGGGGGTTGGAACTGGATGACCTTTAAGGTTCCTTCTAATCCAAACTGTTCTATGAGTCTATGATTCCGTGACACTTAAGGGAGTGTTTTAGTGCCACCCGGTCCTCTGGTAAATACCAGGCTACGACATCATGTTTTCTGAACTGCATCACTTTTGGATTAGGTGTTTCGCTCACGATGCTCAAATTCCATCTGCCCTAAAGGATCATCTCCATCTGAGCTGTGAGGTAGCTGTGTAGCCGCTGTACACCCACATGCCATAAGTCAAGAGTTGGGGAGAAAATATAGTAGGAACCTAGAGACAAAAGTATTTTCACTGCATTATGAAGGAATTTTCGCGATCAAGACCTAAAAGAGCTTATTTCATGGGCTGGGCAAGGAGCATTACAAGTTCCTGGCAGAACAGTAGTATGGTTGAGACATACATTTATGACAGAATCACTCAGGCCAGTGAATATGAGGATAACTGCAAGAAGACTCAGCTGTCTTGCTAGCTGTGTTTTGTCGAAGGATGCCCGCTGCAGCCAGGGATGTCACCAAGAATTTAGATGAGTTGAGATAATGAGAGAGATGGGCACTAGCAACACTAAAACCATTATGAAGGTGCATAACCATTATGAAGGAGCACACTGCCCCACAAAATGTTCCAGACCAGCATGAACTATCAATAGTGACTGACATCCTTTTCCAGTGGAATGCTGGGAAACTCTGGTGTGACAACCAGGCTGGCAGAGAGCGTGTCATGCAAAGGCATAACCTTTACCATGGCTGTAGTGGTGTCAGGACTACAGGGTCTTGAAACAGACTAAGGTATCGCTTTTTTTCCTCTCCTCGGGAAAAGAGATGAATCCTAACTCCAAGACAGTGATTTAATTACTAAAAGTAATGTGCTGGAGCACCTCCCTTAAGAGGACAGGCTGAGTGAGTTGGGGTTGTTCAGCCTGGAGAAGAGAAGGCTCCAAGAAGACCTTATAGCAACCTTCCAGTACCTGAAAGGGGCCACCAAGAAAGCTGGAGAGGGACTGTTCACAAAGGCTTGGAGTGATAGAATGAGAGGCAATGGGTATAAACTGGAGGGGGGCAGATTTAGACTAGACATAGGGAAGAAATTCTTCACAATGAGGGTGGTGAGGCCCTGGAGCAGGTTTCCCAGGGAAGCTGTGGCTGCCCCATCCCTGGAGGTGTTCAGGGCCAGGTTGGATGGACCTTGGAGCCCCTGATCCAGTGGGAGGTGTCCCTGCCCATGGCACGGGGGTTGGAACTGGATGATCTTTCAGGTCCCTTCCAACCCAAACTAATCTATGATTCTATGATTCTACGATTCTATGATTCTATGTTAAGTCACAGATCAAATGGAACTAGTCATGTGGCTTTTTCAAGCTCAAAGACAGAAAAGAAACCCTCCTAAGACATCTGAGCCTATGCTAAATTCTGTGGTTCTTAAAACTTTAAGTTATTTTATGAAAGCATAATCACAGGTTTCATAGGGGAAAGAACCGCAGAAGGATTATGGAAAGCTTCCAGGAAGGGACCGATCACAGCAATTGCACTATTGTCAACCCCAAGCATTCAAAAATTTAAAGGTCAACACCTTGTTCTACAGCATAAAACATTTAAGACCAATTATATTGTTTACAAACACAATGTTTCAATATTTTAATATTAGCAACTTGACTTTCTCTTTTTCTATCCTTCTCCACATTCATACAAGGGAAAATGACTTATTTTAAGTCAAAGCTGAGATGTTTGTATAATCATATATTCATGACTTAAAGCTTTAAGGAATGAGGAGCTCCATGAACTTGGTTTCCTATGGACTTGTTTCCTGTTTCTCCCAAATCGTCCTTCTACAAAAAGCCACCAAAAGAAAATGTTTCCAGTCCAGGGAGGATGAATGCAGGACTGCAGCGGGACATGGTATCAACGGACTCACATTCATCAGCCACTCCTGGACACCAGAATTCCTCCTGCTGTCCTCAGGGAGCCCTGAACTGGTGTCTTCCTCCAGTCACTTGTTTTCATACAACCTATGGTAACTTGAGTGCCTCTGAAACAACCACTTGTGTTTCAAATCCTTCTGAACACAGTCAGTGGCGTTGAGAACTGAAGAGGAGGATGGGCAGACAACTGGATCTGCTCTTCCCTAAGGGCCTTGCCAAGACTAGAATGCTGCCTGACCAGCTGCTTGACCACACAGTTGGACTCGATGATCTCAAAGGTCTTTTCCAACCTAATGATTCCATGGTACTGGCATGCAGCCCATGGATTCCTGCCTTTATGTTAAGAAAAGCCAGACTGTATCCTAGGCTGCAGCAAAAGATGTGTGATCAGTAGGTTGATGGAGGTGATTCTGCCTCATGAGACTCCACCTGGAGCCCTGCATTTAGTTCTGGAGTCCTCAGCACTGGAAGGACATGGGTCTCTTAGAGTGGGTCCAGAGGAGGGCACAAAGATGATCAGTGGCCTGG
This sequence comes from Clamator glandarius, assembly GCA_033459285.1. Taxonomy (NCBI): domain Eukaryota; kingdom Metazoa; phylum Chordata; class Aves; order Cuculiformes; family Cuculidae; genus Clamator; species Clamator glandarius. The sequence goes on from JAUNZM010000627.1 coordinate 387,530, forward strand.
AGCATCTCCCCTGTGAGGTCAAGCTGAGAGAGTTGGGCTTGTTTAGACCAAAGAAAACTCCAAGGAGACCTTAGAGCAGCTTCCAATACTGAAAGGAGCTACAGCAAAGCTGGGAAGAGGGTCTTCATCAAGAGTACAGTGATAGGACGAGAGGTAATGGTTATAAAGTGAAAGAGGGGAGATGGAGATGAGAATTAGGAAGAAATGTTTTAGTGTGAGGGTGATGAGGCCCTGGCACAAGTTGCCCAGAGAAGTTGCGGATGCCCTACCCCTGGAATTGTTCAAGGCCAGGTTGAACATCCTGGTCCGGAGGGAGATGTCCCTGCCCGTGGCAGAGGGGCTGGAACTGTATGATCTGGAAGAGTTTGGAGCAGAAGTCTTATGAGGAGCGGCTGAGGGAACTGGGGATGTTTAGCTTAAAGAAAAGGACACCGAGTGGGGACCTTATCACTGCCTACAACTACATGAAAGGAGGTTTTACCATGATGGGTGTTGGTCTTCTCCCAGGCCAATCAGTCTAAGGAATTCCAGTCGGTCTAAGGGGTCTTCCTGATTCCTTAGACATCAGGAAAAATTTCTTCATCAAAAGTGTTATGGAGTACTGTCCAGGGAGGACGCCGAGTCTCCGTCCCTGGAAGGGTTTAACAGTCGGGTGTATGAGGTGTTCATGGATCTGCTTTAGTAGTGAACAGGTGCAGTTGGACTTGATGACCTCAAAGGTCTTTTCCAACCAAGCAATTCTATGATCCTATTATCTTTAAGGTTCCTTCCAACTCAAAACACAATATGATTCTATGAAATTCGAGGGCTTCAGGCCTGAAGGACTGCGATGAAAAATGGGATGGGAACTGGGATCAGGACTGGGATCTGGATCAAGTCCAGGTTGAAGACTGGGACAGGGACCGGGATGAGGACCAGGACCAGGACAACCAGGGCCAGGTCACGGAATGGGATTGGGACCGGGATTGGGATCAGGATGGGGAATGGGATGGGTAATGGGACCAGGATTGGGACTGGGAATAGGTACTGGGATTGGATTGGGGACTGGGATGGGGACCAGGATGGTGACTGAGATGGGGTTTAGGACTGGGATTGGGAAATGGGACCAAGAAGGGGACTGGAATGGAGACTGGGATGGGGACCAGGATGCTGACCCGGGAGCGGGTTTAGGATTGGGATTGGGACCGGGAAGGGGACCGGGATGGGATTCCGGATTGGGACCGGGATGGGGTCGGGGACCAGGATGGGGACATGCTTGTGCCCCGCCCCCGCCCACCAAAACACTGACACGTGCGCCTCGCTTCCCCCCCCCCCCCCGCCCCATTAGCGCCCCCGGCGAGCGCCTGCCGTGACGTCACGGCGCCCTCCACCAATGGGAAAGCTCTCTGCCGGGTAGCAACAAGAGCGGCGGGCGGCGACCAATCAGCGCTGAGGGGGCGTGACCATAGCAGATCTCCCCCTTCGCCTCCAGCCGCGGCGAGGCGCGCGGCAGCCAATCAGCGCGCGATGGGGGCGTGGCCAGCGCTGCCCCCTCTCGACTTCCGGCAACAAGCGGCGCGGGCCCGGGCGGCGCCGCCGCGAAGAGAGGTGAGAGGGGCGGGGTGGGGGGGGCCGGTGCACGAGTGAGGCGCGGGGGGGCTGCTGGGGATGTGAATGGGAGGCCCGCGGGGCTGAGGGGGTCGGGGCTGAGGCTGAGGCTGATCCCCCCCTGGGGCCGAGCGGTAGGGCCCTAGAGATCGCCCACCACTCGGAGCTTAATAAGGGCAAGTAGCGGGGTTTGCACCTGGGGCAAGGCGGCCCTGGATGTCCAACAGAAGAAGGAGATGGAGCTGTTCGAACGGGTCCAGAGGAGGCTACAAAGAGGATCAGAGGGCTGGAGCACCTTCCATACGAGGCTGAGAGAGTTGGGGTTGTTCAGCCTGGAGAAGAGTAGGTTCTGGGAAGACCTTATGGTGACCTTCCAGTACCTGAAGGGGCTACAAGAAAGCTGGGGAGGGACTGTTCATAAAGCCTTGTAGTGATAGGGTGAGGGGCAATGGCTGTAAACTGGAGAGGGGCAGATTTAGGCTAAACATAAAGAGATTTCTTCACCGTGAGGGTGGTGAGACTCTGGCCCAGGTTGCCCAGGGAGGCTCTGGCTGCCCCATCCCTGGAGGGGTTCAAAGCCAGGTTGGATGGGGCCTTGAGCAGCCTGATCCAGTGGGAGGTGTCCCTGCCCTTGGCAGAGGGGTTGGAACTAGATGACCTTCAACGTCTCTTCCAACCCTAACTATTCTATGATTCTATGTCCATGCTGACTGGGTAGCAAGAGGCTGGAGAGCAGCCCTGAGCAAAGGGATCTGGGGTTCTGGTTGATGACAAGTTGTCCACGAGCCAAAAATTGCACCCTGGCAACCAAGAGGACAACTGTGTCCTTGGGTGCATCCAGCACGGCATTGCCAGCCAGGCGAGGGAGGGCATTGTCCTGCTCCCACCTAGAGTCCTGGGTGCAGTGTTGGGATCTACAGTATAAACAGGATGTGGAGCTACTGAGGAGTGCCCAGAGGAGGCCACAAAGTTGGTGAAGGGTCTAAAGGGGAAATCACATGAAGAACAGCTGAAGCCACTTGGTCTGTTCAGTCTGGAGGAGACTGAGGGGAGGTCCTCATAGCAGTTCACTGCCTCCTCACAAGGGAAGGAGAAGCAGGTGCTGAGCTCTTCTCTCTGGTGACCAGTGATAGCACCCAAGGGACTGGCAGGAGGATGTGCCAGGGAAGGGTTAGGTATGGTATTAGGAAAAGACTTTTCTCCCGGAGGGTGGTGGAGCACTGGAACAGTTCCCTAGGGAAGCAGTCACGGTGCCAAGCCTGACATAGTCCAGAAGCCTTTGGACAATGCCCTCAGCCCCATGGTGTGAATGTTGCGGTTGTCCTGTGCAGGGATGGGAGTTGGACTCGATGATCCTTGTGGGTCCCTTCCAACTCTGGTGATTCTGTGGGTTTTGGACTTGGTTATAGGGAGGTGTGGGGTGGAGTAGTTTGGGACAAGGTGTCAGGGTCAGCATGGATACCTGTGGGTGTCTGGAACGTGCTTGGAGGAGTGGAGTGTTGGCATATCAATAGGCTGCATGAGGGTGGGAGAATTGGGGGGTGCAGTACTGGGGCAGCAGCGAGCCAGAGGGAAGAAGCCTGGGGTAGGAAGCTCAGTTGGGAGGAGGAGCATCTCTGCCTGCTGGGACCCAAGAACTGCAGAGCCTGGGTGCACTGAAATCCTCGTATAGGGAAATAGCAGTCAGAATAGGGATGGGCAAGAGAAAAGCTGAACAGTCCATGAACCACAGTCTTGCGGAAGTTTGAGGCTTGATTTGAGATGGTCATTTGATATGAAAAAACATGGGGCGGGCTGAAGTCAGTAAACAGGCTCTGACCTCTGAGTCACAGAGACTGGCTGTGCTGGCTCCTGGAGGAAGGTAGTGTAGAAGTCACCTGCCTGTAGCGAGCGCGTAAAGGAGCAGTTTCTACTGAAAGGTGAGTTGCCAAAGAGATTATTAGCAAGGTAAAGAAAGAGACAGGTGTGCTTTTGGATTGTTATGGAATGGGAGAACATTGCCTGTGCCCATCATCTTGGCAACAGCCTTGCTAGTGAATAAGAATGGTGTGGGTCATAATACTATCTTCTTAAGCATAATAATATATAGACAGAAGAGATCTTATCCTGTGCAGTGGCAGAGCAGATTGACTTGCTGCAATTCTGAATCTTTGCAATGACATTTGCTCATGTGAAGTGTTACCTGCCTGATGGGAAGCAGAACTCCCTTGCAAGTGCAAGGACTGCTGGAACAGTTACTGTAATCTCAAGCTGTAGGAAGCTGCACGCAGCCCTCCTCTTCTCTACTTCTTTCACATGGTTCTTCCTTCAGTCCTTTTTTCCCCACTCTCTTGAGGAAGAAGCGTATGATGCAAAGTGAAGAGCTCTTGTTCTTGCTTATTTGTAGGAAAAAGTTAAATGAAATCAATGTCTTGTCTTAAACCCTTGTTAGCTAACGACCACATTCCAGTCCTCGTTTTGCTTTTAAGAACCATGTCCTACTGTATTTTTCCCAAAATCTGTTTTAATGAGCTGCTTACTAGTACTGAAGGTATACTATGTACACAAGAAGTTTTGAAAGCAAGCTCTGATCTGGAAGCCATAGGGACGCATTAGTTCAGTGCTGTACTGGGAAGCAAAATTTGAGTGGAGGCAGAACAAAAGTTTGAATCTTTATACCTGTGTCCAGCCATACTCCATGATCACATCTCATATGAGAGATGCATGGAAGAGGTGTTTGATATGCTGCAGCTTCTTCAAATTTGGTCACGTCTGAAACAACAATCAAATCTCCGATCCTACAGAAATTGAGAAGCAATGGGATGTAGTTGTGGTTCTAGTTACATATGCGCTGTTACTAAAAATACTTCTACATTTCTGACTCCATGTGCTACAACTTTTGAGCATGTGTACAAGCTGTTTTGTGTACTTGCTGCTGGCGGATGCACTCTTAGCTGGTGCAAGAGTGAAACTGTCTTGGACTAAGAATATATAGAGCGACATTCATTTTTGGGGACGTAGGTCTGTCAGACTCTTTAACGAGCATTTACTCATCAGGTCTCAAAATTGGTAATGTATTAAATCGTGATGGGGTAGATTACACAAGGATACAATTTTGCTTGTTTTGATATCAGCTCTTTCTTGGATTACCACAATTATTTTCCTTGTTCTCTAAAGAACTGAGAAACTTATTTTGATCTAATAAATGATGAAAGACAAGAACAATGAGGTTACAGAATCAAGAATGCACTTACACCACTGAATCTGTTTCTTAGAAGGTGGTTTTACAGAGAACTTTCTTCGTGGTAATCATTATCTTTTTTACGGTTGAAGAGAGAAGTGAAATAATAAGTTTTTCAACTGCAACTTTTAGTAATAAATGATACACAATCAATCTTCTTTTTGCTTATAGAGAAACCATGCCGTTTTTGGGCCAAGACTGGAGATCCCCTGGATGGAGATGGGTTAAAACAGAAGATGGTTGGAAACGATGCGAATCCTTCAGTCCTGCACTTGAGGATGGGAATAATCAGCTGAATGATATCAGTCACACAGTGTAAGTTCAAAACCATGATACTGAGTGAATTAATAGCAGGTTGCAAGGCAAATATTAACTTCATTTCCATTCAGATGGCAACTGTTTGTGTTGGATTATGTCATCTGCAGATGCTAGAAGTATACAAATGCCACCATGTGTTTGGTTTAGTTAGGCAGGCAGGACAGCCTATGGTCTTTTGTCACTAACGGCTTCATGAGTTGCCTCTTTTAGGCAGATAGATGCTACCTTTTGTTGTATATTTTTAAAAAATTAAAAGACTTTACACTCTGCTATCCAAACAAAAACCCTCTCAAGTAGCATTTGAAGATGAAAGTGATACTTTTCAACATGCCTGATGCATTTGCAGTTTGTTACCTGGGTATGGGTGAAGACTCTCTGCTGATTAGGTGTTGGATTAGGACAGTTTATGGCAGTCATAACACACCTTTGCTCCAAGTAGATAATTACTGGTAGTTTTATGATAATTCTCTGACACCATATATGGCTGTATGGGCTCCTGTAGATCAGGTGAGTAAGATATTAGTTAAATAAAGTAATACTTGTGGCAGATGCACACAGACTGGTGTGACAAAAATAACTTTGTCCAAGCAAATTTCTGCTTGGTTTCTCCACAAAGAAGTAATTCTCAGGGTTAGCATTCTTCATCATAAATTCCAGCATAAATTGTTCATAATGAGGAAAGGAAACATACAGTGTTCTGTTAGTCCAGCAAACAACTAAGTAACTGCTCGGATTTAGAGGGAATCTGTGGGTAAGCTACGACTTGCTGTACTCCTAAACCTGTGGCTTCAAAATTTATGAAATAAACCTCAAGAGTTATCAAGCAGGGAAGAATTATTATTATTATTGTCTTGCTGTTTTTTTCCATGCCTTCTTTCTTTTTGTGTTCATCTGTCACTGGTAATGTTTGGATTTCTTTTTCCACCCAGTCTGGCCACTGTGGGTATAAAAGATTCTGCTTTTCTGGAAGAGTGTTTAGTAAGACTCCAACAGAAAAGTTGCCTTACATACCTTTGGGGAAAAAAATCTTTTTGTCTCTCTCTATCTTTAATAATATAGTTGTCAAGTGAAAAGAAAGCTAATTTTGATAGCTATTTGCACAGTTACTAAATAATTATATCTTGTAGGTTGCTTTAATGAATGTTGTTTGGCAAGTATGACATAATTGCCTTTGTGAATATCATTAAAGACTTCTGCTCTTCTGATCCTAATTACGTATGTATCTTTTCTCCAGAGAGCAAGGTGAGGTATTTTTGTTGCTGATTTAAGGAAAAAAACAATTCTAGTATTTTTGCTTGGTCCTAAAGGAATTTAGTATTGCACTTCCCTGGAGTCGTCTTTCTAGAAACAGATTTTAATCAGCTGGTTTTAGGAAGATACAAGTATTAAAGTTCAGGACGAAAAAAGGTTCATTAGTTTGAAGGGACTGGCCATGAAACGCTCTGGGGGAGAGTAGTTTTTATTAAATCTGAGGTTTTTCACAGTCTAAGCTTCTTAGGCTAGCTTGCCAGTTCATCAGAATCCCAAACGGGGTGACTAGCCTATTCTGCAGCAGGTGCCCTCATCTCTAGTGATTCCCCTGTTCCCTGTCTTCCTCATCTATGTAGCAAAACCAAACCACAGCATATTCTGTAGCTCTATGTTACTTCTGCTTCTGTCTATTTAGTTCAAAATCTACATTGTCTGAACTTAGACTACAGAATTCAAGCTGGCGCTTTTTGGCAAAGTGGCGCTACTTGGGAGTAATTCCACTACGCCTTGAACTTTGGAGCTATGACTGCAACTTGAACTTTGGATCTATAAGTTTACCTTTGCTGCTTAACAGCAATTAATGTTGTAGACCAATTTAGGATGAAATGTACCTCTGGAGGTCAGTCCAAACACATGCTCAAAGCAGGGCCAACCGGGTTGGGTTATACAGGGCCTTGCCCAGTTGAGCTTTGTGCATTTCCAAGTATGGAAATTCTTCGCTGGGCTCCTGTTCCAAGTCCCATTACCATCACTGTGATATTTTCATGTGTTCTTCCCTCCTGTCTAATAAGAATTTCTCATCATAGACTGTCAGTTACCAGCTGACTTATTACTGCCCACCTCCTTACAGTCTAGCTTCATCTTCTCATCAGATGTTAAACTCTTAACATTTGATGTTGACAGTGATCAGATTTCCCTCCACCACCACCTCTTAACAGTGAACAAACATAGTTCTCTTCTGCAGTACCTGTCACCTCTGTAACCCCCCACTGGACTTACTTCAGAATACCAGCATTGTACTGGACTGGGGAGCCCAAAACTGGACCCAGTACTCCAGATGCTGTTTCTCATGCTGAATAAAGGGGGATAATTACTTCTTTCAGTCTGAAGAGTACACTAATGCAAACGTTCTCTTCTCAGAGGTACAGAGGCTCCTGTTTGCTAACCTGATGCACTCTCCACAGATGGGCACTGGTTACTGGGGGCTCATATCTGTGACAAGTGTTGTTCCTTAGGGATCTGGGACCAGGGCTGTTTAATATCTTCATCAATAATATAGACAGTGTGGTCGAGAGCTAAACCAGCCATTCTTTCTTGTAGGCCCCCTTCAGGTACTGGAAGGCCGCTATAAGGTCTCCTTGGAGCGTTCTCTTCTCCAGGCTGAACAACCTCAATTCTTTCAGCCTGTCCTCGTAGCAGATGTGCTCCAGCCCTCAGATTATCTTCATGGCCTCCTCATTCCAACAGTTCCATATCTTTATGTTCACGATTCCAGAATTGGACACAGGACTCCAGGTGTGGTCTCACAAGAGTGGAGTAGAGGGGAAGAATCCCCTCCCTCACCCTGTTGGCCACACTTCTGATGCAGCTCAGGACACAGTTGGCCTTCTGGGCTGCAAGCATGCATTGATGACTCTTGTTGAGCTTCCCATCAATCAGAACCCCCAGGTCCTTCTCTGCAGGGCTGCTCTCAATCACATCATCATCATCCTCCAACCTGGATTGAAACCACAGATTGCCCCAGCCCGCGTGTAGGACTTTGCACTTGGTCTTGTTGAACCTCATGAGGTTCACACAGGCCCACTTCTTTGGTTTGTTCAGGTCCCTCTAGATGACATCCCATCCTGCTGGTGTGAGAAGTGCCCCACTCAGCTTGGTGTCATCTGCAAACTTGCTGAGGGTGCACTCGAACTCTCTGTCTGTATCATTGATGAAGATATTAAACGGTACCGGTCCCAGTACAGATCCCTGAGGGACACCACTTGTCACGGATCTCCATCTGGCCGTTGAGCTGTTGACCACTAACAACTTTTCTGCAGAAATGTTTCATATCCAATCTGTACCTGGCACGTATCCACACATGAGGTTCTTATGTTCCACATGCAGGGGTTTGTGGTAAAGCGCTGCAGCGCGTTTTGTCTTACTGGCTGGTTCTGTGTCATATCTTAAGTTATTTGGAAGCAAGTATCTGTGTATACTGAGTTGATAGCACAGCTCAAGATATCTGTTAACATGATATTGAACTGAGTAAGAATGAGGCTTGATAAAATGCTTCCTCCCTTATGGAAGAAGCATATAGTAAGCAATACATATTTATCCGTCTCTTTATAAGCTGTTTTATTAATAGGGATTACAGGGTATCCCACTCTGACTGTCCTAACAGGGTTTGATTTATTCTCACCCTCTAAATAAATTTTTTTTTTTTTCTCCAAAATATTCTGTAGAAATCTAGGTAGTACTTGAGCATTACATTTCCAGGGAGCAGTTAGGGTAGTTTTCCTTTAAAAAGAAACAAAGTCAAGCCACATAGCTGACTGAAATAATTTTTACCCTCACTCATATTCTCTTTTGTGAGGGAATGTGTGGATGGAGTTACTTGTCAAACTGTCTTTTATCAGTTACAAATACTTTTTCTTCAGAAGTTAATAAGGTCTACTCACAAGCAGGTTCAGAAATAAACCTTCAAGGCATGTAAATAACCTCCATAAATTGAAGAATATGTTGTTATTAAAAAATGGAACTTTTTCCCTTATTCAGGTAGTCATCCAGTGCCATAGTGATCCAGATAATGAATTAGTCCAAAACAGTGGACCTTATGATAACTGTCCTTGAACAAACATAATCACTTGTGCAGGAGCAATTTGGAATCATGTTTGAATAGTTGCAATTTGAATTAGTTCCATTTTTGGAAACTAAGATGGAAAAAATGAGACCCTCAGTTCTGTAGCTCCTACTTATTTGGATAAGTAATAATCTGTAAGTCAAGAGTGCCTTGTATTCAAGGTAGACAGCAGCTGGAAATGTGTTTGCAGCATGTTTCAGTGCCTGTTTAAGCCCTGTCACTTGCCAGTTCCTCTTCTCCAAACACTTTTGCTGTTTGAATACATATATATATATATATAGCAATGTTGCCTAGAATATTATAGTTAAGTCTTTATTCTGTGCTCTAAAAATAGTAAGACATGAACTAATGCTCTCACCTTGGATTAAGCTCTGTCTGAATGCAGAAATGTGTTAGCTTTGACAGGGTTTAAACCTAAGACGAAAACAATTTTCTATTTCTGAGTCTTCTCAACTTGTGTATCTTTGGGCTGAGTTAGCAGTTACTAATTAGAGCAATTATAAAACCATAGCTTTTCTAAAGTGTTGTTTAGTCATCTGCTTTAACAGGTGGTTCAAGCCTGAAAATTCTGATTTTATAATATACAATATTAACATAGTTTGACTTTTGCAACTTAATGCCCAAATACAGATTTCTTTTTTTAAGCAAACTGGTGTCCTTCAGTTTACAAGATGTCCAGCTGTTGCTGCTGCAATTTGATGGTCACACTGACATTAATTGATTCATCTAGTAAATTCAGATTAAAAAATAGTAATGAATGGGGAGGGCCTTGTATACAACTTTCTTATCAAAGAATAATAATTGCGATATAAAACTGTCATACAGTTAAGATTTGCTACCACGTATCCTTAGTTATTCTGCATCTCCATGGAGTGTGCAAGGCCATGGCCTTCATGTAAAGTGTTTTCCTTCTCTGTGCTAGAAAAACAAATACTGATTCTTATCCGTGTTGCCATTATTTAAAATTATCTGCAAAAATGAAAAACAAAACTTCATGAAACTCTGTAGACTTTCTGCAGCATAGGCAGTTATTTAATTTATATGAATTTTAAAAGGTTAGTTTATCCAACAGAGCTTTCTTAAGTTACTTTAGATAAATTATATATATTCAAATTATATATATATACACACACTATATATGTAAATTATTCAGTGTAGTCCTCAGTGTTAGGTTGCTGTCAGTTAGTTAACTGTCAGAAGTGACATAGGCATAGTTGATTCTCTCTGGGAGAAGTAGGGGGAGACCACGTGGGTCTTGATGCCTTACAAATCATTGGTAAGACAGTATTGTGACACCTATATTATATACAGTGTTGTGATTCAGGCATTTATTAAAAGAAAGGCTTTCTTTGCCCCGGAGTTAACAGCAGGGAGAGAGATGTCTTTCTTTGCTGGCTTTCCGCCTCCGTGAGGCTGTGCAGTAATTCTGCACTGACTCTTAACCTCTGTGCGCAGTTGGTGAAGGCTTGTTCTCTTCCAAATCATGAATATTTGTACCCTGGAGGTTTGCAGGCAGACAGCTGTCCAGCTACTGCTGTCTCCTTGATAGTCCTTCCTAAATGTCAGTAACGACTTACAAGATGTTTAGTAGGAAGATACTTCTGTATATTTAGTCACTTTGACATAAAATTCAACCCCACTAGGAAGAAGAGAGCAAGACGGCTTCTTTCCTAAGGTATGTCTTGCTACAGACCATCAAGTAGAGCAACATCATTAAAAATGATTAATTTTTTTTTCAAGCTGGCAGACTTTAATGCAAAGAGTTATAAGCTCTGTGCATCTTAAATATTTAATCAGTGCTATTCTAATTAGATGCCTTTATTTCAGCATCTTAACTGGTGATGATGAAGACGAAGAACTCTACAGTACTGAAGATTGTGAATTTGCAGCCAAGAAAAGGAAAAAAGATCATTTTAGGAATAACACAGATTCTCAACGTAAGACTGAGATTTTTTTCTGTTCACTTCAAAAGACACTTGTAGGTTCAGCCAGATTTCATAAGAGCCATTCATTTATATTAATCTATACAGTAGCCTTCTGAGCCATGTTTACTTCTGCGCTGGCAATGAATTTTAGTGTCAGAAGTGATACATCTTAATTGAATGACATCATTGATCATCTGTCATGTGTTTCCAAAGATCCAAAGGTAATTAATTTAAGAATAATTCCAGAACCATAAATGCCTTCAGATACTATTTTTTTGTTTTGTTGTCTAGTTTTAGAGTAAATTCTTCTGGATGCTTGTGGAAGCTTCTGCTTATGAAAGCAGCTCTTTTGATTTTGCTTAACTCAAATTGTTAATTCATGGCCTCAAGCTGCTCCAGGGCAGCTTCAGATTGAACATAAGGAAAAATTTCTTTACCGTAAGGATTCTTGGGCACTGGCAGAGGCTGCCCAGGGAGGTGATTGAGTCCCCACTCCACCCTTGGAGGTGTTTACAAGATGGGCAGATGAGGTGCTTAAGATTATGATTTAGTAGTGGACAGGTACAGTTGGACTCAATCTCAAAGGTCTTTTCCAGCCTAATGATTCTATGGTTAGTGATGCAGTTCTATAACCAATTCATAAATAAACGTTTTGTCATAATACCTATAGTTTTTGGTGAAGACTTTCAGGATTGAATTTCTTGAAGAAAAGGGTCCTCTTTTAACAATTTGAATATCAAAGCTTTTTTTAATCAGGTCTCATCTTTAAAAGAGACTTTAGAGAGCAAATATGTGTATGACAGCAAGTGAACTTGAACAAGTAGAGTAGGTAAAAAAAGGTAAGTGATAAGCAACTTCTTGGTGGTTCTAATGCTTTCATCTCGAAATGATGTCTTATTAGTATATTTCCAAAATTGTAACAGAGACGGTCTTATAGAAAGTTGCGAGGTTCCCCAGCATAAAGCATTCATAAAGCATCCAGGAGGTTGAGAGGAGACCTTATCACTGCCTACAACTGCCCGAAAGGAGGTTGTTGTGAGGGAGGCGTAGGTCTCTTCTCCTAGGCAACAGGACTAGGGAACGACCTCACGTTCTGCCAGGAGAGGTACAGATTGGACATCACTTAAACAGTTCTCTGGCACTGGCAGAGGCTGCCCAGGAGTGTGTTGGAGACCCCATCCTTGCAGGTTTTTAGAAGAGGGGAGGTGAGGTGCTCAGGGATATGATTTAGTAGTGGACAGGTGTGCTTGGACTCAGTGATCTCAAAGGTGTTTTCCAACCCAGCAATTGATATGATTCCGTGTCAGAAGATTCAACTGGCTGTATCAGAAAATGAGGTTGGAAGGGACCTCAAGGATCATCAGGTCCAGTCTTCCTTGGCAAAAACAATAAGTTATAATATGTGTATGTCTTACATATATGCAATATGTATTATGTATATAGGAGCATGTTTTTATTTTACAATGTACCAGAGTTCTGAAAGCTGAAAATCTGCCTAATTGCTTGTGTTAGTCTTGTGTAGTTGACTTCCCTGCAGCATTCTGCAAGTACTTGGACCAAGTGAATGCAGAGCAGGCACCTTTATGGAAAATACAGTAGAGGAGTAGAGTGTTCAAGAGTGAGAATGTTGCTCATTTCTGTAGGTTCCTGTGCTATGTGCTAAGAAGCCTGTTGGGTTACAAAAAACTTGGGAGTTTGTAGAAGTTGTTGATATACACCTGTCAAAAGTTGTGCTGTGTCTGCCAATTGTGTGCCAACTCTTGTGTTAGATTTATAAAATTATTTAACTTCTTTGTTGTTTTGAAGTACAGAACTTCTGAAAATTTGTAGTCATCCTTTTCAGTTTTTATAGATTTCCTTCATTAAAACTGTTCTCTCCTATTTTATGGAATGTTTTACTGAAGCTGGGTCTGTTTTGTTCAGTTTTCTTCTAGAAGGCATTACCTAAAGTGGAAGCCTAAAAATGTTTGTATTTTTATTTTATTTTAGGCTTTTATCGTGAAAAGTGGATTTATGTTCATAAAGAAAGCACCAAGGAAGTAAGTTCTGCATGCTGTGGGTTGATTGCTGCAATCTTTATGCTGCTTATTGGCAAATAGTATATTAAAACAGTGTACTTGTATTGCATGGTCTTAGGGATTATATTCAACATTCTCTTCATTGGCAACACTGCACCTGATAAGGCAAAGGCAGCCGGCAGAGTGACTTTTACATGGGTCCTTGTAACAGAGAAAGCATCTGGATCTTGTGGAATACAAAGGTCTTCTTTCCAAAGTCTGAAACTGAAATTTTACTTGCTGGTATTCAATTTACATCAGGATTCCAAACTACCAAGTAGCTGCCTGCAGGCTGTTAAATTTGAAGTAGCAGAATGAAAAAGTAGCAAGGAGTTGACCAAAAAAAAAAAAAAAGTCAGAGCAGAAATATGATTTCATCTCAACCATAATTTACAGAGGCTTCAGTTTTCCTTACAGGTTGTAGTCTTACCTGATTTTCAAATTAACAACTCTTGCGACTTGGGAACTTTGTTCGTAGAATCATAGAACGGTTTGGATTGGAAGGGACCTTAAAGCCCATCCAGTTCCAGCCCCTGCTGTGGGCAGGGACACCTCCCACTAGATCAGGCTGCTCAAAACCCCATCCAACCTGGCCTTGAACACCTCCAGGGAGGAGACATGCACAACTTCCCTGGGCAACCTGTGCCAGTGCCTCACCACCTTCATCGTGAAGAATATTCCCAATGTATAATCTAACTCTTACCCCCCCATCCCCAACCTCCAATTTAAATCCATTCCCCCATGTCCTATCACTCCAAGTCCCTCCTCAGCTTTCCTGTAGCTCCTTCAGGTACTGGAAGTCTGCTAGAAGGTCTCCCCAGGGTCTTCTCCAGGCTGAACAACCCCAGCTCCCTCAGCCTGTCCTCACAGCAGAGGTGCTCCAGCCCTTTGATCATCTTCATAGCCTTCCTCTGGACCCGTTGTAACAATTCCATCTCCTTATGTTAGGGATTCCAGAATTGGCCACAGGACCCCAGGTGGGGTCTCACAGGAGAGGAATAGAGGGGCAGAATCATCTCCCTCGACCTGGTGACCACACTCTTGAAGCAGCCCTGAGCAAAGTTGGCCTTCAGGGCTGTCAGTGCACGTTGCCAGCTTATGTTGAGCTTCTCATCAATCAGCACTCAAGCTTTTCTCAGCAGGGCTGTGCTCAATCACATTGTCCCCTGTGTTTTTATCCAAATTGGATACTGGATTCCAGAGCGAAATAACAAAAGTAGGAAAGTCTTGGTAGGAAGCATACAAAATATGCTGTAGGAGAGCACTGAAAATAAAAATAAAATAAAAAAAAAACCAAACAGAAGAAGCGCAGGTATGTAGCTGAAATGAAGTGGGTGATGCTCCTAGGGCAATTTTATTGTGGTAATACATGGGGAAAGGTAGAGCTGAAGCTTCACAGAGATGTGCTTCCTGCTATTCAGGGGAGTTCTCTTGCTGCTGTATTTAAGCATGGCCTTTTCACAGAATCGCAGAATAACCAGGTTAGAAGAGACCCACTGGATCATTGAGTCCAACCATTCCCACCAATCATCTAGAGAACAGCCACAAATATTTGAATTTCAACAGAAGTTTTGTTTTCTGCAAGTGTTAATTCACTGCTGTTAGCCATCCAAGTCATGCGTTGTGAAGTGCACCACACACTTGGATCCAAGGAATGTTAACTGGATAAGCAAGCAGTGTGATCCTGAATTTAGTCATTAACTGATAGGCAGTAATTACCACCACCCTGCAGCAAAGAGTTAGATGTCTTCTGTCGCACTGTGGTACATCCAGGTTAAGTTTTCATTGGGTTCAAAAAGGAACATTAAATTGTAGTCATTAATTTAATTTTACATCAAATTTTACATTAAGTTGTACTCTTCTCACTATCACATAATTCACTGAGGAAGTCTCTCTAGGAACGAACTTCAAATGATGATTTATCCCCCACCTTCCCAGGCTTATAAGCCTTAGAGCACACTGCTCTGCAAGTATCTCTTACACCACTTGTAGGGGTTTTCTAGCCTTGTTATATCTGCTCCAAGGCTCCTGCGTGGCTTTGTGGCTCTAAATTTAGTCAGCTTATATGATTTCATGTCACTTCAGGCTACCACTATCACCTTAAGTAGTTCCACAACAACCTCTGAAACTTCCATTTTCACCTTGACACCTGTGCAGAAGCACCAAACGAAAACAGAATTTCTCTTGGTACCCAAGAAAAATCATTCCAGGACCCAGAAAAGAAATTCTATGTGTTAAGACCACTTGTTTTTATAATCCCAGGAGCAAGCAGCTATATTCTTGCCATCAAATGCAAACTTTAACTCGATTTACGCTTACGGTTCTGAGCTCAGACTTCTGTACGAATAAGCTCTAACTTGTGCTGAGGTGCATGGGGAGCTCAATAGCTGTGAGAGAGTAGCATTATGGTCATGCAGTAGTGGAGTAGATTTTCCAGGGCACTCGTAGACCAATATTTATAATTTGCATGATTAGTATGATTTTTAAAGGCCTTGCCTATGTACCTATTAGTTCCAAATATCATATCTAGTTTCATTTGTTCTGTATGAAATTAATTCTTCAGTCCAGATGCATTATATAATATTTGCAAGGAGTACGAGGCACATCTAGGCATCACTTGCATGGTAGAGTGCTTTTCTGAATATTTTCCTCAGTTTTATCTTTGTTCCTTTCCTGTGTTTACTCTTTCTCTCAGAGACATGGTTATTGCACTTTGGGAGAAGCTTTTAACCGCTTAGACTTTTCAAGTGCCATCCAGGACATCAGAAGGTTCAATTATGTGGTCAAAGTAAGTTCTTTATTTTACATGCATATTTAAAAAATGCATCTGCTGGTGTGTGAAGCAAGAAATAATTTTGCACTGAACAGCTGATTTGTGACTGTGTGAATAACCTTTTCATATGTAACTTACACTTCATGAAGCAGCTTTAAACTGAGTAGTTTTTCTTTGGGGAAAACTTATTCTACTGCTCTATGAAAACGTATGGTTTGAGGAGGATGGTGGTGGCCAGTCTGCTGTGTATTTACAGGGAAAACTAATGGTGGTTTCAGTTGTTCATCAGTCTGGGCAGGCAACTCTCTTTAAAGGCAAAATAATTGCTATGCAACCCAAACCAGCAACATGTGCTACATCTTAAATACACTTTAGTATCATAGAACAGTTTGGATTGAAAGGGACCTCAGAGCCCATCCAGTTCCAACCCCCTGCCATGGGCAGGATCACCTCCCACTGGATCAGGTGCCCAAGGCCCATCCAACCTGGCCTTGAACCCCTCTAGGGATGGGGCAGCCACAGCTTCCCTGGGAAACCTGAGCCAGGGCCTCACCACCCACTTCATGAAGAATTTCTTCCTAATGTCTAATCTAAATCTTCCCGTTTCCAGTTTAAAGTCATTCCCCTTCATCCTATTACTCAGTATCTTCGTAAACAGTCCCTCCCCAGCTTTCCTGGAGCCCCTTCGGGTACTGAAGACTGCTCTAAGGTGTCCTCAGAGCCTTCTCTTCTCTGGGCTGAACAACCCCAGCTCTCTCAGCCTGTCCTCATATGGGAGGTGCTCCAGCCCCCTTCATAGTCCTCCTCTGGACTCGCTCCAACAGTTCCATGTCCTTTTTATGTTGAGGATTCAAGAACTGAACACAGGACTCCAGGTGGGCTCTCACAAGAGTGGAGTAGAGGGGAAGAATCGCACCCCCTGTCCCTGCTGGCCTCGCTTCTTTTGATGCAGCCCAGGATACAGTTCTAGACAAATATTTGATGTGTAAATATTCTGCAGGTTTTTTTCTGCAGCTGCTTAAGTCCCCTGATTCATTGCACTCTTTTTTTTTTATCTAGATCAAGATAGATGCATTTATCTTTGCTAACATCCCTTAAAACTTAACACTCCAGCTTTTTCTGTCTTCCTTTTCTTCTTTCTGTCTTCCAGAAATGAGTTTTATTGCAAGTTGTCTTTTAAAATTAACGTAGTTACATGAAGTTTATATAAACAGCTATGATATACTAATCTCATTAATCATCAAAGAGCCCTTTCTCACTATATTAGCTTCTCTGAGTGAGGGCTAGCCTTAAGTTTAGAATTTAAGTGCATGGAATGTGTAAGATTTGGACAACAGTACTGTCTGCCTGTTTTCCAAAACGATGTAACTTATACTTTTGGGAGCCTCTTAATGTCATGCCTTAATTTCCTGGATGCCTAACCAGCTGCCCACTTGGAAATACCTGTTCTGGGAGATACTGGCCTTTCCCTAGCCCTAGATTTGATTGTCATCTTACCTGATGTAGTAAAGAGCTTGTCCCAACTTCTAAAGGGTCTTAAAAGGTGAGACGCACCAGGGCTAGAGTTCAGTGGTGGGGCTGTTCACAAATAATATAGTGGTTGGAATGTATCCAGAGCTTGAAAAGACACAAATCAAAACTAAATAAACATACTAGGAGAACACCCTTACCGCTAGGTCATGGAGTGTTTGGAGAGAAAACACATTCTACCCATCTTTGTGAAGCTGAAACAGTGTATTGTGCTTACAAAAAAACAAAGAGTTGTGAGACCAAAGGAAACAAAGCAAAAAGGATTTGCTTTAAGGCTATTGGTTAGAGTATTTGCCTGGTTTGTTCCCATCATGGATTTTTTTGGTATCTATAATGCATTGTGGTTCACAACGTGTTTTTAAGTGCTGTTTTGGGATCAGAGACAAGAACCTTTATCATTCCCAAGACTTTTTCAGCCTCTAACAGTACAAAGAGAAAAAAAAATGATAAATCGTGTTATAAATGAGGTCAGCCTTGGGTACCTCATTTGAATGATGAATGGCTAGAATGAATCCAGAAGGAGAATTTTACAGGCTCTTTTGGCGCTGCAGCGCGTAAGTCGGGTTGCTCGAAGTAGTTGATGGGAACAAAGTGCAAAATCGAACATGGGCCTGTTGACCAGTTTCTATTTTGTTCACCAGAAGAAAATATAAAATGGCTAATTCAGTTACCCAGACTTAAGATTGTTGAGGAAAGAGCAGTACTTTAAAATTCAGAAACATGGCTTTGTGATCCAAACTGTTAATGGAGTACAATAGTCTCTAAGAAATTAGGGAGCCTTAGAGTGGCAGTCAGACTTCAAAAATACTTTTAAGATTTTATATTTATTTGAAATTATTAAACTTTTGGAGTTGTAAAACAATTCCAAAATCTTCGTTATATCCTTGCATGAGTTTTGTTAAGCTGATGGAGGCAAAATGACTTCTGTCATCGGGCGCAGCAACTGGACATCTAGGACTTTAAAAGTTAGTGAGCTGCTAATAAGCATGATTGCTGTGAATGGCAGCTGCTGCTTGTTCTGCAGCTGTAGAGCTTGTTGACTTAAACATTTGTGGAGTTGTAGCTAATAAATTAAAACATCTCTGTGTATGTCAGTAATAGGTGAAGTTGCAACAGACTTTTAAGAAGCTCAGCATGAGCCAGCAGTGTGCAGTCACAGCTCAGAAGGCCAGCCATGTCCTGAGCCGCATCAAAAACAACGTGGCCAGCAGAGCAAGGGAGGGGATTCTGCCCCTGTGTTCCTGTCTTGTGAGACCTCCTCTGGAGTATTGTGTCCAGTTCTGGAATCCTCAACATAAGAAGGAGATGGAGCTGTTGGAACAGGTCCAGAGGAGGCTACAAAGATGGTCTGAGGGTTGGAGCACCTCCCATAGGAGGACAGGATGAGAGAGTTGGGGTTGTTCAGCCTGGAGAAGTGGAGGCTCCAAGGAGACCTTACAGCAACCTTTAAGTACTTGAAGGGACTCCAGGAAAGCTGGGGAGGAACTGTTCACAAAGGCTTGTAGTGATAGGACTAGAGGCAATGGGTAGAAACTGGAGTGGGGCAGACTTAGACTAGACATAAGGAGGAATTTCTTCACTATGAGTTGCCCAGGGAAGTTGTGGCTGCCCCATCCCTGGAGGTGTTCAAGGGCAGGTTGGATGGAGCTTTTGCAGCCTGATCCAGTGGGAGGTGTCCCTGCCCGTGGCAGAGGGGTTGGAGCTGGATGGACTTTAAGGTCCCTTCCAACCCAAACTATTCTATGATTCTGTGTTTGATCTGCTGTTTCAGATTTTAAGCCAATCTGCAACTGAGACCCAGTGTAAGAAGCAGGTCATCCCATACCCATCTGCTTTATGTAAATTCTGATTTGCTTCCTTGAAGTTTCTAATCATAGATGGTCGAGTCTCCATCCCTGGAGGAATTTAAAAGACTGGGAGGTGAGATTCTCAGGGATCTGGTTTAATAGTGGACAGGTACAGTTGGACTCAATGATCTGTAAGGTCTTTTCCAGCCAAATGATTCTTTGATCATCCATTTTGCTTCTCAGACTAAAAATCAAATCAAAGAAGCAAATTCAACCTGAGTGATTTTAATGGAGATTTCATTTATTATTAAAAGTTTATGTAGATGTCTGCTCAGGACCCGTTCAGGGTAAGAAATGCAAGAAAGGGGTAGGATCAGCTGTTTCCCTCTGCTTGTTTGTGCTGTAGGGTAGTGATAGTTTCTTAGCTGTGAAGTGTTTGATATATTGAATTTGGTATGGATGGTCTTTTTTACGACTGTTTCCATTTGAATAAACAGTTGTTGTGTTCAAAGTTATCTCCAGTGGACCACACAGGCCATGGCTGTGCATCTGTCAATAAGGCTGAACTTGTCAGATCCTTGTACACGTGCACCTGCTAAATTTGTCTTAATCTTTGCATATTAACAGCGATTGAAATTGGAATCTTCCTTAAAATCATCCAGGTGGAATTTGTTTCTTTGAATTGATTTTTAGCCTGAGTGACATTACTGAATTCTTTTAAATTAATCAAGAGACATGTACATGCTTGCTTGAGCTGGCAAACTGCCAGAGACCTCAAGGTGTTCTCCGAAGTATTAATCAAACAAAAAGGCTTTGAAAATGCCAAGAAAGAGGGCCTAATATCTAGTCTCCAGAACTGTATAAATTGATTGCTTGTATTTAAATACATCAGGAGAATTTTTTTCCTCCTTTCATAGCGCATAATGTTTTGTCAGGGATCATGCAGAGAAGCCAGAAGGAATGTTATTAAATTGGGGAGAGAACAGGTGTATTCTCTCTTCCTGCAAAGGGAAATTAATGTTGAGTGTAGCGTCAAATCAGTGTTTTTAGAAATGAAGACACAAAATCATTTCTGGCAGGTTTGGTCTTCGTTCACCCTCTGTGCCAACTGTTGATGCCGTCGTACAAAGCCGGGCTCAGCAGGTTTATGTTCAGAGTGCTCTGTGGGGGATCAGAGAGTCATGGAATGGGTTGGATTAGAAGGGACCTTAAAGATCATCTAGTTCCAACCCCCCTGCCACGAGCAGGGACACCTCCCACTGGATCAGGCTGCCCAAGCCCCATCCAACCTGGCCTTGAACCCCTCCAGGGATGGGGCAGCCACAGCTTCCCTGGGAAACTAGGGCCAGGGCCTCACCCATCTCATAGTGAAGAATTGCCTCCTTCTGTCTAGTCTAAATCTGCCCCTCTCCAGTTTATACCCGTTGCCCCTTGTCCTATCACCCCATGCTCTTGTAAACGGTCCCTCCCCAGCTTTCCTGTACCCCGTTCAGGCTCAAGAGAAACATGTGGGTAGTTAGGAGATCCTTAATATCAATCTAGTCAAGGGGAAGTTACTAATGCAGAATGTGCATTGCTCATTACTACATTCCTGTGGTTTCTTCTACCAGAGACCTGAATGTAGGAGTAAGACAGAGGTTTGTTTTTTAAAGCCCCAGTTAGGTAAAATATGACATTTCTCCACTATAAGCAGCAAGTCGTACACAGAATAACATGAGCTGGAAGGGACCCACACAGATCGAGTGCAACTCCAGTCCCTGCACAGGACAACTTCAACATTTGCACCTTGTGTCTGTGTTCATTGTCTAAAAGCTTCTCGAATGTTGTCAGTCTTGGCATCTTGACTGCTTCCCTGGGGAGCTGTTCCAGTGCTCCATCACCCTCTGGGGGAAAAACCTTTTCCTAATATCCAACCTAACCCTCCCCTGGCACATCTTCATGCCCTTCCCTTGGGTGCTTTCATTTGTCACCTGAGAGAATAGCTCAGTGCCCGCTCCTCCTCCCCAAGTGAGGAAGCAGTGAACTGCTGTGAGATCCCCACTCAGCCTCCTCTGAACTGAACAGACCAAGTGACTTTAGCCACTTAGGACTTACTACACTTAAGTCCATGGCGTCAGGGTTCGGCCAGTATGATAGTTTCATTCCGAAATGCAGAGTTTGGCAGTTGGCATCAATTCAGTGTGATGATCCCGGCCACTAAATCTGTCAGAGGGCTCAGGACCCAGCCACATCAAAGACCACGTTTCTGTTTGTGAGCCCCCAAAACAGACTCCCTCCATTGTTTCGTTACTTTTAAAGACATCGTGTGCACCATCGCAGAGATAACTGCCAGGATTTGTACAGTATTTTGATAACATGCATTTCTTCATGGGATGCCAGTGGGAATGCCTAAGTCTTTCTGTGTTTGTCTTGTTTCATTTTCTGAACTCAGTCGTTATGTTTTCACAAAATACAGTTGCAGTGCTCTAAGCTGTAGTAGGTAAATATGTAAAAATGAGTGCTAGAAACCACCCTTTACGTCTATCATTTGTCTTGAGTTTTAATTCTTTGTCCTAGCTTTTGCAGTTAATTGCAAAATCCCAGTTAACTTCACTGAGTGGTGCAGCACAGAAGAACTACTTTAGCATTTTGGACAAAATTGTACAGAAGGGTAAGATCTAAGGTTTTGTAATCTGCTTGTTCAGATTTAATCACTGTGACTACGCTATCAGATGATTTGTTTTGTTGTCATTAGCTTTATTCCTGTTTTTACATTGCAAAGTAAAGCAATAGCATATTTAATTAATGAAAGGTTTCATACTCCCCATTCCATAGTTTTGATAAGTTGCTTTCTCCTAATTATTAAACCATATCTTTTGAAACATGACAATTACATTCTATTCAGAAGCTTTCGGTTTACTATGGGATGGTACTTTTCATGAAATATGAAGGCTTTTAGATTAGTAACATGTTTATTTTTCAATTTGCATGATGTACTGAGATGTAAAGTACATAACTTTTTTTCTTTCTTGCTTATTTTTAAAAAAGCTATTACTTAATGTTGGAAAAAAATTCTAGTAACCACACTAAATGGAGATGTAATGCTGTCAGCTTTGAACTGACGAAATCGGATTTATAACTAGTAGTTCAGTATTAAGTTTATTAGATTCATAGCATGAAATGTTACATCAAATTTGCCTCTTAATTGTTGACCTTGCACTTATGGAACAGCCTTAATGGATGTCATAGTGGGAATTAGGGCAGCTATTTGCTCACAAACAATTGGCTTGTAATTAGTTCATCTAAAGAAGTGTTGATTAGCTTGAACTGACTATATTAGCTTGGTTAAATTAGTTAATTTTTGGTTTGTTTTCTTTTCCAGTCATGGAAGATCAATATAACCCACGATTAATCAAAGATCTTCTCCAGGATCTGAGTTCTACTCTCTGTATACTGATCAGAGGAGTAGGAAAATCTGTATTGGTAGGGAACATCAATATTTGGATTTGCCGATTAGAAACCGTCCTTCTGTGGCAGCAACAACTACAAAACCTTCAGATGAACAAGGTACATTATTAAATCATGCTAAAAAAGTAATTGGTGGAAGTATATTGAACATAGGCTTGTGATTTGTAGGTGGACAAAGTTTTAAATGCATCCTAAACAGATTTACTTGTTGAAGTAATACGAAATTAATGAAATGGAATCAACTTAATTTTGTAATAGTTTAATACCTCCTTTATAATGTGAGCTGCCACTTTCAAAATGTTTGTCTCTAGATTGTGAGATAGAGATGGAAAAATAGTGATTTTTCGTTTTAAAGCAAACGTTCTATTCCTGAAGAAAGGAGAATCTAAACAGGATCAAGAAAACGGAGATAAAATGTTCAAGTAGCCATTTATTCCTTAGGATAGTTGCTCTTCATAAAAATAAGGATAATGACTTCAGCATTTGGACTCTGACTGTGCAGCTTGTTCAAAGCATGTAGTATGAGCTGCTCCAGGTTTTATAGTGGAAACTTCTGGTGATAAACAGGCAGTTTTTTTAACCTGTCTTTGTTACTCCTGGAAGAAGATGATGTTGCTCACAACAAATTCATAACACTATCTCATCTGTTTGCATTTAGCTATGAAGTTTTGAAGTTGCCCTTGCTGTGTGTGCTGGGTTGTGGAATAGAACAGCTAATCTTGGAATAGAAAGGAGAAATGGGGAACCCAGTCTCAGCAGCTTTCACATGTCAAGCAACCACAGCAAAGACAGTTTCGAGACATTACAGTTGCAGCATTTGTTTCTTTCCAGCGTGCCACTTCAACCAATGTGAAAGAGCTGAGATGGAAATAACTAATGAGAAATCTTGCATCTGTAATGCTCTCAAATTCCTGAACAGAATGATAGACCCAGAGATGTTTATAACAGATGACGCTATGGAAAGCCTAGTATATAAGTGAGATGAATGGTCGTGAAATAAACTGACAGAAGGGAGAGGCTGCTGGAGTGCGGTGCCTCTTGGCTGGGCAGCTCTGCTCGGTGGGGCCGGCAGCTGCACACACTCCTTCCCTTGCCAGCTGGAACCCCACTCCCAGCCACGTCGGGCTTTGTGCCACGTGACACCATAGGCTCCAGGTTCAGGTGTCTGTGAGTTGTGCTGTAGGTTACCCCGTTAAAGAGAAAGCTCAGCAATGGTCTGTGCTCTTAGTGAAAGCTTTCTCGGTGCTCTGGTGTGTCACTCCCTTCAGAATTCCTCAGTTACATATGAAGGGAGCCATCTCCAGACTTCTGCTCACCAGGCTTACATTCTGTAGTCTAGTTGTAGTAAGACCAATTGAGATGCACTCTTGTCTCTTAATGAAAATGAGAAACTGTAGTTATGCTACAAACTATGAATAATTGGTTCATACCTTTGTTATGGCTTTAGCACACTTTCCTCAAAAATGGAATTGAATATATAGAATCATAGAATAGTTTGGGTTGGAAGGGACTTCAAAGATCATCCAGGTCCATCCCTCCCACTGGATCAGGTGCTCAAGCCCCATCCAACCTGGCCTTGAACACCTCCAGGGATGGGGCAGCCACAGCTTCCCTAGGCAACCTGGGCCAGGGCCTCATCACCCCCAGTGTGAAAAATTTCTTCCCAATGTCTAATCTAAATCTTTCCCCTTCCAATTTAAAGCCATTCCCCCTCCTCCTATCACTACACACTCTTGTAAAGTCCTTCCCCAGCTTTCCTGGAGCCCCTTCAGGTACTGTAAGCTGCTCTAAGGTCTCCCTGGAGCCTTCTTCAGGCTGAACAACCCCAACTCAGTCTGTCCTCATAGCAGAGGGGCTCCAGCCCTCTCATCACCTTTGTAGGCTTCCTCTAGACCTGTTCTGACGGTTCCATATCCTTCCTGTGTTGGGGGTTCCAGACCAGGACAGAGGACTCCAGGTGGGGTTTCACGAGAGCAGAGTAGAGGGGGAGAATCCTCTCCCTTGCCCTGCTGGCCACGCTTCTTTGGATGCAGCCCAGGATATGTTTGGCCTTCTGGGCTGCAGGCTGAGCCTGTACACTCTTGAGTTCTTTTCTGAGAATGGAAGTGTCGTAACATTATTTGAAATTTAAATAAAGAGCTTTGGAGATGTTTATTTTAATGGTAGGAAAGCGATAAGTTATAAAGGCACAGTCTGTAGCTCCTTCTTAAGCTGTAGTCATTTAAGTTTTCAACAACAGCAGTTAGAGAATAATAGCAGCCAGAATTAACCATAGATATTGTTCAATGTTTTTTTACCAACTATGCTAAAACCTGGGATACCTCTAAAGCAAGAATCTTATTTGTACCCTATATTGTCAAGGTTTCGTAGCTAAACGTCTTCAACTCTTCTTTCCAGCAAGTCAACAATGGTCTTACGCTTAGTGATCTCCCTCTGCATATGCTGAATAACATCTTGCACAGGTTCTCTGATGGCTGGGACATTATTACTCTGGGTCAAGTGAGTCCAACGTTGTACATGCTCAGTGAGGACAGACAGTTGTGGAAAAAACTGTGCCAGTACCATTTCCCTGAAAAACAGGTAATAATACCTATAATTTGCATAAATGTAGCATTTTGCAGCGCGGTGTACTAATACAGAAGCCTTAACTTGCGCTTTTTGAGAGAAACGAGATAAAAATGAGCTAAAAATGCAACAACACGCAGTACTAGTGTTCGTGTTGTAGTGTCAAATAGTGTTATAAAAAATGTTATCTCTTGGTGGGGCTTGGTTCGCACTAAAACTTGTATTCAGCATATCCATGTTTAGGGTAAGTATCAGGTTGTTTTCTTGCATTACTTTAAAAGAATGTCTGCCATAAAGTGGTTTTTTTTACCATACAATCCCCAAGTGTGGTAGAGGATACCTTTAGGGTGTTGCTAATTATAGTACCTAAAGTAGAATTTCTTTTACTAATCAAAGTACACAAACAGATCGCGCAAAGTTTTAGGCTATAAGAGCAGTCTGGTGAAGCCAAAATTGGACTTTTGCAAACTAAAAAAAAGAATTTAAAAAATGCTTCCAGACTTTGAAATTAAGAACAAGAAGGGAAATGATGCTTTCCTTGTAAAAAGTATCAAAGTAATCTAGAAATGCCTCCAGAGCTGCCGTCATTTTTTGACGGGTGGATATACTAGGACAAAGTTGGACTAGGTGAAAATAAAGGTACGAAAATACAAGTTACTCACATCAGAGCTGGAGGAAGGGCTATAAAAACCTAGTACATTCCAAACTGTAGGAAAATAATCGTTCTTAAATCTGAGAGATTGAAGTGGTACCATTTGGTAGGTGAATATTAGGTTAATTATTGTTAAAAGAGGACAGGTAGAAGCAAAGATAATTAATTCATATGGAGTTGACCCAAGTAACAATTTTGGTGAGGTTAAAGGCTTTCAAATGAACTTCACGGAGAACATGGATAGACAAAGGCAAACTGAAAAGCCCTCCTTCTGAGGCAGCTCAGAAGAATGCAAGGTGAACTTATGAGGATAAGTAGTTTATGCTTAATGTAGTAATTGAATGGATTCTGAGGGTAGACGAGGTAACCTGTGACAAAACTGGGTGCAGCAGAAGCTGTTATACAAAGGTAGAGCTGGGAAAAAGATTGCTTAAGTATCTCAGTAGAATAGAAGCCCTGTGCCTTATAATGGACACTTATACACAGCATTTATATTGCATTCCTAAATCTTCACATTTGACTTCTTACCAGGGTATTAATGATACAAAGAGTATTTTTCTTTTCTAATATATAATTCTGCTTTTTCTGTTAACAATGCGCTACCTTCATAAGCTACAGAGTCATGTTAAATTGTTTTTCCTGTCCTCTTCAGTATTTTTGTTGAACCCTTCAAACAACCACAAAAAATACTTCATAACTGAAGAGCACTTCTGGAAAAAATGAGAACTCTGCACAGGGAGGCTGTTGTGAAATTAAGTGAAGTGTAGCTGAAATCACAAGGGCAGTGCTATTCTCCCCAGCTAGGAGTCATCTTCTGAATGAAGAAAGCCCTTAATATAGTAAAATTAATCCACAGAGTGGAACAGGAAGCCTTTTACAAATACATATTTAATAAACCTTGGCTGTGTATTAAGCTGGGGAGAAACAGCCACTGTGCTAATCTTTACATGCAGATTATGTCCTCAAGAAGTACATCAGTCACTGATTGTTGCTATCCTTCTAGAAAGATCATAAGTAAATGTGAAAAATAATCACATATATACTTTAAAATGCAGAAAAAGCATTCTCTAAATCAATAGTTATGAACTGTTATGCTTGCCGTTAAAACAGTAATGCACTATCATTTTTTTAATCTCAATCCTGAGGGTTGTAGAAGTATAAAATCAGTTACTTCTGGCTCTAAATGTTGTTTCTGTTATATGGCTGTTGACTATCATTAGAACAATTTCAAGGCAGTGGAGTTAGATCAGCTGTATATGGCCAACTTTTTCTTGGCAAATGTGCACTCTCCTGTTTTTAGTGCTTTACCTTCCATGTTTTTTCTGGCTAGATCCCTCTCAATACTTTTCAGAGGTGTCTGATGTCAGATTACTGACTTAAAAGAAATCCAGTTTGAAAGCTTCAGTTTAAATAACTTCCCTGCTCGCATTCCTTTACCTGATTTAACTAGTTCTTTAGCAATTTTAAAGGAAGCTATTAATTTTATGTCCAGTTTTGTAGGCATTTGATTTCATCAGAGAAAGGTCACATTGACTGGAAGCTGATGTACTTTGCACTTGAGAAATACTACCCAATAAAGGAACAATATGGGGACACCTTGCATTTCTGTCGACACTGTAGCATTCTCTTTTGGAAGGTAAGAGCTTTGAAATAAGTAAAAAGAAGTAAGTTCAATCAGAATCAGTTACTGCTGATCATCTGAAAGCAAAAATACCAAGATCATCTTGCCAGCTTTCTCATGTGAAATGTGATTATCAACCACTATCTAACTTTTAAATCATATATAAAACTTCCCTATAGAATTAGTATTAAATTCCATACTTCTTTATCGAGCATTCTGATCTCTTGCTATCTGATAACCTCACTACTGAGGACTGCAAAGGTACGTGCTGTGTCGGAAGAGTTGTGCTTTGTCTTCTTGCTCTCAGATCTTACGTGGTTATTAGGAACTTGTACGAATTTAGCCATTTTATGACATCCCATTTCTAACATCATGGTGATTTGTGCGTCTGTGAAGAGAAGTTACTGCTATCGTATTCCTAACACATTAGTATAAAACTGCATTTTTATAGCCTTGCTTCTGTCCCATGTGAACCTTTGGAGGAGTGTTTGAAACTTCATACAAAACAGATTTCATGTTAATTTGGATGTTTACCATGAAGCAGATTCTGTCTTACAGGATGATTTTAATTTCTGTTGGGTGTTTTCATGTTTAATGTGTGTGTGAACACACAGTCCTGCTTTTACTTCATTGCACCAGACTTTGGCCTTCTAGTTAGTGAGACTTCTTTAATTTTACAGCTCAAAATCAGATATGGGTAGTGCTAAGGAGACAGCAAAGAGCCCCAAATACTTGAGAAATCTTGGAAAATACTCCTTATTCACAGAAGTCAGTTGCTGTTGTGTTATCTTTCTGTAATTTTAAGGAGTTGCAAGTCAATGTAAAGCTTTTATGTTTTCCACAGAAAAAACCAAGGCTGTTTAACAGGATAAGGCAGCTTTCATAGCACAGCACGTTACCAAATGTCGTTAGCTTAAAGTTGAGTATCCTTGAAACTACAGGAGCCTTTCCACATACTCATATATTTTGCTCCAGTATTAGTAGGAAAGCAGGTAGCCAGAAGTGGCTTCTGTGGTGAAAAGCCTGTGGGCATTTGCTGAAGAACCTGTGTCAAGAATGCCATTAATCTTTATAATGTTCCTTAACACATAGGGTAAAGCTTTTTTTGTTTGAAAACACATTTCAAAGGTAAGCACACAGCATGCATGCAGGTGGGCGGTTTTGGTATCGGATTTGTTTGGATTGTCTGCCTTTGCGTAAAGGGTTAATGCTTTCTGATCTTGCTGTAATCGAATGTACAGCACTTGAATATTAGGAATGGCTAAAATGTGTTTGGAATTAAATGTTTAACTTTGGAGAGCATGTGTGACATGAACCTGGGCAGGCAGATATCTTGTTTCCTTGACTACTCCAACCTACTAACTGGAACGATAGCACTCGTTTCGTGGTTTTACGTTTTTAATGAAACCCAACGCAGCAAATTGTAGAAGTACTTTGTTTGGATTGATGTGCCCGTACCCACTAGATCATCATTCCAGTGCTGACCTCATCCTGGACTTCTGGGCAGGCCTGAAAGTCATGGGGAGTTATAGATTAATCACGTGCTTTTGCAATAAAATTCTTTAAGTGTTTGGGATTGGCTGTTTTAACGAGCGCAGTTGACAAGTTGAGGAAAGCGGTGATCCCTTTTCACTCAGGATACCACGTGCAGCTATGGTCCTCAAAACAAAGAATGATACTGATAAATTGGATGAAGGTGAGGGCCAAATAATCAAGGAGGCTTTGAGGACTTGCCCTGTGAGGAAAGGCTGGAGAAGGCAGATTCAGAGGAACTGAAGAGCTTGCTGAGAGGACAGCTAAGCAAGGAAATGGTTTGACTTAGCAGTTGTGCATTTCCTATCCTTTGTTTTCAAGAACTGACTAAATAGAGCTCAGAACAACCTGATCGATCTCATCGCTAACACTGCTTGCAGCAGAAGGCTGGACTAGAGACCTCCTTGGGTGCCTCCCAACCTGATTGTTCTGCAAGCCTTGTTTTCTGTCTCAGGCCTTGGAGTCTAAGCCTTGTACCTGTCTTAAAATAAATGCTTGATCAGGCCGAAATAGATTGTTAAACTTATTCATTTCTGCACAACTGACGCCCTTATTGGCAGGGGCACTGAGAAGTGAATCATCGGTCTGAAAAACAGTTCCTGTGTTTACAGGGCAAGGTGAGTGACGTAGGCCAGTCACCCAGAGTTAGTGGGGGGGGAAATAGTTCTGCTTTTTCAGGCACTTGGATCTGTCTCTTTTCCCAAGTTTTCTAAAGAGAGATGAGAAACAAAGTGGGGAGGGGGGGGGCAACAGGACAGGAGGTACTTTAGTTCTAGAAAAATAATGTGCTAGGTGGAACTATTCCTTCAACAGAAGGAACTTTTATCAGGCTTGACAATTCATTCAAGCTTTAGTATCGTATTTCATTAGACAGATTATTAAGTTAACAATGTATATGAGTATTTTATATCTAACTATCTATAGTGCATAGATTTTTGTTCTCAGCTGAACCTTTTTATTCTGCCTAATTCCATTGGGCTTATAGTAGGAAAAAAACCTCAGAAGCTGTCACTTGGGAGAAGAGACCAGCACCCATCTCTTTGCAGCCTTCTTAGAGGTACTTGAAGAGAGCAATAACATCTCCCCTCAGCCTCCTCTTCTCCAATAGTTGCAGAGGAAAACGTGCTTAAGTGATGGAGGCACAAAGACAATTAGCAGAAGTTAATGTCTTTTAACTTAGCTGTGTTAAAGCTAATAGGGAACGTGACTGCTCTCCATAAATACTTCTCAGAGACAGAGATGGGATGAATAAGTGTGAGACTGCATAAGGAAATTATTTAAGCTAAGGGAGAGCCTCGATCCAAATAAGTCGTAGAAACTGATTGTGAGTAAACTTATGTTGAGAAGTAAGATTTTCTAAGAACCAAAGCGGTGAGATTCTGGAATAACCAGAAAGCACAGACCTAGCTGGTGATGAAGAAAACTTTCATCAGCTTATAAAATTGGTACGATAATGTGATTGCTGGCCACGTGAGGGCTGCACATGGGCAAGTCTTTCAGTCCTGCATCTTGTGTCCTTTTAAAAAAGGCCTTGCAAAAGAAGGGACTAATGGCCACTGAATGGAATTAGCAAACGATTGCAGTAGTGAAGTGACTTTTCAGTTTGCTATAATAACTTTAGCATTACTTTTAAGAAGTCTTTATGAGCTTTTTAAGAAGTGACATTTGTATTTCTTCATTTGTTTAAAACTTGTGACCATAGTAGTGCTTAATACAATAAGAAGACTCCTAAATTATTTGTAGGAAGTACAATGGAACATCTTCTACTCTTGGGTGTTGGAGAAAGTGACCATAAGAAACTTCATATCAGATTACTGTCTTTGAGAAGTCACTTGATTTCTCCATGATGAAAATGAGCAAAATATGTCATTTCAGTAGCATAAAAGTAGTGGCAAACTGGTGCCTCTGTGAATGCTTTTTATGTATTTGATTTTGTCTGTTCTACTGTACACAACTATGAGTGATACTTTGATCTTCTTAGCTAACTCAGTAGAACATTTCAGTTATCCCCAAGGTGACCACAGAACTTAAAATAGCTTTTCTTTCAATATCCAGGGCTTTATGTAAAATAGACTAATTATTTTGCATAAGTGATAGGCTTCACGCTTGGTTTTAGTCATCGTGGAGCTTGCACTGGTTTTTATTCTCCAGCTGCTTGTGATTTGCCAGAAGAAGACAAGAATGTTTTTCTAAATGGCACGCGAACCTTGGCTTCAATAAACCTTAACTCTGCTTCTTTTGCTTTACGGCTCTCCTTCCTGCTCCTTTCTTCACGATCTCAAAGGACTACCAGCTTGCTTTATTACTCAAGGTATTTCCTATGTGTCTCATCTGTTTTCATTGCTGACTGTTCCGTAATGTCAAAGTGAATAATGTGGTCGTTTCTAATGGTTTGATGCTCTTTGTTTTGATTTCGTTTCGTCGCATCCATTTAGCAGCAGGAATACTTCCATTTCTTGTTTTCCTATTAGATCAAGTAGTGGTGACTTTCCATCTCCATTTTTCATCAGATTTGTCTTTTCTTATTAGCATATTCCTTGTCAATGCCACTTAAACTAGGGACAATAATACTTGGTGTCGGTGAGATTTGCTAAGAAATAGGTTTCTCTGCGTTCAGTGTTAGAAGCTGTTTCTGTGTTCCCTGATGTATTTAATTCAGTACTTAAATCTGAAAACAGTAAAACGAACCTCAGATAAATTCCTTAAATGCAAAG
Source organism: Clamator glandarius (assembly GCA_033459285.1). Lineage (NCBI taxonomy): Eukaryota > Metazoa > Chordata > Aves > Cuculiformes > Cuculidae > Clamator > Clamator glandarius. The sequence continues at coordinate 419,352 of JAUNZM010000627.1, forward strand.
GTACTAAAACTGATTTTTACTCCACTTGGAATGCTGTAGTCACACATACTTTTATTAAAGAGTCACTCTGAAAAGAAATTAAAATAAGCTGTGTATGACTTGGGAAAGTGGGGGGAGGCAATTATAATGTTTCTTCCTAAATGAAGAAATGGTGGAGATAATTATACGGAAAAGGACTGTAGCTCTGAAGTTGTTGTGGGAGCTTCATGATTTCCAGTTATGATAAGATTTGAGGAGGAAAACGATGCTTGCCAGTAAACATTTCTCCTGGTGAACTCCCTTGTTAAATTTAAATAATTCTGTTTTAGCTTTAAGTAGATACATTAAAAATAAATATGATTTGAACACTATTAATTAATTGTAATTTCAAGGGGAAAATATTTTTCTTGGAAGGAGGACTACTCAATTACAGGAAGGTTTTATGATTCTTCTTTTCAGTCCTTAACACTTTTTTTCACTGTAAAGATTGCTGTTTCTGTTGGCTTTAGTGACTGAAAACCCCACGAACGGATCTTGCTGAGATTTTTATTGGACCTGTAATTCCAGACTGAGCAGAGCTTTCAAAACCGTTTTCATGATGATGTGCCGACCAAAACACATAGCATGCTACAAATTCTGTCCAAAATATTTAGGAGTATAAATAAGCACTACAAGGGGCTAAACCCAAGCTTCTCTGCCAGAATCCTAGTACTGATGGTGTGTTTTTCCTGGAAACTATGGAAGTAATGGCAATGGGTAGAGAAGATGGTAGTTCATTAGCAAGCAGCTTTGAGAGTGTGTTCTGTGGTGGAGTCTCTCTTCCTTGAGGATGTCATCTCAAGATGGAGGTGTCAAGTTTAACACTGCCGGTCTTAGTCTTCTGTACTTCTTTATAGAATCAGAGAATAGTTTGGGTTGGAAGGGACCTGAAAGATCATTCAGTTCCAACCCCCCTGCCACGAGCAGGGACACCTCCCACTGGATCAAGCTGCCTAAGCCCCATCCAACCTGGCCTTGAACACCTCCAGGGATGGGGCAGCCACAACTTTTCTAGGCAACCTGTTCCAGCGCCTCGTAGCTGTCCTGGTGAAGAAATCCTTCCTTATGTCTAGTCTCAGTCTGCTTCTCTGCAATTTATACCCATTTCCCCTTAGTCCTGTCACCACAAGCCTTTGTAAACAGCCCCTCCTCAGCTTTCATGTAGCACCTTTCAGACACTGGAAGGTCGCTCTAAGGTCTCCTCGGAGTCTTCTCTCCTCCAGGCTGAACAACCCCAGCTCTCTCAGCCTGTCCTCGTATGGGAGGTTCTCCAGCCCACTGATCATCCTTGTAGCCTCCTCTGGACCACTTCCAACAGCTCCATCTCCTTCTTATGTTGAGGATTCCAGAACTGGACACAATCCCCCAGATGAGGTCTCACAAGAGAGGAACGGAGGGGCAGAATCACCACCCTGTCTCTAACTTCCCTAGGCAGGCAGTTCTAATCTGCATGGCCGTTCTCCTTTTTTGTTTGTTTTTCCCCCCTGTGTGTTGTGAATGTAACTAAGTGGTTGTCAGGTGATGCTAAAGCAAGTATTAAAGAAGCGTGAGGAGGATGAGGTGGTACCAGGTGATATTTTCATGTAGTCATTGTAGGCTTCCTGGAAAAACACAGATAATATATTGATAGAGTAACACTCTTCATCGGAATTGTTGAGTAGCACTTGGACTGTGTCTCACCTGGTGCACTACAGTTTTGCAAAGACTTCAGAAAGGAAACGTGGCATCTTTGACAGCGCTTCTCCTTATATAAGTTTCCAAGTGAGAAAAAAAAAAAATTCACTTACAGGTTCTGTCCTTCTAAGTGAATTGCTTGTAATGTCATGTCCTAGGGGAATGAATGAAGCAAGGGCTGCAGTAGTTTGTGATCTACTTTTACTGTGTGTTTACTCTAGTTTTCTTGCCCCACGTGGTAAATTCATCAACACTGGTGGAAAAGGGAGAGAGGCACCTTAAAACCTGGGGAGGACAGTTCAAGCTTTAACAACATTCTTGACAAAGATGATTTAACCTCTCCGATGAACTGTCTGGGACCTTCTCGTTACGCCTCTAGCACTCCCTTCCCTTCAGGGTTCTGATGTGGTGCAAAACTGAGCTTTTCATTTGAAGAGGAGTTTGAATCTTAAATAATTGGACAATTTTATGGAGTTCAAATTCCTGTCATGTTATAGGAAGCACTGCAGCCCTTGTCAATTAGTGATGACAAAGCCTTTCCATCCAGTCTCCTATATTCCTAACTTGCCTGGGACCTAACTTCTGCTTTAAGGCAGTGGTTTAAGGTAGGAGAGAAAGACAAGAAAAAGATGTTGGGGGAAAAAGAACAAGTGAGGTAGAAAGACTTGTAGGACTGAGGCTTCAACCATGCTGTTCAGGGCTGTGTTGGGGAAGTGCCTGCTGCCTTCGAAAGCAAGGAGCTCATTTCCCCTCTGAAGTAGCGGTTGACTTCAGATTTTCATTTAACAGTTAATTTAGGTTCAACACAGCATATTTAGTTCTGTTTGCTTGTTTGATTTTGGTTTTGTTTTTTTTTAATTACATTTAGCAAAAATTAACAGATAAGGAATATGAAACTTCTTTCCAGAGCTCCAATTCAGGTTCTGGCTTGGGGTTGGAGAAAAGGGGTGGGTTTTTTTCCTGAAACCTGTCCTACCAGAGTCAAACTGTAAAGGCCTTTTTTTCCTTATCAGTGAACTCTTACACGAGGAAGTACAGTTTGCTTACAGTGGAAGTGGTTTCATGTGCCTTTATGTGCATGTTTACTTTTTTTGTTTTAACTTGGGGGTGGGGGGAGAGGGGAGATTGTGGTTGTGGAAAGAGAATTTCCTTTTGTCTCCTTCGTTTTGCAGGACACCGGACACCCCTGCACTGCCAGCGATCCCAGCACCTGTCTCACACCAGTATCTCCTCAGCATTTCATCGACCTCTTCAAATTCTGAGCTGTTCAGTAGCTGTTCTCCTGTGTTTGTGGCCGTTGTTGTGAAGAGTCAAGCAGGATATGTTATGCTTTTCGTGCAATATATTTCAGCGTAATGTTTTGTTGTAGTTCAAAAAGATCCGGGGGAGATGCTCGGGCGGGTTTATTTGGCGTATTTTGTTCATGCAGAAAATTGCTGAGGAGGAGGAGACACGTTAAGAAAATTTCTTTGTCAGGAAATCTGCAGCGGACTTCTTTTCAAGTCCAAGAAAGAGCATTTTAATCTCGACTTCATTCTTTTGACGCCTTAATCGTTGGTTAAAATTACGTGGGGGGGGGCATTGGCGCTTTCATGGAAGAGTTCAAGTGCTCTTACAGGGACCAAAGGAGGGATTTTTGTTATTAATCCTTCTTTAAGCCGCTGTTTTTGAAACGCCTCCATGTAATTTGCACTATGATAAAGAACAGGCTAAGCTTCTCTTGGCCTCTTTAACAGTTACCAAGGTGGCATTGATCATCGTGAGCTGGCGCCTAAGATGCAGGGGTGGGTATATCTGTTGAACCCATGAGTTAAGGAAATCAACCCATCTTTGTACATATATTACGCGAAAATATTTATTTTTATGGAGCAGAGAACCTATCTCGGCACATCCTGCATCACTCGAGACGGATCTGGGGCTACTGGAAAGTGTTTTGACTGTAGCTACAACCTTCATTTATACTGTTGGGTATATCTACAAATGCAACTGCATTAATTCATCTTCTAAGAAGAAGACATCATTGAACTTGAATGAGAATGGAGTTGTTTCTTTCTAGACTGGGATGGGGCGGGACATTCACACTACCAACTGAGCTTCTAACCTGACGAGTCTTTATAAGCGACAGCAAACACTGAAATTCAGTCCGAGCTGAAGCACTTTCTGCCAAGTTAATTGGATGATAAATTTTCCAGGAAGCTGTTTTCTTCTTTTAGAACCAAATTAATTGCTTGGCTTACGCAGGTAAAGGAAAAAATTAGGGAAGGTCTGGGTTTGTCAATGAAGTTTAACAATTTCTGTAATATACAGAAAAATAAATTACGTACTTTATTCTGCACCTGCTTGTTCTGAATCTAGTTTTGTACAGTGTAATAAATCATGGGGTTTATCTGTTATTCTCAGCAGTCTCTTGTGTGTAGAGATGAATCTGTTTGTTTGAATTTTAAGAACCTTTGGTAACCTGTTCTTTGAAGTACTTGGTAACAGAATGAGAAACACACAAGCAGTCCAAGTGACACCACTTTTCAGTAAGTGGTTGTATTAGTGATTTTTTTTACTAGGATAGCTGCCCTGTTAATAGGCTGCACACAGAAGATGATACTTACTTCCATGAGTCCTGCACTTGGGGCACAACAACCCTGAGCAGCTACAGACTAGGAGAAGCCTGGCTGGAAAGCTGCCAGGAGGAGAAGGACCTGGGGGTGTTGGTTGACAGCGACTGAACATGAGCCAGCAGTGGCCCAGGTGGCCAAGAAGGCCAATGGCATCTTGGCTTGGATCAGAAACGGTGTGACCAGCAGGTCCAGGGAGGTTCTCCTCCCTCTGTACTCGGCACTGGTGAGACCGCACCTCGAATCCTGTGTTCAGTTCTGGGCCCCTCACCACAAGAAGGATGTTGAGGCTCTGGAGCGAGTGCAGAGAAGAGCAACAAAGCTGGTGAAGGGGCTGGAGAACAGGCCTGATGAGGAGCGGGTGAGAGAGCTGGGGGTGTTTAGCCTGGAGAAGAGGAGGCTGAGGGGAGACCTCATTGCTCTCTACAACTACCTGAGGGGAGGTTGTGGAGAGGAGGGAGCTGGGCTCTTCTCCCAAGTGACAGAGGACAGGATAAGAGGGAATGGCCTCAAGCTCTGCCAGGGGGGATTTAGGCTTGAGATTAGGAAAAAATTCTTCACGGAGAGGGTGGTTAGGCATTGGAACAGTCTGCCAAGGGAGGTGGTTGACTCACCTTCCCTGGAGGTGTTTAAGGTGAGGGTAGACAAGGTGCTTAGGAGCATGATTTAGGGATTGGTGGGAGTGGTTGGACTCGACGATCCGGTGGGTCTCTTCCAACCTGGTTATTCTGTGGTTCTGTGATTTTGCAGTGTCAGTGACAGGAAACCACGTTCTTCCCGTGCCCCCTTCGCAATCTTGGGGGATTTGGGTTTTATTGAATTCTGGTCCTGAAAAGCAACACTGATTCAAAGGCAATGAAGATCTTCCCTGCCACGGTCCACAAGGAGCTTGAAATTACGGTTTTGAAAACCAAGATCTTTCTTCCATGTCCCCAGCACCTCCCTCATCCCCAGTCATGAACTCCAAACCCCATCTCCAGGCCTGCTGGATTCAGTACCTGGAGGTCATCCAAGGGCTGGAGCACCCCTGCTGTGAAAACAAACCTGGAGAAGAGAAGGCTCCGAGGACACCTTAGAGCTGCTTTCAGTACCTGAAGGGGCTACAGGAAAGCTGGGGAGCGATCGGATGAGAGGGAACGGCTTTGAATGGGAGGTTGCCCAGAGCAGTGGTGGTGAAAACAGTTGTTATATTATGGTTCAGAATACTGAAGTGTTAGATAATTCTAGCTGATGATGCTGATCGTTTGCACTGTTTCTCTGCTTTCAGCTGTGAGGCTCAGGTCCAACCCATTAGAAGACACCGGCATGTAATTCCTAAGTCCTGCAGCATCCAGGAGGACGCAGGTCACCTTTAAAGCTTACGATGCCCATACCCAAGGACACGACAAGCGGATTCAGAAGAGAGCGCCACGAACGTTGGGTTTCTTCTCGAATTTCGATTCCCTCTGCTGCACACAGACTCGTCCCGCTGGCAATACTGATTTCCCACAGGTTTATGTGTACAACCTTCTACAAAGATGAATAAAACATGCTCAGCTTTGCATTTGTCGCACTTTAAGGGTAATTAATCGTTGTGCCTTCGGATGAAACGCAGCAGCTTTATCGAGTGAGGTGGAAAGGCCTTCAACCCGCACATGAATGACTCTCGCCTGTTCTAAAATGGGCAAGTTCCAAGTAATGCTTCATAAATTAACAGATTCAGCGGCTTAGAGGCAATAAAACAAATAAACAACAGAAGAAATTAACCTCTGGCATGTAATTCATCCACTAAGAGGGGAAAAACGTACCCTGAATCTAACAGAGAATCATTAAAATCATGAGAGACAGCAAAAAGCCGGAGATGAATGCTGAGAACAAGCCTCAGCAAAAGCATGGAGGGCTGTGACAAAGTTAAATTAGTGACAAATGAATCGTTAGGTAAGTTCACTTCATCAAAAATATCGAATCAGAAAACAAACAGAGAGAAATTCAAAGTCAGTTTTAAGAGCCAAGAATTAAAATGTGGAGGAATATCTGGCCTGGGCCTTTCTTGGAGGAGTAGGAAGTTTAGGTTGTACCTGAGAGAAAACCAGGAATCGGAAGAATAAATAGAGAGTCAGTTCACAGGATCAGGATGTGGGTATGAGGGGACAGTAAGGACAGGAAAGCGTCTTGAAATTAAGCAAGCAGCATCCTGAAACCAGGGATCTTGGGGAGGATGGAACAAGCTCTTAATCCTGGAGATCTCTCAGCATCTCGTGAGGGAGAAGAGGAGGAAGATGAAAGTATAGGATTTGCAGAATCAGGATCCTGGGTAGTTTTTCATTTCAACTAAGACTTCAAGATTCATCCCACTGCTGGCCATGCCACCTTCTGAGCCTGCATTTAAAGGTTCTACCACCTGCACTTACCTTCTACATCAATAACTCTAATGTACAGGCAGAGCAGTAAGGAACAGGTATGGAGAAGTGCTTGCTGAGTTGCACAACACCAGCCTTAAAGGCATCCGAAGCCTATATTTTGTACCTCTGTGCAGGGGATATTCTTTCCCATTGCTCATCACAGCAAAAAAAATAAATCCATTCTTGAATGGGATAACCAGGAAAAAACAGTAGGAAAAGGGACTAGCTGTGTGTTAGGTCTGATTCTCTAACACTACATCCTTGGCCTAATAGGAAATATTAATACCAACTCCCTTAGGAACACTCTCAGATGTTCTGGATTTGTTATTTTTCTTCATCGTGTGCTCCATTCCTCGATGCCAGAACATCTGCTCCTTCACTTGCCTTGAAAACCTTCTCCCTGTACCCAGTGCAGCCAGTTCTCAGCACCCAGATCAGGAGCTCAAGATCCAACAGCTCAGTCTCCTTCTTATGTTGAGGATTCCAGAACTGGAAGCAAAAGCAAGTCTATATTTCATTAAGTCTCTGCTTTTCAACATAATCCTATGTGCAGCATTACGGTATCTGCAGCAGGACTTCTGGGAATGACGTGCTCCATCCTATCAAACAATAGTTTACTTCCTCATAGGAAATGATGCGCGAGTCGTTTTCCTTTGTTTGTCCTGTCAAGTGCCAGTTGCCAAGTTTCAGAAGATAAACTTTTTTACAGGCGTCCAGCTGAAGGCAAGTCGGCCTGGAAGTGAATGTCCAGCATGAGAAACAGACACTGGCACAGCAGAAACCAACTAGGACGCACGCGGTGGGAGACCCAGCTTGGTGTCATCCGCAAACTTGCTAAGGGAGCACTCGATGCTTTCATCCAGGTCGTTGATAAAGACATTGAACGGGGCTGGACCCAGCACTGAGCCCTGAACAGGGCACGCGGTGCGGGAGAAAAGCCATCAGCAAGAATAGTTCAGCTTTGCAAGAAACAGCTAACACTGGCGTTCAGGCACAGGGACAGACACACAGTATTGTCATCTGACATCCATGCACATCAATAAGCATTTTTGGAAATGGAGACAGATGCCAGGCCAACATCGCCTGGGCTGTGGGAACAGCTACGCTCAAAGTCAGCAGCGTCCCTGCCTACCCAGGGCCTGGAAACCCAAGTCCCTCCGCTCTCCTTTCACTGCCCACTGACCTACTCTGGTAAGAAACCCTTTCATAGAATCATAGAACAACCAGGTTGGAAGAGACCCACCGGATCATCGAGTCCAACCATTCCCATCAATCACTAAACCATGTCCCTCAGCACCTCGTCCACCCGTCCCTTAAACCCCTCCAGGGAAGGTGACTCAACCCCCTCCCTGGGCAGCCTCTGCCAGTGCCCAATGACCCTTTCTGTGAAAATTTTTTTCCTGATGTTCAGCCTAAATCTCCCCTGGCGGAGCTTGAGGCCATTCCCTCTCGTCCCGTCCCCTGTCACTTGGGAGAAGAGCCCAGCTCCTGCTCTCCACAACCTCCTTCCAGGTAGTCATAGAGAGCAACAAGGTCTCCCCTCAGCCTCCTCTAAGCCAACTTCGACAACACCAGTGCCAGCAGATTCAAGTGGAAGAATGAGAAGCCCACAACACGCTTCTTTCTGTATCTGATCTACAGGTAACAGCGGCTCCATCTCACCTGTCCAAGGCAGGCAGGTCTCACCTCATTATCGGCTCCATGTACACAAAAGCACTCCAGGTCCTCTGGTTTTACACGTAGCTGGTGAAATCTTTGGGGAAAGAATGCTGCTGGGCCCAAGCTTTAATAACAACCAATAATTTATAAAAAAACCCCCAAAACATTTAAACCAATAAATACCAGTAAAGCAAAATATTTGCAGTTTGTCAAAACCAACAAATTCTTCCCACTGTGAAAGCAACGGGTGATGCTTTAAAGCTAAGATGCTGCAGCTTCTGAGATGGTAGGATTCAGAGTTTGGACAAACACAGCTTGGCCGTATTCTACGATGATGCAAGTGACTTTCACACAGTGGAAACAAATTCACGTAACAAATAAAACGGGACAAAATAACAAAAAATAAATAAATCGAAGAATAAGGCATTTCAGTTCAAACTAAATCTTTATTCATATGGAAAATACTATTTTTCTTTTTGCAAATGATGCTAATAAATAAAAATACTCAGAAAGAACTTTGCTTACAGTTAAGTGACTCGTTCCAGCCACAGGAAGCTTTTAATTCCCGTTAAAACCACGCCAACGATCATGCAGATTGGCTACGAGAAAGCAATAGAAACTATATATTTTATTTTGTGCAATCTTATCGTACAATCTTAATGCTACCTTCTTCTAAACAATTTCAGATGGGTTGAAATTTAACTTCAAAACAAATACTAAGGGACGTAGTCGACACTTATTCCACATATGGAGCCGTGTATCGCTCGAGCCCACCAACGTAAAATGTAATTAAGCTTCTAAGGAAGGTAAAAGAAAGGAGGACCCCGTTCTGAAAACTCAAACACGTTTAAAAACTTAAGAGAAGAAAAGCTCACACCAGTGAGTTCTCAAAAGACAAATACATTATTAAAGCATAACAATAAATTATATTAAATTTCATAATGTTCATCCTTAGAACGGTCATCTCTGTGGAAATATCACTTACAAAGCACACCAAAACTGGGATCACTAGGAGTTAAACCCAAAGCTTACGTATCGCAGTTTCCCACTGGGATGCAATTTTGGTTTTATATTCGGCTTCAGCTTTGTGGACGTATATTTTTTTTTTTTTATTGTAGGTTTTAAAACGAACTGAAAAATGCTGCGGTTAAGCTGTGCATCAAACACATCATCAAGGTGAGGAACAGGCACTTGACAGTATAATGTGCAAGGCAAAACCTTACTGGTCACAGTATAAATAGTTTCTTCAGGAGGGAACTTAAAAAGTTCTCGGCCCATCCATGAGAACAAAACATCGCGGGCTGCTAGCAGAACTTTTTCCATTCTTTTAGGTCAGCACCAACAACCAAGACTAAATACAAGCTCATGCCTCAGAGGGGATTCCATGAACTATAAAATGCAGCATACTTCACCCAAGAGTACTAATTCTTTCCTATAATTAACCTCGGCATATGTACTTGCCAAAGGCAAACACGGTGTCTACTCACAGTCTAAACGATGTGATAGGAACACTAACTCTTCCTTCTCTATTAGAACATTTTTTAATATATAATGCTAATTTGACAAATGAGTTTGCCAGTTACACGATCGTGTTTTGTAGCACTAAACACTGATGGGTTTTTTATATAAACTTAAGAGTGTCTTTTAACATCCTATTAACACCGGGGAGGGGAAAAAAAAAAAAACCACACAAACCCAAACCATTTTGCTATAGTTTCCCTCCAGGCAGGAATCTCAAAAAAACACAGCTATACAGGAACTGTGAAGCAGAAAACTATGCGTGAACTGGGAGAGAGAGGAGAAAGAGAGGACTAAGAAAGGAATCACGCGGCAGGAACAGAAACAAGGTACAAGCTTAGAAGAAAATTGCATGCATCCCTTTTCACCAGCAGAAGCTTCTCGCAAAAATATACTTGCCACATATCCATTCTATAAAGGAATATGTAACTTTTCTGGTAAAAACACTGATTTTCTCTGAAATGCCAACTTGATCTTCCGGCTGTACTGGCCGTTTTTGTGAGGCAGTCGACAAGTTTTCATTTCCGTTAAAACCAGTTGAACAATCAGGAAAGAAAAAGCCTACTGTTCATTTTTTTTTTTATGAAACTTTTGGTTTGATTTTCTTCCATGAATGTTAAAGTAGCATTTACATGGGCCACGTAAACAAAAAGGAACCCAACTTCAGATCTGACATCAGCCACGCTGCTAATGAGAGATAATGCGCTAGAAAGAGGCACTTTTAGTATTTTTATGCACATTTCAAATCTCAAGTTTAACGCTTCACCTTCCTTCACCAAAAATTAAAACATCAGTAGCTAATATGATGAAGGTTTACAACAAAAACGCTTCAGAAGTTGTTTGCATGCACAAACTCACAATGGCTCGGTTACCCGGTTATCCTGAAAACATCAGATTTACTCACTGCTTATGGGGCCGGGGGAAGGAACGACAAAACTCCATTTGTTTGTGGGTCCAGAGGAGGCCACAAAGATGATCCGAGGGCTGGAGCTACGAGGACAGGCTGAGAGAGTTGGGGTTGTTCAGCCTGGAGAAGAGAAGGCTCCGAGGGGATCCTAGGGCAGCTTCCAGTGCTGAAAGGGGCCTCAGGGATAGCTGGGGAGGGACTTGATGGGCATGAAGTGATAGGATGAGGGGGGAATGGCTTTAAACGGGAAGGGGGAAGATTTATATTAGACACGAGGAATTTCTTCATGATCAGGGTGGTGAGGCACTGGAACAGGTTGCCCAGGGAAGCTGTGGAGGGGTTCAAGGCCAGGTTGGATGGGCCCCGGGCAGCCTGATCCAGTGGGAGATGATCCTTATGCTCCCTTCCAACCCAAAACATTCTATAATTCTATGACTGAATAAGGATCAGCTACTGTAAAAATGAAAATGTACGCCCTTCCATAAGGAGCAACTTATCCCTAGATCCAGGACTATGGATGCTGATTACTGAGATCTTCCTATCCCTTCCTCACTGCTGCCTTCCAAATTTTCTATCATTTTTATTTTTGGCATAACACGCATCTTAAAAAATAAGCAGCTGAGCTTTGTCCAACAACATTCAATATAAAAAAAAAAACCCAAAACACCTCTGGAAGACCCATTTAACCTGACTATTGGTGAAATTCCTGTGATGGAAGGAATCACATGAGAACAGCACTTTCCCCGTTCCACAGACAGCATAGCACATTGTGACAACAGAGCATCTCGTGTGCACAAGCTGAAGCGTATGCTGAGGCTGAAGATTCGGAAAACAGTCTACTAAGTATAAGCATCCTCCCTGCGAGCGACAGATCAATATTCTTCATCAAAAAAGGGACAGCATCAAAACTACAATTTTGAGCGCCCCTTAAATAGCAGGAAAAAAAAACAGGACCTCAAGCTAGTGGAAGTTCCTACATAAGGCAGCCAAACTTACAACCAGTGCATACATTCACGAAGGAATTACAATTTTTTTTTTTTTTGGTAAAACCAGCAATCCAACACACTGCAGAGTCTGAATGTGAAAGATAGATAGGCACAAAATAGATTCTCTACTTTTTTCAGTGTGGAAAACATAGCTATTTAACAATGTAATAAGAAAATTTACCATCAGGTGAGCAAAAATTCGTAACAATCTGAATAAAAGAAAGTACTGTATAAAGGTGCAATATTGAGCAGATTTGATTTTGGTTTAAACATACGAGTAAACCACGGAACCTTTCTCTTCTTAACCATGAAGTGTTTCACGTGACCAGTATCATTCTAGTTCTTCCCAGTTGTCAGTAAGGTTACCTTTGCTTTGACGTCTAATACTAACCAGCTTTCCAGCCGATTTGATGCTCCACCTGGAACTGTTTCCTGAGCTGGCCAGGTTTGTGTATTTCGTGGAGCCTTTGGTTTCATCTTCCCAGCCTGACCAGGCTGTACAGTCACTTAAAGTAGTTGCTGCATCGCTGGTAGAGACAGCAGCAGTAATTTGGGGCGGTTCCCAGCCCTCAATCTCATCTGGTTTCCTAGACTGAACGTTCTGCTTTATCACCAAACTGTCCCAAAAACCTGGCTTCTTCTCAGATTTCATCTCTTCCTTTAACTTTAGGTTTGTTCTAGAAAACAACAATGAGCAGGTGATTTTCTTCATTTAACAATGCACATAATAAAATAACCGAATGTTTATTAACTGCTGTAAGATTTTACAGTAAGGCAGCCTAATCAGTCAGCACAACCACTACTGTCAACTTCAGGAAACACTCCCTATCATACACATAAGCCCAAACACAGTGGAATTGCAATGATAACTCAGAAATGGGCTGAGTACAGACATTTCCCATTATAAAAGAACTTACCGACCACCTCCACCCCCTGGTGAATCACACAGAACTGCCCTTGGAAATGTATGAAACGTTTTAGCCTGCATTAGAATGACTTTTAACTAAAAACAAACAAAAAACCAAAGCCACAGGCAGTAAAGAAGAATGAATATGAAAATGTTTTCTCTGCCACCAGCTTTAGCAGTCACCAACAATGTCCCTCAGTCTCATATACCTGTTCTCACCTCGCTAGTTAAGCCTTATAACCTGAAATAACTGATGTACACAGTATTAAGACTAAAAATGCCAGCATTTTTCTTAGAAACACAGAATGGCTTAGGTCACGAGGGATTCTAGCCCATCCACTGCTGGAACAGGTCCAGAGGAGGCCACAAAGATGACAAGAGGGTGGGAGCACCTCTGCTAGGAGGGCAGGCTGAGAGTGTTAGGGTTGCTCAGCCTGGAGAAGAGAAGGCTCCAGGGAGACCCTAAAGCAGCTTCCAGTGGCAGGGGGGTTGGAACTGCATGGGCTTTTGAGATCCCTTCCAACCCAAATCATTCCATGATTTTATGATCCAGACAGGACAGACTTGGAGGGGCTGGAAGATGCGCAACAAAGCTGGTGAAGGGGCTGGAGAACAAGTCTTATGAGGAGTGAACGGGGGTTGTTTAGCCTAGAGGAAAGGAGGTTGAAGGGAGACCTCGCTGCAGTCTACAACTGCCTGAAAGGAGGTTGTAGAGAGGTGGGTGCTGGTCTCTCCCAAGCGACAGGCAATTAGACAAGAGGGAATGGCCTCAAGTTGCACCAGGGCACTTTTAGATTGGACATTAGGAAAAAATCCTTCACTGAAAATGTTCTCAGGCACTGGCAGAGGCTGCCCAGGGAGGTGGTGGAGTCACCATGCTTAGAGGCATTTAAAAGATGGGGAGATGAGGTGCTCAGGGATATGATTTAGTAGTGGACCCGATGATCACAAAGGTCTTTTCTAATCTAGGGATTCTGTGGTTCTAACTTTGAAATGCTCATAGACCTTTCTCTGGGTTTAGCTTCCAGGAGTTGAATTCTTGTGCTCCTCCATGTCTACCCTCACTGTTTTGCACAGCTATTTCCTTTCCCTCTTTCTGCACTTCAACAGCAGACAGACTCATTGGTTTTACTCACCCTTTGGATTTTGGAGACTTGCATCCTGCGAGCAATTGTTGTTCATCATCTTTATTGAACATTGACGTCACTTCCTTCCAACCCCGGAAACTTGCACCTTGGACCTATTAAGAGAAGCAAACATACTTCTAAATGTGAATTACAGACGTAAAGGCACAGAGGGTGACTGCCAGTGCTGACTGGGTGGCCAATGGGCAAACACAGCCCTGTCTCTCGCGTGCCGTGCGGCTAGGAGTGCACGTTTTGAAAAGGAGAGGGATAGGTTACTGCAGCAAGAGCTTTTTTCTTACGAACAAAGATCATGGCAGCATGTACAACTGGGCTCCTGGATGCTCTTTTGCTGCTGGCTCCATTTTTGTACATCAAGGTAAGAAGGGAACCTAGGCAGCTAATAATAATATTATAATAAGAATAAGATTGAGGTTTAGAACAAAAATGCTTCAAGTTGTGTGCATATCCATACTTGCAATGGCTCAGTCACTCAGTTATCCTGAAAATGCCAGAGTATAATTTAATCACTGCTTCTGGGGCAGGGGGAAGGAACAACAAAATTAAATTTGTTTGTGGGTCCAGAGGCCACAAAGATGATCCGAAGGCTGGAGCATCTCTGCTAGGAGGACAGGATGAGAGAGTTGGGGTTGTTCAGCCTTGAGAAGAGAAGGCTCCAGGGAGGCCTTAGAGCAGCTTCTAGTACCTGAGGGGACATAAGAGAAAGCTGGGGAAGGACTTTTTACAAGGGCATAGTGTGATAGGATGAGGGGGAATGGCATTAAACTGGAAGAGGGAAGATTTAAATTAGACATTAGGAACTTGCTCATGATGAGTGTGATGACGCACTGGCACACGTTGCCCAGGGAAGTTGTGGCTACCCCATCCCTGGAGATGTTCAGGGCCAGGTTGGATAGGCCTTGGGCAGCTTAGTCTCGTAGGATGCGTCCCTGCCCACGGCAGGGGGGTTGGATCTGGATAGACTTTACAGTTCTTTCCTACTCAAACCATTCTATGATCTACAGGGGTAGACCAGCACTCTTGTTCTCACACGTTAGTCACAGAGAGTTGCCATCTCTTGTTCTCCAGTTTCAGTGTCCTACACCTTCCCTCCTCCCCCATCTCCCCCACTCACACCTGAACCAACTCGGCTCCTTCAAGTCAGGAGACATAGCAGGTCCATTTTAGGATCAGGAGGAAGGCCTAACCTGGGCTCCCCTTCCCCTCAGTTTTGCCTGGATCCAGCTTTGGGCAAAGCTCTGGAGAACTCTGAAGAGGGAAGAGTGAGCAAGCCCAGAGCAATTTCCAGCTCTCGTTCACGTGATATGACAGACTAGGTACAAGAGAGAGAGGTTCACAACTCAAGCCTCTCCAACACACCTCTTACTAAGCCCGCTCCTAATCTTACCACGAACCACAACATTCCTCATGGCATCAC
Source organism: Clamator glandarius (assembly GCA_033459285.1). Classification (NCBI taxonomy): domain Eukaryota; kingdom Metazoa; phylum Chordata; class Aves; order Cuculiformes; family Cuculidae; genus Clamator; species Clamator glandarius. The sequence continues at coordinate 434,573 of JAUNZM010000627.1, forward strand.
AAGAAAAGCAACAGCTTCTGTATATATTATTTTCCACTATAAGAATAAAGAGAGTACAGATTGCAACATGCAATATCCCATGTTTAATTTAAACATACGCATTCTATTTTTAGTGGTGTTAAAAATATGTAGGCGGCTACATATTCAACTTTGCATCCCTATGGCAGTCACCCTTCCCATCGGAGAAGATTGGCACTGCTGATAACAGCAAACAAAACCAGACAAGCAGCAGGTGATACCTTCAAACAGATACCTTGCTATACAAATTCCTTGTGTTTAAACTATCAGCTGCTCCAAGCAGTACTCACATTTAATGCTTCTGTGGTGTAACGGCTTTACATTGGAAGGGGGGGGAGATTTAGATTAGATATTGGGAAGAAATTTTTCACGATGAGGATGGTGAGGCCCTGGAGCAGGTTTCCCAGGGAAGCTGTGGCTGCCTCATCCCTGGAGGGGTTCAAGGCCAGGTTGGATGGGGCTTGGGCAGTCTGGTCCAGTGCGAGGTGTCCCTGCCCAAGGCAGGGAGGTTGGAACTGGATGAACGTAGAAGTCCCTTCCAACCCAAGCCATTCTATAATTCAATGATTCTATGAAACAAATACTCCCACAATGGATCCATGGCATTTGGCAGGTACATACAAGGGCAATAAACTTTGCAGCAGATCCTAACTGATTTATTCTTCTCTCCACTAGTCCTTTGGGAAAACATACACTAAACCTTTAAGACACGTTCCCACTACTTATTTATTTAGGGTTTCCAAAGGAAACACCTACATCAATTTCTAAGTAGACCATATTTTGCTAATATATCATGAAAGCCATTGCACAAAGCCTACTGCATATTAAATGGACTAGGCTGAGTAGAACAGAATCATAGAGTCCCCAAAGTTGGAAAAGAACTTTGAGATAATCAAGTCCAATCATACCTGTCCACTACTAAATCATAGCCCTAATCACTTCATCTACCCATGTTTTGAACACCTCCAGGGATGGTGACTCAATCACCTCCCTGGGCAGCCTTTTCCAGTGCTTGATAACCCTTTTGGTGAAGAAGTTTTTCCTAATACCCAATCTGAACCTTCCCTGGTGCAGCTTGAGGCCATTCCCTCTCATCCTAAAACCTAGAACTTTTGCCTACCATGCTTAAGTCCCTGCCTGCACCAGCACTGATCTCCTGAAGCACCTCTTTGCCCAACTGAAAAGAACCAAACAGCTCACTCTTTATCGATAGTCTTCTCCATGGTGCCCTACTTAAGAATACAAGCCTTAGCAGAAGGAGGTCAAACATTCCCCTCTCGCGCTCAGAAGCTTTCTTAAAACTACTGAACTGTTTAAGATAACCATCTCTCCTTTTGACTACCACTGTCACATAACTGACACATACTAAAGAAGCCCCTTGGAGCAGCCTGTTGCATTTCTCTATTTCTTTTCAATGTACTTTAAGGATTTTTAACCACAGACAAGCACTGCCTGCATAGGCAGTGCCACCACCAACGCAGGTGTAACAGTTACAACTCTATTTGTTAGTAGGTCAGGCTCAGGGAGGAGATGTTGAAGTCTCCATTCACTGAAACCATCACTTCGATGTGCAGCAGCTGTGAAGCCAAAAAATGCTGGAAACTATCACAAAAGGGATTAGACAAATTCAGACAGCAGGTACATAAGTGGATCTCCTCTGTTTAGATGGAAAAACCCTCTAATACCTCACAACCAAGATTCTTGATGTTAGAAGAAGCTCTAGAAATTGGCCAAGCTATGCTTTCCCTGAACAGCATGTCCTGTTGCCACAGTTAAGGACAGATTGCCGGGCTAGATGGCCCAGTCTCTGAATCAGCTGGGAATTCCTTACATTCTTACAGAGCACTTGGAGAAAGACTCAGATTCCAAAACAATTATTTTCCTCGCAATGGATGTTAAGGAAGGTCAATAAGTAAAGAGATGACACTCTGGTAAGGTGACTCATCACCACATCAGACGCTTATTTTACATAAAAAGATTAAGGTTAATAAAGTATGAAAAAATATCAAGCCACTCGCAGAAGTTCTGATGTAACCATCTACACAAAAGCACTATTCCTAAAGTTTTCAAAGAAGTTAATATACATAACTGACTGGCTTGTATTCTTGAACCTTTAAAGTAGTTTTCCATGTGTCAGTGGAAAAAGAAATAATCCAACATCCAACATTCACAAAATTACACAGACTTTACAGCTGGAAGGGATCTCTGGAGACCATCCTGTCCAACCACACTGCTCACAGCAGGGCCAGCTAGAGCAGATCGCCAAGGATCACGTACAGCCAGGTTTTGAGTAACTCCATAGCTGGATTAATCCACCACCTTTCCCGGCAGCCTGTTCCAGGGCTTGACCACCCCCATGGTTAAAACACTTTTTCTTATTTTAAAATGGTGTTTCTTTCATTTTAGTTTGTGCCCATTGCCTCTTGCCCATTCACTGAGCACCACCAAAAACAGTCTGACTCCATCTTCTTTACACTCTCCCTGCTGTTGGTGTAAAAACATGAAAGGTTCCTGCTGCTCTTCATTTTCCTCACTAGATTTAACTCTAGGTAGGATTCATCTCTCCTAAGCCCACTCCCAAGTGTTTCTATATTTCCTCCAGCTTGCTTGATCCTGCCTCCACGTCCTCTATGGTTCGTTTTTACATCTGAGGTTTTTCAGGAACATCTTGTTCAGACAAGCCTCCTGCTGCCTTTGCTTCTTTCTCTGATGTGATGGGCCATTCCTGAGCTTGGAGGAGGTGACCTTTGAAAATCAAAGCCGATCAAAACCACCAGAATAGAACCAGGGGTTCGGTCAAAACTTCAGGATAATAATAATTATCATAGGATGGTTGAGGTTGGAAGGGACTTCAAAGCCCATCCAGTTCCAACCTCCCTGCCACGGGCAGGGACACCTCCCACTGGATCAGGTGCCCAAGGCCCATCCAACCTGGCCTTGAACCCCTCCAGGGATGGGGCAGCCACAGCTTCACCGGGAAACCTGGGCAAGCGTCTCACCACTCTCATGGTGAAGAAATTTCTCCTTCTGTCTAGTCTAAGACGTCTCACAAGGTGGCAGATCTGGTTTATCAGACTCTGGTACTGAAAAAGGTCGACCCAGTCCATTGCCTGCTCGCATTTTCACTGCCTTCCTTACGTTGTGGTTTTGCACCTGTGTAATGCTGTGGAAAACCAGTTCAACTCACTAAACCAAAAGAAAGCCAATTCATTTTTTTGCCTAAGAATCAGCTCATTAAATGATATTAAGTCACCAAAGAATGTGGAAGTTAGGGGCAACAGCACCATTTTTGTGGCAGTAACTACTGTATTAGCTCAAGCACCATCTGAAAGTTGCAGTCATCCAGTCATCCTCTGCTTTATTCCATACATACAGCTTTGTACGCACAGTACAGCTTCCCCAAACTCACCTCCTACGCTTCACTATTTAAACTCAACCCTTAAAATAAGAGGTTTCTACTTTGTTACCTATATTATTATTGTACAAAAATTGCATATGTTGACTACGATTTTTGTTTGTTTAGACAAAACAGGGAACAAATGTCAACTGACAGTTAAATTTATGAAGTGCTCCAGAAAAGGACAGTTCCTCTTAAACTGGACGTCTCCAACAAAATTGAGAGGTATTATTACCAAAACAATGACTTCAGGGATATAATTTTCCACTACATCAACAATTTCTGATCATTTCCATGACTCTCAGCTTCCCATACTAGGTAAACAGGCAACAAGTAATAAATGAATAATCCAAGAGTCTAGTGGGAAACAGTAAAGCATCAGTAAGATGACTTTTCAATTAATTTTATTGTCAAAGGTATGTAGTTCATCATTAGAGCTATACCAGAGGGCAAGAAGGTTCATGAAAAATTAGACTAGAAGGCAACAAACCTGGAATACTAACAGTTGAGTATAAACTAAAGTGCATCAGTCCTAGAAGAAAAACAAGAAGTACATTGCACAAAAAAAACTATGTAGATATAGATGAACATACACTAAAGAGGAAGACTATGTGTAAATTTAGCTGAAAGCAGTTAAATCCATCCATCAGATGGGCACGGTTATTATACCTGAACACACAATGGGAGGGGAAGAAAGCACAGAATTCAACCAAGTCAAAAACGAACAGCAAGGATTTGGGACAGTTGAGATACAAGAAAAACAGCTGACATTTCAAAGCAAGTGATTCAAGTACGTTCAAATATTACAGAATCACAGAGTGGTAGGGGTCGGTAGGGTCCTTAGAAGATCATCTAGTCCAACCCCTCTGCTAAAGCAGGTTCACCTGCAGCACAAGCGCACATCCAGAAAGGTTCTGAATATCTCCAGAGAAGGAGACTCCACAGCCTCCCTGGGCAGCCTGTCCCAGGGCTCTGTCACCCTCACAGAAAAGAAGTTTTTCCTCATGTTCAGGTGAATGTCTTGTGCTCCAGTTTGCGCCCGTTGCCCCTTGCCCCGTCACTGGGCACTGCTGAGAAAATCTGGCTCCATCCTCTTGACACCAACCCTTTAGATATTTATGAGCACTGACAAGGCCCCCTCTCAGCCTTCTCCAGCATAAACAAACATGGGTCTCGGCCCTTCCTCAGAAGACAGATGCTCCGGTCCCTTAATAACCTTTGTGGCCCCCCGCTGGACTCCCTCCAGTCTTTGTCTTTTTTGAGCTGGGGAGCCCTGAACTGGGCACAGTTCCCCAGATGGGGCCTCACTAGGGCAGAGCAGAGGAGGAGGATAACCTCCTTCAACCTCCTGGTAACATTCTTATTAATGCATCCCAGGATACCATTGGCCTTCTTGACCATAAGGGCACAGTGCTGGCTCATCAGCAACTTGTTGCTTACCAGAACTCCCAGGTCCTTCCCAGCAGAGCTGCCTTCCAGCCAGCCAGTCCCTATCCTGTACTGATAGATGACGTTATTCCTCTCTAGGTGCAGAACTCTACCATTCCCTTAGGTGAGTTTTATCACGGCTCCTCTCTGCCCGGCTTTCCAGCCTGTCCGGGTCTCACTGGCATCACGGGTGGCCAATGGCATCACAGCCTTTTGGTGCACCAGCTGCTCTTGCCAGTTTGTGCCATCAACAAACTTGCTGAGGGTACATTCTGTCCCCTCATTCGGGTTGTTGATGAATACGCTGAACGAAACCGGGCCCAGTACTGACCCCTGAGGAACCAGACAACCCTCTGAGCTCTGCCATCCAGCCAGTTCTCCACCCACCTCACTGTCCACTTGTCTAACTGACACTCCCTAAGCTTACCTGAGAGGATGGTGTCATATATACCTATTACTCTCGATTCTAAAAGGGTATTACTTTATTAATGGGTAAAAGCACTTTTGATATATTCCAATTTTTTCTGCTTCCCGACCACTCGGCCAGCAGGACTCTGGAGCACAGAAATCACTCTCTGCGGGCTACAAGAAGACACATGACAATAGCCTTAGCAACCAAAAAGAGCAGTTACAGGGGATTCTCGCTGTATACCTGCAGTGAGAATCAGCACGTTCAGCGCCGTTGCGTAGTTAAGCAGCTAATCCCTAAAAAGTCACTGCCCAGCATGTATGAAATGAGATTTCCAGAAATTTATATCTTGGCCAGGTTTGAGCAGACCTTCACAAGTATTTTCACAGAGGACTGACAAGCGGTGAATCAAACCCCTCCAAAGTAGAGGCACTCCACACAACGCTGGCAGAACTTTTTTATACATGAAAACAAAAAGAACACGTTTTTCTCTCTTCCTTGATGGAGAAGAAACAATTGTTTGTTCTACCACTTACCTCCTTCCTCCCTCTGAAAAAAATAATCTAAAATAAAAACCTAGAGATGGAATTTTCCATGTAAGTCATCTACAGTTCAATAAAGTTACAACTAAGTACTTTATAATAAAAAAATGCCAGTCAGCCTTAATTAGTGCTGTTCCTGCTTTATATGAAACCTCTTAATCACATGCAAGAACTCAAATAACAAAATGAAAAAACCACACCAACCCACCCTCCAAATTTGTCTTCCAGGTATCAAAAAAAAGGAGGTGGTTGAGTCACCGTCCCTGGAGGTGTTTAAGGTGAGGGTAGATGAGGTGCTTAGGAGCATGATTTACGGATTGGTGGGAATGGCTGGACTCGACGATCCAGTGAGTCTCTTCCAACCTGGTTATTCTGTGATTCTGTGAAAACATTGTGACTGGGGGGGAGAATTTCTCAACTCAACCAACTGCTGGTGTGCAGACCAACCATTCTATTCTATGGCATATTTGAGCTGGAACTCCAGGATCTGGTCCTACCAGAATGCTACAGCATCTCCAATTTTGTTTCTCAAAACTCTTTGTCTCTTGTCAAAAGGCAGCCTGATAACAACTGTAGATTAAGTGTCCGCTACACTTTTCACTCAGGAGTTCGGCACAGAGTTGAGAACCCCAAGATGAGCTTTGCAGAGGCCAAAGGGCCAGGAACAGCATGAACACAGATTTCTGCATTTCATAGAGCACCACTAGAGGGTTCACAGTCCCTCACTTTGAGATGTTGCGAGGCTTTTTGACCGGCTATGACTGCATCTCTGGAAATCTGTGAGGAGGGTACTAGAGCGATTCAGCACTGCAGTTTGTACAAGCAGAAACAAAAAACCATTTTCCAACCTACACCTCCAGCCTTTAGAATTTGCTCCCATTTTTGTACCTCAGAACTTAAGCCAAAGGCGTTCTTCTACAAACGGGCATCAGGACTGTCTCAAAATTCAGGCTTTAGGACATCAGGGAGGCAGACACACCCTTCATCCACTGCCCTTTTCTTCAAGAACTTTGTTGTTCTTCACCATACTGCTTCAACGCAGAGACTGTTTCATTCATGACATGAGCATACTGAAAAGGCCACATAGATAATTCACCAACCTTCTATTAACACATGAAAGATCCTGGAAATTCTGAAATATCACTGTACCGACAGCTTCCAAAATGACCAAATAAAACATAGGACTGCCTTCAGAAACAACAATAAAGAAAGCATTGAGTCCTCCCTTAGCAAGTTTGCAGATGACACTAAGCTGGGTGGAAGTGTGGATCTGCTGGAGGGTCGGGAGGCTCCAAAGGGACCTGAACAGGCTGGACTGCTGGGCTGAGACCAACGGCAGGAGGTTTAACAAGGCCAAATGCCAGGTCCTGCACTTGGGGCACAACAACCCTAAGCAGAGGTACAAACTAGGAGAAACCTGGCTGGAAAGCTGCCAGGAGGAGAAGGACCCGGGGGTGTTGGTTGACAGCGACTGAACATGAGCCAGCAGTGGCCCAGGTGGCCAAGAAGGCCAATGGCATCTTGGCTTGGATCAGGAACAGCGTAATCAGCAGGGCCAGGGAGGTTATTCTCCCTCTGTACTCGGCACTGGTGAGACCGCACCTCGAATCCTGTGTTCAGTTCTGGGCCCCTCACCACAAGAAGGATGTTGAGGCTCTGGAGCGAGTCCAGAGAAGGGCAACGAAGCTGGTGAAGGGGCTGGAGAACAAATCTTATGAGGAGCGGCTGAGAGAGCTGGGGGTGTTCAGCCTGGAGAAGAGGAGGCTGAGGGGAGACCTCATTGCTCTCTACAACTACCTGAAGGGAGGTTGTGGAGAGGAGGGAGCTGGCCTCTTCTGCCAAGTGACAGGGGACAGGACGAGAGGGAATGGCCTCAAGCTCCGCCAGGGGAGATTTAGGCTTGAGATTAGGAAAAAGCTCTTCACGGAGAGGGTGGTTAGGCATTGGAACGGTCTGCCCAGGGAGGTGGTTGAGTCACCGTCCCTGGAGGTGTTTAAGGTGAGGGTAGACAAGGTGCTTAGGAGCATGATTTAGGGATTGGTGGGAATGGTTGGACTCGACGATCCAGTGGGTCTCTTCCAACCTTGTTATTCTGTGATTCTGTGTGAAAAGGTAGATGAGAAGGATAAGGTGCTTTTTTCTCACCATTTTTAAGACAAGAGGGCTTTACTTTAAAATACAAAAATACTGCAGTGCAGTAGTTTGCCTGGGGAATTTTCTTTGAAAAAAATAGTCAAAACACACACTTAGCAAGCCCTCCTGAATGACTAAGTATGGGACAAAAATGTTTCAATATGAAATAGATTAAGATTCCTTGCCTAAACGCTCATCACATCATAAACAGTAATTTCTGTTTTCCCCCCAAAAGAATACACTTGTTCTAGAAAGCAGAAAAAAAGTGTAGTATGATCCCACTTCTACTTACAGTGAAAATCATGCTCCGTCTGAAGAAGAACAAAAAGAAGTAACACAGATAGATGTTCAGTTTATACATATTAATGTAAAGTATCCTGTTACACTAATGAACCTGTTTTAAAATGGGGTTTTCTATACCTATGGAATTTCAAAACAAGCTCTAGCATATCATAACTTCTAAGTTCTTTCATCTTCTACTAATGTATTTAAAAAATATTAAAAAAAGATTCTTGGACATATATAAAGGTAAAAAAATTAACATGTATGCCTACATTTCTTTTCTGAAAGACACACAAGATAAAGACCTTAACCTCTTGTGGTAAGAGAGCCAGATGAGCTACATAGAATAGGATAAATAATCAAAGTCTCTTTCCATGTTTTCATCACTGGTCACACCTAAAATTTGGTGCTTCTTTAGACTTCACTTCAGTTCTTACTGTGACTTCTTATTTTTATTTTATGTTTCAAACATCCTGGCCTGTATCAGAACCGGCATGGCCAGCAGGATCAGGGAACTGATTCTGCCCCTGCACTTGTCGCTGGTGAGGCTGCACCTCAAATCCTGAGTTCAGTTCTGGGCCCCTCCCTACAGGAAAGACATTGAGGTCCTAGAGCACATCCAGAGAAGGGCAACAAAGCTGGGGAAGGGGCTGGAGAACAAGTCTTCTGAGAAGCGGCTGAGAGAGCTGGAAGTGTTTAGCCTTGAAAAAAGAAGGCTGAAGGGAGACCTCACCACTATCTACAACTGCCTGAAAGGAGCTTGTAGCGAGTCCTGTTTAATGCCTTTATTAGTCCTGTTTAATGTCTTTATCAATGACCTGGATGAAGGCACCGAGTGCTCCGTTAGCAAGTTTGCAGATGACACCAAGCTGGGTGGGAGTGTGGATCTGCTGGAGGGTCAGGAGGCTCCAAAGGGATCTGAACAGGCTGGACTGCTGGGCTGAGACCAAAAGCATGAGGTTTAACACAGCCAAATGCAGAGTTCTGCACTTGGGGCACAACAACCCTAAGCAGCTACAGACTAGGAGAAGCCTGGCTGGAAAGCTGCCTGGAGGAGAAGGACCTGGGGATGTTGGTTGACAGCGACTGAACATGAGCCAGCAGTGGCCCAGGTGGCCAAGAAGGCCAGTGGCATCTTGGCTTGTATCAGGAATGGTGTGATCAGCGGGTCCAGGGAGGTTCTTCTCCCTCTGTACTCGGCACTGGTGAGACTGCACCTCGAATCCTGTGTTCAGTTCTGGGCCCCTCACCACAAGAAGGATGTTGAGGCTCTGGAGCGAGTCCAGAGAAGAGCAACAAAGCTGGTGAAGGGGCTGGAGAACTGGCCTTATGAGGAGCGGCTGAGAGAGCTGGGGGTGTTTAGCCTGGAGAAGAGGAGGCTGAGGGGAGACCTTATTACTGTCTACAACTACCTGAGGGGAGGTTGTGGAGAGGAGGGAGCTGGGCTCTTCTCCCAAGTGACAGGGGACAGGACGAGAGGGAATGGCCTCAAGCTCCGCCAGGGGAGATTTAGGCTTGAGATTAGGAAAAAGTTCTTCACGGAGAGGGTGGTTAGGCATTGGAACAGTCTGCCCAGGGAGGTGGTTGAGTCACCGTCCCTGGAGGTGTTTAAGGTGAGGGTAGACAAGGTGCTTAGGAGCATGATTTAGGGATTGGTGGGAATGGTTGGACTCGACGATCCAGTGGGTCTCTTCCAACCTGGTTATTCTGTGTGATTCTGTGTGAGGTGGTGTTGGTCTCTTCTCCCAAGTGACAGGACTAGAGAGAACGGCCTCAAGTTGCAACAGAGGAGGTTCAGATTGGACATCGGGAAAAATTTCTTCACTGAAAGCTTTATCAGGCACTGGCAGAGGCTGCCCAGGGAGGTGGTGGAGTCCCCCATCCCTGGATCTGTTTAAGAGATGGGGAGATAAGGTACTCGTGGATCTGGTTTAGTAGTACCAGCAGGTATGGTTGGACTCTCTGATCTCAAAGGTCTTTCCCAATGAAGCAATTCTATGATTCTATCCATCACATGGAAGACAAACAATTGATGCCTTCCCCTTCCCATTAATGAAAGGAAGTAATGTAGCTTGTTACCTAATACTGCACTGATAAAACTACTTCAATGAGAACCCTATGAGCAAGGACCATAAATAAAATTATTAATGAGGTACATTAATATCCTTAATCAGGCTGTACATAAAAAACAGGTGACTTCCTAACACGTATTGACTAAAATATGTATGCTATGAAACATTACACTTTCAAAGAACAGGTATTTACCTTTGTTGCAAGTTGTGACACTGAAGATGAAACTTCGTCATGAAGAAACTGGTCTTTATTCTCAAAAAAAGCATAAAGATAAAAGGCCCACAGTCAGTTTTGGTTTGACAATTAGCAGTGACACATTTTAAAGTATTCATAAATGCTTTTATTCTATTGAGCCCATCATTAAAAAAAAAATCAACAAAACAACCACAATGCAAAACTAAACAAAAGACCAATACTAAAATTAAGAAATGTGAACTAAACTGCACTGGGAGTGATAAAAAATGCTGCACCAAATGTAAAAAACTAAATCAAACCTTTACAGAACCAAAACCACCAATCTAAAATGCAATTTGATTCTTAATAATTGTATCTGTATTTTTTTTTTTTTGATATACATTGATTTTCTAAATATCACACTCAGTGATGGTCTATGCAGTGTCCATAGGCTGGGGGAGAGGAATGTCCCGAGATTATTTCCTCCTTCACATTAAAAACCACTACAGATCCTTTTTTCTCAAAGACAGACTTTTGCGCGCATTGCTTCCCCCTGCATATATAACAGGAAATTTCTGAAGAAAACCAGAGATGCTAGTGGAGGTAATTCAGTAGGGTAGCATCTCTGTCCATCTCTGAAGTAAACTGGTGGTTCCATATGCTCAGGACAGAACGCTTTGGGTTGGAAGGGACCTTACAGATGATCATCCATGGGCAGGGACACCTCCCACTAGGTGACTTTGCTCAAAGCCTCATCCAACCTCCAGCACCTCAGACTGGACAACTCAGATCAGTGTTGGGAGCACTTTAGAGGCCAAAGAAACACATAGAAAGCAGGGCATAACGTACAGGAATTATGACATTTTAGCTGCCTTCAGTCTGTGTTTTAATGAGAAAAGTGTCGCTTTTTTTTTTGCCCTATATGTAACTCCACATACAAACAGTCCTCCAGTACAAAAGCAGAACAGCTACCTATAAATTAAATACTTTAACTGAAATCCGAAGAAAGAAAAAATTATAAGAGAGTGGTTAGTGGAAAGTGTCTTTGAGTTAGCAGTTTCACAGAATCCCCTGGATTCACTTTGGTCCATTCTTTGCTTATGTAATCAAGATATTGTTTCAAAATCAAATTTATCGACTTCTTTTTCAACTAAGGAAATGCTAAGGAGTTGATATGCTCTTTACCCTAAACCAAAAATTAAGCCTACAGAGCAACTCCATGACCACGTTTCCCAAGACGCAGAAAACACGCAGTATTCCAGCTCCTACACAGTACTGAAGACCTCCCTCGACCTCCCTCGTTTTGCTAAGAGCATCAGAAAGAGGTGAGAAAGCTGGCAGGAGAAGTGGTAGGTATTTCTAGTCACGTGGGGGCCCAGATGCACCAACTTCATTTTGGGAGACCACCTTCAAATCCTATGTATTTTTTTGTTATAGATTTTTTATCATTATTTTTAAATATTTATTTATTTGCCTACTAATGTTTCCATTTACTTTAAAGATGACACTTTATATTATACAAAGGACAAGGATGAAGTTGGGAGCATTTCTAGAACCAGTATGAAGACCATCACACCATAGTTTAATAATAACTCCATGTTAAAACAGATTTGTAGATGGCTAGATTTACTTGTTGAGGCAGAACACAGTCAGGAACTCCTATTATCATCCAAAATGAGATTATTACTTCCCGTGGATCTTAACAAGTTAAATAACTTCTAGATTTCAGTTAGCTGTCTTTAACACAGGAGGATACCATTGTAGATTGCATACCAAAAAATGACGAAGTAAAGATTGAAATGAAATCCAATTACTTTTTTCCTCTTCTTTCTCCTTATTTGCTTTCCTTTCCTTTTAAGAGAATCATTGGCAATGTTTTAAATGGAGATGCCACACATACCATTTCACGAGTTTCCTTGTTTCTCCTCAACACTCTCAGCTATCAAACTTTTGGGTGAGGTTTCAAAAAACCTTAGACTTAACACGACAGCATCTCTGCTTGGACACAGAGTACAAGCTAGCAAAATGCCATCTGATATATCTGAAATTTTACCAAAAAGAAAAAAAAAATAATAACTAGGACTAGAAAAGTCTCAAGGAGAAGTATGGTAAGAAGAGAAATCATCTCAGGCATCCAGAGCTGGCAGAGCTAACCAGTTTCAACAACCAACAAGCTCTTGTTCTTGTCTCCAGAAAAAACAAGACACTGTTAGTACCTTCCCTAGAAATAACACCTCTCATTTTAATTCTTCCAGCTCTCCAAATATCTTAAGAAGTATAATAAAAATATAAAAGTGTATAAAGAAACTTAAACGGTCTACTTCAGTGAAGAGGTGGAAGCACGAAGGCACACAGCGTCTAGGAAGCCAGAGAACAAAGCAGCAAGAGCCCAAAGCAACTTTCACAATTCAAGTTGTTGGGGGAAAACCGAGAGATGCAATGAACATCTCACGAGAGAGAAAGTCAGCATAATAAAACGTGAATACCACTGTCGATAAATGATCTAATCCACAATAAATAGTAGGCAAGAGGGATCTATTTGCTTCTTTCAAAGTCTGACAACTCGGGCTGTGTTTCTGTGCTACTAGAGGGCTACTACTCAGAAACAGAAGAGGTGCTACCTCATGATGGATGAGAGCGCAGTTTGCAGTAACTATGCTCATGCAGCGGAGGCTGATGGGGAGAAAGCAACAGTAAGTTAAAAGATATAAAATCCAAACATTAAAAGATATGAAACCCTCAAGAAAGCAACTGGTGAGAAGCTAAGAACTGAAATACATTTTTTTGGGGGTGGAAGACCTTATCACTCTCTACAGCTACCTGAAAGGAGGTTGCAGCAAGCCAAATATCAGTCTCTTCTCCCAATTAACAAGCAACAGGACAAGGGGAAATGGCCTTAAGTTGTGCCAGAGGAGGTTTAGATAGGATACTAGGAATTTCTTCACCAAAAGGGTATCAAGCATTTGAGCAAGCTGCTCAGGGAAGCGGCTGAGTCACCATCCCTGAAGATACTTAAAAGGCATGTAGATACGACGCTTAGGGACGTAGTTTGGTGGACTTTGGCAGTGTTAAGTTCATGGTAGGATTTGATGATCTCCCACTGGATCAGGTTGCCCAAGGCCCATCCAACCTGGCCTTGAACACCTCCAGGGATGGGGCAGCCACAAATCCATCACTCGGGGAAAGCAAAGAGACAAACACCCCGTGAGAGGAAGAGAGAACAGGAGGAGCACGTGTAGGGGTTCAGAGCCAGCTTTGTCCCACATCACAAGGAGGGAATGGCACACTGCACAGTTTGGATGGGTTGTGAAGTTAAAAAATGACAGAGGGCGAGAGGAGAGGGAGGAGTGCAGTGTCACCGCTGGGGAGAACCAAGAAGAAAAGATGAGAAGTCATACAGAGTCCATCTTCACTTGTTACCCACGGGATAACCGGTGTTTTTCAGTGATACACACACAGTGATACACTCTTCTGATTCAGGGGTACTTTCGATACCATTCAGAGATCGGGGACAGCCTATGATTTGGGTTTTTCTGTTTTCTTTAGGGGACAAGATACTGTACAGCTGCATATAAAGAGAGAAGACAGGCTTTCTTTATCACGCTGTGTAACACATGCTGACACTGAACGCGCAGAAATTACCCTTGTGTATTTTAACCTGGGCAGTTTACAGTTACAACAATCCATTTTTTGCTTCAATTTGAAAGCAAAAAATGGACCACATTATAATATTTGTTAACTAACAGGCAACTAGTGGGAAATGCTGAGCAGCAACTTGAATAGCCTTCCAGTTCTGGCAGGGAAAAGTTGGTATGCTCAGCGTGTTTTCATAAGGAAACAAGTGCCCTTTTGTTGGACATACTGCAAACCATAAGGTACTCAAGGGATTAATTCAACCAGCACACAAGCCTTTTTGTGCAGAGATCAAAATTGTAATCTACTTCCCTCAGCTTCCTTTGTGGTAAAGTAATTAATTAGTCTCTTTAGATCATTCACTTTCGTAACTCGGGCCAAGATGAGGAATGCTGGACATCAAAGAGTTAAGGCAAATAAAAGCATCATCTCACCCCACATGCCCTTCTTTTGCTCTAGTACATAAAATGGTATATTATCGATTTTCTCTACCCAGTAGTGGAACCTTCCTATCGTACACACACACTAGCTGTCAAAGCCAAGCACATATAAGAGTAAACAAGCTATTATTAAAAGAATAGGCCTTTTTGGTGTAAATTCTTATCCTTCTACCGACCTAACACATCCCCTCTGCCTTCCATCACACCTCATCAAGGCCTGAATGTAATTGCTAGTCTAGGTTATCACGCCACTAAGTGCAAATCAGATAATGAACCACAAACGTGTAGTTTACGTGGGAAAAAAAGATGCAAACTAACAGCACCTCAAGAGATATACTCCAGCGTGGAATTAAACACAATTCCCAGTATTCCACAACCCCTACTAAATAGTTTAGCGATAGGAGATGGGAAGGTTAAAAGCAATATTTAAAAATCACTCAGGAAATCACAAACCTGAAAGTTAACCTCTGAAGTTGGAAAGGTTCCCAAAACACTGATTACAAACCAAACAGTTGAATAACTATATACACACAGCCTGACCAGAAAGAGTCAGCATGGATGCAGAAAAGGAGATCACACCCCCAGATCACCATCCCGAAACACAGCTAACAGAAACAGTTCCCTCCGGTTCGGGTAGGATTTTGCTATAGCATCAAATGAAACAAACAGGGCTAAAGCTGATTATTAAGGCTTGAATTACTCTGCTTATCTAATTTTAGAACTGAATCAAAAGGCGACGCAAAAAGCACCCAAACACGGGTAAGAAGAAAGTCATCGGCAGAAAATCAGCTGCACTGGGCCCCGTTTTCTTTGTCACATCTATAATATACATGTGGAAAAAAAATCAATACACGGAGGCCAATGCTATGAGGACAGGCTGAGAGAGTTGGGGTTGTTCAGCCTGGAGAAGAGAAGGCTCCAAGGAGACTGTAGAGTGACCTTCCAGTACCTGAAGGGGCTACAGGAAAGCTGGAGGGGGACGGTTTACAAGGGCAAGGAGTGACAGGACTAGGGGGAATGGCTTTAAATTGCAAGGGGGAAGATTTAGATTAGACATTGGGAAGGAATTCTTCACAGGTTGCCCAGGGAAGCTGTGGCTGCCCCATCCCTGGAGGGGTTCAAGGCCAGGTTGGATGGGGCCTTGGAGCAACCTGATCCAGCGGGAGGTGTCCCTGCCCATGGCAGGGGGGGTTGGAACTGGATGGGCTTTAAGGTCCCTTCCAATCCAAACCATTCTACGATTCTATGATATATTCTCTCGGCGTCGTGAAATCGAGCTAACAGTGCTCAACTGCAAACGGGTACTGAAATAACCATACTATTTTCGACTTTTTTTGTTTTTTTTTAAAACACAGCTGAAAAATAAAGCTGAACTGTACCTGAACGCTCACATGAAACTGAAAATGCCCTTTAAGGAAAACAAGGTCTGCAATTTCAATAAATAAAGACTGCATTACTCAGTCATACATAGCTTCCTTCTGGGACACAAGCTACGTGTTCTGCAGACATAACTCCCATACTGAACCGTGAATTGCCTCTGCTTCTTTCTGGCAGAGGCAGCCCAGATGGAGATCAAGATCATTTCATTAGTTTTGTCCATATTTCATCTACTGATAGAGCTCAGTATTCCATTTGTACGTCCCTAAAGCAAGTGATTGAACCAAACCAGCCATCTGGGCAGGCAGTGCAAATTGAAAATTTCCTATTAATATCACCAATGAAAAATAATAACCTAGGCATTTCTAGAGCCTGTTCATGCTCAACAGTAATTCAGTACTTGAAACTCATTTTTCTCTTCTGTAAAAAATCCTTTTCCGTACCAGATTGCTCACTACTCTTAGAAAAATATCTACAATATGACAATAAACCACTTTAAATGGCATTGTGATTAAATAGTGACAGTCCCTCCTATCCTGCAAGTTTCCTCTGACAGTCTTCAGTAAAACTGAAAATACCTTGTCCATGAAGAAAATGAAAATATAAAAAACTAAGGATGTTAAAGAATTATATCTTTGTCTCCCGATATATTTAGCAGCCAATGCTAATCTTAAAACATGCTTCTAAAATACAGTTCATCAGACCATTTCTAGAAGAACTTCTTTCAGTCTGTTGACTTCAGAAAGGCCAGGTGACTACTTCAGGTAGAGCACACAACCCAGCCAATTTATTTAGAAATGCTTCTATGTTCTAGGTCCCAGTCTTTTGTACCTACCTAGTCACCAGACCAACCAGATGATGAAAAATTGTTTTCCTACATTTTTTCACCTTTCAAATTATTATTAATACTGAATAAATTAAGATGATGGTCTTTCCTTCATCATCCACAGTTGTCAAGAACCTGTTCAGCATTTCAACAAACTCCATTTCACTCAACCACTTCAGTTATTGCTTCATAATTCTTTACATTTCAAAAATGAATCCCTAAATGTCTACTGTCAATTAATAGAAATGGCCTAACTTACCAGAGAAGATTAATTTCAGAATGTAAATATTTACATTAGAATACTTTTGTAGTTCTGCATTTTATTGGCATTACAGAAACATTAGAACATCAGATCCCTGTGCCATCAGGTTTTAAATCAGTACACGAGGTCATTCTATCAATTGTTCACACATTGTGCATCTCCACAGTGAGTGGTTATAATATATTAGTCAGACTTTGCTTCTCTGAAACATATTTTGAAGTGCACTACTCAAGATTAAACACCTTAAAAATATTAGAAAAAAATCTCAGCTTATCAACAATTTAGCTTTGCCCAATCTGCAATTTTTAAATACACTTCAAGAGATCAAAACAGCTGTATTTGTGAAGACCAAATGCTATCAGTGTCAAAGCTGAAACAAAATCAGAAGGTCAAGTAACCAATTTTACTTCGTTGCTGCGACGATTCAAATTTTCCACTAAAGTTTTCAGTTTTGATGAAACTTCTGACTGGCAAACCTGTACGTTATTTTTAAGAACTTCTCCATGCTAACAGTTGGTATTTGCTTTTTTTCTAATCCAAAGAAACAAGACAATGGATGCTAATTGACAGTAGCTGTCATACAGGGGGTTTCTTTCATCGTGTTTCCAATTAAATACCTTATCTTTAAAAAAGGTCTTGTATGAGTAATGGCAATATTTTCATAGCATAGCTTCCACAAGGCAGGTTGAACACATTATTTTTGGTTACAGCGTTCACCAGCACATACTCTGCTTCCTTTTGACAGGTGGCTTTTATCAGTACTTGGGATATAGGCACGCAGAACCATCCTCGAGCTCCTCACAAAGAACCTTTTTGGAAATGCACCTCCGATGATGGCAGAGCCGAAAGACAGTGTATCTGGTGAAGTGTCCAGTAACTTCTAATAACTCTACTTACATTACGGGTGTCTTCACACAAGCTGGCAAAAAGCTTCTATAAAAGCAAGGGGAAAAAAATAGAAACCTATTTTCCAAGTAAAGAATTAAACAGATGAAATGATTGGGCAGCCTGATCTAGTGGGAGATGTCCCTGCCCATCGCAGGAGGGTTGGAACTAGATGATCTTTAAGGTCCATTCCAACCCAAACTGTTCTATCATTGTATGATTAATTCTTTCTCAAAAAGCAATATACTTTAGTTCATATATTAATGGTGGCAAATCCAGCACTGCTAGCAGAGCGTGGCTCAAGAAACCTCACAAAACCCAACGAAGACACAACAAATAGCTAAAGGAAAGTGGATCTCGAAACAGCAATGTGGAGAAGATAGTGGTTTTGTAGATTAGTGAAAGGGGTTGGTTCTGTATTGGGCTAGAGGTGAGGAAACCAAGACAACCGGAGCCGGTAAAGCTGGACCGGCTCAAGGAAAGATAAGTGATAAAAATGAAAATAGGGCAGAGGAAGGGGATGTACTAAGAAAAACCTTGAAAGCAAGGACAGAGATTTAAATGTAGATCACAGAACAGAACAGAACGACCAGGTTGGAAGAGACCCACTGGATCGTCGAGTCCAACCATTCCCACCAATCCCTAAATCATGCTCCTAAGCACCTTGTCTACCCTCACCTTAAACACCTCCAGGGACGGTGACTCAACCACCTCCCTTGGCAGACTGTTCCAATGCCTAACCACCCTCTCCGTGAAGAATTTCTTCCTAATCTCAAGCCTAAATCTCCCCTGGCGGAGCTTGAGGCCATTCCCTCTCGTCCTGTCCCCTGTCACTTGGGAGAAGAGCCCAGCTCCCTCCTCTCCACAACCTCCCTTCAGGTAATTGTAGAGAGTAATAAGGTCTCCCCTCAGCCTCCTCTTCTCCAGGCTAAACACCCCCAGCTCTCTCAGCCGCTCCTCGTAAGACTTGTTCTCCAGCCCCTTCACCAGCTTCGTTGCTCTTCTCTGGACTCGCTCCAGAGCCTCAACATCCTTCTTGTGGTGAGGGGCCCAGAACTGAACACAGGATTTGAGGTGCGGTCTCACCAGTGCCGAGTACAGGGGGAGAAGAACCTCCCTGGACCTGCTGGTCACGCCGTTCCTGATCCAAGCCAAGATGTCATTGGCCTTTTTGGCCACCTGGGCCACTGCTGGCTCATGTTCAGTCGCTGTCAACCAGCACCCCCAGGTCCTTCTCCTCCTGGCAGGTTTCCAGCCAGGCTTCTCCTAGTTTGTACCTCTGCTTAGGGTTGTTGTGCCCCAAGTGCAGGACCCGGCATTTGGCCGTGTTAAACCTCCTGCCGTTGGTCTCAGCCCAGCAGTCCAGCCTGTTCAGATCCCTTTGGAGCCTCCCGACCCTCCAGCAGATCCACACTTCCACCCAGCTTGGTGTCATCTGCAAACTTGCTAAGGGAGCACTCGATGCCTTCATCCAGGTCATTGATAAAGACATTGAACAGGGCTGGACCCAGCACTGAGCCCTGGGGAACCCCACTTGTCACTGGCCTCCAGCTGGATTTAACTCCATTTACCACCACCCTCTGGGCCCAGTCATTCAACCAGTTTTTCACCCAGATGTCCCAGAATACAGGGAAGCCAGCTGAAGAAATGGAAACCGAAGGATGAAGAGGACTTAAACTTTATGCCACAAGCAATGTTGATATCGGCAATGGGGTCTGCAGGCAGCAGGGGATGGTGAAACGCAGCACAGGTATTAGAAGCTGCAGAGGAAATAATCACCATGAGGATGAGAAGTGAGGGTCTGCACAAGGATTTCAGTTGTCTAGACAGAAAGAAAAGTAATAATTAAAAGAAAGCAGACCCAGACTTCAGTGAGGAAGCGTCAGCAAGGTATGGGACACAAACTCCCCTTCTGCAAAACAGATAAAAAACACTGACAACCAAAAAATAGATACCCATGTTGTCTATAGTGGGAGACCTACCAAACAATACGTGCTTTGTAGAACTTCTGAGAGTCGGAATAAACCAGCAGGGAGTGGGTTAGAGGCAAGAAGCAGTCATTTACACCGTTCACACAATTTACATGATTTACACTGTCATCTTTACACAGCTGATCCAGACCACCTGATCTGGGTCAGCTGGGTAAAGATGACAGCGTAAATCCAAAAGTGAAGCAGCTCAGAAATGAAAGGGATTAAAAAAAGCCAGCCGAAAGCCCCAAAAGACAGGGTCAGCTCGGTGAGCTCCAAAAAGATTGTGAGAGAAGAACCTCATTGTGTGAGAAGGACGCGCTCAAGAAGCTACTGAAAGATGAATGTGACAAGGAGGAAAAGCAAGAAAGGCAAGCTAAGGGAGGGCTCGGGAACGTCTTCACTGTCAGTCCCACAATCTAACGTTCAAGAATGATGACAGAATACAGGTGATGGATTTTAGCCAGGAAAATGTCACTGAAATATCACAAGAAAGGAAAACAACAAGCAAGCAGAGAGGAGAGGGGATGAAGGAAATAATTCCTTCATCCCCTCTCCTCTCTGCTAGCTTGTTGTGCAGGCAAAGCCTGAGACAGGCTGAAATGGTTAGAAAGTGAAAGGAAGGCATTAGCTGGATTAACACTGCTTTATTTTTTTAATTAAAAATACCCTTACTCAATGTATTAACAGAAAGAACACAAACGCTGCTCAGCTCCCACCCATTCCTGCAGGGCCTGTTGGAGTTCGCCACATTCCGAGATGAAAGCCGGTATTAAAATTGTACCAGAGACTTAAACATCTTCATTAAAAAAAAAAAAAAAAAAAAAAGATAACTAAATTCTCTACAGCCAACTTTAAGACATCCAGCGAGCAAGTCAAAACAAAAATCTGCACAAAACGGGGGTTTGCACGTATTCCCTTTGAACATACCAAAAAAAGCGCAGTCGGGGAGAACACATCGAGGCTACGGATCTGAAATATTTCTACAGGAAAGATAAAGCTGCAGCAGATAATACAGGTCATCCATCTGCTACCCTAATATATAGATGGATTTTAAAAGTCAAGAGCCACTTGACGTCAGAGTTCCATGGGGTATTGACCCAGCATGGACACCTCTGAGGGGCTTGGATCCAGGAGAACTTCGGCGCGGCTGCCAAAGCATTGCCTTCCAGAAGTCAAAACCCATCATTTTTCCCTTTCCAAAAATATAACTACAGTTTGAAACAGAATGACTAGATTACAAACTGCATGCAAGCTTGGCATCCATCAGCGTCCATTTTTAGCGTGTTTTGGGAGAGACACACAAAAGCACATTTTATGCATGTGCATTTTTACGCGTTAAGCTGCCTTTGTGTATTAACCATAACTTTAGCCCACTGAGCACCTTCCTCGCAGAAATTACAAGTATTTATGCTTCAAAGCATAACTTAAAATTAACTTCTAAGATTCAGTGTAAAACTGTCTGATCTAAAAAAACAAAAATATACAACAATCCACACATTTATTTACACAAGTAGCGCTTCAAAATGTACTTGTCTTTCTTATTTAAAATAGTAAGGTGTTTCCTGAGATAAGTGTTAACGATTCAAAGTACTTAACCGTATAAAAAGACTTTTTACATTCCAATAAATCCACAAGAAACTTTTGCTAACAGGTGGCCAGAGGCTGACAATTCCCTCCCACTGCAATTTTCATGTTCTGAAATTTGCTTTTGTTCTCCCCTGGAACAAAATCAAACCATTCTGTATTCCACAAAACCAGAACTGTCAAAACTTCTCTTTCAGATCAAACTAAGCTTTTGTATTTAAGAGCTACGAACTACTACAAATTTAAAGGTCTGCTTGAGTAAACTCTGTCCAGGCTTCCGTATCTAAGCAGAAAAAATAAAATTTCTGTAAAGTAAAAGATTTGGGATGCTGGTTTTTTTGTTTTGTTTTTTTTTTTTAAATTATAGTAGCCTAATTCTTTGCTGCTGTCTGCTCCTGCAATGTCCTAATTACTAGGTTGCATCAAGTAAGAACTCCTTCATTCTTAGCTTTGAAGAAACAATATATAGCATCAAGGTTTCATTACACTAGAACACTTTCAACCTGGTCTGTTTTAATAACACAGATGTGACTACCAGTTTTGTTTGCTTTGAAGTAAGAAGTTTCAGCATTATTTATAGCACGAATGGTTGAAGCTTAAGGATTTTCTTCCCACTTGCCCCTTAAAAATGAAAATAAATACAAATGATGGGTGTTGGGGAAAACAACACATCATATATCACTGTCAAAATGTGATGCCTACAGTTTGTCTTCTATCAAATGACTATCTCAGAAAAGAATCTAGAGGAAATTCAATCCAAGAATAAACTTATCCATGAAATCTAATGCTCTTATTTTATTAAAAAGCACTCAAATTATCAGAATTTAGGCCCATAAGGCAAAAAAAAAAATAGGGAAGTCCTGGATTCTTCTCTTTTTGATGAGGTGACAGCTTAAGCAGGCTGTACCATGACCACTTGAATGGAGCAGAGGCTGAGGAAGACAGAGATTTTCTCATACACAGCTAAGGTGCCATGAAAACTGCCCCTGCGACTCCTCCAAGTCACAATGTCCTGCAAAGTCAGGGCTTTGGGCAACGCCAGTCTGGGCACAGCAGCAAAGAGCAGCTCATTAGCAAATGCCCCTACACGTTACTGGATTTCACTCCCTCGCAATCATGTTATTGGGAGCAAAACCAGGTTCTGATTGAAACATCAGAAGTGTCAAAGACTAACAGCAAGGTCCTTGAACCAGATCAGCTATAACAAGCTTAACAAGCACAGTCAATCACCTCGCACTTTTTTCTTGACATCTCTGTAAGCCAAGTTTTAGACATTCTGTACCTTTGGCTGATTTAGAAGCTCCCTCTGATGGGTCCTAAGAATTACAATGTTAATCAGGTGGTCACGGTTTCCCCATATAGCCTATCCTTCATTTAATTGAACATAAACCCTAAAATCACTACAGTTAAATGCTTTTGGGGGTGGTCAGGTGTTTTTTCCTCAGTTGTAAAATCTTCTTGATTTTAACAGCCCAAACAACCCAGAGCTCTTTGCTCCAGTTTCTGCGCCAAGCCACGCTACAGCCTCGCTCACTTTCCAGAATCCTCAGTCTTCAAGAATATTTCAGAGTTGTCAGGATATAAGCCTTAAGAATCATCATCTGCCTGGGAGACTAAGGTCAGGAGCCTCAGAGGGCGCTTGGACCACTGATGGTAGAGAAAGAGAAGCAGTGAATCATCAGCGGGATTTACTGCGAGCTTTTGGTGACCTTTGGTGCTACAAGAGGGTTTCAGAAGCTAAGCCAGCCTAGGAGAGCTGTGGATAGCAGAAGCCATCATCTGAGGATAGAAACTCTAGGAGGGAGAGGTTAGATGTTGCATGAGAGATTGTGTGAGATGCTTTAGGTTGCCTCCAACCCTTGAAAGTCGTCTCCATAATTAGTACCTGTCCTTCCCCTCTCGCAGAAGACCCTAATCATCCATACGCCTCTCCAGAGCTGCTGTCAAACAAGCAGCAAGGGATTAAGGTTCTTCTGTTCACTGAGTAGGGAAAAGAAAATGCAAAGGGGAACCAGGGAGGAGACTGATGATTTTGGCTACTTGAAGACGGAGGGAATAACTGCTATGATTGGGAGAGGCTACTCTTCAGCAGTAGCCATGCATGTTAACAACACTTAGCAGTTCATCGACTCGAGCAAAAGATTATCCAGATATGCTCCAGCTCTTCCAGCCACAGGGTGGGAAGTTGGGTGGAGTACTGTGCCTTCTTTAGAGTCCAAACCTCAACAATTTGCAGCCAAGTGCTTGCTTTAGAATCATAGAATCACCAGGTTGTAGAAGACCCACCCGATCACCGAGCCCAACCGTTTAGACGTGCAGGTCCCCCACAACCTCTGACCAACACCTACAGATACTCAGTGGGACTGAAGAGCAGTTCAGCAACAAAGCAGTATGGGGCCAACAGGCTTCTGAGCTGGAGGGATGCCCAATGGCTATCAAGTTTTCCAAAGTAAGTCAACAAACATTCTTTTATTTGTTTTGCCAGACACTCAACTGATACCCTTCCTTTCAGGTTGCATTAGTTAAGCAACCAGTACTTTGAGAAGGTTATTTAACTTATCATTTAACAATGAAAGCTTTCAGGTAA
Source organism: Clamator glandarius (assembly GCA_033459285.1). Lineage (NCBI taxonomy): Eukaryota > Metazoa > Chordata > Aves > Cuculiformes > Cuculidae > Clamator > Clamator glandarius. Next base: position 458,596 of record JAUNZM010000627.1, read on the forward strand.
GTTAGCGGCTTAAAGATAACCAACTACTGCCACAGACACTATAGGAAAAGCAATCCTGCTAAAGGCCCCCCCACATGCAAATGATGATTATGCCCTTACAAATAACTGTTTAATGGGCTGAGCTTCACCTTAAGGATGGGTTGCAGTGCCCCTGCCTAGGGCTGGGAAAGAAAGTATCCTCAGCTATGAAACCACTGGAATGAAGGACAGCAAAGCGCAAGATTCACAGAATGGTTTGAGTTGGAAGGGACCTTACAGATCCCCCAGTTCCAAGCCCCATGGGCAGGGGCACCTCCCACTACACCAGGCGGCTCATCCGACCTGGCCTTGAACATTTCCAGGGTTGGGGCATCCGCTGAACATTTCCAGGGTTGGGGCATCCGCAGCTTCCCTGGGCAACCAATGTCTAATCCAAGTCTTTGCCTTTAAATTGGAAAGGGATTCTCCCTCGTCCTATCACTCCATGCCCTAGTAAAAAGCCCCTCCCCGGCTTTCTTGTAGCCCCTTCAGGTACTGGAAGGTCACTTTAAGGTCTCCCTGGAGCCTTCTCTTCCCCAGGTTAAACGACTCCAACTGTCTCAGCCTGCTCCCACAGCAGAGGGGCTCCAGCCCTCAGATCATCTCCGAGGCCTCCTCTGGACCCGTTCCAACAGCTCCATATCCCTTTTATGTTGGGGATTCTGGAACTGGGCACAGCAGTGACCCAGCGGGAGGTGTCCCTGCCCATGGCAGGGGTGGAACTGGATGGGCTTTAAGGTCCCTTCCAACCCAAACTATTCTATGATTCTAGGACTCCAGGCTGGGTCTCACGAGAGCGGAATAAAGGGGGAGAGACCTCTGGAAGCGAGACCAGCCGGCACCCCAAAAAAAAAACCGGATGACAGCCACATGGCTGGCGCGAACACCCCTTTCTCCAGCCTGAAGCACACCCCGAAGTGGGAAAAGTGATTACTCATCGCTGCTACAGAGCAGGGAGCCGGGAAGAAGGGAGATGGGGAAGGGGCGCGGGGCTGGGGGAGAAGGGAGAGGGGGGAGCGGGGCTGAGGGAGAAGGGAGAGGGGGGAGCGGGGCTGGGGGAGAAGGGAGAGGGGGGAGCGGGGCTGGGGGAGAAGGGAGAGGGGGGAGCGGGGCTGAGGGAGAAGGGAGAGGGGGGAGCGGGGCTGGGGGAGAAGGGAGAGGGGGGAGCGGGGCTGGGGGAGAAGGGAGAGGGGGGAGCGGGGCTGGGGGAGAAGGGAGAGGGGGGAGCGGGGCTGGGGGAGAAGGGAGAGGGGGGAGCGGGGCTGGGGGAGAAGGGAGAGGGGGGAGCGGGGCTGGGGGAGAAGGGAGAGGGGGGAGCGGGGCTGGGGGAGAAGGGAGAGGGGGGAGCGGGGCTGGGGGAGAAGGGAGAGGGGGGAGCGGGGCTGGGGGAGAAGGGAGAGGGGGGAGCGGGGCTGGGGGAGAAGGGAGAGGGGGGAGCAAGGCTGGGGGAGAAGGGAGAGGGGGAGCGGGGCTGGGGGAGAAGGGAGAGGGGGGAGCGGGGCTGAGGGAGAAGGGAGAGGGGGGAGCGGGGCTGAGGGAGAAGGGAGAGGGGGGAGCGGGGCTGAGGGAGAAGGGAGAGGGGGGAGCGGGGCTGGGGGAGAAGGGAGAGGGGGGAGCGGGGCTGGGGGAGAAGGGAGAGGGGGAGCGGGGCTGGGGGACAAAACCAGGCAGGTGAAGGCGCAGAGCAGGCAGTGGATGGATGCGGACAGGGGGTGCGGGGGAGGGGGGAGCAGAGCTGGGAGAGAAGCGGGGAGCGCAGCAGGGCACAAAATCAGGGAGCAGAGGGAGCAGAGCAGGCAGGGGATGGATGCTGGCAGGGAGAACGGAGCTACGAACAGGGAGAGCTGGGCAGGGAGCAGAGCACAGGGAGCCGATCCACAGCCCCCTCCCCGGGTCCCCGCTCGTACCTGGGGGGCGGCGAAGGCGGCGGCGGGCTGGGGAGCCCCGCGGGGACGCGTTTCCTCGTCCTCGGGCGAATCGTCCAGCAGAACTTTGCTGCTCTTGTTGAGCTTCCACATGGCGGGTGGGGTTGGGGGGGGGGAGGGGGAGAGAAGCGGCTCCCGGCGGGAGCGAGCGCTGCCTCCCCGGCTGGGCTGGGCTGTCACCCCGCCGGGGGCTCCCGGGGCGGGAGGCAGGGAGGCAGGGCGGGGCGATGCCGGGCGGCACCGGGAGCCCCCGGCGGCTGCGGGGCGGGGCGGGGCGGGCCGGGGGCGGGGGCGCCGCTGCTCACCTGCCGCCTCGCCCCGCCGCGCCCGCCGCCATCTTGGCGGGGCGGAGCCGGGGGAAGGGGCGTGGCCACCGACCAGAGTGGGCGTGGCCATTGCTGAAGTAAGGGGGCGGTGTCACAGTAAGGGGGAGAGCTCTCCGAAAACGGGTGGGGTATCTCAAAAGGGGCGTGGTGATGCGGGGGGGCGTGGTCTATGGTGGGCGTGGCTAAAGGGGGAGGGGCTACTGGACAAGAATGCGGACGACGAGGCGGAATCACTATAGGGCGTGGTCAAGAATAGGGCGTGGCTAATTGAGGGGGCGGGGCCACGTGGGGGAGAGGCGACGGGGCGGGGCTTTGGTGGAGGGGCGTGGTCAAAGCGAGGCTGTGGGGGGCGACCCATCACCATGGAAACCAGCGGGGCATCATCGACAGCTCCCGCAGAGCCCCCCCCCGCCCTGGCGCAGGGGGGTTCCCGGGGACAAGGTGCACCCAGGACAGCGGAGGGTGCGGGGGCAGGAGGCGTGATCTCCTCTGATGATACTGACAGTGCTGCCAGTAAATAATAGAATCACCAGGTTGGAAAAGACCCACCAATCATCGAGTCCAACCATTCCTGTCAATCACTAACCCACGTCCCTCAGCACCTCGTCCACCTGTGCCTTAAACACCTCCAGGGAAGGTGACTCAACCCCCACCCTGGGCAGCCTCTGCCAGTGCCCAATGATTGTTTCCGTGAAATTTTTTTCCTAATGTTCAGCCTAAACTTCCCCTGGAGGAGCTTGAGGCCATTCCCTCTCGTCCTGTCCCTTGTCACTTGGAAGAAGAGGCCAGCACCCTCCTCTCCACAACCTCCTTTCAGGTAGCTGGAGAGGGCAATGAGATCTCCCCTCAGCCTCCTCTTCTCCCAAGACTCATTTTCGAGTTTTAGAAAGTGAGTGTCCTCTGTTAGGGCTGGGCGATGGAGTGGTTTGTGTTGGAAGAGACCTCAAAGCTCATCCAGTTCCAGCTCCTGCCATGGGCAGGGACACCTCCCACTGGACCAGGCTGCTCCAAGGCCCATCCAACGTGGCCTTGAACCCCTCCAGGGATGGAACAGCCACAGCTTCCCTGAGGAACCTGGGCCAGGGCCTCACCACTCTTACAGTGAAGAATTTCTTCCTTATGTCTAGTCTAAATCTGCCCCTCTCCAGTTTATACCCATTGCCCCTTGTTCTATCACCACAAGCCTTTGTGAACAGCCCCTCCCCAGCTTTCTTGTAGCCCTTTCAGATCCTGGAAGGCTGGAGCACCTCCTATATGAAGGCAGGCTGGAAGAGTTAGGGATGTTCAGCCTGGAGAATATAACATTCCAGAGAGACCTTGGAGCAGCCTTCCAGTACTGAAAGAGGCTACAGGAAAGCTAGAAGGGGGCTCTTTGCCATGGAGTACAGTGAAAGGATGACGGGTCATGGCTTTAAGCTGAAAGAGGGAAGATTTCTCTTAGATAATAGGAAGAAATGTTATACTTTGAGGGTGATGTAGCACTGCCACAGGTTCCCCAGAGAAGGTGTGGCTGCCCCATCCCTGGAGATGCTCAAGGCCATGTTGGATACGGCTTTGAGTACCCTAATCTAATGGAAAGTGTCCCTTACTGTGTTCAGTTCTGGGCCCCTCACCACAAGAAGGATGTTGAGGCTCTGGAGCGAGTCCAGGGAAGAGCAACGAAGCTGGTGAAGGGGCTGGAGAACAGGCCTGATGAGGAGCGGCTGAGAGAGCTGGGGGTGTTTAGCCTGGAGAAGAGGAGGCTGAGGGGAGACCTCATTGCTCTCTATAACTACCTGAAGGGAGGTTATGGAGAGGAGGGAGCTGGGCTCTTCTCCCAAGTGACAGGGGACAGGACGAGAGGGAATGGCCTCAAGCTCTGCCAGGGGAGGTTCAGCCTGGACATTACGAAAAAATTTTTCACAGAAAGGATCATTGGATCATTGGACACTGGCAGAGGCTGCCCAGGGAGATGGTTGATTCACCTTCCCTGGAGGTGTTTAAGGGACGGGTGGACGAGGTGCCGAGGGGCATGGGTTAGTGTTTGATAGGAATGGTTGGACTCAATGATCCGGTGGGTCTCTTCCAACCTGGTTATTCTATGATTCTATGATACCTGCTTATCCAGGAAAGGGGTCACCCAGGGCTGGAACACCTGCTCCTGCAGGCCAATGGCTCCATGAGCTGCCCATGCGTCATGGAGGTTGCTTTAATTCCCCATTCTTATGTGGATGAACACCCACAAAGTCAAGGTTTACAAATCAATGAGAAAACACTACTTTGTCAGAAAACATCTTTATCCATAACATCAAAAACATTGGTTTTAACTATCATCTCACTTTTGTATTGATTAAGGACTTCTGCAAGTATTTAGGAACGCTGTGAAGCTAACTCTGACTTATGACCTTCACTTGAACCTGAAAGCATAGAATTTACATCAGCGCATATTCATCCTTCTGTCTCAAAAGTGAACTCAGCAAAATTATATTGATGTGCATAAAGCAAGTGCACAGGTGTTTGAAGGACTGGAAGAGCCTTTAGTTTTACAATAAGTTTCCAAACAAAATCTTCTTCATGTTGTTTTCAACCCCTTCTCCTGCAAGACTAGAAGCTACTAAAAAGTGAAGCACAGAATTCCCTTTCACATCTTGCGTTAATATTAACCAAATCCCAAGAGGTTAGGAGACAACACGTTCTCGGTTATTAAGACGGGTCAGGTTTAGCGTGGCTTTCCTCTAAAAGACCGGGTCAATCTGTAACTAGTTCTTTAACTTCTCACTCCTTCTTGAGATTTATAAACAAAAATATCCAGTAGGCAGAGCTGAATGTTTCTAATTTACAGTAAGGAGGGTTTGGGTAAGTCTAAGTGATAAACAATGATTTCATTTGAGTTCTGTATTTAGACCCTTGAAAAGACCAAAAAAGTTATTATTCATCACATGACCCTATAATTTTAATCCAGTGCCTGCCTTATAGTATTTTTTTATGGTTATCTGAAACACCAGTTCTGTGATTAGGCTTAAGCCCTGCAAGTACTTACTCAGTTTTGGTCTCATGAAGAAATCCACACAACATTCCAAATACACACAAATAAACTACATCCCTTTGGTCCTTTTTAGTTTTACTTAGTTTTAAATGGTTTTTGCTTAGTTTTTCATTTAAGTTTTTGAACTTTGGTGTGAAGCCCTGGCTATACTTCAGTCGCTGAAAGCTAGTCCAGTTGACTTCAGAGAGGTGAGAATTTCAGTCCAGATTTTCTACTTACCTTTTAAGACCCCAAGGCAGGGTTGAGCACTGTCTCTCGTTCTTCTAAAAGGAATATTATGCTTTGCTGATCTGCTCTACAGACTTTGAGCTTACGAGTTTATTATTTCCTTTTCAAATTAATTATATGCATCCAATCAAAAGAATTTTCCGGAGTATGAAGCTAACATTCACAGACTGTAACTGCCAAAGATGAAAAGTAATACAAAGCACTTAAATACAAAGTTTCTTCCTCCAAGCAACAGCATTGTCATATTTCCCTCACTTGTATGCAAGGGAGGGCTGTGAAATCCTGTTTGAGAAATTTCTTGGATGGTATTTAAAATATTGTGAACATCTTTATAGATATCATTAGGAGGAAAAATTGATGGTTTTTCTTCTGATCGTGGATCCCATCTCCCTTAAGGGGCACACACAAACAGAGCAGGAGAAAAAAGAAGTGAGAGAAGTAGCAGAAAAAGCAGCCTTTGTCTCTGACTCTCACGGAAGACTGGGCTGTTTTGACAGCGAAGCCAGGTTTTAGTAGTCAATTCATAACCTGGAAAAAAATATTATGCTACTGAAAAACTTGATTCTCCGTTGCTTTTTTACTCCAGGCTCTCACTCAGAGAAGAAAAGGGTGGAGTTCTTTTGGTGGACAACACTGAGCTCTCAGGAGACAGGAGGAGAAACAGGAAAGGTAGGAAAGAGCAGCAAAAGGTTGATCCCCTGCGTCTTAGCAAGTAGCCGCATGACTCTTGGTGGCTTTAGCAAACTTCAGTGACTCCAGGCTGAGGGCCCTTTGGGTATTGCCATGCAGGGTTGTTTCTGGTACTGCATCTACCCCAACAGCTCTCATTTTGCCTTTCAAATCCCTGCTACTGTTCATGTTTTGTGCCACAATCAGTTTATTATATGAGGGGTCACTCACCCGTCGTTTGGCAAACTAACCTCGCTGTGGCTGCATGTCCTGAAAACCTTGCAAGACATGCAGAAGTGAACACAACTACAGTGCTGCTGCTCGAAGCAGAAACAAGCCCAGGGAACAAGAGCCATGTTGTGTTGGAGACCACGCATCCACCACTGCTGCCACCACTGGCAACCTTCTCAGCTGCACTTGGCGCTCACAGCGTTTAACTAAGTTGTTGGAGGCTATTGCCAGCAAGATGAGGTTCACCACTTCCCAGCAGAGTTAGAGAGACAACCATCTCCTCCTGCAGTGGCCCATCGGTAGCCATTTCATGGTGAAAACTATCTATCTGGCACTGTGCAGGAATATATCACAGGCAGCGGAGTATCTGTTTATATTTTCATCGATTCCTACTCTTGTTTAGAAGGGTTTTCCATTTTCTGGAGACTTATGGTGCCACAGTCCTAGGCTGGAAATCATCTCATGAAATTTCAAACCCCTAGATGTCTAATCTTAGTTATTCTCCCTTTCTAATTGGTACGGAGAAGTCCTGTGTATTTTTTCCCTTTTCATCTTAGCTTTTTTAGGTCTAGACATCCAGCTATTACCATACCAAAGTTCAGAAAAATAAGCAATGCCAAGGCTGCATCTTCCAAGCTGTAGAAAGGGATGAAGGTTCAGCAACTAACAATAACAGAGTCCAGGGACAGCAAGACTTTCTTCTTTGTGTTTTCCCCTCTACTTTGTAGCAGTTCCCTAGCAATACTTTAAGCTAAAACATATGTAATGTGTATGAGAGAATACATATTGTGTGATACGACATGCAGTTTTTATGAATATGAAGTCTGGATCACTACAATATGTGAGTTCTGCAAGTCATCATGCTGTCCAAGTTCATTCAAATAAAATACTTCTATTTCACCTTCCTACATACATGCATAAGTTATATTTATTACAGAAAAGCTGTTAAGGGGCAAGTTGAAGAAGGTTGCATTTTACTTTTATGGAACTTAAGAGTGATTCTTGATTAAAGCAAATTGTAAAATATAGCAGTTTTATGAGCCAGAAAACACCCAAAAATGATCTACACTTATTTTCTGAACTCGTATATGACTATAGGAGTATTGTCAAGTTCTGGAATCCTCAAAATAAGAAAGATATGGAGGTGTTGGAATGGGTCCAGAGGAGTCTACAAGGATGATGAGAGGGCTGGAGCACCTTCCGTATGAGGACAGGCTGAGAGAGTTGGGGTTGTTCAGCCTGGAGAAGAGAAGGATCCAAGGAGACCTTAGAGAGACCTTCCAGTACTGAAAGAGGCTACAAGAAAGCTGGAGAGGCCTTGTTCACAAAGGCTTGTGGTGATAGAAGAAGGGGCAATGGGTATAAACTGCAGAGGGGCAGATTTATAGTAGACACAAGGAAAATTTTGTTCACCATGAGGGTGGGGAGGCCGTGGCCCAGGTTGCCCAGGGAAGCTGCGGCTGCTCCATCTCTGGAGGGGTTCAAGGCCAGGCTGGATGGGGCTTTGAGCAGCCTGATCCAGTGGGAGGTGTCCCTGCCTCCTGCAGGAGGGTTGGAATTAGATGATCTTTCAGGTCCCTTCCAATCCAAACTATTCTGATTCTATTATTCTATTTTAAGCCTTACCTATAGAAAAGTGAGGTAAGTGTAAGGGGAAGGAAATCTTTTGTTTCTAGCCAAACTCCATTCTTACTGATAACAAAACTCTTTTTACTTTAAATACAGACATTTATAGGAAAGCTGTTTGTGGTTTGGCATAAAACTTATTCAGAGTTGCCATTTGTCCAAAGGAAATGTCTGTGGGAGAAAAGCAAAATACACTTATTAAGAAAATTTGACAGCTGGTTGGATCAACTGGAAGTCATTGCAAGAAATACCAATAGTCTTAGAGAAAGCAGATTTAGCGCGTGCAAATGCATTCTAAATTAATTTATACTCTGTCATTACGATTTATTATAGAGACTTTATGTCCCCAGGGATGAGATGGCGAAAATAGAAGAAGGCCAGAGCTGATGACAAAGACTGTCAGACATGGAAAAATACTCTTATGAAGATAGATTAATACTATGCTTTAAACTAGAAATAAATAACAGGAAATGGAATAAATGTACACCTAAAATTACTGGAAAGGTAGATAGACCTAAGAGAATTGCCTCTTCTCATTGGATCTAAACAAGGAGGCATCCATTTAGTCGAAAGATAATGCATTTATAACCGATAAAAGGGAAACAGATATTTTTCAACTGTCTAATTGCACACTGTGTGAAATCATTTCCAAAGGAGGTCATTGAAGCAGGATCCAAGAAACAGGAAATTTATGCGGATAACAAAAACATCAGGTAGAACGAGTAAAAACGAAAATAAAGCTCAGATTCTATATATGTATGCAATGTATATATGTGTATATGATGTATATATGATGTATAAATATGATGTATAAAGCTCACATTTCAGGGGAAATACTTGTTTTCACAAGCTTGATGTTCATGACAAAGCTTAATGAGAATATATTCCGTTATCTTCTACTGCAGGATTTCTTGCTGTAATGTAAATCAAATTGGCAGTGACCTCTACTGGAACTAGAATATTAAATAAAGCATTCCACTACCTAACTTCTTTGCTCTTACTTTCCTTTTCTTTCACACAGGTCTTTTTCAAAAGTTTTTCCAATACGTAAAAGAGTTAAAATAAAATTACCTAAAGCAGAGCTGTTCTCTGCAGTACGTGCGTCAGATAGAAGGGCACGCAGAAGACTGCAAGTACTAAAATTTCATTGTCTACAGGAAAAAGGGGTCATAAGCTGAAGTGGGTGCTGTTCTCCATTTTTTGAGGTATGCTGTGTTTTGTATTATGTTGGTCAGAAACAGCCTCGAGACACCTAAGGCATTTACAATTTTGAAGTACCAAAAGCGAATCAAAATGGAAAACTATGAGACTCATTTTGGAATATTGAAAGCACAGGGTACGGTGCTCGTGAGAGAGATTGTCCAGACACATGCAATGGTAGTAAATGTAATCAAACGTGCATCGTCCTCTAGGCTAGTCGCTGATCAGCTTCACAGGAGAGGTACTAAAGTGTTAAACGTAAAGAAACCTCCCCAGCTTTTTTATTTAAGCCAACAGTAGAACTTTGATTGCAGATTCAGGCCAACATTCAAAACAGGCAAAGCACTTTTAGGGCAGATACAGCATTTTTTTCTGAAATTCCACCGTTTCTGAGCAGAACAAAGTGTGTTGGGGGAAAAATGGGGGCTGATTTGCCTGCACACAGTGGTCAGTGCTTCTGCTCTGGCCACAAATGACATCTCCACACTGTTGGACTACGCCAGGCTATAGAGAGATGGCCTCAGTTTGCTCTGAAGGGCTGATTGCTACCCATGCTTTTGGTCCAAATCCACAGCACAAGGACTCCAAAGAGTGCAGAGCTTACCTCCACGTTCTGTCCTGGCTCAGAGCATTGTGAGGCCAGTTCTCACAAAAAAAAAAATTCTGAAAAGAAAAACAGAAGAACGCGATTGGCAAAGAAAACTACTCCAGAAACATTACAATTCACCGCTTCTGCTGGATGACATCAGCTGTTGAAAGATAACAAAGGAAACTTGTGAAGGGAGAATCTCAAGATGCTGGCATACGACTCTCTTGGGGGCAATTATTCTGCAAGTATTTCTCAGTGATGCAGCAAGCACAGAAGGTCTCACTAGACCATGCAGGAAGGAGCAAAAAAGTTTTAATTAAGTCCTGTTTAAGCCATGTTAGCTGTCATTCTCCCTTTTAGGGCCAAGTGCTAGCCCACCCGTAACCAAACCTCTGAGCGGAGAAAGGGCTAGAGGAAAAAAAAAAAAGAAATATGAGGAGAACAAAAAGTGGTTCCTTTGGACAAGAAAGGTTAAAGAGAAGGCGTGTAAGTGTCACAGGCTCAAAAATAGATTGAGGGGCACTGGAGAAGGGCAGACCCCAACACCATCAATTGCTCCTGGAATGTGCCTGCCAGTGCTCTCTTCGTTGACATGAGATGATGCAGTTGGCAAGGCCCCCCCATTATGTTTGCTTCTCTTTGGTTATGACTGATGAATAGGTCCTATGTTTACTGCCCATTGTGTTGCAAACATCTCAAGTGATCATTTATAAAAGTGTGCTTGAATAATAAACATTCTTTATTGTACATGTGACTGGAAGTACTGTTCTGCAATAAGAAAGCCTGTTTTTTTACATGCCATGTGTGATTTAAGACAAAATTTTGTTTATTTGTAACTTCTACTCTTTCCTGGCATATAAAATGTTCCTTCTTTGCTATATTAATAAATGAGCTTCGGATGGGAGCAAACAAATTACATTCTTCCTTTGTAGTGCAGCTTCAGTGCAATGATCTGAAAGTGCTCACTTACATATTAGTGAATTAATCCTGACAATGTATTTCTCAAATAACATCTTCATAGCTGGAAACTGCATCTTATCTTTTTTTGCCTCTTTTTCAAAATTTGCTCTTACTGGATTCAAAAACCAAATCATGCTTAATAATAAAATGCTATTTCTCCTGGGAGCCAAAATACACAGATTTTTCTAGCAAACTTTGTCAAGTCCCTTACTAAGCAAGCAGCAATTTCCTGACTTGGCTTTCTTGTTGTTTATCCACTAGCCCACTTTCTTTTCAAATGCTGCATCTACACTAGCAAGTGTTGTTGCAGAACTGTCAACAACTCGTCATGGATTGTATATCCACAAATACATTCTATGAAGAGATTGAAACCTCAGGTTATTCTCATTGGAGTGATACAAACTCCCCAAAGCCACAGAAGCTTTTATCTAACCTAGAGCAGAATAGGAGTGTAGGTGACGCCTCGTTTATGTTTTTCCTAGAGGTCTTGCAGTTCCATGATGCGCCGTTCCCTCAAAGCAATTGTCCTGTTGGGATTTTGATTTCTATTGCTGTAGGATCAATGTAATATGGAACCTTCATATTTGAGAAATACTTTTTATTTTCTCCACACTGCTAGCCCAGATTGCAGGCAGGCAGGCATTGCAGTCATTGCCTCACGTCAATTGAGAAGGCACTTAAATATCATGCTTCTGTCTGGAGAGAAAGAACGACCATGAATCTCCTCACCCTAGAGAAAAGGGAACATGGAAGGCTATTTGTGGTGCGACTGTAGCAATAACCGTGCTTATAAGGAAAACAGAAGAGATGCAAACTCAAGGAATGAGAAGCAATATTGCTAAAAGCAAACGTCCTTCTGGAACAGTAAAGGGGCACTTGCTTTACTATGGCTGAGTCAGGCCAAAGTTCCATTTGCCCCGGCATCCCATCTCTGACAATGACCCCTAAGAACAGATAAAAAGGCATAGAGCATGTTCAGTGTGATACTGCATATCCTGCCAGCATCCACTTAGCATAGAATCACAGAATGGTTTGGTTTGGAAAGGACCTTAAAGATCATCCAGTTCCAACCCCTCTGCCATGGGCAGGGACACCTCCCACTGGACCAGGATGCTCAAAGCCCCATCCAACCTGGCCTTGAACCCCTCCAGGGGTGGAACAGCCACAGCTTCCCTGGGCAACATGTTCCAGTGCCTCCCCACCCTCACTGTGAAGAATGTCTTCCTAATATCCAATCTAAATCTTCCCCCTTCCAATTTAAGGCCATTCCCCCTTGTCCTGTCACTCCATGCTCTTGCAAAAAGTCCCTCTGCAGCTTTCTTTTATGGCCCCTTTGGGTACTGGGAGGCCACTCAAAGATCTCCCTGGAATGTTCCCTTCTCTAGGCTGAACAACCTCAGCTCTCTCAGCCTGTCCTCATATGGAAGGTGCCCCAGCTCTCTCATCATCCTTGTAGCCTCCTCTGGACCCGTTCCAACAGTTCCATATCCTCCTCACGTTGGGGATTCCAGAACTGGACACAATACTCCAGATAGGGTCTCATGAGAGCAGAGGGGCAGAATCACCTTCCTCGACCTGCTGGCCAAGCTGCTTTAGATGCAGCCCAGGATATTGTTGGCTCTCACTTCCTAAACTAGAGGCTGCATCAACATTGATTTTAATAAAACTTGATGGAATTCTCTTCCATGACTTTTTGCTACAGATTCAAATTCTTACACTGCTAAATAAACAGTATTTCCTTTTTTTTTTAATTTAATCAAGCAAAAACCCCATAGAGAACTTTACTTTTAGCCAACAGTACAAGAGCTAGGAATGTTAATTCCTATGAAGCAGAAGACATATGAGGAGCAGCTGAAGTCACTTGGTCTGTTCAGTCTGGAGAAGAGGAGACTGAGGGGGGACCTCATAGCAGGTCACTGCTTCCTCACAAGGGAAGGAGGAGGAGCAGGTGCTGAGCTCTTCTCTCTGGTGTCCAGCAATAGGACCTGAGGGAATGACAGGAGGATGTGCCAGGGGAGGTTTAGGTTGGGTATTAGGAAAAGGTTCTTCCCCCAGAGGGTGGTGGAGCACTGGAACAGCTCCCCAGGGAAGCAGGCACATCACCAAGCCTGACAATATTCCAGAAGCCTTTGGACAATGCCCTCAGACACACGGTGTGAACTTTGGGGTTGTCCTGTGCAGAGATTGGAGCCAGGCTCGACAATTTTAGGCTTGAGATTAGGAAGAAATTCTTCACAGAGAGGGTGGTTAGGCATTGGAACGGTCTGCCCAGGGAGGTGGTTGAGTCACCGTCCCTGGAGGTGTTTAAGGTTAGGGTAGATGAGGTGCTTAGGAGCATGATTTAGGGAATGGTGGGAATGGTTGGACTCGACGATCCAGTGGGTCTCTTCCAACCTGGTCATTCTGTGATTCTGTGATTCTGTGAATCCTTGTGAGTCCCTTCCAACTCAGGTCATTCTGTGCTTCTGTACTAGCATAGTTGGAAAAATGACGTGGGATACAGTCACCTCGAAAAAACTAGTCACGATCCTATAGATTGAATGATTCCATTGGCTGCGAAAGGTCTCCCTATAAGTTACCAGAGAGCAGCCCTTTGCCCACCTGAACAGCCCTCTAGTTTCCACCCACCTCTGCGCAAAGCCAGAGTGCTCTCCACCATGGGATGTTTGCTCTAGCAAAGACTTTCACAGGATGACAGGACTCTCAGCAATTTAACTTTCTATTGCTGGTAGGGGATAAAGCTCTAGCCCAAACTACTCAGTGCCCCAAGTCTTATTGTCTTTTTAAGAAAGAGACAGGTAATCTCTTGCCATTTTAAACACTCAGCAGTCTGTAATCTGTGAATATGAGAATGCCAGTGGAATACGGCATCCAGAAACTGAGAAACATCATTGATTTCGAATTTATAAAAGTAGAGAATCGTGCGTAGTATAGAAGCATACTATGGAGGCACAGAATTTTAGGTAAATAAAAGAAAGCCATCAAATGCACTGAGGGAATTGGGAAAAGTAACAAAATACTATCTAAGAAACATAACTGAGCCAATCGTGTGACAGATGGAGTTAGAGTTACGGCTCATGGAATTATACCAATGTATTTGCTGTAGAATTCCATAGCGTAAGAATTGTCATTTGTGGAATCTGAAAAATCAAAATAAGTTTAAAGCAAGTTGGTGTTACCCTAGTAAAACTACCTTATACAGAATAAAGCATTTTGCAATTCAGAATTTTGCTTACTATACTTTGGAAGTCTTTAAAACTGAATTAAATTCCATTTACTCCTGATGTATATAGTCATAATATTTGTTGACCTTGGTTTCACTTTGTTTACTTTGCTTCTGAAATAAAGTATGCAAAGTTACATTAAAAGCGCTTTAATTCCGAACTAGTGTCCACAAAGGATTAAAGGGAGTCTTAACACATTTCAAAGTCACACCTGTAGTTAGTTCAGTTAATTTTCCTGAATGCTTCTATATAATTAAGGCTAGGGTGACACACCAGTATGGGAAACTCAGCTGTAGCCTTGGATAATGACAGAGTAAGGAAGAGAGCTATAAATATTCCTACAGATGTCATTACTCAGTTTTGATTATTAATTAGATTTCTAATAAGGTATGCAAGAGTCGGTGGCATTTGCCTAAATTTGCCTGGAGTATTTGTTAATCCTATTAATTTTCTTTAGCATGAAAAAAATGTATTTCCATGCACAGGCTAATGATGCAAAACCAAGCTGCTATTTATTTCTAGGCTTAGACCAACTTGCTGAAATCTTGGCCTCCCTGACATGGTTGATAAAAGTTTTCACTGACTTTAGTATAGGGTGTACTTTAATTCAAAATAACTTAATAGAGAATGAAGAGAATAAAACCCTGCATACATACAGTGTAGGAATACCGAAGCAATCTGAATAAGTGTTTTAGCAGACTTGCTCTGGCTATGAATTCTCTCTATGGGTAGATCAAGATGTTTGTAATTAGAAGTCTTCTAATCTTTTAATAAAAACACAAATAATCCATTCAAATAGTTTTATTTACTATTTCTTGGTCCCAAGCAAGTGATTTTTTTTCCTTTTGCTTTTCGTTGCTAATAATATATGTGAATTCTGGACCAAATGTAAAATAATAAAAATGAGATTTCTGTTACCCAGCTAAACTTGACAAGAGAAAGATTTGCTTCAATTTCTTCAAAAGTTAGTTAAAGGTGTGATTTCTTTTTTTCTTCTGTTCCCTTTTGATCATAGCAGTAACACTGGATACCTAGCATTAAAGGAGACCTTGTGTTTGCCTCATTTCTTCTGTCAGAGACTTAAGTAAAACATTTCAGTCAGACTGAATGCTTGAAATGAGGGACATAGGCTTTAGTGGATATTGGACTAGGCTTGTAAGTTCTATTTTGGTAAAATTTGAATTTTTAAAAAATTATTTGACCTGAACAGTTCAACCAACTCTTCAACAGCAAAAAACCCCAAACAAATTAAAAAAAAAAAACAAACCCAAATCCTGTACAAACCCTGAGGCATCTTTCCTTTAATCACAAGCTGAGCTCCAAAAATGGGCTCCAGCCCTCTAAAAATGGTTGGACTCGACGATCCAGTGGGTCTCTTCCAACCTGGTTATTCTGTGATTCTGTGAAAAATGATGCTCCCGTCCTCTGGGGATGTTTGAGTTTTCTGTATAGTGCCGTGGACATAAAAAGTAGGCAAGACTGTAGTTCAAAACAGAAATATCTCCTAATCACAACATTTTTGTTAAAGTTAGTCCTTGGACACCATCTCATATTCTAACTCCAGCAGTTTTCTCCATCCAATTGAGTAGATAATCTAGATTTAGGAAATTTAAAGAACAATTTATGTGGCTGAGTCTTTGTAGATTCTTCACCTTCACTGACAATACTTTTCTCAGCATTTAATTATTCCAAAACCAGAACTCAAACGTAGAGTGCTTCCAAATTTATCAGGTTTTCAACAACCAGTTGCAGTTTGTCACTATTCTCAATGCTCTATCACGTGAATCCAGTGTGGATCACCAAGGAAACTGGCAGCTTGCTACCTTACAGCTTTCTTCGTGTATCTCCAGTGAGACGCAAATCTACAATAATGTAGATTTTGCACTTTTTTTACAGCCCTTAACGCTCTGAGTAAGTTTTTCCTCAGGTATTGAGTAGTAATATGCTCATCCATACTTGACAGAAAGGTCTCCTGTAGCACAGATAGGGGTGAGAAAGTTACTTTCTACAAGCTTGTAGTGCTTTGTGTCTATTATGCTTAATGTGGGTCAAGCAACAGAGACTGCGTCCCTTATGTTTGGGAGTAAGGGAATATAAAGCTCGCTTCAGCCACAAATGGTTTATTCCAACCTAGGAATGCAGTTTAGGCTAAAGCTGGAGAGATTTATACCGTCTGAGAATTTGCTTATGCTGTAAGAGGCTTAATTTGATTTAGAGAGTTCAGAGATTTTAGCAGAGGCTTCAATTAGAAGAGTTTATCTTCTGTGGGGGAAATTTGCATACCGGTGCTTAATTCTCAAAAGAATTTTGTAACTTAAAACTTGCATGGTTTTTATTTAGATTTAAAATAATGTCATTTATTTCTTTTTTTCATAGTTTTCTTTATTTCATGCACTGTCGATGAGTTCACATGTTCACATATTACAAGGCCAGGTTGGATGGGGCCGTGGGCAGCCTGATCCAGTGGGAGGCTGGAATTAGATGCTCTTCAAGGTCCTTTTGAACCTGAACTATTCTATGATTCTACAAGTTTATGAGTCTACAGTTACATTGTAAAATCACTGCTCTGAATTTCCACTGTATCCTTCTTCTGGCTCCGGTAGTCTCAATATGCTTAAATCCTCTGCTTTTAATATAATAATAATTTACTACCTAGAGTAGTTTTACATTTGGTCAAGAATTTACATATATTATTAGCAACAAAAAGCAAAAGGGGAAAAAGAAATCACTTGCTTGGGACCAAGAAATTCCTGTGCATCAGGGAAGGTCAATGTAAAAACCAGTAAGCTTACGTTTCTAGTGAGGACACATGTTTAGATTTACAAATGCCCTTGCAAATAATTCCTCGTTGTCTGTTTTGTTGCTGTATGGTGCCATAATCTCATAATCCTGCTTCTGCAAAATTGTTTTTAAATCTTCATATCAGATTTGGTAATTGCCCTATTGATCTTGAAGGCCAGAAGGCGTCATGTGTGTGCGCAGAGTCTGTCATCCTGGATTTCGTGCTGAAGAAATACCTGGTAAGTAAAGTTTCCTTTTGAGTTTCAAAGCAAATAACATGTGGTTTAGTTATCCTGTGCAAGGTTTCTGGATGACTTGAGCAGCACAGCAGCCTGCAGCCTATCAGTTAGCCACTGCCTTTAAAGGCAGATATTGAACAGTTTCAGATGGTGTAGGATATCTTGGTTATCAAGCCACAAAATTAATCAATTTATACAGAGATATCTTAACGCTCTGCTTTTGCTTTCTTTCCAGAGAAAGACTTGGCATCTTAATAAAATGTTGCACCACATCTTTCTTGTGTGAGGTGATGAAAAACCAGCAGTGAGGTAATTTCAGAGGGAAGGGAGCACATCCTTCTGACCTAGACTCGGAGCTGGGTACCTGTTCATAGAATCATAGAATCACATAGTCACAGAATCACCAGGTTGGAAAAGACCCACCAGATCATCAAGTCCAACCATTCCCATCAATCACTAAACCATGTCCCTCAGCACCTCGTCCACCCGTGCCTTAAACACCTCCAGGGGAGGTGACTCAACCCCCTCCCTGGGCAGCCTGTTCCAGGGACCAATGACCCTTTCTGTGAAAATTTTTTTCCTAATGTTCAGCTAAATACTAGTTTACAATCCAGAAATCCTGCTTTCCAGCACTGTTTGATGTAAGCAGCAAAATCCCTAAGTACAGGCAGTGGAAGTTCCATGGACTGTGTCATCCCTGGGTTTAGCAGCATCTGGTTGAGCAGAGAGGGGACGCTGGCGCCTGCCTGAGCTCCTCTGCAGTCTGGTGTTAAGAAGAAAACCATCTTATTTCTGCTAAGCTCCCTCAAGCAGGGTTTTGTTATCTGGCCCACAGGAGGTCTTTTCAGGCTGCATGGATGCAGCAAGGGCAATGCCATCTGGAGGGTGACTCAACATGAGGACCTGTGACACACTGTTTTGCTTAGAGTGTCGCTAACATTTTTAGCTTGGATGGGTTAGTGTTCTAAATATTGTGTTCTGCCCAGCATTCACAGAGAGAGAGGGGCTTGGAGCATGCGGATCCTTGGAGTATCTGAAGGGCTACAGGAAAGCTGGGGAGGGACTTTTTGCAAAGGCTTGGAGGGATAGAACTAGGGGCTATGGGTATAAACCGGAGAGGGGCAGATTTAGACTAGACATAAGGAAGAATTTCTTCACGATGAGAGCAGTGAGACACTGGCCCAGGTTGCCCAGGGAAGCTGTGGCTGCCCCATCCCTGGAGGGGTTCAAGGCCAGGTTGGATGGGCCTGGGGCACCTGATCCAGTGGGAGGTGTCCCTGCCCATGGCTGGGGGGTTGGAACTGGATGGACTTTGAAGTCTCTTGCCACCCAAACCATTCTATGATTCTATGGCTCTGTGATTCAGTGCTGCATAAAAAGGGTCTCCCCAGGTGAGCTGGCACACGTGCCCACTGCTCTGAAGACCTCATGGCAGAGAACAGACTAGAACAAAGGGTGATGATGCTTATAGAATCATAGAATCACCAGGTTGGAAAAGACCCATTGGATTTTCGAGTCCAACCATTCCTATCAAATACTAAACCATGTCCCTCAGCACCTATCTCTCTCTCTCTCTTTTTTTCCTATTTCTTTTTCTCTCCTTCCCTCTTTTCTTTTCTCTCTCTTTTGCTCCTTTTCTCCTACATACCAACATTTATTTTCTAATAGCCACAGACACAGCCATAGCCTAATACAGTATAAATGTGAAATAAAATCTATTGCTGAAAAGGATTGCTGGAGATATTTTCACCTTAGCTCAAACCAAATGGGATTTACAAACCTTTTAGGCCCATTTAAAGGAACATAGCAAGACCCAGTGGTGGTAAAGCAATTCCCAGTTTGTTCAGTGACCAGTGTACCCACCTTAACCCACTGCCAGTATTCCTCATGCTGCAGAAGAGAGGATCCCATCAGAACCTGAGCTCACAAAAATGAGGCATTTCTCCCATGACTTTTCTATAAAACTCTGGGTGCTGTCTAGCAGAGGTCATGCTACCTTTATCTCCACTACTACAGCAAGAAAGAACAAGATTCCTTAATAGAAGCATGTACTTGAATATATAAAATGTTATGTATTTTTCTATAATTACTTGAACCCTTTGTTCTGAAGAGATCTGCAAGCATAATTTTATTGTGTGATTTTTGAAAACTTGGCTGTTACGTTATTGCTGACAATTAGTTAAACAAAAACTAAGAAAACAAATCTAAATTTCTCAATCTAATTACATAAAAGTCCAAAGAAACTCTGCTTGTCATATGTATATGTAGAGGTTTTCCCCATTATAGATGAGCCTGCAGGGGGAAAAGCCTGAGAAAACAAGTGAATTACACTGGAGTATGAATCGATAGATCCAGTCAATGCAAACCCCCATCCCTGTGCTGACCCTCTCTGCAAAAAAAGTCACTAGTGTTTCTCCTGAGGGTCTATGGAAAAATTAATATCACATTAATAAAGCCCTTTACCTTTCAGTATAATCCCAAGCAGGAATTATAATGCAGGACATCAATCAAGGAATAGCTCGCAGATACCTCATGCCCAAAAGATATTTGGGGTTTTTGTTTGATTGGGGTGTTTGGGGTTTATTTACTTTCTGAAGGCAGGAGAAATTAATCGTGTTATGCAGTTTTGAGTGAATTTTGCAGTGAACAGATAACACGTTCAGTAAGGCTTGTAGGTAATTTTCCCCGTTCCATACTGCTTGAAGATTCTAAAGAAGCAGGAGCTAGAGTCTCCATGAAGAGTCTTCCAAGAAGAATGGAATATTTAACACACCAGTACAGTTACAAAGAGATAGAATAGAAAAATAAAAAAGCTTGGTATGTAAAGCAGAGCTTTGAAAATGTCATTATTTGTCTATCAAAGGCAAAAACGCACTTTCCTCTGATGAGAAAGAATGTTCAGACATTCATCACCTGGCTGCAGAGCAGCACCCAGCAATGTTCCCTTGCAACTCTCTCCACAAGCTAAGCTTCTGAAAGAGTTTGTTGCCCCATGGTTACTGCTTAAAACATTCATCATTAGCCAGTGATCAATACAAACAGAATGGAGATGATGTAGTTTTCCCTTCGCTCCTAAAAAGAAAAGTAACATTTCAGAGTTCATACTGCCTGTCAGCAAACTACAGCCTTTTTAAAAAATATGTAGAGAGTAGATAGAACTATTTCTTTAACAAAAGTGAATTAAAGCCATGCTCAATCAACTATTCCTCATTCCACCAAAGGAAGGTTGCTTACCTATAACTGGAGATTCCTTGAGATACATTGTCTGTTTACTGAAAGGATACATCCCTCAAAAGACACCAACATTCATGCATTTAGAGACAACACTGGACACAATCTATATGTCCTTCAGGTATCATATCCCTAAAATGAGGTGCAAATAGAGCTGGAAAGTAGATGGTAGATGGTGAATACTCCTTGCCCACCCATATTGGTGGGGTGGCTGCATTCCTAGCAGGTTACTCCTAGATATGTTTACTAGAGATGCAAATTATCTGAGGAAGGACACTCTAGAAATGCAACATAGTCCAAGTGAATATTGGCTCCTTGCAGTCTCAGAGCCCACCAGAGAAGGGCAATGAAGCTGGTGAAGGGGTTGGGGAACAAGTCTTATGAGGAGCAGCTGAAGGAGCTGGTGTTGTTTAGCCTGGAGAAGAGGATGCTGAGGGGAAACCTTATCACTGCCTACAACTGCCAGAAAGGAGATTGTAGAGAGGTGGGTGTTGGCCTCTTCTCCCAAGTGACACAGGACAGGGATGAGAGGGAATGGCCTCAAGTTGCACCAGGGAAAGTTCAGAGTAGGCATTAGGAAAAAAATTCTTCACTGAAAGAGTTCTCTGGCACTGGCAAAGGCTGCCCAGGGAGGTGGTTGAGTCCCCATCCCTGGAGGTGTTCAAAAGACGAGTAGATGAGGTGCTCAGAAATTTGGCTTTTTAGTGGACAGATACAATTGAACTCGATGATCTCAAAGGTCTTTTTCATCCAAATAAATGATTCTATGATTCTGTGATGTTGTTATTCTAGTAGAATTACTTTTCTCTGTGCATACTGGCCTTTCTCCGCAAGCAGACATTGCGGCTGAAGCAATATTAGTTATATTAGCAGTGGAAACTATCTTGATTGTGGGGTAAATGTCCATTTTTATGAGTTTAACTTGTAAAAAGCATTGGCTTTGCTGATAGGTTTCCTTACACGGCAGCTTAATGAAGTGACTTGGCTTATATGACAGAGTAGCACTTGTAGCACCAACTCGTAGCTCCTGGGCAGGACACTTCAGTATCGCTTTCTACCCCAATTCTGCAACAGCAGATAATGAGAGAGAGCTATTGTTACAAAGATCTATAATTTCAGCCTTAGAATGAACAAAACTACTGTCCGTAGTAAAAGAAAAGAGGTCACATTTTCTATTTAATGGAATGTTTCTGATTTTTCTTATACATGAGTCAACACGATTGTTAGTGTGGTATTGTGCTATAAATTTGTATGCTGCTAAGTTTAAAATAATCTGTAAAAATCTGTCGTACTCATTACTATCACCCTTTTTGTTATCTGCTATCCTATACTTCCCATCTGTGAATGGTTAAGACATTTATGACTAAGCAATGTTATAAAATGCATAAATACTCCAAGAAAATAGTTATGTACTGTGTCTTACTGTAGTATTCATCTTCTAGAAAATAGAAGTGACTGCTTTTGCATGGAAGAACACTTCACAGTGGATTAAAAATACAATTTTAACAAAATGAAGATGCTTTTCATCAGAAAGATGTTGGTATTCAAAACTTTCTTGCTGATATATTTTACTTTTATGTGACCGGTAATGCTTCTTTGTTAGTTATAATGCAAGAAAAAGAACACTTGAAGATAACGCTGGTCTCAACCAAAAGCCCCAGAGAGAGCAGCGTGCCTGCTGCCCATTACAATGGTCAATGGTTTTTACCTTTTAATGTACTACATAAAAATCTAAAGCTAATGACCTAGCACTGACAGTGGCTATAGGGATGTTTGAGTCCTTCAGGGAGGTTTGCAAGTTGTGGCTTGAAGCTGTTACCTTGAGGATGAAAACTGCATTGAAGCTTAGTGATCTAAGAAATGGCATTGCTAAAAATATTTTGGCTGATAATAATTTAAAATGTGGTGCAGTAACAGAAAGAATATGTGAGTGTTATTAAGATTATGACATAAGCTTTAGAAAGGAAAAAAATGTGGAAAGGTAAATTTTATGTTCAGTCTTCATTTGCCACGTATCATAGAATCATAGAATAGTCTGGATTGGAAGGGACCTTAAAGATCATCCAGTTCCAACCTCCCACTGGATCAGATCAAGCCCCATCCAACCTGGTCTTGAACACCTCCAGGGATGGGGCAGCCACAGCTTCCCTGTTCCAGGGCCTCACCAGTTCCATTGTGAAGAAATTCCTCCTTTTGTTGAGTCTAAATCTGCCCCTCTCCAGTTTATACCCATTGCCCCTCATCGTATCACTACAAGCCTTTGTAAACAGTCCTTCCCCAGCTTTCTTATAGCCCCTTCAGGTACTGGAAGGTAGCTATAAGATCTCAGGCTGAACAACCCCAACTCTCTCAGCCTGTTCTCATATGGGAGGTGCTCCAGCCCTCTGATCATCTTTGTAGCCTCCTCTGGACCCATTCCAACAGCTCCATCTCCTTCTTATATTGAGGATTCCAGAACTGGATACAATCCCCCAGATGAGGTCTCACAGGAGAGGAATAACGGGGTAGAATCCCCTCCCTTGCCCTGCTGGCCATGATGCTTTTGATGCCATTGGCCTTTTTGGGCTGTGAGCACGTGTTGTCGGCTCATATCGAGCTTCTCATCAATCAGCGATGTGACACACCAAGTGGCCAGCATTACTCAATGAGCTAAAAATGTTGTTATAGCCAAAGGCAGTTTAAGAGCAAGGTAGAAATGTCAAGTTTGTAGATCCAGAGCTTTGTGTGGTCCAATTTTTCCTTAAGTGTTGATCTGGGTATGGAATGGTGTAGGGTTATAGATGGGGAGGGGATCATTACAAAACCCCACACAGGTGAGCCATTCTTCTATGTGTTTTTTTTTCTACAGAATCACTCAACTAGGAAAATATATTTTTCCAGTGATAAAAGCTACTTCATTAGTTTCTTTTGGTTTCCTCCTTGCAAATGCTAAAAGGATGGAGAACATGGCTTTTCTAGAGGTCTGCTGGGCTACATCTGCAAAGCAGAGCTCCTGACCTCCAAGATTTTGTGGTGGACCTGAGCTGTTCATACCAGAGCTTGCACCAGGCTCACCTTCCCTGTGCTTTGGTTTCCACAGAAAAGCATCCTCAAAGCTGAAGGCTGTAAGGCAGACACAGCCCCAGGCAAGTTCCCTGAGTGCTACACACAGAGACACAGCCCTACAGAGACAAAGCAGAAGTGCAAGATAAGTAGGAAGGGGAAAAAGAAGCTGAAAAAAAGGGCAATTGGAATCAAAGCTAGAAAGAAGCAGCACAATGGGATCCTCTGTATTATGAAGCACCTCATTCTGCTCCCTCACAAAGCTGGAGCAAGAGAAAGATCTAAATCTAATGAAATCTAGAAAAATATTTGCCTTAATCTTGGGAAGAGGGAAAAGGCAGATCAAATAAACAAATAGCATAGAATGAAAAGTTCAGATGACAAAAACAGAATAGAAATTGTTTAATTTTTAATGCTGCAGTCACTCATCTC
Source organism: Clamator glandarius (assembly GCA_033459285.1). Lineage (NCBI taxonomy): Eukaryota > Metazoa > Chordata > Aves > Cuculiformes > Cuculidae > Clamator > Clamator glandarius. The sequence goes on from JAUNZM010000627.1 coordinate 482,342, forward strand.
CAGTTTACATTCAGTTTTTGTTCTGTCTCTCTTACCAGATCTCTGTTTATTCACCTGCAAAACTGGTATACAACTTACCTAGCAGAAGCTCTCAAGTATAAATAAGTGGGTTACATTCATTACTTGGCTCAACGTTTCACAAGTGTTTCCTGAGATTCCTGAGTAAATGGCACAGGAGAACTTTAAAATATTGTTATTACTACTCTGAACTCTGACGAGATCATTTATTAGGGACTTGACATGATGGAAATATTGACAGTGACCCACTTTGATCAAATTCTGTATTTCTTTCGTGAGAAGAGTTTTAACTGAGAACTGGAAGGTTTTATCCATAAATGTGAGCACAAGGGAGGACTGTGTTAGCATATTTAAGGAGGGAAAAAAGCTTGATTAGGATTAAGATCTAGATACTGCTCCTATAAAATGAAAAAATCTATGCTGGACACCTAGAGGGGATGTAGTTTAAAGCTGCTAAACAATTCCAGATGTTGTCATCTTCAAAGGATGCTGGGAATACTGCAGCCCCTCAGCCCCAGGAAAGAACTGGCCTGATACTTAACTATGGATTCAAGTAACCTCAGACATTCAGCTTCGAAGATGCTATCTGAAACCTTTGGATATCAAACACCACAAAAACCCCAACCCAAATCCTCTGTTAGTAGCCGCTAGCTCTTTCAAAACCTTGGACAATCTATGGGACAGCTTTCAGTAAATAGTAGTAAAACCATAAGGAAAACAGGTTTCTTCTTTTCCAGAAGATGAAATAACTCCCTAAATCTCATTCTTTGGGATCAACAGTTGGCAGCGATCTGGCAGAAATACTAACTGCCAACGTAAAAGTCTTGGGCTGGAGTCAGCAGACCCAGCACATAATAAATATTGAAGCTCGTGGAAAGAAATGCAGTGTGGGAGTAACCTTTTACTCCCTTCTGCATACTTCTAGATGTTTTTGTGCCCTTTCGCACAGTTGTAAGCAGTTGGACCTAAAGCAAAGCTCCGTGGGAGGCTGCGGAGCAATGCTGGAAGCAGAGCAGAGCAGGTGACTCTATTTGCTTTCCTGCCAAATAGTTTAAAAGCTACCTTTAGCCACAGCGCGTGGGGTGGGAGTTAAATGAGATCTGTGTTTGTGCTGCCCAGAGGATGGCTGAGGGAGATCAAGAGATCCCGTACCAACATTTCCACAGCGGCAGAGGCAGCCTGGGCTCGGGATGCACTCATGCTGGGTCAGGCAGAGATACTGGAATTAGCTTCCAGCAAAACTTGTGTAAAAGAGGAATCCAGCTAGTGCAGAGATCAAAAATGATGCTCCCTGGGATTTACATACCAGTAAACTAAGAATATCCTTCTGGCTCACAGGTGTGTCTGAGATCACAGAGAATCGCAGGGTGACTCGAGTTGGAAGGAACCCACAAGGATCATCGGGTCCAACACCCGTCCCTGCATAGGACACCCCAACATTCACACTGAAATGGGGATTTGTAAATGGTGGGATGTAACATCAACTATCATGAGTTAGAGTCAAGATAACCACCAAGATAACTATAACGACCCTTATCTTCTTGTAGCTAGAGTTGTTGAGATTGATCACTCAGATATGGCCACACTTTAACGACTCTGAGCCGGCTGGATTTCATTCCCCCTGGATCTGCAATGAGGCTCTGGGAATAAGGTATTCTTGTCATTTTGGGGAAAGATATGAATTACGGTCTGCCAAGGGAGGTGGTTGAGTCACCGTCCCTGGAGGTGTTTAAGGTGAGGGTAGATGAGGTGCTTAGGAGCATGATTTAGGGATTGGTGGGAATGGTTGGACTTGACGATCCAGTGTGTCTCTTCCAACCTGGTTATTCTGTGATTCTGTGATTCTGTGAATTTGTGCAACAATTCTGTGTATAAATTTTCTGTGAAATCGCTGCTCAGCAGAAGCACTGTGAGAACAAATCCCGAGTCTTCTGCAGCACTGAATAAAAGTGCACCTGCCTTAATGGTTAAATTAAACTGTTAAGTGTAAGTTTCTTTGTTTCAACACCATGTGTCTGAGGGCATTGTCCAAACGCTTCTGCAATACTGTCAGGCTTGGCATTGTGCCTGCTTCCCCGGGGAGATGTTCCAGTGCTCCACCACCCTCTGGGTGAGGAACCTTCTCCCAATGTCCAACCTAACCCTACCCTGTCACATCGTCTTGCCTCGGGTCCTGTCCTTGGTCACCAGAGAGAAGAGCTCAGCGCCTGCTCCTCCTCCCCTTGTGAGGAAGCAGTGAACTGCTATGAGGTCCCTCCTCACTCTCCTCTTCTTCAGACTGAACAGACCAAGTGACTTCAGCTGCTCTTCATGTGGATTCCCCGTAGACCCTTCACCAACTCTGTGGCCTCCTCTGGACGCTCTCCAGTAGCTGGAGATCCGTTTTATGCTGAGACACCCAACACTGCACACAATACTCAACATGGGGCTGCACTGAGCAGAGAGGGACAATCACCCAATCTGTTCCTTCCCTTCAAGGCTTAATATTCTGTGAAGAATGAGAGAGTGAGATGCTTACTGCTTTCTCTTTAGTGCCCCATGGCTGGTGGCTGGTAGATGACAACATTTAAGTGACTGTATTGTACTTCTGTATGCAGAAGAACAAATTAACAGCAGCAATAATAAATCACACATATTAATTTCCTGCCTACACAACAAGGATATGATATGAATTTGTTGTAGATTAAAATAGCACAGCGAGCCAAGCCAAATAGATCACCAGCTTTACTCGAACACCAGTATAATATTTTCTTGTCCCAACAGATCCTCATGGTTTCAGCCTTTCCCTTTTTTGGGGGGGTTGGATGGTAGATTTTATGTTGTTTTCCCAAACTCCAAAAGGTGAAATCAAAAATACTTTCATGGTTTTTTGTCAGTATAATGTTCTGATACAATCCTTTAAGTCTTAAAAATGGCATTCCTAGCCGGGAATTCAGTAGCATAGCATCTTCTAGGCTCAGGTTTAGCCTTTTGTAGGCAACTGAGAAACATCAGTGACTTTGGTCACGCTGGCATTTCTGCTGCTCCACCGCAGGTGTTCCTGTGGGAATAAACATCCTTCCTCCCACAGTTCCAGCAAACAGAGTAGTTCTGGTGTCTTTCAAGATATGCAAGAAGGGCATTAAAACCTCCAGAGTGAACGTGTTTGGTGACACAAACTGACCAGACCTGTGCTTTGCTTCATTGTGAGAAGCTAGTGAAGACTTCACTGGAGTAATTTGTTTTTGAATCACTCTAAAGACTGAAAGAGCACCCTACTTGAGTGCAAATGCCTCATTTACATCCAGGAAGGGAAGATAATACGAGTTTGTTTGGTTTGTTTTGTTTTACAAGGTAAAATGTTTTCCTTGGGATTTTGTTTTTGGTAGAGGTCCACAAGATATCCTCCAAGGAAAATCAAAACCAGACCTAGAGGAGTGTGCAGAGCAGTGAGTGGTTTTACAACAGGAACAGTTGAAAACCAAAAAAAAGGTACATTCTGAACATACTGATCATTAGTGCTGGATAGGAAATAGCAGAACTAGAATTTTTTTTTTAAAAAAAACAACAAAATCCAATTTTTATTTGCATTCCTGCTCTACCAGAGCTCATGAAGTCTCCCTCTATCATCAAAAACTGTCCCAGTCCCTCAAGGACCAAAAAGACTTCTTCCAGTGGGGAATGGCAATCACCACATCCACACGGGACAACAGCGTTGAACATGCAGTACCAAGAGATCGATCTCTCCCCAGTCCAAGGGGGTGACCTGACCACCAACCTGCTCAGAAAGGGAAGGTTCTCTCCTCACAAGGTGGCTCCATATGGTTTGAAGAGTCAAGGTCACTAAGCTGATCTCCAAACCCCAGTGACCAGAGCCCTCACCTGATCTGAAAGGGGGTATTAATCATCCCATACACTTTATGGGCCTCTCTCCTCTCTCACCTCCCCTTCTCCTCCATATGTATAAAAAAAAGTGACTGGGCTTTGGTGACTGGGCAGATAACTTTTATTCTTCTGAAAACTGACATTACAAAATTAAAGGTCTGTGAAAACTTTCATATCCCAATACAGATCGCACAAAGCACAATGGCTCGCTCTTTTCACAATTACAGCAAGAAGTTGGATATATTTAGAATTATAGAATCATAGAATATTTTGGGTTGGAAGGAACTTTAAGGATCATCTAATCCCAGCACCCCCACACCTCCCCCCCACCAAGGGAAGGGACACCTCCTACTAAAATATTTATACGCATATGAGGTCCAACACAAAACCTCTGAGCCTAACCCTATAGCTCAGGAGCCAAGAGTGGAAGGGGAGAGACAAAGAAATGGTTACAGAACGTGTTCTATCTTGTCACAGCGAGAAGAGGCTCAACTCGATTGCTTCACTCAGTACAAGTGGTCGTGTGTTCACATATAGACATTTTATTACCTTCAGGGAAAATATTGGTGTGTGAGAGTGGGTAACAGTGAGTTAACATCAAGATCTTTGTGAAACTGAAGAAATATACAAGGGAAAATTTTCAGTTATTGACTGAGGCTCACAGTGAAAAGATCCCACAGATCAAGTCAGTGCTCAAAGGAACCCAGTTTTTATTGGTAGAAAGTGTCAAAGCAAACCCAATGGAGATTCTCAAGAGCCTTTCAGTAAATGAGCATCGTAGGCAGCTGTGTGTCACCTCAGAAAAGAACTATTTTGAAGGTGATCATAGTTGTTTTTCTTAATTTGCTAAATAAAGAGAGTCACAGGCAGAGTTTCCAGGGTTCTTTTGCGTTGGACCTTGTACATCACACTTAGATGCATTTTATCAAGATTCATCTTGTTTCTGCAGTTTTATCTCCGCCTTATCACTGTGTTGCTTTAGTAGCTGCATTCAGTGCAGGGGAAACCTCACACTTATAAAAGCGTTACCGTCTTGTGTTTCACAAAACCAGCACTTAGTGCATCTCGTGTGAAATATGGCGTGAAATCCCTCCTGAGAGACGGATACGTGCAAGAGCAATGGACCCTGGAGGAGAAAGCAGTGAGGGGAGGAGTGCCACGGTTCAGTGATATCAGAGATCACCAGGTGCTTGAGGGTTCAAGTCTTTTTGTTAGCTGGTGTATCCATCCTCCTGCCCCTCTATTTCTGATATTTGCAGTCCTCTAAATCAGGTAGGGACTCAGAGAACTAGGATGAATAGGCATGGACTTTGAAGATGACCTCTTACAGGTACTTTTTATTAAACTTGAAATGAAGAGGTTGCACCACAGGCACCAAGTCTCCCTTTTTACAGATGGTAATGTGAGCAATAACAACAGGGCATGCTGTCCCACAGAATCACCCGGGGCACTTTGTGTAGACTTGCTAAAGGAAAAATGCTTTTTTTTCCACCCATCGTCTTTAACATGGTTGAGTTTTCTGTGAATGCCTCAAATGAAAATGATTTATTATTCTTAAAATTATTCTGAAGCATCTATTTCCCTTTTCGCCATCCTACATTGCAGAATATGCCACCATCTGAAAAAAAACCCCAAATCCCGAGTGTTTCTGCAGGAAAAGTTCATGCAGCTCCCATGAAAACCATTTTTTTCATCACAAAGGTAACAACAGCTGCAGTGAGTTCAGATCAAAGGTCTCTGCCTCAGCTGGCTGACAACAGCCTGTAGGGGTTCCTCTGGGGAAACCATTGCAATGTAGAGTGATGTTTCTCTCCAAGCACACCTTGGGATTGGCTTCCAACAATCTCCTACCTGGTGAAACTATTAACCCTTGAGAAAACACAGCCCTTCATATCCTGCAGCAATACCTGCATAAGTTTCACTCTTCTGGTACACAAAAAAAAAGTGTGTTTTCCTTTTTTTTTTTTAAACTTTACCTGATGATATCATTGAATGCTCCCTAATTCTTGTATCCATGCTGTTAATGGTTTTTAAAGGCTTCTCTTTGCCCTGCAGAGAAAGACTTGAGCGTGCTGGTTGATGAGAAGCTTGATATGAGCTGGCAATTTGCACTTGCAGCCCAGAAACCAACCGTGTCCTGGGCTGCATCAAAGGCATCGTGGTCAGCAGAGCGAGGGAGGGGATTCTGCCCCCCTGTCCCTCTCTTGTGAGACCTCATCTGGAGGATTGTGTCCAGTTCTGGAATCCTTAGCGGAAGAAGGATATGGAGGTGTTGGAATGGCTGGAAGATGAGTGGAGGGCTGGAGCACCTCCCTTACGAGGACAGGCTGAGAGAGTTGGGGTTGTTCAGCCTTAATTAGTGCCCTAGACTGACTTATGGCAAGTCGAATCATAGAATAGTTTGGGTTGGAAGGGACCTTAAAGACCATCCAGTTCCACCCCCCTTTGTACGATGCTGGTGGTGCCCTCAGCCCTATTGCATCACTGCAGCCTCAGCGCATTCTCCTACCACTCTCTGGAGCCGCTTTTCTCTCCTGTCAGCCTTACCTACCATCAGCAAACAATCCTAGTTTCTTCACTTTGATCTCCAGGGGTTTAGGTAGGATTTGCTCAGCAGATCACGAGATGGTTTTGTTTGACTGGGAACTGGTCAGGACCTGCTGGGAGCACAGGGCTGCTCAGAGAGCAGAGCCGGACCAAAGCTGCTCACAAGCTCAAGTGGAGCTGGTGTTGGTCAAGTGTCTGAACGACACTCCATCATCATCATCATCATCATCGTCGTCATCATCATCATTGTCATCATCATCATTGTATGCCATCAGTCATTTACTCAGGTCAGTCCTGTCTGCGTTCAAGGATGCAAGGGGACTCCTGGACTCCTGTTCAGGTAGGGGAGGTACAATTTCTAGAAGAAAATGGTCAGAAATGCAAAATTTCCCAGAAATATCTTCTGGAATAATGGAAATATGGGAAAATTAGAAATATCTGAAGTAGCTACATGCTTAACAAAAGCCCACTTTACTAATTTCTTCAGAAATTACATGTAGATTGGAAATGAAATGGTAGATATTCATAGAATCCTAGAAGCCCTAGGTTGAAAAAGACCTTTGGGATCATCCAGTCCAATTGTACCATTGCACGGACATATAGTGTGTAGATTAAAGAAACTTCTAAACATCTTGTAGAACATCTTCTTTTGATAGGAATGGTTAGACTCGATGATCCCATGTGTCTTTTCCAACCTGGTGGTTCTTTGATTCTATGATTCTAAATAAGTGAATTTTTATTCTGGGTTATAACAAATATACTTTGTATTGCATTCATAGCTATGAGGAATTAATTACTTACATACGTACTGTACATGGTAACATATGTCTGCAGTAACAGGAAAATAATAGAAACACTGAAAACAAGGCATGGCTGTTGACTCACTAGCAAAAAGGAAAGCTATAATTGTATATGTAAATAGGCTGCAATGCAATAAAGTGGAAAAAAACTGTATTTCTACAGAAGAAGCTAGGAAAATAAATATGCAAATATTTTTTACTTTCATCTATACATTCCTTATGCTATTAATAAACCTCAAATAATTATCTCACTGCTCAGTCTGAGAAAAAATGTTTCACGTGAAAGGTTTATTTCAATTTTTCTTCAAATCTCTGTGATAGGTGGGGAAAGAGAATGGGAATGCGAGAAGAAAACCAACTTCCCTCTGAGAGCTTACCTCTTTTTTTCCAGGCTCACATCTGTTTGGGATAGCCATGCCCGTACCGTTCTTTCAAAAAAAAATAAAATAAAGAAAATCTAAACCATTAAGATGAAATGTTCTAGAGTGAATAATGAGGAGAAGATCCCATACTTAATTTTGGCCTTAGAGAAAGGGATGCAGAAGAGTTCTTTATATGTAAGGCATTGTAGGGCAAATGAGAAGTTGAAAAATTAATGTGTACTTTCAGAATATTCAGTAAAATACAGGCTATCTCTATAAAATAACTGCAGGTCTGACAGAACATGAGAGAGAGAGACAAGAGGTCAAGCTAAAATATCCTGGCAAGGATCAGAGAACGTGGTCCCACTCAGCATCACCCTTACTCAGATCAAGGAGCAGGGAGATAAATGTTGAAGGGCAGGATCTGTTTCTCTGCAATAAGCCCTGCACGCTGATCCCCTCCAGGAGCTCCAGGAAGGGCTGGTAGCGGCAGCTTTCCATGTTCCACCCTCGATCTGACCTGTGATGCAAAACTTGGCCACCCTGCCACCACGAGAAGACCTCAGATCGCGTGCCCTCAGGGCTCCTCAGCTCTTGGAAAGTCTCCGAAATAGCTATTCCAGGACGTTATTTGGGCGTATGTCCTTTCTGGATGCTTCTATTTCAGAACAGAACTGCTTTTTAGGACTGACTGTAATCCATATTCAGAGATAATTCAGAAACAGTGTGGCTGCACAGAGGCTTAAACCAAAATAGCTACTCAAAAATAATTATTCTGGAATAATAATTAGAGCTCTTATTTCTGGATCAGATACAGTTACTCAGGAAGACCTCTTCCAGTGTATTTCCACATGGAGGTGGGCCCTGAGCATTCTACCACCTGTGCTTTCCTCAATCAGTTGGAGAAGAATCTTTTTGCTGAAGTCCTGAGAAATAAAATTAAAACCTTTTGAAATAAAGTGCTCCGCTAAACCACAGTTATTTTGACAATAGATCAAAGGTACCACACTTTATTTCTGGTGCCTGAAGAGATGAATTCTGAGCTGCAGCTTCTGTTGCGTCACTGAGTTACTCACTCCCTTAAACTTAACTAAAGATGATTCATGGGCAATTAACGACAAGGAAGAGAAATGCCATTTAGGATGCTGAAATAATAGAACAGTTTATTTCTTTGACATTGTTACTCAGACTGGGTTTTACAGGTACTGACAACAGGTGCTGGACTCTGGCACTCAAGCAGCGATCTCAAGCTGTGTGTTTGGGTCTCAAATAGCTACCTGGAGGAGAAGGACCTGGGGGTGTTGGTTGACAGCAACTGAACATGAGCCAGCAGTGGCCCAGGTGGCCAAGAAGGCCAATGGCATCTTGGCTTGGATCAGAAACGGTGTGACCAAAAGGTCCAGGGAGGTTCTTCTCCCTCTGTACTAGGCACTGGTGAGACCGCACCTCGAGTCCTGTGTTCAGTTCTGGGCCCCTCACCACAAGAAGGATGTTGAGGCTCTGGAGCGAGTCCAGAGAAGAGCAACAAAGCTGGTGAAGGGGCTGGAGAACAGGCCTGATGAGGAGCGGCTGAGAGAGCTGGGGGTGTTCAGCCTGGAGAAGAGGAGGCTGAGGGGAGACCTCATTGCTCTCTACAACTACCTGAGGGGAGGTTGTGGAGAGGAGGGAGCTGGGCTCTTCTCCCAAGTGACAGGGGACAGGACGAGAGGGAATGGCCTCAAGCTCCACCAGGGGAGATTCAGTCTGGACATTAGGAAAAAATTTTTCACGGAAAGGGTCATTGGGCACTGGCAGAAGCTGCCTAGGGAGGGGGTTGATTCACCTTCCCTGGAGGGGTTTAAGGGATGGGTGGACGAGGTGTTGAGGGACCTGGTTTAGTGTTTGATAGGAATGGTTGGACTCAATGATCCAGTGGGTCTCTTCCAACCTGGTGATTCTGTGATTCTATGATTCAATATCTCATTTAAGCAAAAATTACTTGATTGTTCAAACACTTTGGTACAAGACGATGGGCTTGGCAAGTGGGGAAACTCGGGCAACAGGAAGGAGTTGGCTCAAACCCAGGCTGGCCCGAAGGAGTCAACCAGCTGTTTACTGTATATATTCCAGTAAGGATTGCTATCCTTTTTTAGTAGTAAATTGTAAAGATGGGCATCAGAGATCGTGGGAGGAATGGAATTGATGCTAGAAGCTTAAGGGACTTGAGCAGCCATCCTTCCTCATAGTCAGTAGTCCCGTGAAGGACAAACCAGGGCAGATGCCAAGCCGAGGTGCTCTGAAGCGCTCTCTAGAAAAGCCTTTCTTTCTATTGCCTGCAGAGGAAGATTCCCTAGCTCTCAAACAGGCCCTCTGACAGCCCATAACGTGAACAGCTTGCAAACATTTAGCTCCATGATAAAATTACAGCATACAGCAGCACCAGGAAGACTGAACTTTCCTTAAATCTACGCTAAAGACCAAGAAGATAAGATGCTATGCCTGTCATAAGATGTTACGCCTGTCGGAAGACAGATGTTAGGCTGTCGGGACTCTCATAATTACTGCTACAAGGCCAACAGGTAATAAACAACCATAAAGTCAGTCTATTAATTTCTGTACTAGTGCTGGTTAAAAATAGGCCACCACTATTTATAGCAGAGAGATAAGTTCTGGATGAGTACAGAGAAATAAATTGCTGTTGTGAATTATGAGTTAATGGGTGTTGAAAACGTATAAATTACAGATAGGAAATAATTATGCAAATTATAGTCCATCATCCAATCATTTATTTAGTGGAAACACTTATGCAGTATCTTTACAGAATGACAGTGGTGGCATAAAAGGTCTCATTGATGTGTAACCTGTCGGCGTTGGAAGGAAACAAACTTCTCTTATAAATGACATTGTCTTCCTTTCAGGAAACTCAGACCTTTTCCTGATGGTAAATAACGTCTTAAGGCGGTTCTCAGAAATACAGGGATGGGCAATCCAAGGCACAGAACTGGCAAGGGAAGGGAGATCCAGGGGGTTCCTCCTCTTAAGTTTCATGTCCCAGTTTCACTGCTAGTGGCAATGCTTGTGTTCCCATGCTCATCACCCCAAGCTATTCGTTGCCCCCAGCCTTATTGTCCTCCTCAGCTACATCAGGACAATAGAACTACTTCCACACAGGAGATTTATCCATGTTTTGGGGGTTGAAACAAGTGTATTTCACAATGTTTTTTCAAAAATAGTTTACTTTTGCAGAAGTTTTCCTTTATTTTTTTTTAACTACATGATTCCCGTGGTGGGAATACATGGTGGCAGGATCAAACAGCAATGAAGGGTCTGGGGCAGCTGAAACCCCCATGCTGTGGGCTGCAGAGGATCTGTGTTCTCCACATTGTAGACTCTTCCTCTTAGCACGTGAAGAAGTTGTGGAGAGGAGGGAACTGGCCTCTTCTCCCAAGTGACAGGGGACAAGACGAGAGGGAATGGCCTCAAGCTCCACCAGGGGAGGTTTAGGCTGAACATTAGGAAAAAAATTTTTCATGGAAAGGGTCATTGGTCCCTGGCGGAGGCTGCCCAGGGAGGGGGTTGAGTCACCTTCCCTGGAGATGTTTAAGGCACGGGTGGACGAGGGGCTGAGGGACATGGTTTAGTGTTTGATTGGAATGGTTGGACTCGATGATCCGGTGGGTCTCTTCCAACCTTATGATTCTATGATTCTAAGACAGTGACTCTGCTCTGAATGCTCCGCTGGAGCATTGTTTTGCAGGAGTGAAACCTAGCAAATATGTCTTTGCTTTTCAAGCTGATCACGTACAGTTCTCACTGTGTTTTATAGTTACGCTGGCTGCTCTCTCTTCAGACTAAATGAGCAAACAATTAAATATCCCACTGCTCAGTCAGACCTAAAACAATGGTAGTCGCTGCCAATGCCTAGACTGAACATAAACACTGATGCTGGGAATTAATTAGTTCGGGGATTATATGTGTGTGTGCCTTACAGAACAGTCAAGATTTCAGCAGAAAGCTGTGAAGGCAGAAAACTCCCATTTGTGAAACAGAAAGAAACACAGAAGACCATTTTTTTGGACAGGATTCTAGTCAAAGGGCAGTTTTGGAAACACAAAAAAGGAAATTGGCTCTGTATGAGAATGTTATTTGCCAATAAACATGATTGCGTCCAAGAAACAGCTGACTGCCATCATTTTCTCCTACTGAAAAGGGTGCACGAGTCCCTGCACACAAGACAAATGCGATGAAAAGAATCAAAGTATGGTATCTGATCCATTGCCCATGAACTTAAAATCAGGAAACTTTGATATTGCAGCTATGAACTCTTATTTTTCTGAGAACAGCAGAGGTAAAGATTTTGCTCTTCCATGGGATTTTTTTCAGAGTATTTCTTGCTTGGTGAAATGAAACCATGGTTCAATTCAAAAAGTTTTCATGTAAAACTGGGGTTTTCCTACCTTCTTTTTCCCCATTCCTACACTGTTTCCTCTCTAACACCCTCATTCCTGCTTAAAACTTTGTGCTTCTTTGCACATTTCTTTCTAACAAAGGGAAAGGAAATCCTGCTCCTTCTTTTTACCGTTCCTTCATAGTGAAATCAGGAGAAAATACAGCAGAGAGGAAAGAGAGGAACATTTAAGTTTAAGCCAAGTACCAGTGTCACTGGCATTTATATTTCTGTTTGATTTACACATGTTCTAATTAATACAAATAGTAAAGAGGAGAATTCCTCAGTGAAGCTACAAAAAGTTTACAAGTTGCTTTCACGTGTTTATTGCTTTGCTAAACCCAAGAGCCTGTAATCAGGTTTACAGGTTATTCCTTGCATTCCTCATGCCCAAAATGTAAACAAACTGCCACAGTGGAAGAGGTTTAATCTATAGAGAAGATCCCAGTGTTAACACATGTCTGTATTCCTTGTGTCAGGAAAGAAAAAAAAAAAGAGAAAGCACTAATATAACCTTCAAATGAGTAGTTTTTCTGCAAGTGAAAACAACCTTACTGATGGAAAGTGCTATGAGGCTATATCCGAGGAACATATTGTCCCACAGTTTCTAATTATTGAACACAGCACCAAGCATTATCAATCGCTTGAGTGAAAAAAGAAAACAAAAAAATCATGCGTGAAGCTGATCCAAAAAGCCAAACCAACCATCATTTGAGGGAAAAAAAATCAAAGCATCAAACAATATTAAAAAAAATACAGTGTGAAATATGAGTCAAGAAGAGTTCTCCTACTACCATTGGTAGAGTCCAGAAGCCACAAGGGAGATAGAGCCACAAAATAAGGATGAAGGAACTTCATAGAATCATAGAATAGTTTGGGTTGGAAGGGACCTTAAAGATCATCCAATTCCAACTACCCTGTGACTGGCAGGAATATCCCACTGGATCAGGCTGCCCAAGACACCATCCCATCTGGTCTTGAATGCTCCTAGGGATGGGGAAGCCACAAACTTCACTACCTGGTATTTCCCTTCTGTAATTTTATGTAGAGATTCTTTTTCCATTTACCCCAAATTAGATGGGGTTCAGAAAACCTGGATTTTTTTGCAAGTTTTAATCTGAATGACTTTTTTTGCCACCTCCTGCTCATGGCAAGCTGACAGCATTTTTGGATCACACTGGATCTCCAGAGTGTGTTGAGCACCACAGGGAAGACAATCCTGCCTTCATCTAGGGAATTTGCTGCTTAAGGCTAATACTGCCTCAAACTATACCCTATGCTCCTGTGAGCTGGCCCCACTATGAGCTGGTTAAGGGTGGAACTCACACAAAGAAACTTGATTTTCTAGCCCAGAGGTGACCTCTCTTCAGTCAGCATCTGTAGGAATCAAACCAAACCTGCTGGATAGATTGCAGGGCTTCCAGGCAAGCGAGCGCATGAGTTGGCTGGGCTACACCTACATGTGCTCTGGTGTCTTGCCAATTAAACTCACAAAAAGAACATGTGCGTTTTATCAGTTCCGTGCAAGTCATTAGACATTTCTCTGCCCTTACCAGTTCATACCACAATCAGAGTTTTTGGAAAAAGTAAACACTCCTAAATCGCTTCCAGCTGTACGAAATGGCTCTCAGAAGGATGCGATCATCTATTCTGAGTTCTTGAGCTCTGTGCTACAAGTTTAATTTGTCACATTAGATTGCAACACAGCCCAGGTTGCTCTACAGAATTCCATATAGGAGGAATTTATATCTATTCAAATAAAAAGATCTTCAGTCTGCCATGCAGTCAAGGAAGGCAATACCAATTTATCATATTCTCCTGATATTGGTTCAAAAGGCCATTGCAATACAGACAGAAATATAGATGTAGTCTGCTTTCCCATCACCACAAGTCAACAGCGATGACAGGCCCACTGACAGACAATTCAAGTGTTCTCCTAAGCCCTCCATCCTCAAGGCAATATTTCACTCGTTCACCCTACCTGTTGCATCATTAGAAGGAAATACCCAGAGTTTATTCAAGGGCACTGTACAGCAAGCATTTAATTTAAAAAATGTCCCAGCACAGGCATCTTAACACGGCTTTTCCACCATGTTGGACAGGTAGCTGAAGCCTACGCTTTTCACTGACCTTCTTTCTCCCTAAAGACGTAAGTGCGGTCAGAGGATGTAAACAATCTGACCGTATAGAATCATAGAATCACCAGGTTGGAAGAGACCCACTGGGTCATCGAGTCCAACCATTCCTATCAAATACTAAACCATGTCAACGTACCAGAAGCGAAAAGCACCAAGGAGGCTGGGAGAGCACGGACAGTATGGCCTCAAGGGGGTAGTGCAAGGAAGAGAGGAGATGTATTCAGGAATCATTTATTTAGTCCTACAGTAATCAGAAAAATGAGAATTTGTAATGGTCACAGCACCTAATTTGGCAACTGAATTACACTTCTGCATGAAGTCATTTTCTCCTTCTTTATCATAAAAGTCACGGAAATGGATCCCTCGTGTAAATAGCGTACATAGAATCATAGAATGGTTTGAGTTGGAAGGGATCTTAAAGATAATCTAATTCAAACCCCTCTGTCACGGGCAGGGACACCTCCCACTGGATCAGGCTGCTCAAAGTCTCATTCAACCTGGCCCTGAAAACCTCCAGGGATGGGGCATCTGCAACTTCCCTGGGCAAACTGGGCCAGGGCCTCACCACCCTCATCGTGAGGAATTTCCTCTTTATGTCTAGTCTAAATTTGCCCCTTCCAATTTAAAGCAATTCCCCCTTCATCCTATCACCCCGTGCCTTTGTAAAAAGTCCCTCCCCAGCTTTCTTGTAGCCCCATTCAGGTACTGGAAGGTAACTCTAAGGTCTCCCTGGAGCTTTCTCTTCTCTGAGCTGAACAACCCCAACTCTCTCAGCCTTTCATCATAGCAGAAGTGTTCCAGCCTTTTGATCATCTTCATGGCCTTCTCTGGACATGTTCCAACAGTTCCACATCCTTCTTGAGTTGGAGATTCCAGAATTGGACAAAGAATACCAGGTGTGTTCTCACGAGAGTGGAGTACAGGGGCAGAATCCCCTCCCTCACCCTGCTGGCCACACTTCTTTTGATGCAGCCCAGGCCATGGTTGGCCTTCTGGGCTATGAGTGCACACTGCCAAATCATGCTTCTCATCAATCAGCAGCCCCAAGTCCTTTTCTGCAGGCTGCTCTCAATCACATCATCCCCCAACCTGTATTGGAACAAGTGATTACCCCCAGCCCAGGTGTAAGACCTTGCACTTGGCCTTGTTGAACCTCATGAGGTTCTCACAGTCCCGCTTCTCCAGCCTGTCCAGGTCCCTCTGGATGACATCTCATCCTTCCAGTGTGGCAACTGCTCCACTCAGCTTGGTGTCATCTGCAAACTTGCTGAGGGTGCACTCGATCCCGCTGTCAATATCATTGAAGAAGATATTAAGCAGCACCGGTCCCAGTAGGACCCCTGAGGGACACCACTTGTCACGGATCTCCACCTGAACATTGAGCTGTTGACCACTACTACATCCCTTCTCTTATTCTGGCTCACTGGAAATGGAAAGGACAGCGCCGAGGACGTTCCCAATTCACATGACAGCAGCAGCAAGGCATCGCTGAACACTTCAGCCCAAGGCAATAACAACAATATTCTTTAAGGCAGCGAGGTGCAAGTGCTTCCCCTCACATCAGACCAAGCTGCTGGCAGATGGATTTCACCTCTCATCCCCAAGGAAACTAGTCCTGATTAACACCAATATACCTGAGGACATCAACACCTCAGGGATTAACAAACTACCTTCATTCAACTGCTTTACAATAATTGCCCAGACACGTATCTTTTACCCCATGGGAAATACAGGGTAGCTCCAGACAGGTTGCTTCCTTTCTCCTTAGAGAGGTAGGTCACCTCCTGTTTGCCAAGGATTAGAATTATTCTGATTAACAAGTGCGATGCCATAACTAACTCAGAGCAAATTCAGAGGGTACCTTGCCTACAGAGCCATAATCCCGAGAGCAGCATCAGGCTCAAAGGCCTGAGGAAATAATAGGAATATGTTATTCAATAATTCAGTTTAATTAGGATTCCATTTGGAGTGGAACAAAGGAAATATACAACAAATACCCTTATGCTAAGTAATCAGGATAATGAAGTTTGCATTTGTTTGTATATTTAGAAAACCTCTCTAGCTGTGTCATGTGGGGAGGTCATGCTCTCTTCCCTGAACCAGTTAATGTAAGAAAAGCCATACCTTGGAAAATTATTTTTTTTACTAGATGGGTGGAGAAATTGCTGATGGACCCAGGTGTTTCTTGTATGCGACTGTTTTCCTGATGAAAACAGGAATTATGAGGTAATAGCAAAGTTTGCAAGGGGAGTTCCCAGCTTCCTTCCCTGCTGGGGTGTGCCTGAAAAGTTGCTTTTATTTCCTCATTGTGGGTCATACGCTAGTTCCTATTTTGCTCTGTGTGGTGGACTTCGCCTCTTTCCTCCTGGAAAGCAACAACTCTCAGACTCCATCCACCTCTGCCTGCTCTGCCTGTGTCTCTGTGTCATGGATTAGTAGAATCATAGAATCATAGAATAGTTTGGGTTGGAAGGGACCTTAAAGATCATCTAATTCCAACCCCCGCTGCTATGGGCAGGGACATCTCCCACCAGACCAGGCTTCTCAAAGCCCCATCCAACCTGTCCTTGAACCCCTCCAGGGATGGGGCAGCCACAGCTTCCCTGGGCAACCTGGGCCAGGGCCTCACCACCCTCATGGTGAATAAATTCGTCCTTATGTCTAGTCTAAATCTGCCCGTTTCCAGTTTATACCCATTGCCACTAGCCCTGTGATTCCAAGCCTTTGTAAACTGTTCCTCCCCAGCTTTCTTGTAGCCCCTTCAGGTACTGGAAGGTCTCTCTAAGGTCTCCTTGGATCCTTCTCTTCTCCAGGCTGAACAACCCCAACTCTCTCAGCCTGTCTTCGTATGGGAGGTGCTCCTACCCTCTGATCATCGTCGTAGCCTCCTCCGGACCTGTCCCAACCTCTAGGGTGCTCTGGTTTCTCTAAAACCAACCTGTAAAATGCCTTTGCTGTGTCTTTGTTTTAAAGCAACCTTGCTCCTTGGTAGCTCCAAGTCACCATCACATGGGATTTCACTTGCATTTCCAATGACAACATAAGCAATAAAATGGACTTCCATTTTTAAGTTTGACACATACATATATAAAATATATATACAGGGACATGCATGCACGAGGTTCTAGATGAACAGCATTGAATTGCAATGTGTAACTTGTCACTTCTGCCTTGCTAACAGCAGAATCACCATCTCAGGGAAGAAGACAGAGAGAGAGAGGGGACAAGTTATATATACAACCTTGGAGTGTTTAGGCTCGCTGTCACCGACCCTTTCTGGCTCAGGTCAGTGGCTCCTTCCTCAGAGTACCCTGAGAAAGGACGCAATATTGACAAGGTGCTGAGTAAAATTAAGCTGCATGTTGCTATATGCTCTTCAGCTGCTTTTTACAGGAGCTCTGTCGGGTGAAGAAGCAGCTCCATAGGTGAATTAGCTGGTGCAATGAGAAGTTATAAGCTCCAAAATTATATGTACTGTGTTCAGTTTTGGGTTCCTCACTACAAGAAAGATATTGAGGTCCTACAGCAGATCCAGAGAAGGAGAACGGAGCTGGTGAGGGGGCTGGAGAACAAGTCTTATGAGGAGCAGCTGAGGGACCTGGGGTGGTTTAGCTTGGAGGAGAGGAGGCTGAAGGGAGACCTTATCACTGTCTACAACCGCCTGAAAGCAGGTTGTAGGGAGGTGGGTGTTGGTCTCTTCTCCCAAGTGACAAGTGATAGGGATGAGGGATTCAGACTAGACATCAGGAAAAATTTCTTCTCAGAAAGGGCTCTTGGGCACTGGCAGAGGCTGCCCAGGGAGGTGGTGGAGTCCCTGTCCCTGGAGGGGTTTAAAAGATGGGTGGATGAGATGCTTAGGGATCTGGTTTAGTAGTGGACAGGTAGAGTTGGGCTTGAGGATCACAATGTTTTTTTCCAACCAAGGAATTCTATATTACATTTATAAGATGGTAACAGAAGGACGATAAGGTGAAGTAACCAGTGAGGAAGTTACGCTTGAAAGGATCTTTATTTAATGTTGGTCAGAAAAAGAAATAGTTTGGTTTCATTACCTTGAGTCACACCAAATGCGTTGCCATTTTTAGTAGTTGGTATTAAATGTCTGAAAGCAAAAGCTGACCTGAAGTAAATAGTGTAAAACCTAATGAGTGTCACTTACTGAAAGGCTGTTTCCATGGCTTAAAATGAGCAACAAAGCTGGTGAGGGGCCTGGAGAACGCGTCTTATGAGAAGTGGTTGAGAGAACTAGGGGTGTTTAGCCTGGAGAAGAGGAGGAGGGGAGACCTCATTGCTCTCTACAACTACCTGAAAGGAGGTTGTGGAGAGCAGGAGCTGGGCTCTTCTCCCAAGTGACAGGGGACAGAACAAGAGGGAATGGCCTCAAGCTCCACCAGGAGCTTTTTTTTCATGGAAAGGGTCATTGGGCACTGGCGGAGGCTGCCCAGGGAGGTGGTTGATTCACCTTCCTTGGAGGTGACAGGTGGGTGAGGCACTGAGGGACATGGGTTAGTGATTGATAGGAATGGTTGGACTCGATGATCTGGTGGTTCTTTTCCAACCTGGTGATTCTATACCCTCTTCAACTTGATGGGCTGTAGATTGGACTTATGCAGGCGTTGGAGCAGGAGCAGATGTGGAACGGCGATGGGAAGCTGGTGTGTTTCTTCCTTATGCAACCCCCATCCTAGAGGAAGCACAACGGGACACACCGCAGTGGGATACAGAAATACACAGCGATAACAACAACAGCAACAATAATAATAAGACTTTTATAAATTATATAAATGCATTCCTTAATAATAAAATAATTATATATAATAAATACACAGACAAATAAGTGTGATGTATATAATAATAAATATATGTACAGCTTGTATTATTTACATAATAGTTGCCATGATATTAAATAGTATTATTTATATATGTATGTATAAATGTATACATAATGTATACACACATTGTATAAATACATGTACACATTTACTCATGTAAACAATGCAATATATATAGTAGAAATAGTCACATATACTTATGTACAGATGCGTTTAGGTTATATATAATTAACACGTATGTATAAAATAGATGTGATATGTATATGCAATGTTTATATAATAGATGTGATGTGGTGTGATGTGATGTGGTGTGATGTGATATACTATACTATACTATACTATACTATACTATACTATACTATACTATACTATACTATACTATACTATACTATACTATACTATACTATACTATACTATACTATACTACAATATAATATAATATAATTTACCACTTTTTAAATCACCAAGCAGGGCAGCTATAGCTTTGCAAGAGTGCTCGAACAAAGAGTGTCAGTGAAAAAAAAATCTGCTTTTTTTGAGTCAGCAGAGGTGCATGTGGCAGGCACAGTGTCCACGGTCAGGGCTAGGGAGGAGATGGTCAGGTCTGTGCTGTTTATTAGCCTTCCCCTCTCCAGGCTCCCAAGTTTTTTTCAGTCTTTCTGGGCAGGTCAGTTTTTCTGCATTTCTTATTTTTGTCGCTATCTTCTTCAACTGGTTCACTTCTTCCTTGTAGAGTGGTACCCCAAAGGAGGCACAGCAGTCACCAGCATGGAGCAAAGCAAGAGGACCCCTCCACACCCCTTCCAGCCTGCACCCTCCACCTCAACATCCCCACGAGGTTTCTTCGCACCCCTGCAAGAATTTGACGCTGCTGGCTGGTGCTGTGATTCACTCCATTGATCTTGTGCTGCTCCTCGCCCCGTGTTCTCACGGCTGATGCTTTTGCTAAAGCATCAAGCTTTTTGCCCTTGTCTTTCTTGAATTCCACTGCCATCCTGAGAGCATTCTGCAGGTTTTAGATCATTGTGAATTCCGCTCCTGCCTTTTGGTGCCTGCAGACCTTCCGAGGTTGATGTTTTATGCATTCCCACTCTCATAACATGAGTCATTAGTATAAACATCAGGCAGCCCCCGTTCGCAGCAGCATGCAGCAGCCCATCCTAGCCTTCTTCTCCCAGACTCTCAAAGAATACTGTTCATTCTTTGTAGGTTTTTGGAAAAAAAAAATCTGTAATCTCATTAATGTGGTTCATTTAAAAGTTGCTTCCCTCCAGCTTGTGCACGAGAATGTAATTTGCAACCATCTTACTAAAGTCATAGAGTACAGTGCTTGCTCACTTGCTCATTATGTTGTCTAAGAAGGAAACTGGGCTGGTTGCACATGATTTATTCCTGGTAAACATGTTCGGTGCTTTTCATCCTCTTATTTTCCCGTGGAGCTGTGGGTAGCTCTGATTGTTTGTTGAGTACTGTTGAGCGTTGAGCACCAGTCAGTGGCAAGCTGATCCGAGGCTTTTCCAGATATTTCACCCTCTTTGCAGTTTTCTAGGACCTCACTCGTCCTTCCTGAACCTCAGCTGTAACTGCTAAAGGCATTGAGACTCCTTCAGCCAGATCCCAGCGTACTCGGCAGTGAATTTCCTCAGGTCCACCTGATAACAGCAGAGTTATTAGGTGAATGCCTGCTCTCGGGCAGGAGCGCCTCTCAGGGAATGGAAGCAAATGGATTCTGATGCTAAAATATTAGTTAAAATAACTGTGTACAGATTATATTAATTAGATATCACAACGAAGGGCGTTGTTTCAGACTTGGTGTGGACAAAGCATCTGAGGCATTGGCGTAACTCCCTTCCAACATTTATCTAATGCAGCACAGACATTTTCAGCGAGGTCAGTTGTCTGAGTGGTTCAGTTGTTGCCTTGTTCTCACTGCGCAAGTGCAGTGATGTGTTTCCTACACCTTTTATTAGGAGCCACTGGGCAAAACGAAAAGGAAAAGCTCTCCTACAACTTTTCAGAAACACTAACAGGGCACCAGAGCAACCTGCCAAACTTTACATCTTCCCTGTTTGCCTGGAAAGCAGATTGGGTCAGGAAATTAGTGCTGGTACGTGCCCAGCACAGCGGGGACACCCTGGGGGCCCTCGGAGCATCTGCAAGGGGAGCAGATGATGTTCATTCACCAAGGACCGATGTCCCTGGCTTTGGGAAAGTTAATATGCTACTTCTGCAGCTGGAGGAAGGGAAGACCGCTGAGCCAGTTGCAGCTAGATATGGAGCCAGATGACTTAAGATCTTGGCAGGTTTTGACTTTTTCTCAGGAGGAGAGAATTTTAAGCACCCAAGAGGCCATCATTTCTATTCAAAAGATCTAATTTTTTTTAAGCCACGGGCCATTAATTTTTTCCACTACATCTTCACCTATAGTTACGGCTTCTATTCTTCCATGCAAAACCCAAGGCTCTTCAGCACGAATGCCTGATGATATGAAGAAATGGAGGCGGCTGCAGTCAACTGGAGTAATTCAGGCAGCCCAAAGCACAGAACAAGTACAGAGAAGGCCCTTGCCTGGAGGAACCAGGACCTGGAGCACAAGCTGCCTGCACAGGGATGCTGGCCACCAGCCACCCCCCTCTGCCATCGGCAGAGCAGAAGTGTGGGACTTGTTGCAGGTGAGGAACGGGAACAGCTACTGGAGTCCCTAATCAGACCAAAATGTAAAACTTGAGCTGCCTTCTCCATATACCCTCTCTTTTTCTCACTCTCTCAGCCACAGTGGATGGTTTTAGGTTCTTGGCACCACCTCAGTTCACACAGCACAAAGCACACACAGCACTTTATTTACAGTGCAGCACAGATCTGCAGATAATTCACCCTCAGCAATATTACACAATTACTTAGAGATGCCTGTGTTGAAAATAAATGAAAATTATTATTTATTGAGAGCTTCTCAGCAGTCCTCGGGATTAAAGAATGTAATAACCAGTAACATTTTATGCCAAACATTGTGTTAACTGAAAGAATACTGTAGGATAGATATTGACAGAAGAATATTTCATTTAAAGGGCTGTGAGACTACAATGAGTACATGATGTCCAGGTTTAAAGGGATCATGAAAACTGAGGTGGATTCAATCGAATCTCAGGGATGGTAGCAAAGGTCATGAGCAACACGAGGTGACCCAGGGTTGGAGTTCTGACATTTGTGAGATGATTTGCTGTGTTGCTTCCCATCCTTTTCACACGCATCACGTGAGGCCAGGGCGAGGGATTTCTCAGGACAAGCAACATTATTTCTGGCTGAAAAGGACTGTGGGTGACCCCAAGTTGAATGGTGTGGTTGATATGCCTGAGGGGTGGGATGTCATCCAGAGGGACGGCGCGTCATCCAGAGTGACCTGGACAAGCTGGAGAAGTGGGCCCATGTGAATCTCATGAAGTTCAACACGGCAAAGCGCAAGGTCCTGCAGCTGGGCTGGGATAATCACCAGTATAACGACAGACTAAAGAAGGGATGGGTTAAAAGGGATTCTATTCTATGATTCGATTCTATGACCACGCATCCTGCATTCACGTCTCCAGTGCAAGCATGCTCCTTCTCAGCTCTCTAAGGTTTCCAGGTGCCTCTGTATGGAAAATGAGCCACAACAGGGCTGCCTGTGCTGGTCACTGCCCAGACTCTGCTTTCCTGTCCCTGCTGCTCAGTGGCTCCCTTGGAAACCTGCCCAGAGCCTGGAAATCATACATCTGCATTTGCTAACCAATCTCAGGGTCTGTCTGCAGCAGGAAATTGCTGCTGTTGGACTAGGACATTTTTTTTTGTAGAGATAGGGATGATTTGCCTCCCTTACCCTGAGCTTTCTAAAAACGAGGTGTCCAGCCCCTTGTCAGGGAGGAGAGAGGCATGATCCAGAGGGGCAGTTGGCCCATCTCTACTAGACAACACCTGAAAGGGACGAATTGCTCTCTGGAGATGCTCCTTTTTTTGCACTCACTGTAGAGAAATAGCTCAGGCTGAATATTTGACATACAGTGGCTAAGGGTTAGTGAGATAAAGGCGTAGCATCGCACTCCAGTGTCAATATCCCTGAGCAAACTCTGGGCTTTTTAATGCACTGCTCAGTGAGGATCTGATTTTGCTTTAATGTAGGAGAGCAATGATGAAGTGAAAGTTGGGCTGTATGACTTTAAAAAAAAACCCAAACCAAACAGAAAACCTGTTAGTGACCTAGTATAAACTGGTTGCTTTACATCCACCTTCCTCTTACTTTGGCACAAACTTGTATTGAGACAGCTGCCCAGTCAAACCACAGCTAAAACTACCCAGAGCTTGAGTAGGTCCCCAGCCTTGCTAAATGTTTGTAGGAGCATTATTAGCTCATTAAAGCCACCCTGGGCTCACTGCACGCTCAGGAATTGAGATTTACGGCTCCTCTCACCCCATAGAAAGGATGCTTGTTCTTCTTCTCTTGTTCTTTGCTGAATGATGTCTCTCCTTCCATTGCAAGGTGGGGTTCAGAGCCTTTCTGCTTGGTGAGGAAAAGACAGGGAGACACAGGGACTAGGATACAAGGGTAGAATTGTTCTAGAAAAAGTTATAATACAGGGAAAGAAGCAAAAAAATCATTGCAAGTGTCTTTTCATGGCAAACAGTCCCGTTTTCTCCCCTTGAAACCGTGCTATCAAATGAACAGTTGATTTCCAGTGTGGAGTGTGTGTGCGAAACATTACAAATAATCCCATCAGTGAGCTCCAGGGCTAATGAACGGGGTGTAACCAGCATGTGAGTGAAAAGGGGAGCCCAAGTTACCTGATGAAAGGGCTCTTGCAAGAGCTGCCCTGCACATGAAAGCCGAGACCCAGTGGGAGATTGCACACTGCTCGAGGAAGAGCCAGGGGTTTGCACAAATCATTGATGCTGAACGGCATCTTTCCTCAAGCCTCTTCAGTATTCACCGTCGCCTGCAGCCTGAGGACCAGAGGCTGCCCTCGCCCTCTCTCTCGTAGCGCGCAGACAGACGCACAGAGAGAGTTGGTCAGAGCTCCACACGCTTCAGAGGAGCCAGAAATCAGCTCTGGGAGCAGGAAACAGCAGATGGGACAGATACATGATGCCTTACGGAAGGCTAGGGGATGCTATGGTCCTGTTGGCCCCAGGCAGCATCCAAGGTGCACTTGTGCCACCCGAGTGTCACGGCAAAGAAAATGTTTCAATGACATTCTCCCACCCTTCCTCTCCTTGTCTACAGCGCGGATCGACCACATGCAGCTGAAGAGCACCGGGGGAGCAGAGCAGTCCTATGGCAAAGCTTGTTTTTCAGAAGGAAATTTGGTTCAGCTATGACAGGGAAGGCACGTAGTGTTTGAGTTATTCCTGGACAGTGGTGACTCTAGTCAAGACTTTTTACGTTTTGGCTTTACTTGCCACTGTCCCTCTTGGGCTGAGGGTTTCAGGTTCCTGTAATTCATTATTGAAGAACATAGAGTACAGGATGAACGGATTTGTTAATTGCTTTTTTTAAACAAAAAGGTTAAAAACCTTTACTGCTCTGCCTTGGTCTTTCTTTCTCACTCTGGTTTAAGTAAGAGCAAGAAAATACAGCCCTTCTCCCAGCCAGGAAAATTATAAAAATCTAGAATTATAGAGTCATAGATTCATAGAGTGTTTTGGGTTATAAGGGACCATAAAGTCCATCCAGGGCTGCCATGGGCAGGGACACCTCCCACTGGATCAGGTGCCCAAGCCCCATCCAACGTGGCCTTGAACCCCTCCAGGGATGGGGAAGCCACAGCTTCCCTGGGCAACGTGGGCCAGGACCTCCCCACCCTCATTGTGAAGAATTTCCTCCTAATTTCTAATCTAAGTCTTCCCACCTCCAAGTTAAAGTTATTCTCCCTCATTCTATCACTCCAGCCCCTTGTCAAAAGTCCTTTCCCAGCTTTCCTGGAGCCCCTTCAGGTACTGGAAGCTGCTCTAAGGTCTCCTTGGAGCCTTCTCTTCTCCAGGCTGAACAAGCCCAACTCATAGCAGAGGTGCTCCAGCCCTGTCATCGTCTTCATAGCCTCCTCTGGACTCATTCCAATAGCTCCACATGTTTCTTATGTTGAGGATTTCAGAACTGGACATACTACTCCAGGTGAGGTCTCACCGGAGTGGAGTAGAAGGGCAGAAAAATACAAGAAACTCCAAAGACAAATTGCTTTCACCTGTAAGGAGACCATCTACACTCCTTCAGCTCATCTTAAAAGTGCTTCCAGGCAGCTGCCAGGTGGCAGGGTGGGGGTGGCTTCCCCAGGACCTGTGTCTGCTGCCTATAGAAGGAGCTGAGGGCACTGGCAGGCATAGTAAACCTTTCCATCGCTGATATTAGCCAAGCGCTCTCGCTCTCGCTCTCTCTCTCTCGTTGCTTTTGAATGAAAACACATGGAAGCACCAGCTGAGAGTTAATTTAAGCCCTTACTCTAGCTGCACCAGGCACCTGCTTTGAGCACCCTGCCTCCACTGTCTCCTTTGCAGGATGGGTGCTGCGGATTACATGAAGTTCCTAAAAGCTTTTGTAAAGATGTGGATTGTTGGTTTTAAAGAATTTAGTGCTCTTCTAAAAGGTCACTAACAGAAATGCTTCTCTGGAGGTGAAGGAACAGCTCTTTCTGGGCCCTTTCTGACTCTTCTTATGCTTACAGACACACCCACTAGAAAGACACGGACCCTCTGATTAAGAGTCAGTGAAACACTGTAGCTCATGATTACACACTTACTTAAAAACTGAAGTGAGCGTAGCTCCAGGAACCATATTAATCTACCGTTTGATTAAACTACCTTTCAGCTTATTAAACTGCAATAGTTGTAGAAGAGTAAAAAGAAAGTCATATGAAAGACGAGACTGATTCAGGTGGGTATTTTGTGTTGTCATTGACTACTCATAACTCAAAGGGGAAAAGGCTTTTTATCTAAGGTAGGAAAAGATGTGACAAGCATGAATATATTTGTTTGTTTTATCACTAATATATTGCACTGCACAGGTAAAACCATTTCTCGGTGAAATCCCTGTGGCCGCATTCGACTGAATGTTTAGTGTTTGATAGGAATGGTTGGACTCGATGATCTGGTGGGTCTCTTCCAACCTGGCGATTCTATGATTCTATGAATCCAGGGAGGTTAATTACTGCTGCCGCACAGATCCAACACTGACAAACCCACTGCATGATTTGCAGTTGAAAAGGTGGTGCAGGCACAGAATATTTTAAGAAAGACGCTTCCATGCAGTGTTAGTGCCCCCAGTTTTATCCATGGCATTAATTACCAGTACAGAAGCACCCAAATCCTCAGCTGGGGCCAGACTTCCATAGTAAAAATGCAGAGTTCCAAATGAAGGATTCCTTAAGGCATAAGGGTGGCACTGCCAGAACATCCTTATGAGGAACAGGCCTAATGAGGAGCAGCTGAGAGAGCTGGGGGTGTTTAGCCTGGAGAAGAGGAGGCTGAGGGGAGACCTCATTGCTCTCTACAACTACCTGAAAGGAGGTTGTGGAGAGGAGGGAGCTGGGCTCTTCTCCCAAGTGACAGGGGACAGGACAAGAGGGAATGGCCTCAAGCTCCACCAGGGGAGGTTTAGGCTGGACATTAGGAAAAAAATTTTCACAGAAAGGGTCATTGGGCACTGGCAGAGGCTGCCCAGGGAGGGGGTTGATTCACCTTCCCTGGAGGTGTTTAAGGGACGGGTGGATGAGGTGCTGAGGGACACGGTTTAGTGTTTGATAGGAATGGTTGGACTCCATGATCCAGTGGGTCTTTTCCAACCTGGTGATTCTATGATCCTCCAGGCTGTGCAGCACCTCCACCAAGAGCCATGGAGGACACATCATAAACAAGACAGCAGGGCTGCATGACACCAAGTTTCGGGGTAGTTGAAGGACAGAAGACGGCCCACTCAAGGGATCAGGTTTTTCAGCCTGAGGCACGTTTGCTGGATAAAGACATGCACATAAATTAGGGGGAGAAAAAATAGTTTTCTGGCTTGTCTTCTGTTTGTAGTTTGACAGGCAAATTAAAGTCTCAGCCTCCTGACGACTTTACCACTGCCCAGTAAGTGATGGAACATCCACTGATTTATAACCACTCTATTTCATCTTCTTGATTTGTGGCATATTTCATACAATCACAAAATCATAGAATTGCAAGGTTGGAAAAGACCTTTGAGGTCATCAAGTCCAACTGTACCTGTTTACTATAAACAAGATGCCTAAGCTTTTCATCTACCTGTCTTTTAAACACCTCGAGGAATGGGGACTCCACCACCTCCCTGGGCAGCCTCTGCCAGTGCCCAAGAACCCTTTTGGTAAATAAATATTTCCTGATGTCCAATCTGAACCTGCCCTGGTGCAACTCGAGGCCGTTCCTTCTTGTGCTGTCGCCTGACACTTGGGAGAAGAGGCCAACACCCACCTTGCTACAACCTCCTTTCAGATAGAGATGCACAATCTGCCGCTCTGTAGCCTCTAGCTTTAGAGAAAAATAATGCACTAGAATGGTGATTTGGTGCAGACATGATTTCCAGAAGATGCGTGAAAAGGTGTTAGAGATGTTGCCTTCATTTTATACTCCCCTTATTAAATGAGTGTTACCTTGAGTAATTTTCCTAGGCTGTCTCTCCTGATGGAAGAAGACATAAATTCAGCTTTAGACAATTGAGTATATATATGTGAAAGAGTTTTTCATAAAACATACAAGTGACTTTAATTGACTTTATTTAGCAGAGAGATCAAGCTTGAATGCTCTGATATTCACTAGCAATATGTCATTCATCTCAAATAACTCTCCAGTCTATGCTACCTCTATCTGAAGAGAATACAAATGAAGTTTGATTTTCTGATTACTTAATACTCTCATTTCGCTTGCCTTTAGGAGGTGGTTTTAGGCATCCAAACCAAACAGCTACAAACTCTCTTGGGATTAATTCTCAAAGCATAAAATAATTACCTTGATGTATCAGGACATAATTCAAACTAGAGAAGTTACTGTTCTTCAAAGTGGATTAGTTTAGTTACTATCAGGAGATATGAACCTATGTTTGCCTCATATCAGAGGTAAAACCAATCTGATAAATGTTATGAAATGGCTTTTAAGGTGTATTTGTAAAGAAGGTCTAATATTTACTAGCTTAAAGAGTACGTCTATTTAAACATTTTTAAAAGCTAGAGAAAGTAAAAAATAATTTCTGGAGTGCAGTTCCTCAAATGTAACAATTTATTCACCAGATGAAAACCATTCCTGTTTTTTCTTAAAAGCTTTGCAAAACTCAGCAAAGCAGCATTAACCTCCCCAAACTCACCAGGCTCCTGACTTTCATCAGCATTCAATTGCTGATGGATTGCCAACATTTCTGAAATAAAAGCCATATAAACAAAAGTACAAATATGTTTAAAATGTAAATGATTTTTGGGGTGAGATCAAGGAAGAGATTAAATAACTCAGTCTGGCAA
This sequence comes from Clamator glandarius, assembly GCA_033459285.1. NCBI lineage: Eukaryota > Metazoa > Chordata > Aves > Cuculiformes > Cuculidae > Clamator > Clamator glandarius. The sequence goes on from JAUNZM010000627.1 coordinate 510,811, forward strand.
AGGATGTAAGGATGTCCCTTAAACCCCCCTTTGACTTCAACAGGACATAAACATATGCTTGAAGTTTGGCATGTTCAGAGCTTTGAAGATTAAATTCCCAGGCAGGTTTGCGAATTGCAGCATGGAGCAGTGTCCGGCCCAGGTTTTGGGAGTCATACAGCATATTGAGCCTTCACAGTGGAGTCAGATGTCTATAACCACAGCAAACTTTGGAAGGGTCCAAGCACATGGACTACAGGGAGTGGACATGGCTGAGTTGAGCTTAGTTGCTCTCTACAACTACCTGAAAGAAGGTTGTAGAGAGGAGGGAGCTGGGCTTTTCTCCCAGGTGACAGGGGACAGGACGAGAGGGAATGGCCTCAAGCTCCGCCAAGGGAGGGTCAGGCTGGACATTAGGAAAATATTTTTCACAGAAAGGGTCATTGGGCACTGGCAGAGGCTGCCCAGGGAGGGGGTTGAGTCACCTTCCCTGGAGGTGTTTAAGGCACAGGTGGATGAGGTGCTGAGGGACATGGTTTAGTGATTGATAGGAATGTTTGGACTCTATGATCCAGTGGGTCCTTTCCAACCTGGTGATTCTATGATTCTATGATATGGCCAACCTCCTTGGAAGTTAGGAGTCTAGTGAAGGGGCTGGAGAACAGGAGTTGTGAGGAGTGGCTGAGGGAACTGGGTTTGTTTAGCCTGGAGAAAAGGAGGCTGAGGGGAGAACTTATATCTACAACTGCCTGAAAGAACATTGTGGGGAGGTGGGTGTTGGTCTCTTCTCCCAAAGACAAGTAATAGGATTAGAGGGAATGGCCTCAGATTGTGTCAGGGCAGGCTCAGATTGGACGTTAGGAAAAATTCCTTCACTGAAAGAGTTCTCAGGCACTGGTAGAGTAGCAGAGGCTGCCCAGGGAGGTGGTGATGTCCCCGTCTCCAGACGTATTTAAAGACACACATATGAGGTGCTTAGGGACATGATTTAGTAGTGGACAGGTACAGTTGATGATCTCAAAGGTCTTTTCCAACCTAGCGATTCTATGACCTCATGAGGCCATGCTGGTCCTTCAGAAGAACATGTAGAGAGAAGGTAACACCACCATGGGCTCCTTTGTGAGAGCTGCTGTGCAGAGCTGGGCCTTGCCTTCCACTACGAAAAAGTGTGTGCTCTAAGAAACAACAGGAGAAAAGGGGTTAGGAGATGTGAGCTTCCAGTCCTGCTTCAGGCAGTCCTCAGTCCACCGCTGTGCTTCCAGCCACAGGAGGATGAGAAGACAGGCAAGTTGCTGTGCACCCCTACAAGGTTTTGATGTCTCAGTGCTCAATGCGTCCCAGTTGAAAGGAAACCTGAAAACAGATCTTCCAAGGAGCAGCAGTCAAAGGGATGGACATGTGGACATCCATCATAGAATCATAGAATAACCAAGTTGGAAGAGACCCACTGGATCATTGAGTCCAACCATTCCCATCAAACACTAAACAATGTCCCTTAGCACCTCCACCCGTCCCTTAAACACCTCCTGGGAAGGTGAATCAACCATCTCCCTGGGCAGCCTCTGCCAGTGCCCAACGACCCTTTCCGTGAAAAATTTTTTCCTAATGTCCAGCTTAAACCTCCCCTGGCGGAGCTTGAGGCCATTCCCTCTCGTCCTGTCCCCTGTCACTTGGGAGAAGAGCCCAGCTCCCTCCTCTCCACAACCTCCCCTCAGGTAGTTGTAGAGAGCAATGAGGTCTCCCCTCAGCCTCCTCTTCTCCAGGCTAAACACCCCCAGCTCTCGCAGCCGCTCCTCATCAGGCCTGTTCTCCAGCCCCTTCACCAGCTTCGTTGCTCTTCTCTGGACTCGCTCCAGAGCCTCAACATCCCATGAATCATGCCTAGAATGAGGTGGCAGCTGTACTTTAGAAAATGAAAAATTTGAATTTGAATTGTTACAGGAACAGAAAGGTTCAAGTGCCTAAATCTTCTGCTGGATGCAACCCCAATGTTTCACCTAAAGCTGATTTTCAGCCCAGGCCCAAATCAGCAAGTTTAAATGTATCCGTTCTATAATTAATTTCAGTTATGCCTTCCTGCTGCTTCACTTCACGTTCCTGAGGCTCTTAAGGCCGTTACCGAGGCTCTCTACACTCAATTTCCCTATCGCCTGTGTTGTCCTTCAATCATTTTCAGTGGTACCAGATAAAACTTTAAAAAGTATTCAAAGCAACCCTCATAAAAGAAAATGCACTTTCCTCATGAGCTTCATTTCCATGATACAGTAAAATGAGATCATCCCCGTAGTCAAATTATCATTTATTTTATTCTAGTATATCTTCTGAAAATGATATTGTTATTACATTTGGCTTTTATCTAACAGAAAGTTCATATTAGCATAGTAATGGCACTGAGAACAGCTAACAATCTTACATTCATGTTGCACGGGGGCAGGAAATCAGTTAACAAAAATGCAGCTGCCCCAAACCATATGGATTGATTAAAAAGCCATAAATACGGCAAATTGAGGGTGGTAGTGGGAGTCAAACCGTGTATCTTCAATCAGTAGGATTAAATGCTTTCTAAATAAATCATCCTTACTTTTGTCAAAGGGATTAAGTATTTAGTTTCATGTCTTATAGCTAAAGGGAGGAGATGGAATATTCCATTATATTATTTTTTATTATAAATAGAAACAGAAGGCTATACAAGATGGAGGGAATTTGTGACCTGGTATCTTGTAAAAAAAAAGCCCTTGTAAACTCTTATTTTCTTATCTACTTCAGTTTAGCAACAGTTGTGGGGAGAGGAGAGACTTCTCGGAGGAGGTGAAAAGGGAAACAGGGGCAAGAACAATTTAAAAATAAAAAAATGTGATAGAAATGTCAACCTGCTTCAATTTGTGATTTGTAACGTTTTAATGAGCAGTCTGAAGACTTAAAATATTCAGCTGTGTAGGATGCCCCTTAGTGGTTGAATACAAACACTGTTGACAGAAGGAATTTTAAACACAAAAAAAATACCCCCCAAAATATATGTATTTATTGAGAGCAAAGGATTTTAAACACTAACATATGCACAGCAGAGCCTACAGCACCATGTTTACATAAAACATCAGAAACAGTTGGAAAAATGCAAATCAGTAGTAAGAGAACATTCCTGAATAAGCTATTGCATTGAGTTAGAGCAAGAAAACGAGGGAAGAGGATGGAAAAAAAAAAAATCTCAGTCTCTATTTTTACTTTAATCAGGATTTCTATTATGGGATGAGTGGGCTTGGCAGAGGAACGTGATCAGATCTTGAACTCCGCAACAAACCCCAACCCAGTATTTTTACTGATACTTTCTGCAATATGGAGTTTCTGTACAGAATTACAGAGGTTTAGTGCCACGATTCCTTCCCACCACCATCTCGGGTGTTGCAGAAGGGTACCAGCTTGGGTAGAAACACACAAATATTTTTATACAAAAGGCATCGAGAAATGTTTAAGATCCTATAGGAAAGGTTAGAGTGCACAAATCCTGTGACACACACAAATGTACCTACCTAGTTAGATGTAACAGTACAAAGAGTTTACGAGAGATATTACTATTCTGTCTAACTCCTGCCATGAGGAACATAGTTCTTCTAACTTTCCTTTTCCAAACCAGTCTTCACGTGGGACCCAGTTCACAAAAGCTGCAACAAGATGATACAAACGAAGCAGGGCACCCCCATGGATCTGTTTAGACCTACTCTGATTTTAACTCTATTTTATACCTTTAGATCTCTCTCTACGTATACACTGGACAACAAAAGAACTCCATTGTATTTACAGACAATCCATCTTACTTGAAAATCTGATGTCTCTGCTGGTCATCACTTTTTTCTCTCTTGAAAAAGTCTGTCATCCTTCCATCTTTTTAACTCTGCATGTGAAAATCACAGCGGCGAAGTGTCGCATTCCCTCCACACGCCAGTCACTGAGGCAGAAGAGCCACTCATCAGCCCTACCGACATAAACCTTTACTTCTCAGGTCACATCCCAACACCGTTTAGCGGGTCAAAGACAGTCTGTGCTTTTGAGTTAGCTGGTGTGTGCTGTAGCTGGATATACTGATCCCAAACACTCCCAGGAGCAATGCCGTCCGTTGCAGCAGTGTGTCTGATGAGTTGATAACGATTTTTCCTGCAGCTTGAGTCTACGGAAGAAACAAGGCAAGTTACACGCTGAAGCAGCTGAGCGCAAGACAAAAAGCAGGTCTTTGGAACCTACAAAGAGCTTTTTTCTACCACTTGTCATTTCACATACCACGAGGCTGCTTTCTGCTGAAGACTATTTGGCACAAACCATTTTGGAAGGTCCCCCTTTTTATTGCTTTGTAAAAGAAAGGATGTATTCCTGATACGATTTTTCTTTCAGTTGTAATTCATTGATTTTGGTGACTTTAACGGGGTTCCCCCTGGCTTCTTGGCGGAGAGGGAGAGCTGAATCAAGTGTAGAGGCTTAGGCACAAAGGAGAAGGGACTTTCTTGTTCTGTGAAGTATAAAGATCTCTTCCTTCCCACAGATTAGCTACTAGCACAGTGATACTCCCTTTAATTCAGGAAGGCAAGGCTAAAAGGGATCAGTGACATATTTTATTAGCTCCACAGGTGGGCCTAGGCCAAGCTGACAAGTTTTAAAACAGTCTCTTTGTCAAGTTCTACAAAGAAGTAGGAAATGCCAATCAGAGTAAAGATAAAAAATTGAATTATTTACTGATCATCTGAATACAATCAGAAAATGAATTGTTACCACTGCTTGCCTAGTACGTATGAGACAGTGACCAAGAAGCAGAAAGATGGTTGGGCTTGATGATCACAAAGGTCTTTTCCAACCTAGGGATTTTATGATAGTTGCATGGACTCCCTAGAGAGCAAACCACAGATTCCTATATGTATAGGCACCATGAATTAAAACATACCATGCACCTTTCTAGTTGCAGCATTTCTTATCTGAAATGATGACTGAGCCTCAACCAATGATTTGTTTTCATGCTTTTCCTTGCAGTCCATGTACAGAAAGCACGGAACCACCAACAAGAATGACAGATTCTAAGGAGCCTGATTTTCACTTCCAGATTCTAGGGGGTTTTATGTAACCTTAAATAATTAGACCTGAGTTCTCTGACCTTGATAAACGTGGCTGATAGTGTGGCTACTTCAGCAGCAGAATAAATTAAGACAGAAGAGGTTCTGAAGAAAATCACTATGTAAGCTAATATTAAAAGATACGCAGGGAAGCAGGAAAGAAGTCCTCTGCTAGGACTGCAAGCCAGTAGCCTTAGCTCAGCTTCTCAATGAATCAACTATCACCTCTCAGCTACTATAGACAATGATTATGGATGCAGGTCACATTACTAAGAGATGTGAGATTCTCTAACAAAAGGATATTTACTCTGTAAATATCAAATTATGGAGCACAGTAAGGAAGATATTCTACTTGCTATTTTTTTTGGCTGTTTTATTCTCAATTTAGCTGATTTAAAACATTTTCTATGCAGGCTTTTATCTCTTGCCCATAAAACGATCAATACCCTGGTCCCTCGATGTTTCAGAGGTCAATATTGTTTAAGGTTTCTTTATCATAACTATAGAAGCTGGCTGAAGTGTTTCACTGACAGTTCTTCTGACTTGCTCAGGAACTCATCACTCTTCTTACCATTAAAGTTTTCTTACTGCCCCAAAGAGAAAATGATGGAGAACTAGCACTGCTTAAGCACTGCAGAAGCATAAACTCCTTCCAAGTGTTCTGCATTCATTATTCCAACATGATACCAGTTATCAAGAATTACCATAATTCATATACTTTTCAGCAGAGGCTTAATTAAGACTTCTTTGAGTAGTTATGTATGTTAACCCACCAGAAGCCAGTGTTCCCTTGGGTTGGACATGCAATAATTTGAAATAAAATCAGTCTAAGCAACAGAAATACTGTTATTTCAAAGATCTAATTAAAAGCAGGAAACAAGATAGCATCTTCATACCTGCAACAACCTTATATACCCAGGTGTCATTCTCCGGAGAGGAATAACCATGATTTCTGAGTCTTCGTTGAATTTCAGCCCCTACAATTATAGAACACAAGAAACATTACAAAATCCCATGGAAATTTTGCAAGTTGACCCCCTAATGAAACAGATCTATTCTAATATGGTTTATTACAATGCCAAAAGCACTCCAAAGAAGCACAGTATGCAAACATTTTTTTCCTCACCTGATGCTCTTTTTCCTAGGAGCCCTTTGCAGGCTTAAGGACCTAGCGGTATATAAAGCCCTGCTCATTGCATAACCTGTCACATGGGATCTGTCTGCACGGCTTTGGTGTTGGCAGAGCCCCCGCTGTCCCGCCTGGGGCCAGGTATGTCTTGCAATATTGGAAAACTCTCAGGGAATGCCTGAAGCTCATTAAGAGAGCAACGCGACGGCTGACCTCCTTAAGAACGAAAGGGCCTAAGCCTGCTTTAGAGATAGCGCTGGGCATAAAAAAAAAAGGAGGTCATTATAGCATTTGGTATTGTAGAGTGACAATGCAAATAGGATTGGATGGCTTTTATGTAACTTAGAGCATATATTTATACCCATAGGATGACCTGACCAAAGCTTAAAACAGCCTCGACCTGAGTTGAAAGGATGTCGTAGGGTTATTTAGAGGCACATTAAAAAAATAATTTTTTTTTTTCTGGTAGTATCCTCTTTTGCTCAGCATTATGCATGTTCTTGTTTCTTTTCTTACTAAAAACTTTACCACTAAAAATACCTAATCAAACACTTATTATTACTGTTATTACCACTTTGTGTTAAGTGATATCTTTTCACTATAGTGAGTTCAGTTCTGCTCCTGGGGTCATACAGTTCACAATGTAAGACATGGTGGTAAAACCTAAGCTACAGAATTATTTTCCCCTTTTTTAGGAATGTCCATGGACAGACTGTGCTGAGAAAGCTCCCTTTTCCCATTATCGATAAATGCAACCTTGAGTATGGATAGCAAGGCAGAATTTGGCTTCAACTGGGCTCATACTTCTAAATATGCAGGATAAAAATCTTCGAGTGGTGTAGTCTGTATAGCACCGGGATGCACAATGAGTCCACATCAGTTTTCATCACACATGCTCTGCAGAAAAGTGCGGAATTACATTCCTTTAGTCTCTACTACAGCAGCCTAAAGCTCTCTGAGAAATACTCCTGCTCCCATAAAAGAGCAGAAACACGCAACATTTCTACTTGGAGTAATGCCCTACGTCAGGTATTTTGCTATGATGCTACTCACCAGGAATTCTCATGCTTCATTTACTTTTCGGCAAATGCTTAATTAATGTTATATAAAGGAACAATACTGTTTGCTTCTCAGGCTCTGGCTAACACAGCACGGGGCGGGCAGATCTCAGTTTCTCTCGCCGCACCACGTTTACACCACGTGAACCCTGTTGGCACCAATGGAGCTACGTCTCATTCCAAAAATGGTAACGTGAGTCGAACTAGTCCCATAGCATCAAACTAAATACTAACAGCAATATGGTGGGGACTTTTTTTTCTTTTCATAGAATCATAGAATAACCAGGTTGGAAGAGACCCACTAATCATTGAGTCCAACCATTCCCATCAATCACTAAACCATGTCCCTCAGCGCCTCATCCACCCGTGTCTTAAACCCCTCCAGGGATGGTGACTCAACCCCTCCCTGGGCAGCCTCTGCCAGTGCCCAATGACCCTTTCTGTGAAAAATTTCCTCCTAATGTTCAGCCTAAACCTCCCCTGGTGGAGCTTGAGGCCATTTAAATATGCAGCTTACACAGTGACCCCATGAGGAACCTCAAGTGGCGTACACCCTAGCTACAGGAAATATTGTATTAATGGGAAACAACCAACGTAAATCTGGGAGCTAATCTGGGAGATGTTAAAGCAGGGTGTATTAGTAATACAAGTCACTGCACCCACCCAAATGCATCTGGGATGAAACTATAAAAAGGAAAAGGCTTTTTTCATATTCTTGCTTATCACAGAATCACAGAATCACAGAATAACCAGGTTGGAAGAGACCCACTGGATCGTCGAGTCCAACCATTCCCACCAATCCCTAATTCATTCTCCTAAGTACCTCATCCACCCTCACCTTAAACACCTCCAGGGACGGCGACTCAACCACCTCCCTGGGCAGACCGTTCCAATGCCTAACCACCCTCTTTGTGAAGAATTTTTTCCTAATCTCAAGCCTAAATCTCCCCTGGTGGAGCTTGAGGCCATTCCCTCTCGTCCTGTCCCCTGTCACTTGGGAGAAGAGCCCAGCTCCCTCCTCTCCACAACCTCCCCTCAGGTAGTTGTAGAGAGCAATGAGGTCTCCCCTCAGCCTCCTCTTCTCCAGGCTAAACACCCCCAGCTCTCTCAGCCGCTCCTCATCAGGCCTGTTCTCCAGCCCCTTCACCAGCTTCGTTGCTCTTCTCTGGACTCGCTCCAGAGCCTCAACATCCTTCTTGTGGTGAGGGGCCCAGAACTGAACACAGGACTCGAGGTGTGGTCTCACCAGTGCTGAGTACAGGGGGAGAATAACCTCCCTGGACCTGCTGGTCACGCCGTTTCTGATCCAAGCCAAGATGCCATTGGCCTTCTTGGCCTTCTGGGCCACTGCTGGCTCATGTTCAGTCACTGTCAACCAACACCCCCAGGTCCTTCTCCTCCAGGCAGCTTTCCAGCCAGGCTTCTCCTAGTATCCTCCACTATGCACCCCATGCTAACTTTCCTGGACAAACAGGAGAGTACCTGGGTTTGCTGCTGCCCTGAGCAGGACAAGGTAAATGCCGCAGAGTCTGTGCTGGAAATACCAATATAAATGTTTCAGGAGCTGCAAGAAACTTACAATTGTTACTAACAATTTCTATCATTTTCTGTGCAGTTCTTCCCATTTGCAGAACAGCAGTGTGATTCCTCTAGTGCAGTATTCAGAAAGGTAGAGCTTTCTAACCAGGTTTCTTTGTGTAGAAAATAAAAGAGAATGGAAAGGGCATGCCTTGAATGCCACAGCTGTCTTGAAAAATCATTTCTTGACCATGCTCAGCACAGTTAAATTGTAGAATGTTTTTTGTAATTGTGGATGTTACCAAAACCTACATTCCTTTCCTGAGGACTCTGAAAGAATAACCCTCTTAGGCTGTTTCAAGACTTTGAACAAACAAGAGGTCACCTCCATTCCTTTCAAAGTTCAAGCCTCTGAGAACTGAGTCCTGATGGCCATGAAGCAGAGGTGAGAGTGCTCCTCCTGGGCAGGGTAGCAGCTAAACCCTTAGCAAGTTTGCAGATGACACCAAGCTGGGTGGGAGTGTGGATCTGCTGGAGGGTCGGGAGGCTCCAAAGGGATCTGAACAGGCTGGACTGCTGGGCAGAGTCCAATGGCATGAGGTTTAACAAGGCCAAATGCTGGGTCCTGCACTTGGGGCACAACGACCCTAAGCAGAGGTACAAACTAGGAGCAGCCTGGCTGGAAAGCTGCCAGGAGGAGAGGGACCTGGGGCTTCTGGTTGACAGCAACTGAACATGAGCCAGCAGTGGCCCAGATGACCAAGAAGGCCAATGACATCTTGGCTTGGATCAGAAACGGCGTGACCAGCAGGTCCAGGGAGGTTATTCTCCCTCTGTACTCAGCACTGGTGAGACCGCACCTCGAATCCTGTGTTCAGTTCTGGGCCCCTCACCACAAGAAGGATGTTGAGGCTCTGGAGCGAGTCCAGAGAAGAGCAACAAAGCTGGTGAAGGGGCTGGAGAACAGGCCTTATGAGGAGCGGCTGAGAGAGCTGGGGGTGTTTAGCCTGGAGAAGAGGAGGCTGAGGGGAGACCTCATTGCTCTCTACAACTACCTGAGGGGAGGTTGTGGAGAGGAGGGAGCTGGGCTCTTCTCCCAAGTGACAGGGGACAGGACGAGAGGGAATGGCCTCAAGCTCCACCAGGGGAGGTTCAGGCTGGACATTAGGAAAAAATTTTTCACAGAAAGAGTCATTGGGTGCTGGAACAGGCTACCCAGGGAGATGGTTGATTCACCTTTCCTGGAGGTGTTTAAGGCACGGGTGGATGATGTGCTGAGGGACATGGTTTAGTGTTTGATTGGAATGGTTGGACTTGATGATCCGGTGGGTCTCTTCCAACCTGGTTATTCTATGATTCTATGATTCAATATCTCATTTAAGCCAAAATTACTTGATTGTTCCAACACCAGTTCCAAGTACAGGGGCACAATCACTTCCCTGGTCCTGCTGGCCACAAGCCAAGATGCCATTGGCCTTCTTGGCCACCAGGGCCACTGCTGGCTCATGTTCATCCACTGTTGACCAACACCCCAGGTCTTTCTCCTCCAGGCAGCTTTCCAGCTGCTCTTCGCCAAGCCTGTAGCTCTGCATGGGGCTGTTGTGATACAAGTGTAGGACTCTGCACTCGTAGAATCTCGTAGAGTTGGCTTGGGCCCACTGATCCCTCTGCAGAGCCTTCCTTCCCTCAAGCAGAACACTCCCACCCATCTCGGTGTCATCCACAAACTTGTCATTCACAGACCTGTTGCTTTCTCTATGTGCCCCAGACTTCGTTAGCTTCTCTTTCACAGACAGCTGCTTCACCCACCATTCTGAATTCAATTTCAGATCCCTAAATTATGTTATCTCCTAAAATAAAGCATAACTTCCTGGTTTTGTTTGCTACCTGTACTCCATCCAGTGAATCCTGTTTTCCAGCTCACTTTCTCAGCTGCTTTCCAGTATCTTCACTTTATACTGATGAAAAAGGGCAACTACATCAACATTTCCATCTACGCCAATACTTCAGCTGTAGCATCAGTAATGTCTGTTCAGAAAAGGGACCTGTACTGCTCTCATCTGCTGGTCAATTCTTCTCCATCATGGACCTTTGCAGCTGCCTGAATAGCAATGGTCTGTGGTACTTTAGAGACTCTTGATGCTAGCAGGCCTTGACTCTCACCCCTATCTCACCCTAACCAAGTAGATTTAGACATGCGTTTTTCCCCTTTGCTTTCTTATTTCTCAAACAACCCCATTTCTAAAGATTTTTGTAGCCATTTTGAAGCAGAGGGAGGAGCGAGGGTGTGTGTTAAACTACAGGCAACGGTAGCTGGGGAGAACAGTTTGTCTTACACCTGTGTGGAAGCCCAGATTATGGAGCTGGTGCCCACGTGTGGCTGTTATGCAAAAGATGAGCCGGCAATGCACGCTGACAGCCCCAGAAGGTCAACCATATCCTGGGCTGCATCAAAAGCAGCATGGCCAGCAGGTCAAGGGAAGTGATTCTGCCTCTCTGTTCCTCTCTTGTGAGACCCCATCTGGAGGATTGTGTCCAGTTCTGGAATCCTCAACATAAAAGATAGATGGAGTTGTTGGAAGTGGTCCAGAGGAGGCTACAAGGATGAATCAGAGGGCTGGAGCACCTCCCACATGAGGACAGGCTGAGAGAGTTGGGCTTGTTCAGCCTGGAGAAGAGAAGGCTTTGAGGACACCCAAACTATTCTATGATTCTATGATTCTATGATTCTGTGATTCTATGATTGCAGGTAGAACGCTGCAGGGCACTGTCTATGTGCAATTGCATTTCTGAGCAACAAACCGGTTCAAAGCAAGACTCTCCACTGACTTGAAGGGTGATTAAGCTCGATTTACTCCAGGCCTTCCACGCTGATATAGGAACAGCATTTAAAGCGTAGACAATTTTCATTCTATACCTGGACAACATTAGCAAAATCTATCATTTTGAAGTCATAGTTTTGAAAAGAATATAGATATTTAAGTACAGAAGTACTCCCCAGAAGTCATCATCCTTAACGAGGCCAGGGTGGAGGGATATGAGCTGGACTCTGAACCTATCCAAGGCTTCCACTGCTGCTCTCTGTGTGGGACAGGAGTAAACACAAAGTGCTTCAAAGAAATAGAAGCAAATGCATAAAGAAAGCAAACCAACAAATTTTCCTCTACACACAGCCATATGACTTCTTGACTTCAACAGTTATTAGATCAGAGAGTACGAACTCAAAAAGCATTGTGTGCATCACTTAAAAATGAAAGCTAAGCTCTAAGGAATCTTGCCTAAACCAAAGGTACCTAAAACACCGTCTCTGTGGAGGTAGCAGGATTGGACACTGCCAGCTCACAGAAGAATGAGATGGTCCTTCCCAAAGAATCTACAGTCCATGGGGAGGCAGATGGGTCCCACCAGATGGAGGAGCCCAAGGAAGCAAAGAGAACACATCGCTTGGCACGCGAGACAATGTTCTCAGCTCACTCACAGTCAGATTGTTTCTGAATTTTTGTAGGCGTTGCAGCAAAGCACAGCGTTAAGGATGGAAGGTGGTTAATGAATTTTAAGATGATAAGGTGGGCAAGGCACAGGAACGTTAGTCATAGTGTCAGGTTACACAATAATATCTTTGTGGAGCGCAAAATTAGGGAGATGTATTGGAATATATCGATGACAGAAACTGGAAATACTGTCAATAAAAGAAGACTGGGATACTGTGTAGATGAGCTGAGACACAGAGAGACGACTGCAGAGATTTCAGTCCTCAAAGTCATCTAAGGCTATGGATAAAGAGCAGCAGGAGATTGTGTCGCTGAGGCTTATGGAGTTACCATTGAAGTAGCTTAAACTACTCATTTATTTCCTGCTGAGAATCGACTCATTCACTTCCCACAGCTCCACTGCCAAGTCATTATTCCTGTATTTGCAGCCTGCCTACCCATAGTGCTTTGATGCCATTGAGGGACAAAATAATAGAAACAGACAAAAATTTAACAGCAAAAGACTTAACAGCAGAAAATCAAGTTAATTTCTGCTACAGAGAAAGGAGAACTTCTGTGATGAAAGAAAATTTTATGTCAGAAATTGCTCTCATTTGTATCTGTTAGAAATTACAAGGGAAAAAGAAATAATCCTGGAGTGTTCTTTTGAAGTATTTCCAAAGTAAAGGCAGGTAAGAGTTGCCATTGCTGGCAGTACCAGAGCCGTGAGCACAGCTCATCTGGAACCCAGTTCTGGTCAAGAAGGGATGGATCTCTCTCCTAACTCCAGATGTGGCTAGCACAGATGCCGGTCTCCAAACTAGCTGCCCAAAACTCCCATTGTAATTTACTTTTTTTGGATGTTTATGCCAAGACCAGGGAAAGGAAAGTGATGCTTGATAGTAGAGTGAGTTACTACAGCTCACACAGACACAGGCATTGGGAGTTTAAGTACAGCCAGCCACGTGAACCACAACCCACTGATTAGAGCAAGAGGACGAGACCCTTGTGATCCCTTAATTTTATTCTGAGTATGATGTATAAGGGATGGAATACTCTGTTGGTCAGTTTGGGGTCACCTGTCCTGTCCATCCCTCTTCGCAGGTGCTGCCCTTTTTTGCCAACTCAAGGATGGCTTTGGTTGTTATAGAAGTACATATACACATTGGCCTTTCTGCATACCAATGCCTTGTGTTATCACTTCTAGGGAGGAACACTGTCTCAAAACCACAGTTTGCCTTCAGAGAATGAAGTTAATCAGAGCGACTGAGTCAAGAGTCAGAAAACTGACTCTAATTTAACTCAAATCACAACACTATAAAAAAAAATTAACTTCACAAAAGGAGTTTCATCAAACCCTTTCTCTCCTCCTAGATACTGATGAGCAGAATGTCCTTGAAAACTGTTTTTTGCCTCATTCCACAATCGCTGGATGTGGTCAATAGCCTGGCTTCATATCCCCTCACTCAGGAGAGGTCTTCATAGAAGGAAAGCACCACTGGTAAAACAGAATGGTCTGCTACACGTGGAAAAGCCAACTCATAAGACGGCCTGCATTTAAGGCTCTGCAAAAACAGGTACTATTTGACCTGATGTGCAAGTGCAGCATATTTGGGGGAACCATTTCTGGTGTCTTACTCGACAGTTATTGTCCTTCAGAACACCGCGAGTCCTGACTGCAACTGATCCACGGGCAATCAGTTGGGTGAATAAACTCACCCAACTGAATAAACTCAGTCATTCTTTCTGCAGCTCAGGTGTGCGCTAGTACAGATGTACTTATTCATTTTAAAAAGATACCACTAAAAGTGAAAAAAACCCAAACACCTGAAAACAAGAGTATAAACAATGGACATTAACAGAGAGACTTGGAGTAAGGTCTGAAGACCTTAATGGAAGACATTTGAAATCATCAAGCCCAACTGTACCAGTCCACTACTAAATCATATCCCTAAGCAGTTCATCTACCCATCTTTTAAATACCTCCAGGGATAATAACTCAATCACCTCCCTGCACAGCTGTCCCAGTGCTTGATAACCCCTTCAGTGAAAACATTTTTCCTGATGTCCGATCTGAACCTCTCCTGGTGCAAATTGAGGCCATTCCCTCTCGTCCTATCACCTATCACTTGGGATAAGAGAAAGAGACCAACACCCACCTTGCTACAAACTCCTTTCAGGCAGTTGTAGACAGTGATAAGGTCTCCCCTTAGCCTCCTTTTCTCCAGGCTGAACAACCCCAGTCCCTTCAGCTGCTCCTCATAAGACTCGAGTCCCTTCACCACAGCACAAGAGAAGCTTGTGCGCCTCTGCTGTACAAGTGACATCGCATCTCAAGCACATCCCTGTTGTATCTTCTGTTACTACTCACTCCTGGAATGCGGGCTGAGTGTTTAAAACGCACAGAAGAATAATGTCCATTCTTTTTGAGCTACAGCTTTATGCCTCCCTGCTTCTGAGGTGATTTCAGACATCATCCAGCTTAACACATTGTCAGAGAAGCTGGAACACAACGGGCTCTGCTGAAGAATTATCTGTGTGCATATTGGTGGAAAGATTTATCCGTAGCCATTATTCTGGGAGAGGTTCACATCTGGCAGGCAACAGACAGGCTTCCAGTAGAGATCCAGAGTCCCAGTTGACCCAGGAAACAATTGGTAGTACAGTTCCATTCTTCTCACCAGTGTAATGCGCTGTCTGGCAACAATCCCAGTATTCAGAGCACATCCTGACCACTTCAGCAAGGTAGTGCATGCTGAAGGACATGCGATGCAACCCAGAGTTTCTGAAGAAGGCGGGTATCATCATTTTAACATAACTCCATTTTTCAGCTATCAAGGCACTGTTGGTTTGACTACGGAAGATCAGCGAGTCAGATCCTACCACCTATGGATACGTAAGACTCACAAGATACATCATAACTCAAAAGCAGATCCACTCCTGCGGTTGTGCAAGCCAATTAGCTGCTCTTCATCCAGGACAGTTTATTGCTCCAAGGGAGTGACATACAGTGGCTGCTGTTTTGCAAAGGAACAAGGCTCTTTCCCATCAACAGCCTGCAATATCCTTTCCATTGAGAAGGGATGGAGCAAAGAGGGGTGGGCTTCTGAAGGAGCAAAGCATGACCTTTCACTCTGCTCTGCTCCCTAAAGTCCACTAAATGGCTGTCTAAAGCCAGAGATCCACTAGATATTGGTGACTCCTCTAGACATCTGCCAGCCTGCGCCAGGCTGTGCAACTGTTCCGGGCTAGCCAGTCCTGAGTGGGTGTTTTCGATGAGAGTTGATATGAGAAATAAAATTACAATCTGTGATAAGACCTCTTCAAGTTGTGTCCTTTGCTGCTTCTGTGGCTGATGAGACAAGAAGCTGGACTGTCAGATTCCATGCCCTCATAAGCATCCCTCACTCCATCTGCAGAGGGTCCCAGATCGTGAAAGGCTCCATCAAAGCATCTCAGATATCTTCTGCCGCTTGATACACAGTGTAGAGCCACACCAATCTGTGTAGGGTTGTAACCTGTCCAGTGCATATATACACACATCTCAAAGCCTTTTGAATGCTTAGGAAGCAGCCTTTTGACAGGTAATTCCAGATGTGTGAGTATGTGTGCGCGCCAGCTGAAGGTAGAAGGCTATGAGACGTCCCGTACTTCCTACAAATGACTGGAAGTCTTGCAAAGAACTGCTGTATTTTATGCATGAGACAGACCTCAAGTATCCTGTAGTGTCCTGTGCTTTTCTGTAGCTAGGGGCATTTATAATTTGTTCCAGAGCACAGCCATAGTGTGCAAAACCAGCTGCTGTAGGCATGTTTGGAGTACCAGGACTCTGGAATGGAAAAGGATTAATTCTGAGAAGATAATATGGATACATTCAAAGCATGTCCACAATTTTAGTTCTAATTCTAATTTTGGATCTAAGTCTAAAGCACCAATTTACAACAGAAGTACCTGACTTCAGTCAGTCATTTCACTGGCACCTCTCTGTTCTTTTCAAATGAAATTTCCAGGTAGTCAAAATATGTGGGTTACTGTATTTCATATGGCTTTATAAATTGTGAGTCATGAATCCTTACAAAGACAGTTTGTGGGCTTCCTTCCCTTTTCTTAAAACGCGAACTTTAAGGTTTACACTTCAAAGCACCCGATTCACCTTCTAAACAAACCTGTAGAATCTTCTTTTTGGAGGGGCTGGAACTTGTTCTACGTGTGATCAAGGTTACAATGAATCTGGAGCTATTATCAAAATATAGATTTTTTTTTAATTGACATTTATCAATGAGCAAAAGTATTTGAATATTGAGAGCTTCTGAAGTCTTCCTTATTGGTCTGTTAGGAAAGTTACTTATATTTAACGGCAATGGATCTGTAACATCAAAAAAATGGTTTCTAATTGAGAAAATATAAATGGTTTGCTACATCCTTGCAGATATAAAAGCCTGGATATATGCAGCTATTTGCTGCTTGTTTCCAATGTAATAGGCTAATGAATTAGTCCACTCAAAACAGAAGAGGTCCGTAAATCCTCTCCTAAGACTTTAAACTGCAATATAAAAAGATGTAAATCACTAGAGCCTTCCAACTATGATAGAAAATGCTTCAAAGCTTTAAATTAAATTACATAGCTTTAGCGGGAACATTGCTAGTTGGATTTCTGTTCTTGCACGCTTTCTGACACCTCCCCTGGTTTTGTTTCCTTGTAATTACCTTCACATTGCCAATTACATATGGTTCCCATCCCTTACTATCTGTATTCCTACTTAAATGCTCTAATCCCTTAAAGAGACATCTATTACTTCTGTCACAGCCTTGTTGTGGCTATTTAACACAACTGGTGATCTATTTTTAGGCGCAACCCTGCGTAAAGTTACATGTCCTATGTTGCGAACTCTCTAGCTGAACACTGGAAGATTCTTTCATCAACTTAAGAAGAGGGCAAAACAATCTACGCAGGAAATAAAGCATGAAAAATACATTAATCAAAAGAGTAGCATTTCTAGAATGTTTTTGTTTTTTTTTTTCATTAGGTATTTTTTATTCTGATTAAGTGTTGTGGCTGTCTGCCCGTGAGGCCAAGCAGAAACGATTGAAACAGAATTCAAATTACCTAGGAGTGGAAAACAAAACAAGAGAGCAACAGTAGCGAACATTTGCGCTTAAGCAAGATGCACTGGATTTAGCATGGAATTCTCTTTTTCAGAGACTGTTACTTCCCAAGGCACAACGCTGAACAGATCCCTAGGGCCAGATGGTATTCACCTAAGAGCTCTAAGCCAGCCGAAGGATGAAATAACACAACAGCAAGCCGCGGTGTGTAACTTCTCTAGGGGAATTGTCCCAGTGTCAGGGGCTGGGGAGGCGGTGAGGTGGCCGATCTCATGTTTTCATTTGGCCAATCAGTAGGGACCATTGCAAGGAAGACAATGAGCAGATGCAAGAAACAGTACTCTGGGAAACACTCCATTAAGCTTGTGTAAAAGGAAGACATAATTCACAAGCTTACTAGCATTTTTTTTTTGATGAATCAAAGCAGATAAAGTGTATTAATGGTGTATTAATTTAAAAAAAATTTGGGAAAAATAGCTTTTAAGAAGGAAGTCTCATAGGCTAAGTGGCTCTTTATTTAAATGAACAATTAAAAGCTAAAAAAACAAAGAGTGGGAATGCAGAGTTTTTCTTCTGGAAGGAATCACCAATGCAATCCTCCAGGACTTTGTGGCAGGATATGTGCTGCTCAGCAAAGTCCTAAATGACCTGGAAAAGGTGATGAATAATGGGGGAACAGAGACTGCTGATTCCACTCTGTTTATCGCAGGGACTAAAACTGAGAGCTGACTGCACAGAGTTGCAGAAGAGCACTATGATCATGAACAACTTGAGATAAAATGGCAGATGAAATTCCTTGTAGAGTATTGCAAAGAGGTGCAGGTAATTACATAAATTGATAAGGACTGTTCAGGAATGAAATAACTTCTATGACCATGTTCACCCAGCACCCAGTAAGGGATCAAAAAAGCCACCAAATTTATTTGGAAAGGACTAGAGAACGCTTCAGGAATGCATGATGAGCCTGCATTTTAATAATGTGGGTAGTTTTGGTCCTCCCATCTCTGAAAGGATGGTGCAGACTTGAAAACAACATAGGAAAGGACAAGAAGGGTATAACAAAAAGTAGGAAAACTTACTTTATGAAGAATGAGCAAACAGGACTCTTCAGGTCAGGCACGACCTCCTAATTTTTTTCCCTGCTCCCTACTTCCTTTACATGTTTTCTTCTCCCTCCTATGTTACTCTGTACTTACCAACATTTACATAGTCTTCACAGACCTGCAGAAAACCAGACATTTTGAAATAGAAACTGTTGACATTTTCTTTCCTCACTCAGAGTTAGAGGGAAAATTTCCTCCAATCTTCCCACATTCCTCCTCCAAGGCAGGAAATGCACCAAGATTCAAAGTGTCCACTCTAAAAAAACACAAAGGCAAGACTCCTTGGAGTTTTTTACCTCTTTCCTGCATCATACCCTTGTCCACAAGACGTTTATCATTTATCAGAGGCTGACTTCTCCAGTCTGGAGGCAGAGAGAGTGCTCTCAGTGCACAGCTTCTCTGTGAATTAGGAGCCTTCGAGTTACTTTCAGAGCTGACTGCAAACTCCTGCAATTTCACAGCTAATAGAAATCTCAGCCAACTGCTTTTCCCTGATGGCAAGGTGGAACTGCTAGGCAAGTGTGGTTCAGTCTTGCCTGTCACTTATGGGAAATTTGTGTTAATTTTATTTGGAAACTGGGGCACAGGTGCTACAATAGCCAAGGGGTGCAAACGTCCTGAGTGCTTCATCTTAAGATGTTACTTCAGACTAACTTTTGATTCTGAGGAAAAACCCACTCCGACTTGACAGAGATGTTCATGGACTCCCACTCATTTGAGCCAAAGACAGATATTCAGTTATCGAGGAACGCACCGAGCACTAAAATGGCTCATACCATTTCAAAGACCATTGCACAGTTAAGTTCAGAAGGAACAAGACTGATGGGCTTCCTATAGGCTCTACAAAGATTTTCCATGAGGTGGGTATCAATTCATTCCCATGAACTTCTATACAAAAGCCTGAGACAATTTGGTTTTCACACTGGTCTACAAGAAATGTCCAATTATACAGATTATGCAGAAACCTCCTTTGCTTGGTTCCCTACGATGTGAAGCACTGATCTTCGTTAACCGAGTGCCACGTATTTTTGTGAGCATTAAAAACTCGGTGGAAGGCTCAACGTAGCATTGTGGAAAGAAGATTGCCAGTCGCTATAAAAATGCAAAGCACAGCCTAGGGAGGGTGCTTTCATTTCAGATAGACAGCTGTAAAATCACTTAGCAAAGACAGTTAGAAATTTGTTTGTGTTTCTTCCCAATTGCAATGCAGAGGTGAATGGCTTTGTGCTGATAAAGCCATCTGTCTTGTGGGTGCCTGGAGGGCGACTCCACACCCGAGCAATATTGCCAGTTTTACAGTTAATATCCTGGTGCACAACACTCTAGTGCTGAGAGCTGGACCGCAGTCATTTCCATCGCCTCAGGGCATACCAGAGAGCAGCACACTCGCTTGTAATGACTCTTGCTCACAAGCACAGGCTGCCAGATTGGGAAAGGGAATGAATCTCCCTGCACGGCATAACGGCAACGCAAACACACCATTCCACGCGCTGAGATAACATTCAGGTCCATGGGCTCAGATTTGAATCCAGAGAAGAGAAGGAATAGCAGCTGGGGGTAGGATGCTTTTATCGGGCAGGTTTTTCAGATTACTTAGTTATCCTGGATATTCACAAGGAAAAACAACAATTTAGGTACTCAGTTAAAGAAAAAAAAGGTGACAAAAATTGGCCTAGTTTGGATTTGTAAGAGTTTGGTTGCTTTTGTAGTATTACAGGTTCTTTTCAGACTTCTTTGCTTGGCCTCAAACAAAACATCATTCAAGAGACCACTGTACAAATCATAGAATTATAGAACCATAGAATCACTAGGTTGGAAAAGACCCATGGGATCATCAGGTCCAACCCATTCCCATCAATCACTAAACCATGTCCTCAGCACCTTGTCTACCCGTCCCTTAAACACCTCCAGGGGAGGTGAGTCAACCCCCTCCCTGGGCAGCCTCTGCCAGTGCCCAATGACTCTTTCCTAAGGCTTCCAGTGTAGGGGAGTTAAGAAACCTTTCAGAATCCTGCAAGGCACGTTCTGTGTTAGCACAAGGCCAGAATCTGGCAGCTGGAGGCTCTGTGCTGTTTGTATTATGAGAGGTTTATAGTGGGGTTTATTCTGTCTAGGGCAATTAGACCGTCCTCAACTAAAGCAGCAGAACTGCATCCACCAGCTTTATTCACACTGAGAATAGGGGTACCACGCTGAGTATCTCTTATCTTTGGCTCTTTTTCTTTTGCAATTTCTGGTACAAAACACTTCAGTTTTCTCTTCCTTTGCCTGTGAACCGTGGACCCCTGCAGCTGGTTGCAGGAGTGGTACTTCCAGTTGCAAGTTGTTTTAAAATCCTTTTCCTTTCATGCATAGCTCCTGTACCAATCGACCCTACCGTGACTTTGCTGGTTAACGCGCTGCTAGGCTGTTATTGCTCCTTTGTTTCTTCACCGTGCAGCTTTGGGATCAGCATGTGGCTCAGCCTTGACTAAAGGGAGCCAAGAGGACGATGAACCACTGCGATGAAGCAGGAATCCTATGGGTGGTTCTGTCTCATACAAGGACCCTCCTGAGAATCC
This sequence comes from Clamator glandarius, assembly GCA_033459285.1. NCBI lineage: Eukaryota > Metazoa > Chordata > Aves > Cuculiformes > Cuculidae > Clamator > Clamator glandarius. The sequence continues at coordinate 531,828 of JAUNZM010000627.1, forward strand.
CCTCCCGCTCCTCTCCAGACTGCGACAGTTTAGGGCAGAGAGTAACTGAGACTTCTCTCCAGACTTCATTCTTGCTCCAACAGAAAAAGTTAGTACTGCTCGCATTTTGATTCTTGATGGGGCTTTGGGCAGCCTGATCTAGTGGGAGGTGACCCTGCCCATCACGGGGCGGGGGTTGGAACTGGATAGGCTTTAAGGTCCCTTCCAACCCAAACTGTTCTATGCCAGCTGCAACTTGGCACGTCATGAGCATCACAATAAGCTGAAGTTCGATTAATACTTCTGATGAATCCTTACACTGGTCTCCAACAACAGCTTAAGGTTTAGCCAGTTAATGGTGACAGTTTAACGTGCCTGGAAATCTGCTCAGAGAACTGCTGTGAAAACTGAAAAATTGCATTTCCCACTATAAAACTGTGAATGCAGCTTCCTAAGCAAAGTCTAAGTCTCAAACCTGGTTTTTTACACCAGACATTAATGAACTTATTACAAGAATCTTTCTCCAGTTACCAGCTGGAAGAAATGCAACCCAGCAGATAATGCACACACCAGACATCTTCATAACTAAAGTTATGGATCACATCTCACAAGAAAAGGAAGAAGTATGAATTCTTCTTTTATGTTTAAAAATAATCTTTTTATTCGTAGCTAAAGCAAATCATTCCCCACAGAGAAACAGACTGAAAACACATAAGACAAATCTGAGAGGCTTTTTACTTTGAATACATTTCAATTATCCTGCTTCCCCTTAAATATATCCTAAAACACAATCGTATTTTTTTTTTGTACAGTGGATTTGGTTTGGACTCTTCTACTTTCCTAAAAAAAAATTAAGCTTGTTCTTGTAGCAAACTGAAACTCTAATTTTACTTGTTGAAACCAGACAACCTTGTGCTACTTGAACTCCTGAGAAGTCATCTAGTGCCACATGATTTTCTGACCAAACAAAAACCCCATAGACAATAAAGTACCTGTTGAATATATTAGAAATCCACTAGATGATCACTGCTTTCAAAAAGAAGGCATAAATAGGGAAACGTGATTAAATGTTGTAATTTCTCTTTAGATCCCATAGACTGTGATTAGTACTCAACACCATTCAGCATTTTTGTTAATGATCTGTAAGAAAACAGAATCATTGCTGGTAAAACTGGCAGATGACACCAAGATTAGCAGATAGTTGATACTAATGAAAGCAGTATAGGAACATAAAATAATCTATCATTTACTAATCTAGACACAGTCAAAGAAACTTAATGTCTCACATAAAGTGAGACATTTAAGGAGTATGGAAGCAGGGACTAAATCCTGGTAAGTGATAAATTTCAAGACTACGTGTCTACTATTACAGATAATTCAACATGAACTCCCTATACAATCCTATGGCAAAAAAAGCAGAACCACAAACAATGGAGTAGTGAGTACAAAAGTATGCACTGCTGAGATTTTAGATAAAGTTCTAAGTGCAGTTGCAGCACATTTCTCTAAATGGGGGAAAAAATGGAGAAAATGTACAAGAGAGACAGAAAAACAACTTGAAGACTGTAGAAAATGCCTTCTATAAAATAATTTGAAGAGATAATGTTTATGGTGGCAAAAGGGAGGTTGTGTTGTAGGTTGATTACAATGTTCAAGAACTTCCACAGAGAGAAAATTGTGGCTAGTGAGGGGCTACTTAATCTAGTGAAGAAAAATGTACCACGAAATAATGGCTGAAAGTTAAAGTTAAAGTTAAAATAAGGCACATGTTTCTAATTGTAAGAGTGACTGAGTATGGAATAAATGACCAGAGAAGGGGCTAAGTCTTCATTTCTTGAGGTCTTTAAATCAAGCTTGCCTGTCTCTGCTACAGATTTGCTTTAGCAAAACCCACGAATTGTGCTTTTGTCAGACTCAAGTTACTAGTCTTGACCTTGAACTATAAAGAAAATTTACAACCAGAGATCTTGAGAAGATAATCTCATGTTCTTTTCAGTCTTATCCTTTATGAATCTATCAATTTACTGAATGAGTACAAAGAAAAAACTTTCTGGTTGACTTTTGCTACTGGATAACAATGTGATCTGTAGCAGAACGTAAATCATCCAGTAATAAATACATGTCAGAAACTATCGAGATGAATATGTTCTTGCAACGCCTTCTAATTTAGAAATTTAGAGTTATTTAATATTTTACACATTAATTTTACACTGTGTAATTGAATTAATGTGAAAGGGTTAAGCAGACAGGCTAATGAAACGCTGTGCCATGTACTTAGCTTAATGTGGTTGGAAAAATCAATGCACTTTGGTCTGTCAGTTAGCAATCACAGATTTAATTGAATAACACGTCAAGTATTTTAAACTGTTTACCGATGTAAATAGAATCCGGCGCTATAGTGATGGTAATAAGCTAAGATGCTTTCCCTGAATTCCAATCAGATTTGAACATGACCTTCATTTTAAGCTCCAGCGTGCCAGAGAGATCAAGCAGCTATCGTTATGCCTACACAGTTTGATGATTACTCCCATGATTCTGAAAAAAATATATTTGCTATTGATTCACTCTCCAGAACACAGGTAATGGGTAATCAGTTCGATATTCCCAACAACGGTTGCTTCTTCTCTGTGCATTTATATTCACTTCCACCTCATTATTGCTTCTGGGAGGAGGAACTAATCACACAGCAATCTTTTACTGAGGCAGTCTGAGAAGCGGAGGAGGTCTCTTTGTTCATGACCACACAAAGGGAATAGGAGCAAGAGCAGAAGCACCTCCTCAGCTTTTGGTGGGTGAGTTCCAAGGGCAGTTGTACCACAGCTGCTTCTTCTCCCTTTTACCACTCCCAGGCAATGGCTTTCCAACAGAAGATATGAAAGCAGCAAGGAGAGGGGTTCACAGCCCCATCCAAGTCGAAAGAGCTTGCCGGACAAGCACCAGGAGTAGGCGGTGTTCTGGTCAAGCAACATGTACATTCCTGTCCCCTTTTCATGTGCAGTACATGACATTTTTTCCCAGGATCCAGATGTCTGAATACAGAGGTTTCCACCTGACCTATCTTTTTATGCTCCCGCAACAGTCAACAGAAATACATAACTTGTCCTATTTGTACTATTATTCTTATCCTGAAATACATCTCTAGAAGCACTCAGCTACATGTACAAGCATCTATTTCATCCCAGTGATTATAAAGTTCTTTAGGATAGGCAGGCGGCTCAGATGGGAACATCTACACTGTAGACATCTGAAATTAGGAGAAATTAATCCCATCCCAAGTGTCGGCAAGCTGCAGATGAACATCGCCTCCAAGGTGTTTCCTAGGGAGAAACAGGTCCATGCTTCACTAGACTGATCACATATGTCACCATAGAATTATTATCCAATTTTTCGCTATTAGCAGCCTTGCCTACACGTTCTAGTATAGTCTTGATTGCAATTAATCTGTGACTTTCTCCTCAGATGTAACAGAAATTCGCTGTGCTGGGCACCGTGCAGCAGGCCAAACCCTGCATCAAACTGCTCGTAGCTTAAGAAAGGAGAAAAGAGATGAGAAAATAGGCAGATTGATGTGGGAGTAGGGAGATACAATACGGCAACGTTAGTCAGCCCAGTAGGCACTTGTCTTAGCTCACTCCTGGCTTAGCTGTTGCCAAGCTTTTGGGCAGCACCGTGGCAAAGGAGGGGATTAAAAAAGGAAAGGAAGAGGACAGAAAGACTGCTCTGTAGAGAGTGGCGAAAGGCATTGGGAGAAAAATGCGTTAACCTGAAAATGTCACAAACGGGTGATGAAAGCTAGTACCAAAGGCTGGGAGGATGGAGGAACGGAGGAATCGTCTGCGCTCTGATTGAGGGACTGAGGAGACTGGCAAAGATCTTGAAAGTGAAGAAAAGCAGCCTCTAGTTGATACAACCTATAGGTGCCTAGAGTTGCCTAGCTGCAAAAGAAAAGAAGATACTGAACCAGGTTAATTCCTTCTCTATTTTTCTGTGGTTCTCTCCGATCTTAAATAACACTTTTTCTTTTTGTTTGTTTTGCACTATGTATCCTAAACCAAGATGCAGCATTGCATTAATAACATAAAAGAGAACTACAGCCCACTTATACATTTTATAGATGTATAAAGATCATTAAAATGACTACACCCTATTAATTCTACACAGTTAAGAACTCAACTTGGAGAACATCCTCATTAAAGCTATATATTGGACCTTGACTAACTTTGGTGTATATAGACACTTTTCAAATAATCAAGTAATATATAGAATCATAGAATCATAGAATCACCAGGTTGGAAGAGACCCACCGGATCATCAAGTCCAACTATTCCTATCAAACACTAAACCATGTCCCTTAGCACCTCATCCACCCGTCCCTTAAACACCTCCAGGGAAGGTGAATCAACCCCCTTCCTGGGCAGCCTCTGCAAGTGCCCAATGACTCTTTTCGTGAAAATTTTTTTCCTAATGTCCAGCCTAAATCTCCCCTGGTGGAGCTTGAGGCCATTCCCTCTCGTCCTGTCCCCTGTCACTTGGGAGAAGAGCCCAGCTCCCTCCCCTCCACAACCTCCCCTCAGGTAGTTGTAGAGAGCAATAAGGTCTCCCCTCAGCCTCCTCTTCTCCAGGCTAAACACCCCCAGCTCTCTCAGCCGCTCCTCATCAGGCCTGTTCTCCAGCCCCTTCACCAGCTTTGTTGCTCTTCTCTGGACTCGCTCCAGAGCCTCAACATCCTTCTTGTGGTGAGGGGCCCAGAACTGAACACAGGACTCGAGGTGCGGTCTCACCAGTGCCGAGTACAGAGGGAGAAGAACCTCCCTGGACCTGCTGGTCACGCCGTTTCTGATCCAAGCCAAGATGCCATTGGCCTTCTTGGCCTTCTGGGCCACTGCTGGCTCATGTTCAGTCGCTGTCAAACAACATCCCCAGGTCCTTCTCCTCCAAGCAGCTTTCTAGACAGACTTCTCCTAGTCTGTTGCACTGCATTTAGGTTTCCTAATTCTTTAGATGCAGGAAACCTACAGCATTTGTAAATGTCTGCTTTTTCTTTATACTCATATACTCATAGAGTGCTTTTCTCCTATGGGTTAGTTCAGCATAAATCTAGCAGTTTAAAAATATGCTATTTTTTTTAATCTAAGAAAAACATACATTACAAATTGTGAAACACCCAGATATAATTATCCTATTCAACAAATCTACTTAGATGCAATGCAGAAGATAAAGCAGTTAACAGTGCAGCTGAATTAGCTGCATAAACACGTGCAATGCAGAGCTCCTCAGGTGCAATCTAGGGCTGAAGAAATTAATCGTAAAATCTGCACAGCTATAACCCGAGGTTGGCCTAGCTATTAAATGTAATGCATATTTTCCTATCTTACACTTTGCTGTTTTATTTTGCTATCGCTATTTGTTGCTATACTTAATGTGTAGCACACTGCCCAAGCATAATACACAACACTTTCCACTCTAATTCCGTGGACTGGTTTTATGATATACCAGATATTAAATATGTTTTTTTTTCTGTCTTCATGTTGTCACTCACCACTTTTTTCTTTCCTTGTCTTTTTCTTTTTTTTATAAGTTTTCTTTTTTTTCCCAGATGTCATTTCAGAGATTCAGCCTACTGAGCAGCACCCCCTGTGCTGGTGCAGGGGAGAAAAACCAGCTGGCATAAAAAACACATTAAAGAATTTATAACTCAACATGACTGTAAAGTACTGCATAAAATATTGCACCACTTATGAAGCAGTAAAAATCTTTAATGTTAGTGACTGATTCCCACATTACATATCCACAAAAGAGATTAAGGTCTTACAGGCAATTTTGAGAATAAAACGTGTACCTATATATAGAGAGAATGGCTTTGAACTCGCTCTTGCATACAAGAGTGACCTGTTATTCTCTACTATAGATGCCCAACAAAACATCAGCCTCTGTGATCTTACATGTCCAGAAGCCTAAGGAGAGACCAACACCTACTCAGAGCTCGATTTCTCCCCCATCGAGCTGCTGTTGTTTCCTTACAGTGGAATATTTAATTATGCAAACTAGAAAGTTAACTCTTGAAGCCACACGCAGTCTACTTTCTAGTTGATCCTTCAAGTGTTCCTACTGCTGAGAGACCATGTTTGCTTTAAAAGCAATATTTTAAAGTTCTAGAATCACAGAATCATAGTATCATTAGGTTGAAAAAGACCTCTGAGATCATGAAGCCCAACTGTACCTGTCCTCTACTAAACCAGATCCCTGAGCACCTCATCTACCTGTCTTTTAAACAGATCCAGGGATGGTGACTCCACCACCTCCCTGCGCAGCCTCTGTCAGTGCCTAAGAACCCCTTCTGTGAAGAAATTTTTCCTGTCTAATCTGAACCTCCCCTGGGGAAGTTTAAGGCCATTCCCTCTTGTCCCATCAGCTGTCACTTAGGAGAAGAGACCAACATTCACCTTGCTACAACCTCCCTTCAGGTAGTTGTAGACAGTGATAAGGTCTCCCCTCAGCCTCCTCTTCTCCAGGCTAAACACCCCCAGCTCTCTCAGCCGCTCTTCATAACCCTTGTTCTCCAGCCCCTTCAGCAGCTTTGTTGCCCTTCTCTGGACGCACTCTGGGACCTCAATGTCTTTCTTGAAAACTTTCTATGAATGTCGTTCTTAAAACTTTCACAGAAGTTTGAAATATGCTAGTAATAGTGTGTGTACAGTTCAGTCTGAAGTTCTCTGATGCAAAGCCCGCAAAAAAAATCCTCTTCCACCATGTCTCAGAAATTCTACATGATACTGTGCATTCATTAGACTGAAGAAGCAAAATAAAAAGGCTGTCTCCTTTGCCATTTATGAGTTTAACATGAAAATTAAAAGCAATAAATGTGTCATTGCTATGTTGACAGAGCCATAGGTAGCACCTTCCATACGAGGAAAGGCTGAGAGAGTTGGGCTTGTCCAGCCTGGAGAAGAGAAGGCTCCGAGGAGATCTTAGAGTGACCTTCCAGTACCTAAAAGAGGCTACAACAAAGCTGAGGAGGGACTGTTTACAAAGGCTTGGAGTGACAGAATGAGGAGGAATGGCTTTAAATTGGAAGGCGGAAGATTTAGATTAGACATTGGGAAGAAATTCTTCACTTTGAGAGTGGTGAGACCCTGGCCCAGGTTTCCCAGGGAAGCTGTGGCTGCCCCATCCCTGGAGGGGTTCAAGGCCACGTTGGATGGGGCTTGGGCACCTGATCCAGCAGGAGGTGTCTCTGCCCATGGCAGGGGGGTTGTAACTGGATGAGCTTTAAGGTCCCTCCCAACCCAAACTATTCTATGATTCCATGATTTTATGATTCTATGATTCCATGTAGAGTGAAATGTAAACCACACTGTGCTCACTGGAGGATATTAATTTTATTTTTTCAGTTTTCATATCCCAGTTGATTGTACTGCTGCTCAGATAAACAAAAAAAGGTGTAGGGCATTCAGCACAATTTCTTTAAGTGAAGCACAGCAAGTGACCAGATATTAAATCCTAGTGTATGACATCCTTTTTACTGCCAACAGGATGTTAACCATGGAGCCAAACAATCCTTCCCCCCTGCAATTTTTAGTATATTGCCTACCTGATATTATTAAATGACAAGTAATGTCCATTTCTAAATGTCATTTAAACTACACCCTTCTACTGTGTGCTTTCATGTATTCTTCTTAAGTGTCCTAATGCACCTTGCAGTTCAGCACACCCTTGCTTGGCACGTTTGTTGCAGAAACAAATATATCTTTATGTGATTGCATTTATCTACAATAACAATCTAAAATTTCCCAACTTGAATTTGGTCCTACTTTCTAAACTCTACAGGATCTCACATTTCACTTTATCATCTACTCCCTATAATCCCTGTTACAGTAATAGTGGTAGGCTGGGTAAGTCTAAGATTCAGCTCCTCTCACAGGTCATTTACAAAGACATCAGATATCACTGACTAACGAGCTACGTTACGAAACTGTTCCCAGGCTTGTTTTGTTGAGACCAGCTGGTTTCTGCACAGAATATAGGGCTCTTGTAGTGGCTAAAGCGAAAGGGAAAAAGAGAGACTAAAATATTTCCCCCATTATTACCCGATTCAAGCAAAGTACATTTTGGATTTGAGAAATTTTACTCACATTCTGGGACCAGACTGCTGATCGTACAAAATATCACTGTTTGGCAAAGATACCAAATCTGCTCCTTTGTCTGCAGCCATTTAACATTCAGCATAATCAGAAAAACCACTTTAATAGTATGAGAAATGGCCACACACTGAAAGAGAAATAATAAAGAAGAGGAATTAAAGCAATAAATATAGTGACATGAGTGCATGAAAGTGTGACAGCGTGTGTCAAGCTGAGGCAGCTGATGTGCAGGAGACCTGCAGAGCAGGGAAGAGGATTCAGAATCCAGGATGGGATATAAGAGAGGCTAGAGGTCTGTGCTGCTATTCGATGGATCTGCAAATAGGGATGTGCTTGCGAGTCCAGGAAATGAAGGCACATCTGTTTTCACCCGTGAACTTCAACGCCAACCAGTCAGAGGAGATGACTGGACTTGTGTTTTGTGTAAGTGCTGGTAGGGCTACTCATAGGTGTTGCTAAAGGCAGTGCCTTGTCTGTAGCAGCCGGTGGAGTCAGCCACGTGAGTGTCGTTCATAGAATCACAGAATCATAGAATAACCCACCGGATCACTGAGTCCAACCAGTGCGCCTGTCCCCAACAATGCGCTAAGCGTCACCGCTGGCTGAACTTGGCAACGTGAAAGCTGCAGTCACCTCCACAAATGTGAGATGGAGACATCCTGGTCTCCAGGAACACCAGCCTGGGACCCAGAGGACAAGGAGGAGGAATCCCCAGGTCCCAGGGCTCCCCAAGGCAGCAGTCTGAAAACATCCCTCAGCACAGTCACTTGAGTTATCAGGAAATGCAGGCAGCACAGCTGTTTGTATGCTCCTAACTTGAGCTCCTAACTTAAACCGGGTTTGTACTTGTGTTTAAAAATATGGTATTTAATTACATGATCTCATTTATTTTTTCATATTCAGTGTATAGGACAGATGATCACAGAATTATAGAATAGTTTGGGTTGGAAGGGACCTCAAAGATGATCCGCTTCCAACCCCCCTGCCATGGGCAGGGACACCTCCCACTGGATCCATCCAGCCTGGTCTTGAACACCTCCAGGGATGGGGCAGCCACAGCTTCCCTGGGAAACCTGGGCCAGGGCCTCACCACCCTCATTGTGAACAATTTCTTCCTAATGTCTAATCGAAATCTTCCCCCCTCCGATTTCAAGCTATTCTCCCTCATTCTATCACTGCATGCCCTTTTAAAAATTCCCTCCCCAGCTAATCTGTAGCCTCTTCAGGTACTGGAAGGTTGCTCTAAGATCTCCTTGGAGCCTTCTCTTCTCCAGGCTGAATAACCCCAACTCTCTCAGCCCGTCCTCACAGCAGAGGTGCTCCAGTCCTCTGATCATCTTGTGACCTCCTCTAGACCCATTCTAACAGCTCCATATCCTTCTTATGTCTGGGATTCCAGAACTGAACACATGACTCCAGGTGGAGTCTCATGAGAGCGGAGTAGAGGGGCAGGTTCCCCTCCCTCATCCTGCTGGCCACGCCGCTTTTGATGCAGCCCAGGACATGGTTGGTCTTGTGGGCTGCAAGCACACATTGCAAGCTCATGTTGAGTTTCTCATCAATCAGCGCCCCCAAAGTCACGTCATCCCCCATCCTGTATTGAAACTGTGGATTGCCACCACCAGGATGTAGGACCTTGCATTTGATGAACCCCATGATGTTCTCACAGTTCCACTTCTCCAGCTTGTCCAGGTCCCTCTGGATGACACCCCGTCCTTCTGGTGTGATGCTTACCTAAAGACTTGCTTCATATCCTTTTTGCTTGGTTCCCAGGCCTCACTTACTGCATGGCACTCAAACCTTAATCTGAGGATGAAATGATGAATTTCCTGTGGGGTCTGTCAATATTCTATCTAAATGCTTCATATTCAAGTGATACCTTCTTCATTCTTCAGGTGTGGGACGGGGACATGCAGCATCTCAGTGAAAGGTCACAGCTACAGATCAGTGCTGATGTTTTAGCAAGTCAGGAGCATTAAAATAGGGAATACATAACCAGTTTCCCCTCTGCAAAGTCTGGTTTAAATACCTTTCCTAGCAGATACCGACCCAACGCAAGTTCTTCAGAGTTTGACACAGGTGCCTTAGCCATAAGGCCCAACAGAAAGAGGCATAATTTTATTTTTATTACACATTTTTTCAGTATCACTAAAAACAACGCCTTGTGATAGGATATAAAATAATATAATGCAATAAAACAGCCATGGGGTGTTTCTATAGCCTCATCAGTAAGTTAACTCCAAGCACATGTTGGAGGAGACAAATACGCTGCCCCTAGCCTACTGATGAGGAGGCTAACACACAGATACATGAGAAATCGTTTGTTCTGTATTACCTATCGGATAAATGACTCAGCTGAAAGAAGAGCCTCTCACTTAGGAATTATTTTTTTTCTTCAGGATTCCAAAACACTTTGCAACCATGGATATTATTTACTCTATCATCCACACACGCACAAATCCAGTTGCAGAATGACTACACAGTAAACAGCGAGAGAGCCCGGTCCTGTAGTTCTGCAGTCAGTGAAGCCCATCGGTTTGCGGCAGCCCGAGCCATGGAATGGTTCTAAGCAAATCATTCAAGTTTCTGCACAACTCCAAACAGTACCTACATGACCCGCAGGTAGAAATGCATCGCTTTCCATAATTCAGCAGTTTATTCAGCAAAAATACATTCCTCAGATGTCTCCGTGTTGAGATTTAAATATAAAAATATATTTCTGTTTTTCAGGTAAGCAGATATATTAGATAAACAAGAGAAGTAAAGAAATAAAACTTACAGAAAGGAACAATCAATTTATAAACGAAAAAAACTCTCCTATAAAAAAAAATACTCTCACAGACTTTATCATTCCCAATAAGTCCCTTCTCCTAAAGTGAAATACACATGCTAATCCAGCTGAAGATTCAGGCCACACAGCACAGAAATACATAATCATAGAATGACCTAGGTTGGAAAAGACTTTTAAGATCATCACACATATTCTTGACCACCTAACCACAAAAATCACACATAGTTATACCCTGTTTATTGTCTTACAGAGTCTGTAACAGAGAAAAATAATTCATTTACCTGAAGGTGTAGAAAATGTATTGACACTGCTCTTCCTGAACAATTGCTACTTGGTTAGGAGTCTGTATATTAAATTTAACCCTGCGCACATGGACACAGTCAAGGCTTTATATCCTGTTCTTCACAGGAAGGATATCTGTAATCCAGTAGTGGAATAGAGATGTGACTGTCTTGGTATGATCTGAAACAAAGAAAACACATTCCTCCTGAGATACTTCACTGATATTTCTTAACATTAAAGAAAAATGCTTGTGTGAACATCTGTTTCCATTCAATAGTAGCATTTCAGTAAAACTGATGCAGATATTGGAGCTTGAAGACTAATATATAAGAATTTCAAGACAAACAGGTGCATTTTCTTTTAGGTCAGTTATTTGTACGAGAAACAATTTTATTCTATATTTTGGAATGTCTTATTTGTTATGATTCAATAATTCAGAAAAAAAGGAGATCAAAATGGCATGATCATATAGGTAAGGCTAAAAGAGTGCAATCTTCTCCACTTCTTTCTGTCTGGAGAGTAATTTAACATTTCACACCCTATTATTTCCCTTACACTAGCACCTAAAAGCCCCAGTTGAGAATGAGTCATCTTGTACAGACGGCTGTATTAAAACCTCAAAATGCCGTGGCTTCTGTCTTAATTCAGAGACTATCTACGTGACTGTATTTATTTTTAACGACAAGACTTTCTACAGCACTTATCATATAATATCACATTTAGAAAGATTCTATAACGTTATGCTAATATAGCTTTCACATTTCATTTCCTTTTCTTTGAATTCAAAAAAAAACACCTCCAAATCCAACACATACACATTCAAATTTAATTGTTTTAGGGCCTCTGTGTATCCAGCCTGGGCATTGTTGGCACACAGAAACTGAATTACTTCTGTTCTGCAAAACTCATTCCCCCTCATTCCCCTTCCCCTCACGATGGAGACATATATAAAGGACAACTCCCCCCAAAAAAGGCACTTTAGAGAAGCTTCTGGTTCTTCTGTGAGTGATAATTTCCTAGGCGACATGGGAACAGTGTATTTGAGACCTGGTACTAACCAACAAAGGGAAAATGTTAATAGATAATGGGATGAGGTTGACGAGTAGAAGCTGAATGACCTCATAAATTAGGAGATAATGACTTTTTTTCTTTATAATTAGGCGATCACCTATGCTTTAATAATTGATGTGAAATGAGAAGACTTCAAGTAGAGGTTAGTACCTTTGGTTAAAGATGACCAAATAAATGGAAATAGTTAATACGAAATTTTGTTTTCTTTTTACAACAACAGCAATGATGCTTTGAATAGCCACGTTCAAAGAAAGACTCTTAACCAACCCCAACTTTGTATGATTTCTAAGTACAAGGTCAATGGTGACTACATGAAGTAACTTGAATCACAAAGTACAGCAGTAAGATGATGGAGGATGACACCTTAACAAGCAGTATCTCTGTTAACCATACAGATTTTCTTGTTCAAGTATGTTATCTTATTTAAATAAGGTTTAAAGATAATATCCTAATGTTGATACTTTTTCTGTTTCCATCTTCTTAGCGATTTCCTCCTTGTGCAAAGTTTTTCAGACTCTATCCTCAACCTTGTTAGACTGTTTTTTGCTACGCCTGCAAATATTGTGATCTAAGAGCTTAAGATAAAACAGAAACATTTTTCTTCATTGTTTCTTTTTAATTTTGGTTGAACCGTGATTCCTTATCTGAATAACATGCTAAGAGCTGTTGAGGAAATACCAAAACATGGTCTTGAATGAGTGGTTTTCAATTTGTGGTTTGCAGACCTTGGGCAGACACTAATTTTACTCTAAAGGGTCTGAAAAAGCTACTAAGAAAAGCAAATTTATCATCAGGAGGCATAAACTTCCCAGGTGGGAACTGGTAGCCCCATTAGAAAATTAGATTAAATCATAACATATATACAAGGAACTAGATGATATATAATGGTATCTCTCTTTTGTAAATTTTACTAATGCAGAATGTGTACTTACATGAAAGAGATGCATGGCTTCTAATTTTTTTTCCTACTCTTTCTTTTCTTGAATTAAAGACAAAACTGAACATAACACAGTATTCATTCTTATTCCTTTGATGCTGGCATCTTAAGTAGAATCATAACCACAGGAAAATGGATTTATATACCACTTCTTCAACTAAAACCAGGTTTATTTTGCAAAAATAATACACCTTCCTAAAATTAAGAAAAATAGTTCTCTTTTCATCATGTTAATAAGAAATGACCTTTTCTTCTAGGACATCGTGCTCCAGTGAAAATAAACAAAACAGAAAAAAGGCAAGATAATCAAACTTGTAAAAAACTTGAGATTACTATGATGTACTGTACCTTTTTATCTTCATAAACAGCTCTAACTTGTATTTCTATAACAAGAGCTTGGATTTGCTGAGATGACAAGTTTTTGTAATAACCCTGAACTTTTATCACCTATTCAGGGGAATGACATCCAAAATTTGAAAGGAGTGGGCAAGGTGACTTATTTTTGAGCCAAAAGTATTATTAGAAGTATTATTAAAAGCCTAATTCAAGGTAATATTTCTGAGCACTGCATTTGCATTCAATGAAATTCCTGAATTACAAATAGAATGTATTTTTAAAGTCTGTTGAGGCAAATTAATATCTAGCAGGTGTTTAATTAGCTTTTAATAATTTATAACACTATATTTTCCTCTTTCTTATGTTGTTGCACTTCATGAATAACGAATCAGCTACTACAATTACACCACTTTAAACTCAGAATTAGATTAGAATTGAGCCCCGAGTGACAACAGTTACTAGAATAAAAACATCAGCTTGAAGAGTAAATGATTTCAGGCTGTATCAGCAGAAACATAAATGAATTTTAAAAATCACTCAGAAAATAGTTTTCTGCTTTTTCAAGTAACAAATACATACAACAGAAAATTAGGGTAATTGCATGGATTTCTTTCTCTTTCAATTCTGTTTTCTCTCTTTGTTTTGGCATTTCTGCTATACAAAAGTCAACAAAGCAGCTCGCCTCCAGGCTACAAAATCCAACAGGATTCCCACTGTATTGAGCAGAATTTGGATACGGCCTGTAAAGAACATCCTGAACGTGGTCATTTCAACTGTTCTGTTTTAATTTAACCAACAGAAGCTGAATTAGGTCATTTAATGAAGGGCCAACGCCATTATCACTATTCCTGCTGAGTCCTACTTACTTTGCAAATGTGTATTACATCCAATGAGGTTAACTGATTATAATTAAAATCAAAGAATCTAGGCTTGAAATTAATTATTGAATGCACAGAAGGATTTTGTTCCATGCTTATGTGGATATTTCAGATCTACCAGAACCTTAAGGGCTGCCATGGTCCATATGTACACTTTAAAGAATATATATGTAAAGAATTCCTATGCAATTCTCTAAGAGTTTCCTTTGCAAAATGTATCAGCTGTGAACTTCACAGGCAGCAATTCTCTCTTTTTTGTGTTTTAGGAAGTATAGCATGCAGCAGGCTCCAGTCTTGAGTGGGATCTTCAGCCACTACCATGCTGTACCTCATTTAATGAAGTTACAAACAGTGGTATCTTCTTTGAATGTTATTGCTAAGCCTCTGGTGGCTATAATCTTATTTATTCTGTTACCGTTCTCGCAACAGGTCAGTCACTGCTCTTCGAAAGACTTAAAGCGCTATCTAAAATGGTTGAGATTTTCTCACAACACAGCAAGTTTAATCAACTCTGATTAAATTATTTGGGAGGCAGTAAAATTCAGCACATGTTGCAGATTTAGCTGATGCAGCAATAAAAGTATTAATGACAAGTAACAGTGACTATTTAAATAAAGACTACTTGGAAAATGAATTATTATAACTTCTATGGACTAGATGCTGATCCCACATTCACTTAAGGAACTATTAACTGTCCCAGAAGAAATTCTACTAAATTAAAGGGGTTATAATGATGACACGAAGCTGAGTGGTGCAGCTGCCACAACAGAAGGACGGGATGTCATCCAGAGGGACCTGGACAAGACCGTGAAGTGAGGCTGTGAGAACCTCATGAGGTTCAACAAAGCCAAGTGCAAGATCCTACACCTGGGTCGGGGCAATCCACTGTTTCAATACAGGATGGGGGATGATGTGATTGAGAGCTGCCCCGTAGAGAAGGACTTGGGGTGCTGATCAATGAGAAGCTCGACATGAGCCAGAATGTGAGCTCACAGCCCAGAAGGCCAACTGTGTCCTTTTGGCTGCGTCAAAAGCAGCGTGGCCAGCAGGTCAAGGGAGGCGATTCTGCCCCTCTATTCCTGTCTTGTGAGACTTTATCTGGAGTGTTGTGTCCAGTTCTGGAATCCTTAACACAAGAAGGATATGGAGCTGTTGGAACGGGTCCAGAGGAGGCTATAAGGATAATCACAGGGCTGGAGCGCCTCCCATGTGAGGACAGGCTGAGAGAGTTGGGCTTGTTCAACCTGGAGAAGAGAAGGCTCCGAGGAGACCTTATAGTGAACTTCCAGTACGTGAAAGGGGCTGCAAGGAAGCTGGGGAGGGACTGTTCACAAAGGCTTGTGGTCATAGAATGAGTGGGAACAAGTATAAACTGGGGAGGGGCAGATTTAGGCTTGATATAAGGAAAAAATTCTTCACGAATAGGGTGGTGAGGCCCTGGCCCAGGGAAGCCGTGGCTGCCCCATCCCTGGAGGTGTTCAGGGCCAGGTTGGATGGGGCTTTGAGAAGCCTGGTCTGGTGGGAGGTGTCCCTGCCCATGGCAGAGGGGTTGGAACTGGATGATCTTTAAGGTCCCTTCCAACCCAAACTATTCTATGATTCTTTGATTCTATAATACTGAACAAAAGAGCATGAATGAAATCAGAGTCATGCTTCAGGGATGAAGAGATTTAGCAAGAGAATAATTTTACAAATTACTTCACAATATAATTAATTACAAAGAGTGTCTCTATGTTTCTGTATAAACAGTATTTTTTAGAAACTTAAGCCAGATGTTTATATTTAATCAAAACAAATCTGTAAATCACAGTTTGGCATGCAAAATCTGTGTGTTAAAGAAACCAAGTAGGTGACCAAGAAGAAATGTAAGAATGGACTTCATTGACCGTTCTATGTGTAAAATTAATCCTTCACTGGACGAGTGAAACTTCCAAGACAAAGAAGTTAACTCTCATGATTTAAAAAGTCTACAAAGAGAGTGCATTAAAAATATGCTTTGAAGATTATTAAATCTTAAAACAGTTAAGATTTAAAAAATATTGTTTTAAAAACTTAGTCATCTTATACTCTATAGTTGCTGCAAAGTATGAAAAGTTTAGGTATTGAGGCCAAACAAGAAACTGGGAATATCACTGTATTTTCAGTGGGAATTATATTTTTAAATCCTGTATAAGCATATATTTACCACTACACAATTATTTACAGCTTCCTCATAAAAAAAATCGTGACAAATGTGAATTTTAATCCACACAAAAAAAAGAAAATCAGCAAATGAATGTGAGTGAGTGGTACCTACTGGGAGGCATCGAGGATTGCTCTTGGAATTGTTTCAAAGCATCCTTCAATCTCTCAATGTCCTGTAGCAATACAAGGGATTTCAGTCGATGCAGAATAGTAACATCGGAGGAAGAAACAGTGCGAGATTCAAGGCATTGTAAAAGCTCTTGGGTAGTTGCTGAATTTACAGCAGAATCCGTGCCTTCTGACTTATCTGGAAAAACAATTGCAAAACCACATTAAAAAACTCGGTGAGCACAGAGAATTTTCCTAATTATATTTTCTTTACAAAGACAGCATCTTCCCTTTCAGTAGAACTTACAACCAAATGTCAGGTACTAGAGAACACTTTGATCCTCTCGTTTTTTGTTAGATACTAAAACAATGGTAAGAGGGGAAAGTAGAAAAATCAAAAAGTAAATAGGACAATAGGATTTACAGTGACGGGAATGCAAGAGGAACCTAAATTTTCAAGATTAGCACAGGAAGAACATGTGAAGAAGAAACTGTACAATGGTCAAAGCACTGTGGTTTTGCTTCCTACACACTATGTAGCATAAAAATTCACATATATGAACAGCTCTGTGAAACTACTAAAAAGCACTTCTGGAGGCATCTGGTTATCTTGTTATTGTATGTATATGTTTCTGTTTGAAAAGCAGGTATTACAGTATGCAAGACAGTAAAGGACATACATGTTTCTACAGTAATAGAGTATAAATACATTCTTCTACTTCATTAACAATGCATAATCTGTCTCCTTAACCAGACTCCCTTTAGTGCTTCTGTTTTTTACCAGCAAGCCAACTGAGGAGAACAGATTTTTCCCAACTCAGCTTTCTGACATAAGCACAAGAAGTATAATCCAATGTGACCACTTGAAAATGCTGCTAAAAGCAACGCCTTCCAATGTCATCCAAAAAAATGGGGAGTGTTAAAGTCACTCAGCTAGAAAAGCCAAATAGCATCAGTCAGATCTTTATATAAATTGGGATTTGCCTAATAAGAAAGTCAGTCATACTATGATTTAGGAATGTGCCATCCTATCTGCAGAAGAACCGTCTTTTACCTGAGAATTTCTCTCTATGGATACCAAGGTCCTCACTGGCTCAGCGATCTGATCTGCAGGTTTGACACTACAGAATCATAGAAATGGTTGGTTTGAAAAGACCTTTGAGATCATCAGCTCCAGGTGTACCTGACTAACACCCAATCATCTCCCTGAGCACCTCATCTACCTGTGTTTTAAACCCCTCCAGGGACAGGGACTCCACCACCTCCCTGAGCAGCCTCTGCCAGGGCCTGAGAACCCTTTCAGTGAAGGAATTTTTCGTGATGTCCAATTTGAAGCTCTCCTGGTGCAACTTGAGGCCATTCCCTCTTGTCCTGTCTCCTGTCACTGAGAAGAGACCAACACCCACCTCCCTACAACCTCCTTTCAGGCAGTCGCAGACAGTGATAACGTGTCCCCTCAGCCTCCTCTTCTCTAGGCTCATCAGGACCAGTCAGTCCGTCAATCATGGATAATAACTGAAGTTGACTTCCAGGAAATCTGGAAGCTTGAGACTTTTTCTTAAAATTCTACATGTAACAGAGCCATGGATGCTTGCCCAAGTTTCTGTCTTGGGTCATGTATTAAGAGCAGAGCTGTTAACTGAGTCTGTGATCTTGCTCAGTTACTCTGGAGTTCCACTACAGCAAATGCGTGTTATTTAGCTTATATTTTCTTAGTCATACACTGAAGTAGTAAAATTCTTATTTTTTTATGATGGATATACATTAACCACAAAGTAGGATGGATCTCAAATTCTAGGCTTAATACGAACACCTGACACAGCAGAAATATTTTAAGAGTAAGCAAAGGAAATTCTACGTATAAATCGTGAGAAAAAAATTAACATGAAATCCCTGATGTCGTATTAACAGGGTTTGTAAGGTAATTCTGTAGTCTAAAGACGAATTTTATGGGACTAGGAGCTGACAGCTCTGACTTAAGATGGACTTAGACAAGTAGGTAAGCTGTTTAATATTCTCCACTCAGCTCCGCAAAGACAGTGAAGGCCACACACTCTGAAAAAACTTCCACTGCTTTTTTCCAGTTTTACAAGACAGTTATCACCTTCATGCTATGCTTGGAGCTGAGCAACTAAAGAACCCGCCAGCTTGTCCTTAAGAAAACACATTTAATTCTAGATGACAACAACATAATCTGCTGTACGTACAGATAATTAATATCCTAGCCATTAAAACTTCATTATCTCTGAAAGGCATTTATGACAGAAGCATCATGCAAGCAGCTTTTAATGAAGGAAGAACTACACAGTCGGTATTTCTCTGATTTTAATGGCCAGATGAAGATCCAATAGAGCATTAGGGATAACATCCATGCAATCCTTTCAAAGTGCATTCATAGTTCACGTTCATTGTGTCCACAAGTGCTTTATGCCAACACACTTTCTCAGTGCCAACAGGATCTTTCCCTTTCCCCTATCTGCCTAGATTCCCTCATATTTTACAAATAAATCTTATCCTGGGAAGGAGAACTTTCTGAAAAGTAGAGATAGTCATCATGACAGTAGTTTAGGATAGCAATAATTGCCCTCATCTGAAGCTCTCTGAAAGCAAGTAATCCTTCTGGATGTTTGCTTGCAGAGGGAAGAAGAATTTGGTCCATTTTAACCACCACATTTACCCCAAGTTCACTGGAATGTTTTTAAAAAGAGCAAGGAATATTATGTGTATTTTCAAAGACACATAAAGAGATTATTTTTTTACACTGTTGTGGATTCTCACCTATGCTTGGACACATCAGAACAGAAAACAGGATAATACTAAGCGCCTGCATATCTTACTGAGTTCTAAAGGACATTTCTCTAGTAGTTTTGGCCCATTCTACATCTATAATAAGTGTACATCTATTTTCCCCTGTATGGTAACAGTCATGAAAAGAAAAGAGTGGTACATACTGTCAGCAAAATAGATTTGTTGTGTTGCCTGCAGGAAGTCCAGAATGCTATCTGCCTTTTCATCTATGTCTTTTAAGCCTGCTGCTTCTTCTCTGTTGTTTTTGTCAGGCTGGTATGTAAAATCCACACCGGTAACTTTTGTTACCAAGCCAGCTGCTCTTCTTTTTTCTTTCTGTCGCTTCTTTTTCATTTTCCTCTTTTTGTTTTTGCTTATTTTGGGACTGTCTGTCTGTCGCAGCTGTAAATTATCTTGAACAAGAGTCTCTGGCATTCCAGATTCTGTTTGTTCTCCATGTAAATTAGTAGAGTTTTGCAAACTGCTCTTTTGTTTCTTCCTTCGAATGCGCTTTCTCTTGGCTTGTCCTTGATATTCCCCTTCTGCAGATACAAAAGAGACATGATAGTTGTAAATATGAAGATCTGTAATAAGCATTTTGGAGCCGCATACAGTGAAATATTACTCCCTTCAAATTCTGAGTTGTCTCAGTGGCTCTAACCTTACTTTTATGCTTAGAATGCCTTTCAGTCCTACAATGTCAAAGCCAACTTTTCTGAATGCATTGAATTAGAGGGAATGTTCTTTAGCCTTCTGCTTTCAGGGCTGTACTACCCTTTGTGCTACGTTACATCACATTTACTTTCTTAAGGCAGATAATATGGTTCTATACAGGTCAAAGGAATCACCAAAGCAAAAACCAGCATGGGAAGGCTGGGGGACATGGGATGAGAAATCTCCACCAAAACCCCACACCACCAGCTAGCAGACTTGACCAAGAATGCAAGATGAACACATGCTAGTCACGATGAGAGTGCTTATATTGTTGATATGCCTCCATGATAGTTCAGTGCCTTAAAACCACCAGGCATCTGGTTCCGATTCTTCTACTTCACAGAATAACCAGGTTGGAAGAGACCCACTGGATCGTCGAGTCCAACCATTCCCACCAATCCCTAAATCATGCCCCTAAGCACCTCATCTACGCTAACCTTAAACACCTCCAGGGACGGTGACTCAACCACCTCCCGTGGCAGACCGTTCCAATGCCTAACCACCCTCTGCGTGAAGAACTTTTTCCTAATCTCAAGCCTAAATCTCCCCTGGTGGAGCTTGAGGCCATTTCCTCTCGTCCTGTCCCCTGTCACTTGGGAGAAGAGCCCAGCTCCCTCCTCTCCACAACCTCCTTTCAGGTAGTTATAGAGAGCAATGAGGTCTCCCCTCAGCCTCCTCTTCTCCAGGCTAAACACCCCCAGCTCTCTCAGCCGCTCCTCATCAGGCCTGTTCTCCAGCCCCTTCACCAGCTTTGTTGCTCTTCTCTGGACTCGCTCCAGAGCCTCAACATCCTTCTTGAGGTGAGGGGCCCAGAACTGAACACAGGATTCGAGGTGCGGTCTCACCAGTGCCGAGTACAGGGGGAGAATAACCTCCCTGGATCTGCTGGTCACACCGTTTCTGATCCAAGCCAAGATGCCATTGGCCGTTTTGGCCACCTGGGCCACTGCTGGCTCATGTTCAGTCGGTTGTCAACCAGCACTTCCTCCTCCTTAAGCATCCTCCTCAGTTGGGATAACTTACTGCTAACTCAGCTTTGGATGTCAACTTTATAGAGAAAGCATGCAAGGCATCAGTGACCTTTGCAAGTAATTTCTGATCTCTTTAACAGCCCGTCTTGGTTCTATCATTCCCTTGCTGCATTATAATTTCCTTACTAGCTAATTCTTCAAAAGGCTCAAATATCAAGGGAAAGAAGTCTCTCTTGCTCTCCAAGGCAGCTTTCATGATGCTTTACTCAGATGTTATCCCTGTATGCAAAACCAGAGCTCTGAAACCATCCCTGACCCTGAACTGACTGCCCCTCCCACAAACTCACTTCTGAGCGTAAGCCCTCCTGGCACTAGCAAGGTAAGTCTGCCAGAATCCATCGTCCCTTTGACTGATCACTGCTGATCCATGCCTGTAATAATTCCTGTCTAATTAACCAAAATTCCCTCTTTCGTGGTCTGACAAAATCCTCACGCGTTTGAACACCTTGGAGTGCAGAATGCCGGTGTTATTCTAATGCCTTGTTCTAGAAAGTTAATCCTTCCCTCAACTTCTACCCGCACATTTCTAAATTCCTCACACTGCTCTTATTTACCTGGCTTTACACTGTTCTCTTAGGGCCAAAGAATGACAGAATCGTAGAAACATCAGGTTGGAAAAGACCCACCGGATCATCGAGTCCAACCATTCCTATCAAACACTAAACCATGTCCCTCAGCACCTTGTCCAATAAACCCCTCCAGGGATGGTGACCCAACTCCCTCCTGGGCAGCCTCTGCCAGTGCCCAATGACCCTTTCCGTGAAAATTTTTTTCCTGCTCGGCTTGCCTAAAGCTGCTGTAATGCTGGAGAGACACCTGAAGCCCAACGCCAGCTTCTGAATGATCTGCACAGTCTCCTGAACTGCCTATGACATTCTCAGCTTGTTTGGCTTTCTCATCACTCCTCCCCCTACCAGTCATTGCTCTATTTTCTCCATGGTTTGAGGCCCCCTCTTTCATTTCTGTTTCTTTTTCTATCCTGAACTCTGTCAGCTCTGAGCCACTTTCTCTCTTTAAATATCGGTACAAGACTTTCAGTTCTTTAGCTGACAGATGACTCACTGCAAAGCAATTTTCCGTACTTTCCATGAAGAAGGCTGCATAAAAATAAATATGCTGTATTGTAACTGAACATCACGGTATGTTAAAGACACACCAAACGCCACCTCGTACCCACAGTGTGGAGTGTTTTGCACACATGGTATTTGAGCTAAATATCTTTATACATGTTTGGGACATATGGGATGTGGGAAAAACAATGTCTGTGTTGTCCTGGAGGAATAAAATATCAGAACTGAAGGCAGATATGAATGTGAAGGATGCTATAAACAAAACGTTAATGTCTCATCTTAAGACCTAATTTGCATTTTCATGGAAGTGTTTGTGTCATAATAGGTGAATTCAACTGTAAACACAGATACATGGTTCTGTAAAATTTCTCAGCCCTCTGTTAACCTGAACTGCACTGTTTGTTAATAAAGCTACTCGACTCTGTGCTTTCAGCAAAGTGGCCCAACAAGCTTTTTCAGCATCCCAGAGTCACTAAACCTCAGCAAAACTACGGCATGTGGTGCAGCCAAACACCAACATTTGGTCTGAAACCACTCACAAAAAATGGTACGGAAGGCAGAGCACGGCTTAAGATAATTGATGTTTTGAGTCAAATCCAAAAGTTTGCTTATCCTTAAGTAGCTGAGGGCAGCAGGTCTGAAGAGACCAAGGTGAAGCTGTCAAAAGGCAGAATGAAAGGCTACGTGTATGTTATTAAAGATAAATACCTGATTGAAAAGAAGTCAGAATTACTCTGAGTCTCCTCCAACACGGAAAACAAATCAAACCAGTTCCCTTCAGGAGTTAAAAGTGGCAGTTCACTAGCAGGTTTTGTCATTCTTTGCCCCATATTTGAATACCTCCTGCTCCATCTGCTCCTGGGTGGAAAACTGGCGTGGCCAGCAGGTCCAGGGAGGTTCTTCTCCCTCTGTACTCGGCACTGGTGAGACCGCTCCTCGAATCCTGTGTTCAGTTCTGGGCCCCTCACCACAAGAAGGATGTTGAGGCTCTGGAGCGAGTCCAGAGAAGAGCAACGAAGCTGGTGAAGAGGCTGGAGAACAGGCCTGATGAGGAGCGGCTGAGAGAGCTGGGGGTGTTCAGCCTGGAGAAGAGGAGGCTGAGGGGAGACCTCATTGCTCTCTATAACTACCTGAAGGAGGTTGTGGAGAGGAGGGAGCTGGGCTCTTCTCCCAAGTGACAGGGGACAGGACGAGAGGGAATGGCCTCAAGCTCCACCAGGGGAGGTTCAGGCTTGAGATAAGGAAAAAAATTTTCACAAAAAGGGTCATTGGGCACTGGCAGAGGCTGCCCAGGGAGGTGGTTGATTCACCTTCCCTGGAGGTATTTAAGGCACGGGTGGATGAGGTGCTGAGGGACATGGTTTAGTGTTTGATAGGAATGGTTGGACTCAATGATCCAGTGGGTCTCTTCCAACATGGTTATTCTATGATTCTATGTGTGGCAGCTACTAGTGATTCACCATCAGGAACAGATGAAATTAGATGTGGACAAATGGAAAGCAATGCACACGAAAGAGATGAATTTGAACCACTCATCGCTAGGGTTAGAGTGAACTGTTACCAATTCAAGAAAAGCAAAACAAACGCCAGACCTGTGTATCAGCATGGAAAGTTCAATGCAAATATTTGTGCGGTGGGTATCAGCGATCAAAACTGCAAACACCTTGTTTGCAGACACAATAGGATGGAAAATAACAGGAAAAATATTCCGAAGCTATTACACAAATCTGTTGTACTCAACAAGCTTGTAATGCTATGTTTCTTAGCATAATCCCAGCGCAACAAGACTTTGGCAGATAAGAGGACTCTCATAGAGGTTACCAGAGAAAGAAATTCCAAGAAGATTTGTATTATTTTACTTGAAAGAAAGAGTAATAAAATGGGCTCTATTTCTGCCTCCTCATGCAAGAATAAGGTGACATCTAATTAATCTGAGCAGTTGCACAAGCAAATAGAAGAAAGTAAATACTTGTTTTACAAATGGAACAGTGAGCTTATTGAATTCACGTATGTGCGGTATGCACAGGAGCCAAGAGCTTAATGGGATTCAAAAACTGGTTGTTTATAAAGCCAGCAAGGCTATTATAACAGCTACGCTAAAATATGAGAGTTGTACAATAAGTATAAACCATAATGGTTAGGTCACTGCCCACACAATGATCTTAACAAATGAGATGTTCAGCGGGATCCACCCCCCACAACTTGAGCTGTCTGAAAAGAAAATACTTGGTGCATACTTAGAATTGTGCTCTGATAAACCAAGAAATGCTAGCATCTTCGGAAAGCAATCCACCTCATTCTGAGCCAGGTAGGATGGAAATGCACCCTGAAAGTCTCCATCTCTCTCCCCCCTGCCATTAATTATGAAGGAAGTGTAGGCAATGAATTTGGATGAGATACTTGCAACAACCGAGAAGAATTAGTCTCTTTTACAAAAATTAACAGCATGGAAGCAGGTGCTTCTTACCGTAAGTCTGCTTAGGAGATTGATGTTTCTTAATGGATAAAATCCAGTTTGATTAAAAAAAACCAAAACCTTCTGATTCTCTACATTTCAAACCAGTAGGGAGGCTGATAACATTTCAATAGATATGAATTTGGTTCCAGTAATTTTTCCCACTGACTGAAGATGTTTGTTATATCAAAGCAGCATAATTATAACAAAGGCAGGGAATGCAGTCTACACAAGCAATCTGAGTAAGGTGTTAAATAAAGCAACACTGATACGAGTATCAGCTTTTGAACCACGCTAACTATAGCCACAACTGCAGCTACAGCTTATCCTAATTCCACAAGAGCTGATGATTCTTCTTCTCTTCTATAATGGCCTGTCACCTCTCTCCCTGCTAAGATACCTCTCTGCTCCACAAGTGGCTTAATTTATCACATAATCCAATTAGCCAGAAGCAACTGTCTTTAACCTGTTCAGTCTGGACTCGGTGCCCTCTCAGACTGAGCCAAGTGGCTTCCACACAGGATGCTCAGAACTGCTCAGAGTTAAAAATAATGTTGTCTTTGTATTTTTTGGTGTGGATTTTTTTTTTTTTTCTAGATTATTTTCAGTCACGATTACTATCCAGGTGAAGTTTATCGTGCAGCTGCACAGTCACGCCAGCCTGACTGACAGGATGATGGGAAAGTGGGAATGAAGAGCCTGAAAAGGAGCTGGCACCAAAAGAGAAAAAGTCATCTTCTAGCAGCCTACTTCATTTGGTCTGAAACGTTGAAAAGTTTTCTCCATGCAAACTGCACGTCTCCTTAAGAGAACAGAGGCAGAAACATTCAAAAAACCCCAGACTTCAAATAAACAGAGGACATTGTCCACAGATACTGCTTATTGAATTTTGATAATGAAATTCAGCGCATGGAGTTTATTTGTATCTTCAAGGAACAACAGAAAATAATAAAAATAATGATTTACATCGATACTCTGAATAAGCTGACTTTTGTTTATCAACTTCTATTATATTAGCAAGTTATTTTCATTCATCATCAAGGCAGCTGGGACACAAAGAAATTAAATACAAAGCTTAACACAGGCTAACAGTAACAACTAACTCCTCTGACTGTTCCTCCCATCCAGGCTAACCATCAGGACAAAGACATGACTGGCAACTCCGTGATTGAAAAGCTCACCTTTTTCAAGTTTATCTTTATTATTTCAGTTCCTTGAGACAATGGCAAATGGAAATGTTCAGGAAAAGCATCATGTAAGACAATGAAAATTGGGAGACTTATTTACTTAGGTATCTGCAAATCTAAGGATTACAAACTTTCATAGCAGACCAAATCCAGGTTTGGCTTTGGATGGCTAATGCTACGACACTTAAAAATCAGGTCCCTAAGTATTATTACAACAGAACTTTAGAACTGCATATAAAAATATAGATCTACTTAAAAAAATAATAAAAAAGATGTGGCAGACTGAGTCAAAGATAGTCAAAGAATATCCTCTGAGCTTTAGAAATCTCCTATATAATGTAGTCCAGAGGAGGCTATGAAGATGACCAAGGGCTGGAGCACCTCTGCTATGAGGACAGGCTGAGATAGTTGGGGTTGTCCAGTCTGGAGAAGAGAAGGCTCCAGGGAGATCTTAGAGCAGCAGGTGTCCCTGCCCCTGGCAGGGGCTGGGACTGGATGGGCTTTATGGTCCCTTCCAACCCAAACCATTCTATGATTCTATGACATGTTGCATATACACTGCCCACCACAACGAAGTACTACCTCTGGGATTTAAAGTAAATCCACTTAACAGTAATGACAATAATAAGTAAAGGCAGCAGCTATCACACTCTGCAGCACTCTTCAATTCTAAATACTTATCTGACTCTATCTATTGATTAATTTCTCTTACTCATATTTCCTATCAAACCCCTACCATAGGAAGAACCAAACATCTACCTAGTCACAACAAACATCTATCTAGTACAGCAACCTGTGACAGACAGTAGCCATAAGACACATTTAAGATTAAGCTTAACTTTGAATTTATACACTAGTACAATGATGTTCCTTCTTTTCAAATTTTAAAATTCCCATTATTTTATTTGCTTTTTGACTGCTGCAGACTGTTAAAAAGTTGTTTTCACAGGGTTATTTATTATACCATAAGATCCTATTCCTGCTTGGTAACAGCCAGCTCTGAGCCCCCCAGTTTACAGGTAAATTTTGACCAGTTCTTTTTCCTAAGTGCATCATTTGACTTCGCTCTGGAGCGAGTCCAGAGAAGAGCGACAAAGCTGGTGAAGGGGCTGGAGAACAAGTCTTACGAGGAGCGACTGAGAGAGCTGGGGGTGTTCAGCCTGGAGAAGAGGAGGCTGAGGGGAGACCTCATTGCTCTCTACAACTACCTGAGGGGAGGTTGTGGAGAGGAGGGAGCTGGGCTCTTCTCCCAAGTGACAGGGGACAGGACGAGAGGGAATGGCCTCAAGCTCCGCCAGGGGAGATTTA
Source organism: Clamator glandarius (assembly GCA_033459285.1). Classification (NCBI taxonomy): domain Eukaryota; kingdom Metazoa; phylum Chordata; class Aves; order Cuculiformes; family Cuculidae; genus Clamator; species Clamator glandarius. The sequence continues at coordinate 559,087 of JAUNZM010000627.1, forward strand.
GGCTTGAGATAAGGAAAAAATTCTTCACGGAAGTTAGGCATTGGAACAGTCTGCCCAGGGAGGTGGTTGACTTGCCTTCCCTGGAGGTGTTTAAGGTGAGGGTGGATGAGGTGCTTAGGGGCATGATTTAGGGATTGGTGGGAATGGTTGGACTCGACAATCCAGTGAGTCTCTTTCAACCTAGTGAGTCTATGATTCTATGATTTGACAACTACCTAAAACGTGTTTCCTCTGCCACTTTTGACAAATCTCTGCACCCAGCTCTTGCCTTTAGTGCAGTTAATATCTGTGTAGGGACCAGCAAACCTTCTGGCTTCATTGATCACTCTTTTTACTCAACCACCTATCAAACATAAGCTTTCAGTTGTGACCTTTCTCTGCTTTTGAGAACGGTTGGAGTTGATGATCTTTAAGGTCTTTCCCAACCTAATGGTTCTATGATTCTTCACCTGTTTCCTGTTTCTGGGATTTTCCCTTCCATTCTATGTCTTAAAAGCCTTTGGTGAGGGAATTAATAAAAAACTTCGTGAAAAGTCAAGAAAGCCACATCAGCTGTAGCATCTTTATCCACATATTTCCCCTTTGCAAACCTCATGTTGATCTTTCCTATTCAGATCACAGGTTTTCAAGCATCCACAAATCTTATTATGCATTATAATTTGTGCTGAACTCTCTAAGGCAAACACCAGGATTACAGGCTTGCAGTTCCCTGGATGATTTAAGAACTGTTTTCAAAAACTGGCATCACACTATCCAGCCTCAAAGTCTCTGATAACAAGGCAATTTTAAAAGCAAGTGGTTATGCATCACTGTCAGTAATGAGGGCAATTTTTCGCCCTGATTTCATTTTTTAGAAATTTCAGGTGAATAAAATCTGGTACTGGTGATTTTATTGTGTCATTTATTTTGCTGCACGACTGCTAAATCAGTTCAATTTCCCATGTCTTTGAGAAAGCCCAAGAAAGGGCGTCCCAGTATGGGATTTGCCAGTTCTTTTTCCACAGATAACATCAATGCAAAGTATTTATTTAATTTCTCTGGAACAAGACTCTCTAAGTATTTCTTCTACGCCACTATCGCTGGCTCAAACCAGTCTGTCAGACGCATTGCTCATGATGCATCAGAAGTTAAGACCAATTACCAGTTTTAATTCTTTGTAACATTTGCTCAAATATTCATTAGCCTATCTCACCATGTACATTTAAATCTGTTTAAAACATCATTTGGTTGTGAATTCACCTATTTCTTTCTAACAACTTCCTTTAATCTGTTGTCTAGCTCTGCTGTCTTCCTTTTGCTTTTTCTCAAGCCTTTCATGACAGGTGGTGGGTGCTGGCCTTGAACATCACATATGGTGTCCTTAGGTAGCTTCCACACCACTTGGCAGAGCTTCCTTCTCGTAGCTGACCTTTTTAGGTTCTTTTTAGTAAGCATATTTTTGTGTAGCATCCTTTCTTGAAGTAGATCACAACTGCTATGGTTTTTATTCTGTTGGGTTTTTTTTCTATTGCTGTTGTTTTTGTTGGGTGTTGAACCTTACGGTTGCTGTTCAATCATGGAATCACAGAATCATCAGGTTGAAAAAGACTCATCGGATCATCAAGTCCAACCATTCCTATCAAATATTAAGCCATGTCCCTCAGCACCTCATCCACCCGTCCCTTAAACACCTCCAGGGAAGGTGACTCAACCACCTCCCTGGGCAGTCTGTTCCAGTGCCTAATGACCCTTTCCATGAAAAAATCTTTCCTAATATCCAGCCTGACCCTCTTCTGGTGGAGCTTGAGGCCATTCCCTCTCATCCTGTCCCCTGTCACTTGGGAGAAGAGGCCAGCACTTCTGAATTGAACTCCATGCAGGACAAAGTGAAGAGTCACATTTCTTCTTTGAGACCCACCATGTGCTTGGTCACTGACTGTGTCTACAAACTGAGACTTCTCACAGCAGTCTCCTGATTGGCAAGAAGCCTGACGTGAGCCAGCAATGCGTGTTCCCAGCCCAGAAGGCCAAGTGTGTCCTGGGCTGCATCAAAAGAAGTGTGGCCAACAAGACAAGGGAGGGGATTCTGCCCCTCTACTCCACTCTCCTGAGACCCCACCTGGAACATTGTGTCCTGTTCTGGAATCCCAAATATAAGAAAGATATGGGACGGTTGGAGTAGGTCCATGGAAGGCCATAAAGATGATCAGAGGGCTGGAGCACCTCTACTATGAGGATAGGCTGAGAGAGTTGGGGTTACAGCAGCTTTCAAGTACTTGAAGGGGCTTCAGGAAAGCTGGGGAGGGACTTTTTAAAAGGGCATGGAGTGATATGATGAAGGAGGAATGACTTTACACTGGAGAGGGGCAGATTTAGATTGGACATTAGGAAGAAATTCTTCACCATGAGGGGTGGTGAGGCCCTGGCCCAGGTTGCCCAGGGAAGCTGTGGCTGCCCCATCCCTGGAGGGGTTCAAGGCCAGGTTGGATGGGGCTTGGAGCCCCTGATCCAGTGGGAGGTGTCCCTGCCCATGGCAGGGGGGTTGGAACTGGATGATCTTTAAGGTCCATTCCAAGCCAAACCACTCTATGACTCTGTGATCCGATGACTCTGTCCTGACGTGACAGTCACATCATCTGAACAGGGAGAAACTGAAGATCCTATTATTACTCTCTCTCCTTTCTGCATACAGCAATGAGTATTTGCAGTCCCAGCTGGATGCAGGATGAAACAGACTCTAAGCTCGCTTTGCTCTTTGATATGTACACGCAGTACACACACATTGATCTAAGGCATCCAGGAGATATACGAAACTACTACAATTAATAAATTAATTTTGACAATAATGATTCAGGCCTCCTGTCACTTTATGCAAAAACCTAAGCTTGATGAATACATCAAGTTTTCCTAAGTAACAGTTTTTTCTGACACAAATCCGGTACCATACAATGACTTAATTTTTAAGTGACAACAAATATTTTGACCTTTTATTGATCTCTCTCATTATTTATTTCTTGAATTTCAAGCTCGTTGTCTGTATTCATTTTGGCTTTTTTGGGGTGATGTGCAAACGATCTGAGTCAGTCACCATCGTACATGGCCCTTACTAAAAGGGCTCAGTAATGTTTCCCCAAAACAGTGAGAATTATTACATTGACTCAGTGAGGAAAATAAGATAAAACCATTGAGTTGAGCATACCACAGACATGAAAGAACAGAAATTCAATGGCAATGAGTAACTGTTTTGAATGCTACTAAATCAGAAATGCTCCAGGATCCCAAAGCTGCTCATAGTTTCTACAGTTCAGCAGCTGCAAAGAGTATTGAACACAGAAACCTTCACCATCTTTGGCTAAAAAGACTACATCTGTTTAAATAGAAAGCATCACCATGAATTCCAGGAGTAGATTTATAACATTTATATTAAAAAAGCCAGAGACATCTTAAATATTTGACATCACACACTTTCTTTTTTTTTTAACCTTCACACAACAGGAGGAGAAGGACCTGGGGGTGTTGGTTGACAACCGACTGAACATGAGCCAGCAGTGGCCCAGGTGGCCAAGAAGGCCAATGGCATCTTGGCTTGGATCAGGAACGACGTGACCAGCAGGTCCAGGGAGGTTCTTCTCCCTCTGTACTCGGCACTGGTGAGACCGCACCTCGAATCCTGTGTTCAGTTCTGGGCCCCTCACCACAAGAAGGATGTTGAGGCTCTGGAGCGAGTCCAGAGAAGAGCAACAAAGCCGGTGAAGGGGCTGGAGAATGAGTCTTATGAGGAGCGGCTGGGAGAGCTGGGGGTGTTTAGCCTGGAGAAGAGGAGGCTGAGGGGAGACCTCATTGCTCTCTACAACTACCTGAAAGGAGGTTGTGGAGAGGAGGGTGCTGGGCTCTTCTCCCAAGTGACAGGGGACAGGACGAGAGGGAATGGCCTCAAGTTCCACCAGGGGAGATTTAGGCTTGAGATTAGGAAAAAATTCTTCACAGAGAGGGTGGTTAGGCATTGGAATGGTCTGCCAAGGGAGGTGGTTGAGTCACCGTCCCTGGAGGTGTTTAAGGTTAGCGTAGATGAGGTGCTTAGGGGCATGATTTAGGGATTGGTGGGAATGGTTGGACTCGACGATCCAGGGGATCTCTTCCAACCTGGTTATTCTGTGATTCTATGAACACAAATATACATTCAGCATTTTCTTTAAAGTCTTCTCCCCCCTCCCAAACTGATTTCAACAGATGCTTAAAGAATCCAAAGCTCTTCCTTTGTTCAGAATCACAACAGAAATTACAAGTGCAGCTGCAATCTCACAATCCTGTACAGCCTTTAAAATGTTCCTTCCAAATACACCAGCTAAAATAGTGTAAAGTCTAAGAAGTTATTTAGACTAGAGGACCAGAGACCATTAAATGATAAGCGACCTAATGGAAAACTGATATCTAGTTTTTCTCTGTGATAAAACGGTATCAAAGAGCAGATCTAAACTAGAAGTACAATCTTTGGTACAAAAAAGCTGAAAGTACAGACACTGACATGGCAAAATGAAGATATTGGGCAACAAACCCCTGCCCCTATTTATCAATTTCAGTTAAGTAATCACATACCTATATATGACACCTCAATTTTTTCAATACTTTACAGTATTTCTCAACTTTTTACAGAGCATCCAATAACCTATCACATTTAATCCACATATGAAAGAACTGCCATAACTACCATTTATTATGTAGCTCTTTCAGCAAATCACATTTCAAAGATTTTCCTTTTCAAAAGTATTTTAAGAATGCAAACCTTCTAAGTCTTTGATTTTAAACTGTTTCTCTTATCTGGTTATCTCCGGATCTTAACTCGGATTTCAGCTAAATTTAATTACATGATGTCTAATGATTTTTGTAAAATTAGGGACGTTTCAGGGACCAGGTTCAGCTTATTTCTATTAATCACATTGTTGTGTAGGCTGGTAACTGCATGTTGGGCTATAAAGAGGTTCTGCCTCGGCCAAAGCTGTGAGGTCAGACTGGTCAGATCTTTTTTCCACACTGAGCACTCCAGAAGACTGAAATGGCTTATTAAGAAGGAAAGCAAGCTTTTATTAAAATAGACATCAGGGCAGGTGAAATTTTTTAAAGAAAGCTCAGCGTGAGGAAAACCAAAACAACACATAATCATTTTGCCTGCAGCATGCCTGCATTTGAGGTTTAACACGGCCAAATGCTGAGTCCTGCACTTGGGGCACAACAACCCTGAGCAGCTACAGACTAGGAGAAGCCTGGCTGGAAAGCTGCCTGGAGGAGAAGGACCTGGGGGTGCTGGTTGACAGCGACTGAACATGAGCCAGCAGTGGCCCAGGTGGCCAAGAAGGCCAGTGGCATCTTGGCTTGGATCAGAAACGGTGTGACCAGCAGGGCCAGGGAGGTTCTTCTCCCTCTGTACTCGGCACTGGTGAGACCGCACCTCGAATCCTGTGTTCAGTTCTGGGCCCCTCACCACAAGAAGGATGTTGAGGCTCTGGAGCGAGTCCAGAGAAGAGCAACGAAGCTGGTGAAGGGGCTGGAGAACAGGCCTGATGAGGAGCGGCTGAGAGAGCTGGGGGTGTTTAGCCTGGAGAAGAGGAGGCTGAGGGGAGACCTCATTGCTCTCTATAACTACCTGAAGGGAGGTTGTGGAGAGGAGGGAGCTGGGCTCTTCTCCCAAGTGACAGGGGACAGGACGAGAGGGAATGGCCTCAAGCTCCACCAGGGGAGGTTCAGGCTTGAGATAAGGAAAAAATTCTTCACGGAGAGGGTGCTTAGGCATTGGAACAGTCTGCCCAGGGAGGTGGTTGAGTCGCCGTCCCTGGAGGTGTTTAAGGTGAGGGTGGATGAGGTGCTTAGGAGCATGACTTAGGGATTGGTGGGAATGGTTGGACTCGACGATCCGGTGGGTCTCTTCCAACCTGGTTATTCTGTGATTCTGTGTGATTCTGTGATCCTTGTAAGTCACAGAATCATAGAATAGTTTGGGTTGGAAGGGACCTGAAGGATCATCCAGTTCCATGGGCAGGGACACCTCCCACTGGATCAGGTGCCCAAGGCCCATCCAACATGGCCGTGAACCCCTCCAGGGATGGGGCAGCCACAGCTTCCCTGGGAAACCTGGGCCAGGTCCTCACCACCCTCATTGTGAAGAAATTCCTCCTTATGTCTAGTCTAAATCTGCCCCTCTCTAGTTTATACTTGTTCCTACTCATTTTATCACCATAAGCCTTTATGAACAGTCCCTCCCCAGCTTTCTTGCAGACCCTTTCAGGTACTGGAATGTCGCTATAAGGTCTCCTTGGAAACTTCTCTTCTCCAGGCTGAACAACTCCCTCAGCCTGTCCTCATATGGGGGACAGGCTCCATCCCTCAGATCATCCTTGTAGCTTCCTCTGGACCCGTTCCAACAGCTCCATATCCTTCTTATTTTGAAGATTCCAGAACTGGACACAATCCTCCAGATGAGGTCTCACGAGAGAGGAATAGAGGGGCAGGTTTCCCTCCCTCACCCTGCTGGCCACACTCCTTTTGATGCAGCCCAGGACACGTTTGGCCTTCTGGGCTGCGAGCGCACGCTGCCGGCTCATGTCGAGCTTCTCACCAATCAGCACTCCAAGTCTTTCTCTGCAGGGCTGCTCTCAATCACATCGGCCCCCATCCTGTCAGTCCTCTTTGCTTAGGCTTGCTCTTAGTCCAGCACGTCAGAGACTTCCAGCATTGCAGAGAACCTTGCACAGTCCCTCTTGGATTTGGCCTTGTTGAACTCATCCCATTGGTCTCAGCCCAGCACTCCAGCCTGTTCAGATCCCTTTGGAGCCTCCCTACCCTCCAGCAGATCAACTCTTCCTCACAGCTTACTGTCATCTGCAAACTTGCTGAAGGAGCAGAATCACAGAATGACCAGGTTGGAAGAGATCCACCGGATCGTCGAGTCCAACCATTCCCACCAATCCCTAAATCATGCTCCTAAGCACCTCATCCACCCTCACCTTAAACACCTCCAGGGACGGTGACTCAACCACCTCCCTGGGCAGACTGTTCCAATGCCTAACCACCCTCTCCGTGAAGAATTTCTTCCTAATCTCAAGCCTAAATCTCCCCTGGCGGAGCTTGAGGCCATTCCCTCTCGTCCTGTCCCCTGTCACTTGGGAGAAGAGGCCAGCACCCTCCTCTCCACAACCTCCCTTCAGGTAGTTGTAGAGAGTAATGAGGTCTCCCCTCAGCCTCCTCTTCTCCAGGCTGAACACCCCCAGCTCTCTCAGCCGCTCCTCATAAGATTTGTTCTCCAGCCCCTTCACCAGCGTTGTTGCTCTTCTCTGGACTCGCTCCAGAGCCTCAACATCCTTCTTGTGGTGAGGGGCCCAGAACTGAACACAGGATTCGAGGTGCGGTCTCACCAGTGCCGAGTACAGGGGGAGAAGAACCTCCCTGGACCTGCTGGTCACGCCGTTTCTGATCCAAGCCAAGATGCCATTGGCCTTTTTGGCCACCTGGGCCACTGCTGGCTCATGTTCAGTCAGTTGTCAACCAGCACCCCCAGGTCCTTCTCCTCCTGGCAGCTTTCCAGCCAGGCTTCTCCTAGTCTGTACCTCTGCTCAGGGTTGTTGTGCCCCAAGTGCAGGACCCGGCATTTGGCCTTGTTAAACCTCCTGCCATTGGACTCTGCCCAGCAGTCCAGCCTGTTCAGATCCCTCCATCTAGGTCATCGATAAAGACGTTGAACAGGACTGGACCGAGTACTGAGCCCTGGGGACACTAACTGTGACCGGCCTCCAACTGGATTTAATTCCATTTACCACAACTCTTTGGATCTGGCCATCCAGACAGTTTCTCATCCAGCAGAGGGTTTGCCTTTCCAGGCCAGTGGTAGCCAGTTTCTCAAGCAGAGAAAGTGTCAAGTCCTTTTTAGTTCCCATTTAATAAAAAATGGAGTTGCTCTGCGTCTTACTGAAGCGCAGTATCTTTGCTTGAAAACAAAGGACTTTCTTACTGTTCTTCAGCTATATGACATGGTCTGTGGAATAACCTTTTTACGAGAAAGGGAAATGTGTTCATCTGTCTACACTTGACATTAGATTTCAAACAAACTTAACAATCTGTCATCTGCCTGCAGAATGCATTTTTTTTTCCAATCACACACTGCACCCTCAGTTCACATTAGTGGTGATGCTATTGCTCTTTTTTGTGCACATCCTGACACCTATACCGAATGAAAGTTTATTTTTAATTTTAGACTTCATAGAACTATAGGTATCAATATAAGTCACAGACTAGAAATAAAGGACATGCCTAATTTTTCTTTCTGTTCTTTGATGTATCTATACCTGTACTGAGATGCTTGTTACTGGCTGAGTCACCGGCTGATGTATATTAGTATTAATCCCAATGAGAGGAAGGTAAATCCCCTCATTGGCATAAAATGACACTGCTTCAGGGAAGGAATAAAAGGGTTCTCCTAAAACCAGCTTATTCAACCATAAGCATCTAACCTTAACCTATATGCTTACTTTTACGCAGAATGCTTTTCCTAAATGAAATACCCAGAGACAGGTAAGAAATCTGCGAGAGAAGCAAAGGAAGAATAAATCCAGATGTAATATGTATCTCTCTAGAGTTTAATGATCACAGAAGGGTTTAGGTTGGAGAAGACCTTAAAGATCATTCAGTTCTAATCCCCCTGCCATGGGCAGGGACATCTCCCACTGGATCATGTTGCTCAAAGCACCATCCAACCTGGCCTTGAATACCCTCAGGGATAAAGATGTTTCCTTTCTGCCTCTTCCACAAAGTAGACAACAGATTTGGGGGAAAAAAATTGTGACACGAGATATTTGGGAGCTCTGATATATGAGGGTTTCATACTACTGTGTCAGTGCATATTGCCTGGGATACAGACTATGATTTGTACTAAGAATTTCAAGCTGGACTGGATGCTCTCAGTACCCATCACTGACTACACACTTTGTTCCAAAGACATTTTTGACTTATGGAAGACAAAGCCTCAATGGAAACCACCCGGCCTTTTAATTTTAAACAGGCCACTTTCAATCTCAAAAAACCAAAGCAGGTGTAACAGAGTGATGGTTTAACCCTGATGGAACTGGATAGCACAGCCTGTCTCACCTTTCCTTCAATCCTTTCAGACTGTGGTAGATTAGTAAGTATGTTTGTCCTGCTTTACAATTGCCAAAATCTACTATTTTGAAAAAAACAAACAAACCTCAAACTACCTACCTTAGACATTGTACAAAAGTCAGCTTTCAAGAAGCCGACAAAATGAGGCACTGTGGAAAACTACGTTTATGATTATCCAGTGGTTTCATACTATTTCAAATGTGAAGAGCTCACAACAGACATTTGAATATTTTAATTAAGTTTTTTGTCTGCACTGCATATATAAATATTTTGATTACTTCCAGGGATACAGTGAAAACCAGTATAATGAGCCACATCAGTCTTATGACAGCTTACAAGAGTTACTTCAGACAGAAAGTAACTAGTTGTTTTCTTCTTCCTGACCTTTTTGTAGCAATTAATAACGTGGATCACAAAGACTCACAAAGTGTCTGCGACAGCAAAAAAAATTGATTAGAACTCTTCCGGTCATCATCTCATCCTCCTGCCACTACAGTTCTGAGTGCCTTCCCAGCTAGTCATAGAATCATAGAATCATTAAGTTGGAAAAAAACTTTGAGATCATCAATTCCAACCGTACCTGTCCACTACTAAATCATGTCCTCAAGCACCTCATCTACCTGCCTTTTAAACCCCTCCAGAGATTGGGACTCAACCACCTCCCCGGGCAGCCTCTGCCAGTGCCTGAGAACCCTTTCTGCAAAGAATTTTTTCCTGATGTCCAATCTCAACTTCCCCTGATGCAGCTTGAGGCCATTCCCTCTCGCCCTATCACCTGTCACCTGGGAGAAGAGACCAACACCCACCTCTCTGCAACCTCCTTTTAGGTAATTGTAGGGAGTTGTAGAGTCACCAGAAGTTCCCTTTTATTATGCTGCCACTATTTGTGCAATGCCTCTAACGCTGCTACAGTTCATCACAAAGTACTTTATAAATTTTTCCTGAAGAGATGCAATTACATTACCAGACTACAAATAAGAAGCTTAAACTTTAAGAAGTGCACAATATCAAAACCCTCCTCTAAGCTCTGGCATCTGTCCTCCTAGTCTGGCTACACCTGGAAGGATTTGACACGGTTATTACAAAACGGTTGTTCTCCTTCATGTTTGTGATTTGACATTATCGTTCCTAGTACAGAATGAAAACCACGCTGCTTCCTCTTTCTGGAACTGGAGTATCCCAGCATCACTCCAATAGCAAGATGCTCAGAACTTAAGTCAAACATTTAACTGAGTAAGTTACTCAGCTTGAAGTCAATCACACTGCTCTTCTGCAGTAGTGACAACGCTAGAAAATCACATTCCTTGATACAGCACATCCTCTGCATTGGACTTCTGCTATGTTTTAATTTGAACCCTTTCAAAGGCTGGAAACTAATTAAGTGATATAGCTTTTTCTCCCCTACACAAAGACTTTGCTTCTGGTCTTTCTCACCTGACTTAGGTTTGTTGTCAAAAGGGTATCCAGGCTTCCTACGCTTAAGCTGCAGAAATTGCTTCCAGAGAAGTCGTATTAGATTTTTCCCAAGATATCTACTAAACTGCAGAAAGTTTTCTGACACTAAAGGTATATTACATTTTTATATAGACAGCCAGATGACGTGTCCCATGCAGAATTTTCTTTAAAGAAAATGTAAAACTATTCCTTTATTTTACTTGTATGGAACAAAAGAGAGCCTGCTTGTAGGCTCCAGTTCCAAGATCAACCCCTACCTTAAGCCAGTTGCATAAGATGGAGATGCTGGATTTAGACGCAAGGAACATAGGTCTGAGAATAATTTTCGCTTTGCATAAGCAGTAACAGTTTCCTTAACCTTAATTAATTAATAAACTCTAGTCTGGTGAAAAAGAAAATCTCATTGTAAATGCAAATGTTTTGCTGGGGCCAAAGCCTATAGCTTTATTTGGCCTTGAGAACACATTTTTTTACAGCTGATTAGACAGCAGAGGCTGCCTTAGTAGATAAATTCAAAGACATCTATGTTCTTCTGGAATAGTTACATATCACGTGATTGTTGCTGTTCCTATCTGCACTATCCAGGTGCTTTTATAAACTACCATTACTATCATGGCTGTATCACACGCTACTCATGAAGCACGTGAAAAATCATTGCATTCGTACCAAGCTGAATATTTTCTCTGGGGATATAAAGGATAAAAGCTACTTTCTTGGAAAGTAAGGTTTTATATATAAAGACTCTTGGATGATTGTTTACTTTATGAAAAAGTACTTTAACCACCCCCCCCCCCAAAGATACAGGATTTACGCACAGCTCAGCTTCATTCCAACTCTTCCCAAAGAACAACTAAGAGATGCAACAGGAGCATGGTTAACACAAAAAACCTGGCAGAAACGCACTAGAAAACAGAATGCAAACAGCTCAAAATAATTCAGGGCTTTCCATTTACTTGGTTTTTAAAATAAGCATTGCACCGCAAGCAAGTTTAAGCGTACGGAATTACTGCCATTAAAAGGGAAGGTATAAAATAGGGAAGTATAAAAACCTTGTAAACACATTTGAACTAACGACTATATAATACACAATGAAAGTTTATACAGCTTGTAATATAACTCCTAGAGGCATTTCACTTTAATACATATATTTAACCAAGAATGTATTTAATAAAACAAAATGCCAGAGTTAGAGTGGAAAGCAAAAGCACCGCAGATGATCACTACAGAACAATTCAAGTTATTTAACCATTTTTTTTTCTTAGATATCTTTCTGCCTATTTGCAAAAGTTATAACTCCATCTCTACAGTTTGTGCTGAAGTTCTCTATGCAAAAATAAATGTTTTTGCACTAAAAAAGCGTGATGTGTATTTTCAGATGTAAGCATTTCAAGTTATTTGTGGATGCTGTATGCCTTGAAAACAACCACAGGCAAATGTAGTTAAAGAATCACTGAGCAGAAAAAGCAAAAGGGGCATCAGAAAATCTGTGTGTGAGGGGAAAGCCCAAAATAAACACAAAAAGCCCAAGTGACAGTGAGTTAGTAAAGGAAGTAAATGTGGGATTTTTATTGGCAAGTGCTACAAAGGAGATGCCAAGAAAATCTGGCTTTTTTTTCAGGAGGAGGAAAGCTGGCAAAGACGACAAGATGAAACCTGGATCCTTAGATGAAAGCGGAAGAGCTGTATCACCATTTTATTACTTTATATCTTCCCATTTATCCTAAGGCTATGTATTTCCATTTCTTAAGGAGCTGTAAGAAGCACAAATCAACACTTCTCTCCACTACAGTGTTCACCTATACACCAAATAATTGATTACTGAACAAAGTATCAATCGATTCTCTTCTCTACCAGAAGAACTAGAGGGGTGGACACCTGATGGGCTTTAAGGTTTCTTCCAACCCAAACCATTCTACGATTCTATGACCGTTACTTATAATACCACTAGATACTCCACTCCTCTAATTGTCTGAGCAGTTTAATAGGGTATTCTCATATGCTACAGTAAAGAGGTGGAACAAAATTGTGTCCTTGCACAAATCTGTTGTAGTGCAGCAATTCAGGGTATGAAGTGATACAGACCTGCAAGTAAGTCCTGGACCCTGTAGCAGTTGCTGCCTCTCTGTGCTGATTTATCAACATTGTCTCAATTTCAACCACATTCCTATATGCATATTTTTGCTTATGTCGTTATCGTTCGGGATTCTACAGCAGATTCTTTACCATTTTACATACCTTGCGATACGAGAAGTGCATCGATCTGAGCATTCAGCAAAGTCAAGTTCTCTGGGGAACGACACTTAATAAAGGTGCATGCCTAATCCTGCTATCTTGCCTTTAAACCCGACACAATCGTTTATTAAAACAGCACCCAAAGATGTTTGAGTTTATTGTGTCAACATCAGTACAGATGATGGACAGAGATACAAAGACACAAGGGACTAGGTAAGATTGAAACCAGACAAATAACATACTTAAAAATTAATAGAAAACTGACCTATATGCGGTATTTAAATTAAACAACTAAGGCTATTTAGTCTATTAAATGCAGGCTGGAAAAGAATAGGTGCTGTATTTGAGCGCTAAGAACTACTGGAGATATTTTAACTTAATTTGCTGCTTCCTCTAGAATGCTAGCTGAATAACTAGATACTGTTCCTATACTTAATGATAGTTACTTTCCATAAAGTTTTACAGCAAATCATTTTCCTATCAACTAAATGGTTGCTTGCCTTTGATGTTTTTTGGAAATCATAACTTAGATTTTATTTTTTTAATAAGGATAACAAAGCGTTCTATAAAAGAAGACACATGATAAAAAAAGCATTAGCTTCTAGCTCATCTTCAGCATGACAATGACCAAAAATTAGAGTTATTTATATCTTCAGACTGAGAAAAGATGTTTCTATCTGTAAATGCACAAGAAGTGCTGATATACTAATGGAACTGAGCGCATACTAACAATGTAAACACAATGGAATGGTCTGTAAACACAATGCAAACCTAAGCCATACAGAAAAATACCTAAGCGGGTTTTAAGACAGAAGCATAGAAGGTATTAAGCTCATTCTGTACTAAGGATGTATCTTTTCTATTTTATGTTTGTTAGGTTCCCTTTAAGGTGTTCCAACAATTACAGTTCAAATATACTGAAGATTTTTGCATCTATTCAGTCTATTATTTCAAGCTATCAAAACAAAGTTCTTATCTAATATTATATCTGGCGCTGCATCAGCACAATTGCTATTTGCCAGTGAAAAGCAAAGCAACAAAATGAATTCTTTTTTTTTGGCTAGTTGTGTGAGGACACTGATACCAAGTTCAGTGTTAATGTGCCACAGTTTGGTCCTGGTTCCAAAAACCCATCACCCACTGAGATTAATGTACTAGACAAATTTGAATTGGCAGAATCTGTTCCGAGCAGTCAGGACTCCAGGGCACATGCCATTTGGACTTATCAGTGAATTAGGCTTATGTTGCAATCTCTCATGTTGCTAACGTTTATGAATTCAGCTTTTATACAATCCCTTGTAAAAGGCAAAACTTTCATTCACGCCTATTAAATTGGTAAAAAAATCTGTATCATCAGCCTAACGAAGCAAAAATAGGTCCGTAAAACTGGTTCGGAGTTCTCTCCTACTCCCCTCAGCAACAATATCATAGAATGCAAAGAATCATAGAATGAATAGAATCATAGAACTCATAGAATCGTAATATGCAGAGAGATAACTTGTAGGGTGAGATATAAGCAAGTCCTTGCCAAACACCATCAACCCATCCCAAATAAACAGCTCCGAGAAAGTAAGGTAACTCAGTTCTTATGGAAGAGTACAGAAGCAGGCAGAATAGGTATGAATTCACACAAAGAGCTAGGTAGAGGCTGGAGACTCAAGACCATTGTTTAAAATATGTGCATCAAAAAAACGAGGAAAGTATCAGATGTTGGCAGTGGCCCACAGGTCAGTGAAGGTCACACGGAGCTAGGTGCTCAGCAACTGTAAACTAGCAGATTCATTCACATGAGTAGAGCTGCGCTGGTTATACCAGCTGAGAGCCTGGAAACACTCAGATTTCATGCAGAGGAGTCTGTGAGGTGGAGCATCATCAGCTGGATACAGCTCTTCTAGCACTGTGAGCCAGAGATGCAGCTGCTGAAGTAATTTGCTCTTTACCAGCAGAGACTGTCTTTGCCCTGACGCCCACTCGAGCAGTCGCAGCGAGCCAAAGCAGCTGGGGAAAGAAAGTAACGGCACACGGAGATGCAGCAAAGAAAAACTCAACTACGGTAGCAATAAGAAAAGCTGCAGTAGCTTTGGTCAGCCAGAACACGCTGTCCAAACCAACTGGGGATCCTTAGATTGCTTGTAGTGCATTTTGGCTAGATTAGAGCAATAAATCTGGGTGAGCTGGTATTTCCATCTTTTGCTTTATCAACGTAACTTCTATTTCTTTCAGCCCTCCACTGATGGCAGGGAAGAGAGAGGGTGAGTGATGCATGTGTGATGCGAAACCTATAACACCAACCAACCTTTATTCTACTGTGAAGTAAGCACTTCTTTCTCTCCATTAGTCTACTGTACAGAAGGGTACGGTAGAGTTCAACTTAGTAACAGAACATACTGCAATTATAACCGATTTCCACTTGCGGGGATAAAATGGAAGGAATATAGCATGAAACGAGTAAACAAAATTATTTAAAAGAAGTATTTGGAAAGGGAAATGGGTAGAGGATGATTTCCAGAGCTTCCCTGCCACAGGTTAGAGTTGCATAGTGGGTTACTCAGTACTTTAAGAGACTGTTAACCTGTAAATTTTGTGGACAGCAGTAATCAAAGGCAAAGGATATGAGATCAAGAAATTTCCCAGCTGCAGACTGAACACAGACAGTCTGCTGGAAGCTGTATCAACATGCGGCTCTAAGCCTACAAACTGCCATAAATTAAAACAGTTGCTCTAACAGAACAACAATAAAATGAAATCATTGGCTAGGCCTGATTCTGACTTCCAACATGAAACAGCATTTTCTCTGTGTTATATAAAACACTTAAACAAAACTGTTTAAGGAAAAAATGATACGGTTGCTACTGCTCACACATTCTTTGTCCTCCTGTCTTCATTTCCCTTGTCCACTCAACCATACTGATTTTAAGCCCCTTCATGTTATCAGAGGAACAAGTCGTCTATTCTATTTTTACAACGTCCACAGTGTTTAAACAGCAGGGTAATATGCAACAATAGAAATTCTGCATTCAAACAGTTTTCCTCTTCCCCTGCTCCCTATTTTTTTTTAACCTGAAAATTGCAAATACTACATTGAAGCAAGTATTGTTAGACAGAAGGAGCAACACGAGCCCTAACAGCTGAAAGGCTGAGCCAGGATGACATTGTCGTGCTTAATATTCACATGCATGTTGTCTGTCAGTGGATATTTGACACGCAGGACAGAAATATGTTGCTTATGTTCAACATCAAGAGATTCACAGGCAACAGCAGAGCAGTGGAGATGATAATAACCCCTGGAGGTGTTCAAGGCCAGGTTAGATGTGACCTTGGGCAGCCTGATCCAGTGGGAGGTGTCCCTGCCCATGGCAGGGGGGCTGGAACTGGATGATCTTTAAGGTCCTTTCCAACCCACACTACTCTATGATTCTATGATAACTTCACACACAACCAACTATACAATTGATACCGCAAAATGAAAATATAATATATATTCATAGTGATCAGAAACCTCTCCAGGATCTACAAAACAATGGAATCGCCTGCCTTTAGAGGTGATTAACTGAGATACAATATGAAGAAGTGCTCGAGCAGCCAGAGATCAAGCTGTTAAATTTCCCTCAGTCTACGGAAAAGTGCCTTATTGACTTTACCCTGCTGCTTCATGACAATGTAAGTGCAAAAGCTTAGGTCTTGATTATATTTTCTTTATGAAGGCAGAGTCAAGCAGTGTAAGACATCCAAGTGCTGGGTCTGCTCAAGCGAAGCAGCAGTTTTGACAGCGCTGGCTTTTGCTGGGATCCAAGGTGGTTGTTGGTGCTGTTCTCCATTCCTTTCCCTTTCCGATCAGTTCTTACTGTCACTATGATGATGGGAAGCAACACTGCTACGAGGAGGGAGAAAGGGGAAACAAGCTCCAGCTGAGAGGGAAAAAGTGTGTTGGTGGGGGCCAAGAATAGAAAAAAAAATGATAAAGGAAGTTAAAGGGATGCAGACAGGAAAGTAGAGAAAATAGAAGGCAAGGCCACAGTGCTGCTTCTTTCTGAGGTTCATCTATTAGAGGAGAAGATGGTCAATCAAAATCTTCTGTCAGCACTGCAATTTAAAATAAACAAAAAGCAACAAAACCTAAAATACCAGAGAGATAAAGGGCCTAATTCCCTCTCCTCCTGCTTCACATACTGTTACCTGACTCGCTGAGCCTACTTTAATCAAATTACTTTCAGACTTACAGACACGCAAACAAAAGGAAATTCAGTTTGAGGCACCGATTGTATCATGGAGGAATAAGAAACAGAGTTCCTACCCTGCTTAAGCACACATTTACCCTCTTTGTTCCAACCAAGCACGCTCTTTACTTTCTTAAAATGTAAAGGGATAAACCAGGATTCTGAATTACAGAAGCGCAAAAGAATGAAATCTCATTTCAAAGATACGCCTTTGGTATTCGAATAACCAAGGCCTTCTCAAAAGCATGCAGAAGTTAACTAATATTTATAGAATCTGCAACTGTACTTATTTACAGTTACAGCAATATAAATCAAAGATCTTTAAAAAAAAAACATTAACATGGAGACATGGCTAAAGTAAGCCATTACCAGTGTATTGCATCACCATACACTTTATTTTTAACCTTAATACATTTTCATCATTTATAGACTTTTCCAACCTGGTGATTCTATGACTCGACGACTTTCCTTCCATGCACAAATTGGACCGAAAAAATGGGGCAGAATTCTTTGCCATTTCACTTACAAAGATATTTTCCATAGTTTTTTTAGGTTGAGTTTTTGTGTATTTATTTTTCTGGGTTTTTTTTGTTTGTTTGTTTTAATGAGGTGTCTACCAATGTCTTAATGTTAGAAAGACATTGAGGTGCTGGAGTGCATTCAGAGAAGAGCACTGGAGCTGGTGAAAGGGCTGGAGGCCAAGTCTTATGAGGAGCGGCTGAGGGAACTGGGGTTGTTTAGCCTGGAGGAAAGGAGGTTGAGGGGAGACCTTATCACTGTCTACAAGTGGTTGTAGCAAGGTGGGTGTTGGTCTCTTCTCCCAAATGACAGGACAAGAGGGAATGGCCTTAAGCTGTGCCAGGATAGGTTCAGACTGGACACCAGGAAAAGTTTCTTCACCGAAAAGTGTTATCAAGCACCCCTGGGGAGTCCCCACCCCTGGGGGGATTTAAAAGTTGTGCTTAGCGATATGATTTAGGTGTGGTTGGACTCAATCTCAAAGGTTTTTTCCAACCAAGAGATTCTACGATTCAAAAGTACTGAAGACTTCAGTGACATTAAACACAACTCTCAATCTGCACCACAACGCGAGTTCTGTAATAGTCCCATATGCTTGTGGATATATTGGCATTTAAAAGATGTAAATAGTTACAGACAGCCGTAGCTAGAAATGACTGGTTTCTACATTGTATATAAACCTACACCAGTGATTCATACTTAATTTAAACTGATAGCACAACCCGGTGTTTAAAAACTCACAGTGGGCAGCAGTGCATTTCCTGGTGAATTTTACACTCACCTTCAGGAGGCTGAGACTTGTTTGCTGGGAAATCGAGAGGTGATTATTCAGTTCTAGCTGGTTGCTTGACAGATCGCTGAAATTACTTATAATAGTGCTACAGGATACTGGTAGCCTGGAGATGTTTTCTGTAAGTGACTGCTCAAGCTACACCTACCTCTAATGCTTTTAATCTGTATCACGTGCAGTATACTAAAGAAAGATTTCCAAAAAGAAGTGATGACACCAGTCAGCCAGCTTCCGTAGCATGATACATGAGCAAGCATCTCCTTTTAGGCACACATTTAATTCCTTGGAAGTCAATACGATGGAAGTTAAACACATAACTAGAATACTGGATGACTCTTAAATCAAGTGTCACTTTAAAAAGGAAATCTCCAGTTCAGACAGAGCAGGATTTAAGAATTTTCCAAACCAATATTAAATTAGAGAAGTTGATTTAAGTCTTGTGGTTTATTTCCAGTGATGTAAGTCAGCTGATAACAGTGTCAGTGGAAATCTGAGTCCTACTGGACCTACTTTTTTTTTTTTTTTGTTAAATTAATCCTCAGATAACCGATGATCAAATACGTTATCTGAACCCTGAAAATAAAAATGCTTATTTAATCTTATTCAATTTCAGAATGAAATCTGTAGTGATTTTATCTATTAGGAACTTCTACCAACAAACAGAAAGTCTGCAGAAAGGATATTCAAGGAGAAGACATCTGAAGTACAGAAGTCTTCAGCTCGAGCTGTCCAACAGCTTGACTTGTTTGTGGCAGCTTTTACAGTAACTGGTTCCAAAATGTCAAGTACACTTAAGCTGAAGCAGAAACTGGCTGTAGAGGAGCAAGTTGCTTAACCTCACAGACATCTCCCCTTCCAACTTATCGATTAATCTATAAACACCAGCAACATTATGGAAAGGCTCATACTAAGAGCCTTGACATCCACATGAGAATGCCTGGAGCTATTGGGAGCTCAGGAAAATCTGCCACGCTCAAACTGGGAGTAATACATTAACTTCTGCAAGGACAAAGCTAAATTACAGAACGCTATCACCTATTATGTTATCAGGCACAAAGATATTGCTTTAATAATCAACAGTGACATTCAAATTGGCAGAGAATTCATTAATAGAAAAAGACTTAGCCTGAGCATTGGAACTACAAAAGTGCCAGAACCACCATATAATCACTGCTTCTTCCTCACTGAATTATTGAAAACCACTTTGTAAAGTAATAACTCTTTTACAATTAAGTTTTCAACCCCCAAGTTTATACTAGCCTTTCCTGAAGAGGAAAGACCTACGCAAAGGTCAGAGGGAAGGAAGAGACAGAAACAAACCTTGACAGCAATAGTTTTAGAAGGAGATGAATGTGGAACAGGAAATATCTCTTTTTTTTCCAGCAAGTTGTAAGAAAAATCTGGACTTCTGCGTATCGGCCATATTCACTTATTAATGCTGTCATTTGCAATACGATTTGGTGCATCTGTGCTGCAGAACTTTGGCTATAATACTAAGTTAAGAGCTGTACAAACATCTCTTTACTTGGTGCTGATTGATAGAATCATAGAATGGTTTGGGTTGGAAGGGACCTTAGAGATCACCTATTTCCAACCCCTCTGCCATGGGCAGGGACGTCTTTCCCTGGATCAAGTTGCACAAAGCCTCATCCAACTTTCATTATTCAAGTCCTAGATCAGATATGATTTTTATCTATAAGCTTCCCTTAACAGGTTTGTTATTTGATTTCTTTTTAACAGAATAAAACTGGAAAGACATTAGTCACTTTTGGTTTGCGAATGCCAATTCCTCACTGCCAAATCACCAGTTCCCTCAATTTGCCTTGTCAAATAAGTATTCAGAACACAAGAAGTTGCCACAAAACTCATGACAGTCAATCTAGAAGCTGATGACTGAGCACGCTACAAGCCAATCTGATTCATAGGGTTTGTTTTGGTTTTTTCATAGCCTTCTCTCAGATACTGGATTCAGAAAAGCAACTGTACATGTGCTACAATAATATACAGGGAATATAAAAAGAGTTACAGCTTTGGATACCTTTTTCTTTCAACACATACAGCCTATGAACTCATAGCACCGAGATTTTGAGATATGATTTGAGACAACTTAAAAAGATCAAACCCAAATCCTGTCAATTCAAAAAGCCTAGTTCTGCAGGGACTAGCAGGAAGCTTGCAAGTACTTGGCTTTTTCATCAGTAATTAACATCAAAAATACTGCTGATATTAAAAAAAAAACAGTGAGAGCAAAAACTAAACCAAACCCAAAACTAACCAAACAAAAACTCCAGAGCCTAAACCACATAAATTTTGATAATAGTCAAATGTAATTGTTCATCAGAAAACATTTCCCAAGAGGCTGACTTCTGGCAATGGCCGAGGTATCAACATATCAAATAACGGGAGTTCTTGGTGGAACGCTGTGGCGGAAAAAGATTGATGCAATTGTTTGACATTAAAAAGCCCCAGAGCAGTGGATAGAAATAGGAAGACTATGTTGAAACCACAAATACCATGTATAGTACTGCAGTTTATAGCCTTAAAAGGATGCTGTGAAAAGAGAGATATTAAAGAGCTACAAAAGTGACTTGAGGATTGAAGTAAATATCTTAGAGCAATACACAAGTGAATCTGTTTATCTAATCTAAAAAGATTGATGGTGACTTGATTACTGTGTTCTTTGTGGGAACAAAATACTGCTTAATAAAGCTTCTTTACTCAAATGGAGGAAGGCAGGAAAAAGCAATTTTCAAATAGTCCTTTACTATTAAAAAAAGGCCAATTAACTATTAGAACAAGTGACTGGCACTGTGACATCTTTGAAATGCACATGGTATTTTTCTTTTTTTTCAGACACCAACTGCTGAGCTCAATGTGTGGCGAGACCTCTCTAACAGGTACAGAAGATGAAATTACAGGGTCTAAAGATCCCCTTGGTCTGCAGGCTACAAAGAGATTCGTAACGCTCGAGTCTGACAACTGGTGCTACCTACCAGTGACAAAGGTTTGCTGCCGGCCTTTGCTGCTTAAAACATCTTGTTCCCTTGGAGCGCGGTGTATATCAGTTCTGCAACGAACCACGTTCCCAGCCACCTGCCAAGAACTTACACAGTCAACTCATGATTCATACCAGCATCTCCTTAACAACAAACACCGGCTCAAGCACTACAGAGTCTTCCTAAAACGGCTGCCTTTAACCTGAAGTGAATCAAGACACCCCAAAAAGATGAAACACCACCCGATTATGCCTTTAACAAACATCTTTTGCTGCTAAGTAGAACCAAACTCAAGAAATGCTGTGGTTTTTAGGAGGTCTGCTAAGGACTCATCCCTCACTGACATAGTTAATCATTTCCTGGGATGCATCTCATTTGAATAACTTGATTTACTTGTAGGTAAATGAGAAATCTCTCTGAATTCATTCCCTCAGCTTGACTCTCTCGCTGCAGCGGTCATGATCCTTTTCCCTATCGCCTCTTCTGACAGAAACAAATAAGAAAAACACAAGTCCCAAGGCCAGCTACATTAACAACTACCTTGTATATCTATCACATACAATCGCACTGCTTCAGGCCAGCAAGAAAATACAACTAGGTGAAGAAATGCCCCACAGAAGTACCACCTTCCACGTTATTTCAGAGTTGCCAGCTGCAAAAAGGTAAAGAAAAAAAAAAAAAAGGTGTTTCTTGCTTCTGTTTCTCTAACTTGATGACTTCTCAGCATGGGAATGAAATATCCAGACTAGACTCTTCCTCCCAGCTAAAACCGTCTCCTAAAATAACTGTTAGGAGCTAGAATAAAGCACAGTTAAGTCTTGCTCTTTTTTTCTACCAAAACTGGGTAGGTTGTCATCAAGATTATAACAATAGAATATTACCAGTTGAATACTGCATTGTGATTCAAAAAATATGTTGGGAAAATGAGTGAGACTTGACAAAAGAGAAAGAATGGGTTAGCTGAAAAGAAAAACCCCGTTAATCCAGAAACATCGTCAGATTACTTCCATAAGACAGGTTGCTAGCAATGACATTTTTTTTCTCAGTCCAGTTTCTCTTTGTTCAAATTTCCACAGAATTTATTTCCCTCACTTCTAAGTCCGAAGGCTAGAAAAGGCTAGCAAGGCAGCCTCTTGTTACCCAGCATAGATACACAACATGCTCTGTTTTTCAGGAAACACGCAGAAGATAGCCTACTGCCCATCAAACCAGATCACAGAGGTAGTATTAGGAGTAAAATAATGCAAATACTATATTTGCGTCTCTGCCTTATGTAGCTGGGAATACCTCAGGGACTTCTAAATGAAATAGATTCATTATATATACATATAAAAAAAAATATATATATATAGTGCTCACACATAGAGACATGCATGCTCCCTATTTTTTCTTCAGTGTCAAAGGTTTTCATTGGAGCTTTCCTTTATCTTTTTGAAAGAAGATCTAAAGAAGGGATACACACCCAAATCAAGGTGAGCAAACTAAGCAATCCATGGTGTGAGAGTCTAAACTGTTCCTTTTGTATTTTATGAGCCCCGTCTGAAATAGCAGCCTTGATCTGCAATAGATTTTATGTATACGCTTAAATTAAATACTATAAAAGACACAGACGTGAATGAATTTAACCGTGCCCCTCAACCTGGCAGCACAGGTCTTTAATTCTGCAACTCATATTTAGACAGAACAAATAATAAAAGCCTTATCCTGCAGCAAGAAAGATCTAGCATTAATGGCAGTGAAACACCAGAGCAAAGGGAAAAGGGAACAATCTCTCTATGGGGAGGTTATTAAGAACAAATTAAGCAAATACCTGGCAGGAATGACATTTATAGTCAAACCTTCCTTTCAAAAAGAACATAGATTAAAAACGTCCAAAGATCACTTCAAACTTAATTTTTCTCAGTTCCATGGTAAAGTTAAGCAACACGCTAATCCAAAAATAAGTCTCTCGAAATTCCAGATGCATTTTTTACCTGTTAAAAAAATGTGGCTGAAGTCTAAAACCTGCTCTTCCTGAACACCGAGACCGGGATCAGCTAAGAGAGTTCACCGTATAAACAGCCAACACTGTCACTAAGCAACAACACAACATTACTTCTTGCTATCATGGCTGAGTACGTTTGTTTAGAAATACTAGAGGAAAAGATTAAATCTAACAAATGAGCAAATAAAGCCACTGTTCAATAATCTTTCCATTGTAAAACCAGACATATATTTATAGGACCCTAAAAAGAGACAATATAGTGCATTCCTAAAGTCTATCCTACTTTACTGCTATGCAATATATCAACATCTAATACGCATCACATTGATTTATTCATAGATTTTAAACAGGGGTGAGTAAATCTGCCACAAACGTTCTGGGCTGATACCTTAATAAGGATATATCTCAGTTGCACTAGTGTTCAGAGGCCTGCATCCTCGTGTTTTATTTAGAAGTTACTTAAGTCCCTGTATAAAAGTAAACGTTATAGGTCTATTTACCTACAAAGTATAATTTAGTCTTATTAGCAAAACACAGAACACAGAAGAAGGGGAGCATCCCTCTAACATATGAAAGGAGATCACACCAAAGAATGAACAGAGATTCTATGGCATGGAGGGAAAGAAAGGGTACTTCAATTTCTGAATAACCAGCTTGAACATGACATGCTGGGAAACAGAAACCCAATGAACTGTACAAAGAGAACTGAATAACTAAACAAATTTAAGGACAGTATAGAAACAGACTCGGGATTCTGAACGTGACTTCTATCTACCATAACAAGAAAAGCATAACCTGGAAGCTGTGCATCAGAACACCAATGTCTTCCTATCCATAATCTTAACAGTATCAAGATCTACTGTTATGTTGCTCCAATGAAGTTACTTCTTCTCTAATCCAAAAGTCTTTAAACCATTTCACTCCAAGAAAGAACATCCTTGACTTGCCACCAGTCACGTTGTACTTTGCTTCAGTCTCTTGGGATACTTCGACAGTTTTGCTTGTATTCAGATCCTGAACGGAGCTCAGAATAGGGTCCAGACTTGATTTCCAAGCTGAAAATTCACCCCTATGGGTACTATTTTCAAAGGCAAGGAGCATTTGCCTTTCTGTATCTGCAGGTTGTATCTCAGGTTTTCCTTACATTTCAGGCTGTCTCCGGGATGAAACAGATACAGTAGCTTAATAAACACTGCTTATCAAGGGTTTTACTTCAGCAGGCTCAGCTGGACGTTCTCCTTGCTGCAGACTGCCCCTAGCACCAAATGACAGCGATACAGAAATCTGGACAAACATACATCCACAGGAACACAGCAATTAAAATCCTAAATCAAATCTGCCTTGTCTAGGCTCAGGACTACTAAGACAGAAAGAATCAATTTAATTCTGGCAACATCATTCAGAAAACCATGGTTTTAACTGAGGTCAACTTAGAGCCCACTTCTTTACAGATCCTGTGCTGCTTTTCTTGTATCCTTAGACAATACTAAATACTGGTTCTGAAGTTACCTGGTCACAGTTTCTCATCAGAAGGCCTCTCAGTGCTAACAGATTGATATCTCTGCCCATCATCTCCAGTCAGGTGAATGCCTGTTCTAACTGGGAGAAGTAAATTTGAAAGCTCATTAAGGCTTTGCCCAATTCCTCAGAACAACAGGAGTAAGACTTAGTAAAAAACAGCTTTCTCTAACATTTACTCTTAAAAACAACATGAGTATAAGCAGCCACAATACGAATACACATGTGGCTCTTGAGTTGGAGGAGCTGAAGACTTTATCTTCAGTTACGCTTTATGTAGCTTCAGTAACATCAGTGGCACTGTTTGACTACAACCAAGCGTTGAATCTGGTCTTTAAACTCTTAAAAATGGAAATGAATCCATAGGGATGCTCACCTTCATTTTGCTTATGTTGCAAAACAGTGACACCCACTGGCAGCAACAGTTCAAATACTGAACTGTGCAATTTGATCTACTTGATAAGCGTTTCTAAGAAATTTCTCTTGAGAAGAATTCATCCTAGTAACAACTATACAAACCTACCTGTTGAGTCACCACTAGTGCTGTCTGAGTTTTCAGTACCAGTAGCATCTGGAGTAACTGTGGAGTAACCGTCTGGAGGAAGATTCACTGTGTACATTCTCCTTGGGGACAGAATTGTATTGTCACTACCTAGAAAACAGAAGAAACAACATGTCTGGCTATTGATCTCAGTATACATTTTCTCTAACAGCTTCCCAACTACAGCAATGACAGTAAATGGTCTTGAAAAATCCTGATAGAGGAAAAGGAAGTGAGAGAAAGTCAGGTGTGCAACACTGAAGTTATTCTACGATCAACAAAATGATGCCAAATTCAGCTATGAACAGACAAAATACTCCACAGGTTAGTTCTTTCCACCACAAACACTTTTTTTTCCTTGAGTCAGACAACTCTTCTGCCCCAGTTTCAGAAGCAGCTTCCACTTACAGTGATTTTTAAGAGATGCTTTATGTGCTTTTCCCCATTCAGGATGAGCAGGCGCTATTTCTTTAAAAACTGTTTCATAAAAGATGGATGTAGAGATACAAGCTGATTACGACGGGATAGAAGCAACAGAACAAGAATGCACAGCACTGTGGTTTGTCCATTTGCAGACCTTTTAAACTTCATTTGTTCATCAGAGGAGAAGTAAATCTGTTGGAATGACAGAGACTCATCTCTCTCCCAGTTACACAAAACCTGTCCACATAGTGGATTGTATTTCTTTGCTGAGTAATGGCAGTAATAGAGATGAACCAGAGGGAGACAACAGCCTTTCCAAAAGGCCAGGATATCTGGGCTCTCTCCAGATGCTGCAAGATAATTTTAGATGGTTCGGTGTGTTCTTATTACACTCAGCCAGCTCCATAAGCCAGCACAGACAGAGCACTAGGCTGCCCTTCCTGGGGGCAATCAGCCCCTTTAAAACACATACACGGCACTGTTAAAATAATACACAGTGAAAACACCTTTGGCAAGGGGGCACAATTAACCTCCTTACACCACAAACTTGCTAGAAAAATCTCATACCACCCAAACCTATTACCAAGCGGCAGCTACTGCTGGACTAATATCTAAATATTTAAAATGCAGTTGTGCGCTAGAAATAATTCTTCTTAGGGATCTATGTTTTTAATATATATTAAACTATACACCGATGTTCCTCAGATAACACACTAATACCCAAATATTTAAAATGCAGTTGTGCAATAGAAATAATTCTTATTAGGTATCTATGCTTTTAATATGTAATTAAACTATACACCGACATTTCTCAGATAACACACCTCAAGGAGTTTAGCACGACTCATCATCGTAGATATCTACGATTAAGTAGATTTCAGAGCATTCAAGGCACTTTTGAAAAGCTACATTACATTTGTTTTCATCATCAGGATGTAATGATTCTGTTTCGAGAACACATTAGAGAGTTATGTTTTTTTCTTGAACAAGCCAGAAATTTCAAACTGATATTGATGATGATTACTTTAAAGGATAATCAAGGAAAAGAAATAAATAATACAGAAAAATGAAAAGCAATTATGCGATCTGGAAAAAGATCCACTAAGAATTAATCTGAATTAATTCTTCAACAGATCCCTTCTATGATGACAATGCCAAATCAGTGAACTGGCAGTATTGCCATTGATTTTTGTTTTATCCCCTACCAGGCTGATCAATGATGACATGCTAATTCATAGTAGTTTTAAAGCACAGAAACAGAATTGCTTGGTTGGAAAAGACCCCTGAGATTGAGTCCAAATGTACCTGCGCACTACTAAAGCATATTCCTAAGCACTTCACCTGCTCATCTTTTAAATCCCTCCAGGGATGGGGACTCAATCACCTCTCTGGGCAGCCTCTGCCAGTGCCCAAGAACCATTTCAGTCAAGTTTTCCCTAAAGTCCAATCTGAACCTCCTCTGGCTCAGCTTGAGACCATTAAATGTATAAATTTCTTGAGTGAATCCCTTCTGAACAATTTCAAGTTTCCCCCTTTTCCCGTTATATTTAGATTTTGTAAAACAAAGATGACCATGAGAACATTAAACTCAATTTGCAGAAGTCCTGACTAACTCAAACAATTTAATCATAAAAAAGTAGATAAATTGAGATATTAACTTTCCAGGATAAAACAGTTACATATGACAGAAATTGGGGGCCTACCTGTTACACCTATTTCACAAAGAGGAACAGTAACAACTTTTACTGTGTAAATGAATGATGACTCCAAATACTTTTTTTTTAGTCCTCCTGTTTAAATGTGAATCCCCAAATTATGTATTTATTCAATCCATACACCTCTTCAAGCAGCTTAGAAACCATAAATCAAGCATTAGTCTTTGCTAATCCTGCACAAGTATGTCAAATCAAGATGTTATCACATCATAAAGAGAAGTATACACACAACTGTATAATCTCAGTGTATCAACAGTCTGAGGAGAGGAGAGGAGAGGAGAGGAGAGGAGAGGAGAGGAGAGGAGAGGAGAGGAGAGGAGAGGAGAGGAGAGGAGAGGAGAGGAGAGGAGAGGAGAGGAGAGGAGAGGAGAGGAGAGGAGAGGAGAGGAGAGGAGAGGAGAGGAGAGGAGAGGAGAGGAGAGGAGAGGAGAGGAGAGGAGAGGAGAGGAGAGGAGAGGAGAGGAGAGGAGAGGAGAGGAGAGGAGAGGAGAGGAGAGTATTACTCTTAAAGGCAAAGGAAGAATACAGAATACAAAATTTGAATCAAGCAGTCTCCTATTCATGTCCTTCGCCACAACATTCCCCACAGGAATCGCTCCTCTACATATAAATCACCTTGTGTGCAGAGCAGGGAAGCACATCTAAACGATGCCGTTACTAAGGTTACATCTGCCAGTACGTCAGTAGCTTGGCTGGCTATGTTATCTTCTGCTACCCTACTACAAATAAGTAGATATATTAAGAAAGATCTGAGGGTAAAGCTTCCGTCTCGCCTTAGCCATGTAAAATTGCCAGCTGCCCAGCCTGTCATCATCCCAGGCAGACACAGTTCATCTTTTTTAAGGTTATTTTTCAGTAGCCTTAAACTTTCCCCCTTCTGCACTTGCACGGCTTCCAGATCGCCTAAACACAGAACATGTTGGCATATCTCAAATATACAGACATGTGCTCATATAATCTTGGTCCTCTGCTTGTTGGCAAGAGCGATCAAACCCTGGGCAGGGACTAAATCTCTCCTAGTTTCTGCAGTGGGTTGGCTCTGGGTAGTGGCCAGACTCTACTCCCTCAGATACCTACCCATGAGTTTGGTGGGATAGATCCCCAACCCCTACCAGCGAAGCACATTGTAATATTCCTTGAAAGAAAGGTCCATGTAATATTTGACAAGTTACATTTCAGTCTTCCCATCGGATGACTATAAGGGAGAGAAAATGGATCACAGAATCACAGAATAACCAGGCTGGAAGAGATCCACTGGATCGTCGAGTCCAACCATTCCCACCAATCCCTAAATCATGCCCCTAAGCACCTCATCCACCCTCACCTTAAACACCTCCAGGGACGGCGACTCAACCACCTCCCTTGGCAGACTGTTCCAATGCCTAACCACCCTCTCCGTGAAGAATTTTTTCCTTCAAGCCTAAATCTCCCCTGGCAGAGCTTGAGGCCATTCCCTCTCATCCTGTCCCCTGTCACTTGGGAGAAGAGGCCAGCATCCTCCTCTCCATAACCTCCCTTCATAGATAGAGGATAGAGGAATAATAACAATGAATGATGATCCATGCACTCATATTAAATGTCTGAAGTACTTGTACAAATATTGCCAACTTAGTCACCTTTTCATTAAACCCTCTGCACTTTGGATGAGCCATCTGCTTTGGATTTTATTTATTCTGGTTTTAAATTCTGGTTTGTGCTTTAAATTAAATTCTGGTTTTATTAAAACCTACTGTTCCAAGGCTCAAATGCCTGTTACAGGTTATCTGAACACCTCCTTATGCAGATTCAGTCTCCAGCTGCGAAGCATGCAACTCTAGTGGTATGACCTACCCAATATTGCCGAGATCTTGAACTTCTAAATTGCTGTTAGGGTTTATTTGCAATTAAGGGCAATCAAACACCCCTTCTTGAGGACTTTAGAACAGGATTGGGCTTTTTTTTTGTGGCAAAGAAGAAGCTGCATTCTCTTCCACTAAATACTAAGCCTTTTATTCTCATTTGTATTAACAGCAGGAATCCAATTTCTTTCCTAAGACTTGAAACAGGTGTAAGATAATGTAAAAACTAATACAAATGTCTTTTTCCTATTTTAAACTAACTCATAGATCAGTATATATCTATATAAAGAAAAACACACCAAAATACATCAAAGCACTTTTTTTCTCGTTTTCCATTCTTTACAAACATTTTTTGTGGCTAGTAAAAATGACATCATCATCTAAGTTTGGTTTAAAACACATTCTTGAAGCATTCTGTTAATGTTTCCAGTGGAATAATTGCAAAAATTATTAATGAAAGTAACACATGAAAGATTACAAACATCACTACCTCAACAGAGTTTGGGAAGAGAAGAGCAGGCACAGATATGCTGCTCAGAATCCTTCAGCATTAATAGAAGAAAACCTTTAGAGAAAACCCTTAGAAGTATTTCCTCATCACTGTCTCTTCCTTGAGCTTGATGGAAGCAAAAATCTTCAGAAGGAAATCCAAGTCAATAAAGATACACCGATTTTACCAGACCCAAAACTGGGATGGGAAATTCATAAAAGAACAAGGAACAAGAAAGCTCAAGTCTGTTTCCCTCACCACCTCCCACATGTACAGGAACTAGATTTTTTTTTTCTTTATATACCTAGAAATGCAGTATTATTCTGTTTGATTGGACGTAGAACTTATTAGTATAACTCAGCTTCAGTTCCATTACATTGCAAGTGGCAGACATTCTTTGTCACAGAGAAAAGAACAGATTAAAAAAGAAGAAAACCTACTTCTTCATGTTTTCATTCATCATCCAAGGAAAAATTTTTACCTATAAACCATTAAAACATCTACAATCCCTTGGAAAGAGCAATGAAAACAAAGCACAACACAAAAAGTGAGAGTGAAGTAGGGACAAAAAATTGATCACGGAAACCAAGAAACAGAACACTTTCCAGAGCAGACTCTGACGACAGGCACACAGCACTTAAAATTACGAGATAGTACATTTAACAAGTGGTAGAGGCTATTTCTTGTTTTCTGAAAGAGGAAACTATGAGGCAATAAACAATACAGCTATGTTGAGGCTCTGGAGCGAGTCCAGAGAAGAGCAACGGAGCTGGTGAAGGGGCTGGAGAACAGGCCTGATGAGGAGCGGCTGAGAGAGCTGGGGGTGTTCAGCCTGGAGAAGAGGAGGCTGAGGGGAGACCTCATTGCTCTCTACAACTACCTGAGGGGAGGTTGTGGAGAGGAGGGAGCTGGGCTCTTCTCCCAAGTGACAAGGGACAGGATGAGAGGGAATGGCCTCAAGCTCCGCCAGGGGACGTTTAGGCTGGACATTAGGAAAAAAATTTTCTCAGAAAGGGTCATTGGGCACTGGCAGAGGCTGCCCAGGGAGGGGGCTGAGTCACCTTCCCTGGAGGGGTTTAAGGGACGGGTGGACGAGGTGCTGAGGGACATGGGTTAGTCATTGATAGGAATGGTTGGACTCGATGATCCAGTGCATCTCTTCCAACTTGGTTATTCTATGATTCAATGATTCTATGATTTAACATAAAGTCTCTTGTGTGTCTCAGTATACGATTACACACGATATTTCATAGAATCATAGAATATTCTGAGTTGGAAGGGACCTTTACAAAGTGCTTAGTCCAACCACCCTGTAGCAGCAGGAACATCTTTATCCACATCAAGCTGTTCCTCACCCAACCTGATCTTGAACATTTCCAGGGATGGTACCTCTATTACTTCTCTGGGCAATCTTTTCCAGTGTTTCACCATCCTCATGGTAAAGAATTTCTTCCTTATATCCAGTCTAAATCTACCCTACCTTACTTTAAAACCATTACTCTTTGTTCCATCACAACAGGCGTTGCTAAAAAGTCTGTCCCCATCTTTCCCATGGCCAGTTTAAGTACTGGAAGCTTCTCTAAGGTCTCCCCACAACCTTCTCTTGTCCAGGTTGAACAAACCTAACTCTCGCAGTCTGTCTCAGCCTAACAATTTGATTAGATGTCTAAGAATTCCGCCTGCATAAACAGGAGAATAAATCTTAAAGACGCTAAGCTAGTACTAATCTCAATAACTTCTCCCTCTGCTGCAGATATTGTTTGCTCCACACACTTTTCAAAAGCCAAGCACATGTCTGACAATAATATATTTAAAAATAAATAGTACCTGTAACAACACTGAATCTAAAAAGGCCATGCCTAAGTTACGATTTCACAGAATCACAGAATCACAGAATCACAGAATAACCAGGTTGGAAGAGACCCACTGGATCGTCGAGTCCAACCATTCCCACCAATCCCTAAATCATGCTCCTAAGCACCTCATCTACCCTCACCTTAAACACCTCCAGGGACGGTGACTCAATCACCTCCCTGGGCAGACTGTTCCAATGCCTAACCACCCTCTCCGTGAAGAACTTTGTCCTAATCTCAAGCCTAAATCTCCCCTGGTGGAGCTTGAGGCCATTCTCTCTCGTCCTGTCCCCTGTCACTTGGGAGAAGAGATTTGTTAATTATCTTCACTGATTTTGTCATTTTTGCGACTTAACCTGAAACTAGACCAGGAAATAAACAGATGTGCTCATCAGAATAAAAGTAAACACAGTTTAAGCTTATAAACTTTTTTCCCCCCCCACAAAACATACTTGTTTTACTCCATGACTGGAAGTCATCAGTAGAATTCCATACTTATTTTGAGTACAGAAATAACATAAACCACAGAAACACAAAAAAAAAACGTATGGAAAATCATTTGCTGCAATTATTTCAGCAACAAGTTCACATTTTAAGCATTTCTACTTGCTGAATAATGGCTAGAGGGTACAGTTGGTAGGAAAGGCAAGTAGGAAGTAAGCATGTGTAACAGCAGAAAACATGAAATCTGACTCTGAATAACTAATTTTGACAACGGCAGCTTAAATAATAAACTCCCCATACATGGGCACAGTTGAGGAACATCACACAATTTGGTCTGTCATCCATACATTAAAAATAATTTCAATCAAGGGGACAAGGTGGAGTGTGAGAATGCTAACACACAGAATTGCTGCACTATGGTTAGATTCACTTTAGGACTGACCACCAGTCCTTCTCTAGCTGAGACAAGCCCATTTTACCAATTCCTTACACAAGTCATTTTTCTGTTTCCTTTCTCAAGAGAATTAGTTTTCTTGCAGCTGGCTACATGAGGCTTAGAGCTTGTTTACACTTAACAGCTGAAGCTGGCATTTTCTACTCAAATTAGGGAACCGCTACATACTATTAGACGAAGCACTTGTTAAATGGCTTTCAGTTGTCACAGAGGACAGCAGATTTCACTATGACAGCGAAGTTGTTTGAAATGCAGATGTAGAAGAGAACAGAAGAATGAGTGAATGTATATACATAATAACACTGGAAAAATAAAGCATTGCTAGGGGGACTGGAGACTTAACTACAAGGCTGTTTGTCATAACAGAAGTTACAGATATTACGCAGGCAGCCCACACAGTCTCAAGAGAGACGGGGGTTTTTTTTGTGTTTTTTTTATTTTTTACTATTTTTCCCTCCTCCCCCAACTCCGTATCTCCAAGTTCCCACCCAGCACAAAGCTACTAAGGGACATGGTTTAGTGTTTGATAGGAATGGTTTGACTCGATGATCCGGTGAGTCTCTTCCAACCTGGTTATTCTATGATTCTATGATTCTACTAGTTTGTAAATCTGGTTGGGTACCACTTCCACCACAGCCACCAAGAGGCTGGTGTCTTCAGGCATATCCAGAAGTGAGTGGGGTATTTATCTGTCCCATTTTCATAGTATAATGCCACTAATATCACATGTAATGGGAGAATTTTTAAACCCTTGAGAGAAGAACAGAAGAGTGTGTGACACTTTGTTGTACGATAATTATAATCTCCATTGCTCTTTAGCTTATTCACAATAGACAGCTTTTCAGAGTAATTAACTAAAGGGAAGCTGAATTGTGTAACATGCCTCGAAAGCCAGTTACTGCATTGGACATTGCTAGCGTTTAATTTCTCAAGCACGTGCACGTCATCAATTCAATCAACCAAAAGCCAGCGATGTCCATGCATAGTTTCTAGACAAGTGGGAAATGGAGTTAAATCCAGCTGGAGGCCAGTTACAAGTGGGGTTCCCCAGGGCTCAGTGCTGGGTCCAGCCCTATTCAATGTCTTTATCAATGACCTGGATGAAGGCATCGAGTGCTCCCTTAGCAAGTTTGCAGATGACACCAAGCTGGGTGGAAGTGTGGATCTGCTGGAGGGTCGGGAGGCTCCAAAAGGATCCGAACAGGCTGGACTGCTGGGCTGAGACCAATGGCAGGAGGATTAAAAAAGCTAAATGCTGGGTCCTGCACTTGGGGCACAACAACCCTGAGCAGCTACAGACTAGGAGAAGCCTGGCTGGAAAGCTGCCTGGAGGAGAAGGACCCGGGGGTGTTGGTTGACAGCGACTGAACATGAGCCAGCAGGGGCCCAGGTGGCCAAGAAGGCAAATGGCATCTTGGCTTGGATCAGAAACGGCGTGACCAGCAGGTCCAGGGAGGTTCTTCTCCCTCTGTACTCAGCACTGGCGAGACCGCACCTCGAATCCTGTGTTCAGTTCTGGGCCCCTCACCACAAGAAGGATGTTGAGGCTCTGGAGCGAGTCCAGAGAAGAGCAACAAAGCTGGTGAAGGGGCTGGAGAACAGGCCTGATGAGGAGCGGCTGAGAGAGCTGGGGGTGTTTAGCCTGGAGAAGAGGAGGCTGAGGGGAGACCTCATTGCTCTCTATAACTACCTGAAGGGAGGTTGTGGAGAGGAGGGAGCTGGGCTCTTCTCCCAAGTGACAGGGGACAGGATGAGAGGGAATGGCCTCAAGCTCTGCCAGGGGAGGTTCAGGCTTGAGATTAGGAAAAAAGTCTTCACAGAAAGGGTGGTTAGGCATTGGAACAGTTTGCCCAGGGAGGTGGTTGAGTCACCGTCCCTGGAGGTGTTTAAGGTGAGGGTGGATGAGGTGCTTAGGGACATGGTTTAGAGACTGGTGGGAATGGTTGGACTCGACGATCCGGTGGGTCTCTTCCAACGTGGTTATTCTATGATTGATTCTATGATTCTCCCCTTCTCCCAAAGTTAAGTTTTCTAGAACAGAATAGCTGCAGGAAGGCAGAATTAGGATGAATAAAGACAGAGTCCAAATGCCCCCAGTAACAATTTCTTAAACCCAGTATACTGTTAGCATTAATAACTTCAGTGGAAAAAGTTAAGGAGGAGAACACACACACACACAAAAATTATACCGCTGTACTCAATTTTTATAGGAATTCTGTAAACAGGATAACAATGCTGAGCTATTTCACAGCTGACAGACTTTAACACTTCTATTTAAGTAAAAAAAGTAAATACTCATTATTTACTTTTCACTTTTTTACTTATTATTTTACTTTTCACAAGGGTATGGTGTGATAGGATGAGAGAGAACGGCTTTAAATTGGAAGGGGGAAGAGTTAGATTAGAAGAATTGGGAAGAATTCTTGTTGAGAGCAGTCACCTGGAGGTGTTCAAGGCCAGGTTGGATGGACCTGGGGCAGCCTGATCCAGCGGGAGGTGTCCCTGCCCATGGCAAGGGGGTTGGAACTGGATGGGCTTTGAGGTCCCTTCCAACCCAAACCATTCTATGATTCTATAACATGGCATAAATTGCATTTTGTCTATTTATATAGCACAATATGTATTCCCCCTTCTAGAAAACTCTAAAACTTAGGAGTAAAGAAGCTTAGTGCTTTTCTTCATTACCTCTTAAGTAAATGAAGGAGTCAAAAAAGTTCAAATAGGTTTTCTCCATAAGATCTGAGACTTTGCCTCAGCATTTCAATTTTGTTTTTCAGAGTTAGGGAAAATACAAAAACCAGAAGTGTAACAGCATGATTGTTTTCAGGGAAATTGGAGCCACACATCTCACTTGTATACAATTATCCTTCTTCAGCAAGTCTTAAATTTTAATTTTTTGTAAGGAAGATGATAAATAGCAATCAGTAAATCCTAGATCCTTTAAAAAGTGATTATAATTCCAACCAAGAAAAAGGAGACCATTACAACGGCCAATTCTACAATTAGCATGTCTCTAGTCAGAAGAACGCATGTTGACTTTGAACAGATAATATGAAAGGTATTAAAAACAATTAGTCATGTTTTAAAGCATTAACAAAAGTAAAGAAATCATAGAACTTCAGACCTCAAGAGAAACATTCTCCATCAAATTAATGCTTATTGCAAGTAAATCCTGCCCTACCCAGCTGTCTTGGTTTCAGCTGGGACTCCCAGTAGCTGGTATAGAGTTGTGTTTTGGATTTAGGGTGAGAATAATGTTAATAACACGGATGTTTTAGGGTAAGCACTGCTCAGCAATGACTGAGTCAAGGACTTTTCAGCTTCCATCAGCGAGGAGGCTGGGGCTGCAGGAGCATCTGGGAGGGGACACATCCAGGAGAGCTAACCCAAAGTGGCCAAAGGGATATTTCATGCCACATGATGCCACGTCAAACAACAAAACTGGGAGGAGTTGGCCAGGGCAGCAGCTGCTGCTCAGGGACTGGCTAGGCATCAGTCAGTGGGTGGTGGTCAATTACATCACGTCTTCTGTATATTCTTTTATTATTATTATTTCTCTTATATTAAACTGTCTTTATCTCAACCCACGAGTTTCACCTTTTTTCTGATTCTCTCCAGGGGTGTGTAAGGGAACGTCTCTGGGATGTTTAGCTGCCCGCCAAGTTAAGCCACAACAGTCCTCAGAATAAAATTTAGTCAAAGGTCATAGCCAAGCAAGTAATCCATACTTTGAAATGCTTTCTCAGCCTTTTGCAAGACTTTTTTCTTTTTTTCTGCAGCATAGCAAGATTTTAAGCATTTACAATACTGCACTTGGAATCAGATCTGCAAGCACAGGGAAAAAAGAATTCAAGTTCTCTTTTTTGTAGGAGCATTCAGTTTTTTGCTCTCTTTAATACTTTGTCTGCCAATAATGCTCAGGTCTATTACATGTATGGATAACTTCTAAATAGTTTACGGTAATAAAGCTGGTTATGTACACCCACCTTAATTTTGCGTTGAAGCAAGAAAAAATTCTTACATCTTCTGAAATTAAGAACAGCAGGTTTCGCAATCGAAGAAACAGGTTCCTCAAGGGGAGAAATGATTTAAAAGCCTTATCTAATTGTCCTGGGGAGGACAGACCCCCTATTTTGGATACATTCATTTTCCCACTAAGTATTTGGGTAGAATAGTAGAAAAAAAAACTGATTCAGGACAACTAGAATCCAAAGGGAAGTTACATCTTAGTATGGCCTTGAATGGAAATTTTGACCACAGGAAAGTGGTTGGGTTTGTAAGTCACTTTAAAAAAGAATATTAATAATAATAAAAAAGAATAAATTTCTCTCTTCAAGAGATAAGACATAAGTGACTATGCTCCTTCTTTGGGGTTTGGAAGCAGCGTTTCACTCCTATGTTTTCTCCACATCCCTAAGAGAATTACCACTTTCCTAATGAAAATGGAAATGCCATCCAGAGGACCACTCATTATACCAGTCATTAACACAGGTCCTGAACTTTGATATACTTAAGTATCTCAACCTCAACTTGATCTCTAAATTAAAGTATGATCTTTACATTTTAGGGGCATAAGTCCTTCTTAAGCTTCAAGATGTAGGCACTGAAAGCAACGCTGCAAGCTGCACTCCAATAAATCCAGGACCCTC
The DNA here is from genome assembly GCA_033459285.1 of Clamator glandarius. Lineage (NCBI taxonomy): Eukaryota > Metazoa > Chordata > Aves > Cuculiformes > Cuculidae > Clamator > Clamator glandarius. The sequence goes on from JAUNZM010000627.1 coordinate 596,328, forward strand.
GGTGGGGTTCGCCTGTGCGTATCGGCAACCGTACTTTCACAATTTGAAAATAACTGTTAAACACAAGTAATACATTGTGATGAGTTTTAGAGTAAAAGCTGTTATTTAACTCTAGAAAACACTTTGACTTTAAGTCAGCTTCTTTTTAAAGAAATCCTCAGTTTCTTATTGACATTAAATTTTTCAGTCGATGTTGCAGGACTGAAATAATCACTTTCAAATGAGTAAGGAATTTGTACTGACACACAAAAAAATCCCTTTCCTCTCCATTGTCCATCTTAGACTACTGAGACTTCAATGATCAACTGTTTCATTGTTATGCCCATAACCTGTTCTCAATGAGAAAGAAGTTACCTAAAATAGCACACGATCAAAAAATTCAATCAATACCTTATGTTCTTCCTTCTTTCCCCACAGTTTACAGCTCCAAAACTTACAGACTGTCACTAAACAGGTACTTTCAGTGTCCAGTGTCATAAAAGGACAACATGTAAAATGACTACTCATACAAGAGCTCCTTAAATTTAAATAAAATCACAACCTGAGAAGAATAGTGAAGTTTGGTTTCCTAGATGGGTAAGTGATTTCTCTTTTTCTTAAAAGTTTATCACTGCAACCCTCTTGAAGACACTCTACCCCCTTTTTTTAAGTACATATTTGTCGAACAGCAATCAAGGCAGAACCCTTGCTGTACAACCATAGCATGTGCTTGCCTCCAAAACAAAATCATAGAATCACAGAATCACAGAATAACCAGGTTGGAAGAGACCCGCCGGATTGTCGAGTCCAACCATTCCCACCAATCCCTAAATCATGCCCCTAAGCACCTCATCCACCCTCACCTTAAACACCTCCAGGGACGGTGAATCAGCCCCCTCCCTGGGCAGACTGTTCCAATGCCTAACCACCCTTTCCGTGAAGAATTTTTTCCTAATCTCAAGCCTGAACCTCCCCTGGCAGAGCTTAAGGCCATTCCCTCTCGTCCTGTCCCCTGTCACTTGGGAGAAGAGGCAATTACCCTCCTCTCCACAACCTCCCTTCAGGTAGTTGTAGAGAGTAATAAGGTCTCCCCTCAGCCTCCTCTTCTCCAGGCTGAACAACCCTGGCTCAGTTAGTTTGCTGTTGATCTCAAGAACAGCCTTTTTTAACTTTGCTGTCAAAATTCTAAACATGGAACTGCTCTTTTTGCTCCATGCTCCCTTTCCCAAGGGCTATGTTTTACCTGTATTAGGATTCTGGATAAGCAACCAGGAGCTACACATCACAAGGTCAACTAAATTCTCCCCCTCACCTTGGTTTATAAGGAATGGTATAGATTCACTACAAACGAAGGCATTTTAAGCTTAAGAAATTACTTCGTAGCCGTGTTTATTTAGCACATCTTCATCACGGAGCCAATGCATAGCCTGCTACCTATTTGAAAAGGACCACTAGTTTCCATGCTATCAAATATCATTTTATAGCTTAATGCTTTATCAGCCTTTACAAAATGTGTTTCATTACTGATTACACAAGAGAAGTACTGGGAATATTGATCTAGAAAATAAAAATGGGTATCAAACAAATGGAACTACAACAAGGTGAGATTTCCAGGCAATCTTTTGTCACAACAACAAGATGCAATACAGGACAACAGCCACACGATCCTTCAAAAGCAATTTCTACCACAGACACATGTAAGACAGGCCTGCAGCCAACCTGTTACTAGCTGTCTTTGTTACAGATTGGGTTGGGAGCATTTTCTTTTTTTTAAATTAAAAAAAACCCCTTACCTCCCAGTCCCCCAGTAATGCTCATTTCTAGACTAATGTGTGTTGAAAAGAACTTCTGCAGGTCATTAGCCCAAACCCCATTAAAAACTGACCTAATTAGATCAAGTTTTCCAGTACACTTTAGTTTTCAGCTCCTCCAAAGATGGAGATACCAAAACTCTCCTTGGGCAGGTCAATATTTGATTATCCCTAAGGCAGAATTCCCTCCCCCAGCTAGTTGGAATTACTTTTGCTACAAGTCGCGCCTTGTGTTGTTGAGCACCTCCAAAAAGCGCACAGCTCAGTTTTCTCTACACTCCTCCTTCCCATTTGGATGTTGAAGTAATGAGATTTCCTCTTCACCTTCTCTTCTTGTGACTGGATAAACTTAATGCTCCCAGCCTCTCTTCACATGAACACCATCCAGTTCTCCACCCGTTACCGTCCCATCCATTTGTCTCACTACCTTTCTTGTACTAAGCAGCCACTGGCCACAGTGCTTATACGGACTCCTGTTCCAGACTACATCCATCATCAGTTCCTCCTTGTTTGCGAGCATGATTTAGGGATTGGTGGGAATGGTTGGACTCGACAATCCAGTGGGTCTCTTCCAACCTGGTTATTCTGTGATTCTGTGAGTAACAGGTCTAGCTGAACACCTCCCCTCCAGAATGCTTTTTATACTCTTGTGAATCATGCCTTTTAATTTCAGGTCAGTATAACAGACTCTTTAAGTTATGGCAAAATTTGGTTTTAGATAAGCTACAACACAAAGCAATTTACACTTCCTTCTATACTTACGCACAGAGCCTTTCACCCACAAGTACCACCATGGCAACCTCATTTTGCAACTCCTTCATCTGTCGGCAAAGGATCCCCATTTTAGAACTCAGTTGAAAAAGGACTTTTACTTACCTGTCAAGATACTCAGGGGCTACTTTCATTGCATAAACAGACACAAAATCATAGAATCATAGAATAGTTTGGGTTGGAAAGGACCTGAAAGATCATCCAGTTCCAACCCCCCTGCCATGGGCAGGGACACCTCCCACTGGATCAGGTGCCCAAGGCCCATCCAACCTGGCCTTGAACCCCTCCAGGGATGGGGCAGCCACAGCTTCCCTGACCTCAAGTATTCTAAGTATCACTAGCACTTGCATTCAGATTTGTCTGTTGGTACCAATAGATGAAAAAAAGTAGAGAGAATACTGCTCTTAAGCAAAATAACTACATTTAAAAGCATATTATCAGAAAAACGACTACACAGTCTCACCTTGAAATGATTCGCAGGGTGTTTCAGTTGATGTGCCAGCATCTGCTGATGAAGTCTGAACATTATCCAAATTTGTTTCTTTGGATTTTGAGTACAGATTTCTGTGAACCGCCTCTTCTTTTCTACTTGAAGTATGTGAAGGAGAAGACGATGAAGTTTCTCCATAGAGTCGTTTCAGTACTTTCCCTATGAATACTGTAGGATAAGAAAACTTTTTTAAACAGAAAGAAATGCAGTGCCTTAAAAGGTATTTTAAGACTTATCCTCACAACAACAACCAATTGAAAAAATTAATGTGAGGGAAACTGTTTTCTAAGTCTGGCTTCAGTGATGCCTGCCTCTCAGGTAAAGCTGATAATTAATATATTAAAGTCCTAAACTTGAGTCAGAAAAGCAGCTTTAAACCCCCACCATTCACTAGCAAGGTTACAGATAAAGTCTTCTATTTTACTACATTATTGGCAATAAATTAATAAGGTCCATTTACAGACTAAACACATTAATTTTTTTAAATTTCTTTTAAAGCAAGTGTCTTCCTACACAAGTGTTATAAGGCTTCTTGAAATGCAGGTCTCTTCTGGCACAGAGGCACTGCAATTGAATCACTCATTAAAATCAGCAAGCTACAACTATTTAATCACATCGAAAA